>JAVISA010000013.1:0-600000 GCA_032595095.1 Didymellaceae sp. YAFEF048 | reverse complement strand
GCAGGCGGCGCCTCGTCCCCGTCAATCAAATTCGGCACTGGTTTCCTCACCGCTGCAGCAGATGGAGCAGCCATACTGCGCCGTGGTAGCGGAACTGGATCGTCACGGTATCTTTGCTGCTGCTGCGGCGTCGTCGATGAGACGGAACTACCCGTGTTCGTCTTCGAGAGCAGCGAGGGCTTCTTGTTAGGAATAGGCGGCGGAGCGGGTTTGCGCAAGACCTGTGGGTGCGGTTTGCTATCCAGCGGGATTGCGGGTCTACCTGGAGTGGAAGCTGCGGGAGGGAGGTTGCGATTCGGCAGGATGGGGAGGGAGCGGGTGGAGGCATTGGAGGCGTTGCGGCGCAGGTCGCTGATGGGATCGCGAGCGCCGTCCATGTAGGTGATTTGGTCTGGGTCTTTGGCGTTGTACTGTGGGACTATCATCTTCCGCGCCATTGGGGTTGAGAGGCTTGTTGTGGAGCTTGATGCTGAGTATGCTTTACCCGGGTTGTTGAAGTCGACTGTGCGAGCACGCTGGGAGCCACGGGTAGGGGGCGGCTCTGGCCGGCCACCGAGCTTATTGATTTCAACCCAGTCAGATTCAGGACTGGGTGTAAAGGGATTGCTAGGTCGCTTGGGGTTCGGGATGTGGTTGTTTGAAGGGGGTTGAACGCGTGCCTTAGCGGGCAGACCTTCCGAAAATAAGTATGGAAGCGGCAATGGGGATTGAGAAGAATATACCGTTATCAAGCCACCACTTCCTCCGGTCCGAACTCGCAGGCGGTAGACCAGGTTCGACACTCTCGTAGCCGATCAGATCTTCATCGTCGGACTCATCCTCGCCCGGGTCTCCTGTGGCTCGAGTTTGTCCGACGAAGTTTTTTCGTGACCTGTACAGCTCCTCTTTGAGATCCTCCTTCTTCCTCTCATCGACGCTGCGGACCATAACTTGGAACGTGGCATATACAGGGCGGTGATCCGAAAATCGAAGAGGCGCAGCATCGTAGTGAATTTGCCGTATGTTGTCGCCCTTGCGAAGCACGCGGTCGCACCAAGCAGGAATGCGAGCCTTTTCAGATGTGTCGTAAGTGTCTGTTCCAAGGTCATACTTGTAGGTCGGAGCGAAGGTGATACGAGCTTCGGAGTAGTGAGGGAAGGTCAGACCGGCGACCATCTGGAGGTTGAGCTGCAATGGTTAGCACGGCATCTGCGGATCCAGCATGAGCTACACACCTGATCATTGTCATACAAGGTCTCAAGGTCGTTCATCTGACACAACCTCTGGACCTTGTCATTGCTCAGACCGATTCTGTAGTTGAAATCGCCCAACCAGATCACTGTATCATGGTCCTCAATCGAGCGATTACGCTGAAATCGCAGGCCATGACTGATGGTCTTGTAGTCTCGGTTGCGTTCTTCGTAGTTGGCAAAGCCAGCCGCGAGATGGGCAGTGACCAGACAGATTGAAGTATTCGCGTACTCCATACGAATGGCGACCGCTCCCTTGTTACCCGCCATGCCCGACATGCCAGTCTTCTTCAGACTACCCTCGACATTCTTGACATTCTTGAGCTTGTCTGCGCGCACAAAGACAGATAAGCTTGCACCAACAAGCTGACCGCCTCGCAGTAGGACGTACTCTTCCATCCCATGTCTTGCCGCGTTCTTGTCCAGACAATGTTTCACAGCGTATTCCCAATCCTGCCGCCTTGTAGGCTCTGTGGACATGATTTGTTGTGGACTGAGTTCGACGATCTCCTGGAAACCTACTGCGACGATCTCTGGACATTGCTGTGACGCGTCGACATCTGGGCAAAGCCATGGTGACAGATCCTGATCTATACCCGTTGTCTTGCCGTTAAGGTTGAACGTTCCGACAAGCATATTGATCACCTCTGTTTCTGAGAACTCGAGTGCTCGCCTTGTAAGTTCGGCTACTACGAAGTCGTTTATGGGATCGTAGAGGTGGACGGGCACATGTCCCATCAGCCGGCCAAGAAGCAAGTCGATGGTGTTCTGGCGTCCTTTGTCGGCGAAGTTGTTGATGTAGGTTCTTGTGACGCTCTTCCTTGCGTCTGCCAGTGCACCAGCAAGCGACATCTTGCCGTGCCTTGTGAAAGAAGATTTTAACGCACCCGTACCTGCGTAGATCCTCGACAAAGCGTCGCCGTTGTCAGCCCACATAGTTGAGTGTCTGACCCAGAAATCTTGACTTCCTCCCAGCCCCTTGTGGCTAAGGAATATCTCTAGAGCCATCTTGCTGATGATCGTTTGTACAAGATTGGTCCGATCCAGACAGTCCAGACAGTTAGTCCTGAAGACACCCTCCTGGCTTAGAATCGGCGTAGTTCGCCTGACCATGTGGTCTTGCCCGTTTGATCTGATATTTTCATCCACGTCCTCGGACAAATAATACGCAAATCCATCAGCCGACTCCTGAATCCACCGGGCAATCATGCTCGCCATCTCGTAGCCACCTGGGCCTCTGGTCTCGGCATGGAAGTCGTACTCGGTGAGCTTGATGAGCTCATTACGCTCCCCTCTCTCGTCACCATAATTGGCTGGGCTGTTTCTGATATGGTCTCGATACCTGTGGCTTAGCTCTATCTCATTAGGTTTTTCGTTGCTCAGCAGGTTCACGACATGTGTCGCTCCATACGAAATCCCAAGATTCTCGAAGTGCTTGTCGAAAGCTGGCTGAGTGGCCTCGGGACCTCGGGTGATGGTGATCTTCTGCTGTCCAGGCAGGAGACCGGATTGCTGTTCCCAGAAGATAGGTACACTGCCTCGAACCTGCACGTAGGAGAAGCAGACCCCAGACGGTGCCCAATAAACAGTCTCGGTCTCAACAAAGTTCGCTACGTTGCCATCGTCGTCGATACCACGGGAGTTGAACCTCGTTCCAGCTCTTCTGCAAGACAGTCTCGAGATCAACGTCATGGAAGACGGTAGCCCTGAGCCACGAACCTTGATAGGCGCCGAGGAGATGGGGACCGTCACCGTCGATGCAAAACCACGAATAGCAGAGGTGAGAATACCCGACGCATCCAGAGCATCTTTGTCCCTCGGCGCAAGCCTACTCCTGAAGTCTACCAAAGGCTGTATCATGTACGAGTTCCACAGAAAGCCAGCATCCAAACTATCGATCGATATAGTCGCTGCGTCAGACGATCTGTCCTGCAGTCGCCGTGTGAGGTCGAAATCCGAGGAGTAATAGAAGGTCCCGCTGCTCAGCAGCTTCTTGAGAGCCAGGCACGGATGTTCTAGTGGCGATTGCTCCTTCCTGCCACCAAAGCCCATCTCATAGCCTTCGTCATCGATCGTGTCGGTCGGATAGGGATTGACTTCATCGTTGAGGAGGGCGTCGTAGCTGGAGCTCGTCAGGCAGTAGAAGCCCACCGAGTGTATGCGCTGCACCGTCTCGCCCGGCCGCACCGTCGCAACTTTGCTTGCGCCATTGACAACCACCAGGAAGACATCGCTGTTCACAGTGATCAAGCCCAGGGTGCCGTGCGCATTGACTGAGTGCAATGCGCGGTAGTCGTTCAAGTCCACGTCCTCTGTGCGCGAGAACTCGACCATGCAGCGGGCGACGCCGGCACCATTGCTACCTAGAGACGTCGACGAGGCATTCGGGTTGGCATTGTGATCGGTCGACGAGGAGCTGTGGCGGAGGACGAGGACATGCGAGGGCGTGCTGAGGGCGATTGCGCGGTGGGGGTACTCTTTGATCAGCACGCGAATGGACATTCTTTCGCTCGCTCTCTGCTACGCTGCGGACATGCGCGCAAGCAAAAGGGAATGGTCGTTGCAGGCAGGGCACGTGTGCGTTGGGTCGTCGCACGCAGCTTCACGCTGGCTTCAGGGCTTCAGGGCTGCTTGACTGATCGCCGCACGTCCAATGGCCTTGCCGTTCAGCTGGTGCCCAAATGCTTGCAGGGCTTCCGTGACGGCGTGCTGACCAACAAGTTCCAAGTGGAGATGAGTGGATGATCTGGGGACTGCCAAAAATACATCATGCCGCATTTCCCATGGCCGTCCGGGTTGTCCGGCAGGGTGCTGCCGCTGCTCAGGGTGCAGGGTCAACAATGATCTCATGGTGCAAACAAAAGTCGGGAACTTGACGCAAGGCATGTCAACAGACAACACCATGACAGCGGAAGCATCAGAAGTCCAACACATCATTTCCAATATCTTACATCACTTTGAGCATCGTCTGGAAGACCGCAATAGATCTGGAGAATCAGGAGGTAACTACAAGGCTCAACTTCAGAACCAGAAAGATGAATTCGTCACAGCGTCAAGTCGTCTATAGACATTACTTACGAAAAAGAAGAGAAAAAAGAAAAAGAACAGCGCTACTGACTTATCCAAACGCTACGCGATGCAAGCAACACATCTCTCCATCCTACTCCAGGTCTACCTGTAATCCCTTCTCCTACCACCATGATCATCCACAATAGTCACCCTTGTCCTCTCATCCACATAGCTCCCCCTGCTTCTGCTTCTCTGCCTTCCATAGTCTACGTTGACCCTCGATCTACTTCTCTCCCTCCCGCCGTATCCCCTCCCGCCGCCAAAACTACTCTCACTCCGGGCCGGCTCCACATACCGGTAATGCTCATACTGCGGCCCGCGCTCGGGACTGTACGCTCTCTCGCGCCTGACCTCGCGCTCGCGGTACACGTACTCGGACCGATTTGGCGACGAGGAGCGTGAGCTGTAGCTCGAGCGCGGGCTCACCTCGACATACTGCGGCGCGCCGTGGTGGCTGCGCGGCGGAGGGGGGACGTGGATAGGTGCCGGCGGCGGTTCTACAAAGACAGGCACGGGCTGTGGAGGGGGAATAGCCAGAGGCTTTGGCTGCGGAGTCGGGACTGCGACGTAGGATGCTGAGGGGCGAGGAGACTCGTGGCGCGACTCCCGCACGACTTCGCGCGAGTAGCGGTGCGTCGAGTGACGCGATGCACGCCGGCGGGGTGGGGAGTGGTTGTGTCGCGATACCACGCGGTAGGGGACTACGACGTCTTCTTCTTGTTTGACTTTGACGAGACACATGGCTTTGGGCTACCGCAAGCAGTCGGGTTTGAAAGGTTTGGGAGCTGGGTATGCGATCGCGATTTGATTCGCGGGACGATCAATGTGGGGTTTCCCAAGAAGATTGAGTGAAGCGTGGAGAGCGAGAGTGGGTTGCGCGACAGTGCAGGAAGACACGGCTGCACAGAAATGTCAGCGCAAAAGCGAGTGGCAGCTGAGAGACTGATGTAGGAAAGCAGAAGCGCCTTGGTCTGCAGTAATCGGGCTGGCAGAAGCCCAGCCACACCTGCATCCATGGCAGACCCCATGTCGAGGTCAAGCGCAAGTTCGGTGACGACTTTCCAACTACTTCTGGTCAAGTGCCCTGTCAGCCGCCGCTTAGTCTCAGGTACCGGCCCGCAACTCAACCACTGTTCGAGGCGGCTTTGGGCGTAAATTCAAGTATCTGCAGATTCAGCTATTGTGGCGATCCAAAGGCCGCTCAAGCAACAATCTCATCGTCTCTTGATGGCTAGATAGCGCTGAACTGGCGAAGGATCTGTCAAAGCCACCCGAGAAGCCGCTAAGGCTGACACCTGTAAGCGCCTAAGGTTGGCAATGCACATTCAGGAGTGGTGGCCATATGCTCGTGATCATTGCAAGTATTAACAAAACAACCGCCAGGTATTCCAACAATGAATTACACGCTAGTCGCTGATATCGTACCCGTAACAACGTTAGGCATCAAATCTCTCCCTATGTCTAAGTATCCTTCGTTAGGTAGAGGAAGCGAGAGATGGACTTAGAACAACCACTAGTCATCCATGGGCTTGTCCTCCAAGGTCACACCTCGAGGCGCGGGGTCCTCAAGGGTGACGCCGCTCGGTGCGTCTTCGTTGGCATTCGCAAGACTCCTGAGGCTACCAGTGGAGTCGCGGTTACCTCCTCTCTTGAGACTGCCCGTCGAGTCCCGGTTGCCTCTCGCCAAGCTGCCAGCGTGCTTCCTACCACCAAGCGCCAAAGGCACGCGGGTACCAGAAGGCGCCGGGTGCTCTACAGGCGAGAAAGGTGTAGGCTCGTACATCTCTGCCGAGCGAGACGGAACATGCGAGGACGCAATGGCTTCAGCTGTGCTGTCTACCGTGCCGTTCGTAGCAGCAGCAGCGGTGGCGCTGGCACTGGGGCTATCAGGGTCCGGAACCTCGAGAGAGCCGCGGTTTGTAGGAGCCTTCCGCGCCTCAGTGGGAGAGTTGTTGGCGTTCACGGGGAAACGAGTCTGGCTGCGGTCACGGCGGTGCGACCCGCTGCTGTTGCGGTTGCTGGGACCCGGAGAGACGCCTCGAGGCGACCTTTGTGCTGCAATAGCCCGCTGGCGTTCCTCCATATTCGCGCGTCGGTTGCTCTCATCTGTGGAGATGGCACGAGGACGCTGCGCGCCAGAAGAGGAATGGGTAAGTGTGCTGGCACGCTTCAGCTCACCAAAGATAGAATCCTTGTGGGCGAACAGATCGCGCACTAGGCGGTAGCTGTAGCGCTCGTTCATGGTCAAGGTGTTCTCCAGCCTTGGACGAAGGACACAGGGGGCAAGTGCGTTCGCCAAAGCGGCAACATAGGTCTCGTCTGCTGAAGTCAATTCGATCAGGCGGGTGAAGTGCGTGCAGATTGCGTCAAGAGTGGCAATGTTGGCGAGACGAAGCTGGCCGAGTGTAGATTGGAGAACTGCAACTCGGGTCGCTTCGTCGACATCCGTAGCGGTGGTACTGTAGATAGTTTTGACAATCTCATAGACGTGAGATGAAACCAGAGAGTCTACCTGAATTAGCAATGACCGTGCGTGTGGATCAGGGGTGACTTACCAGGGAGTTCCAGGAGGTATAGCTTCAAGACGCTAGCAACAATGGGTATATCGTACTTCTCCAGAACATCATCGTCGAATCTCTTTCCAGTGTTGATAGCAGCCCGCAGGTTGTGTGTCTGAGCCAACGGTACGTCGACGAGCCAGATACCACGTCGAGCCTCATCGCCCTCAAGATCGGGGTAGTGGTTGTCCAGGAAGGTCAAGATGGTGGTAATCAAGATGGGCACACGCTTTTTGTCGGAGCGAGCTCGTGCCTCCAGATCTACACCGAAAGTCTGCTCGTCCACTGAGTTGTAGTAGTTCTCATAAGTCGTGACCTTAGGCACAAACGGTCCAGTACGGTAGTTCTCCAGCATGTATCGCAGATCACCCAATGGCTGGACGGTCTCCTGGAACAGCATCATCTTGTCGACCGTGCTCTGCAGGCTGGGGATGACGTTGCTGACGGCGCCAGAGAAGTCGAGAATGACAGCCTTGATAGCCTTGAGCCTGTCCAGCTCGCAGCGCTCCATGAACTTCAAGTGGTCGACCATAGCCTCCTCCAAGTTGCAGCGCAGAGAGTCCAGCTTTTTCACAGCAGCCTTGTAGCGTTCGTCAGACTCGCGTGCCTCTCGTCGAAGCCTCTCTGGAGGTGTCTCGTTGGGGTACTGGTTGTTGAGAGGATTCCAGCCTTGAAGGTACTCCTGCATGACACCGCCTGGAGAGTCCACCGTGAAGCTGTCGTTGGACATGGTCGACGCAGCGGTGCCTGATCGTGCCAGAGGTGTCTTCTTCTCGGGAATGCCGGTCAAAGTGAAGACCTTGGTTTTCCATTGGTAGTTCATACGAGAGCTGTTGGCAAATGTGTTGCCAACATTGCCAATAAGACGCAGAAGTCCGTGGGTAACCATATCCTGACCAATCCTCTCCGCATAGCTGACGCTGGTCGCGCCAAGGTGCTTCTGGATGTACTCGGTGATATCTGAGCCGGAGGAACAGTTCTGGTATGTGCCAATGATGGGGACCTTGACTTCGCTAATTTTGATGGTGTCCAGCATGTGTGTCAAGATCTTCTTGATCTGCTCAGGCTGGTACGTCTCGTCGCCAAGGTCGATGGGCTCCTCCTCCATGTCCTCCGGCTCGGTCATCTTGATGGTGGGGACTTTTCCCTTAGGGCTTCCCATGACCTCACTCTGAGGATCTTGGAAAGCCAGCTTATCCTCCTCTTCCAGGTCCTCAACCAAGCGGCACTTGTTGTAGTATTGCGAGCGGAATTTGCGCACGGCATCTGCCTGGCGGTCGTGGATCTTGATGCGAGACTGGAGGTCATCCTGCGAGTTCTGCACGCGGGCGGCATGCGAATCGCACCAGCGGCCGAAGGGGTTTACGACGAGCTCGCGGATGTTCGAGGCGATCTTCTTGTGGTTCGAGGCCGCAGCCTCCATTTCGGCGCGCACGCCATCGTATGCCTAGCAATTGTGAGCTGAGTGCTCCATGTGCGGCTGAGCGGAGAACGCACCTTGCGTACGCTTGCGCCCTCGTCTTTGGAGAAGCCTCCATTTATGCGCTCAGTCGCCGGTGTGATGCCCGACAGGCTGGCTCCATATGCTTCTTCTGCGTCGGCGCGCAGGCGGGCAATGGTCAGAAGCTGCTGGTTTTCCTGCACGCCCTGCTGCAGCTTTCCAAACAGCACTCCGAGGCCTGCTCGAGGTCAGCAACTTCAGCTACAGCAACTGCGCCGCACAGCTTACCACCCGCATAATCGTGCGACCAAAAGGACGCTGCAAAGCCAGTGCTGGCCATGGTGATGAGATGACGTCGCTGGGGGTATCAAAACGCAAGAACTATTCGAGAGCCGTGGGTAAGGAAAAGCGAAACTAGGCTGAGACAAGCTTCGCCAGGCGATGGTAGTGAGCGTGGAGAAGGAGGCCGGGGAACACGCAAGCGCAGGCCCTGTGATGTAACGCCTGTGGTGCTGCCTTGGTTGGCTGCGCGCAATTCAGCGGGAGGGCGGTGTTTGTTGGTGGGCACACGGTGCAACGGATGGGCGTTGGGCTCGTTCAGGTAGCGACAAGAGACAGTAGAAGCTCTTCAGGAGTTTTGCAGGCCAGCTGTGGCAGAGCTGAATGTACGAGGACCCCTGTCGCCCGTTTGTCACTTGCTGGCACAGCTGGCAACTAAAAATACGCACGTCAATTCACCGAGCAGCGCTTTTCCCTGCAGGGATTAGGACCGTGACCCTGTAACTACCTAGGCGACTTGAGCGCGCTACAGTCAAGGCATCATAGGGGACAGGTCGCTAGTATCGTCTTAAGATACACTTGGGCGTTGCTGTTCAAGAGAGAAAACCGTTCTTTCAAAACCGCCTGAAGAAGCACCTGCTGTGCCACACGTCCTTACCGACAGCGCGGGACAATCAATTTACTCAGTATGTCTGCACCTTGTACTGCTGGATGCGACTGTTGTTGAGTAGCAAAGGCCAGATGTGAGCATCTCCGGACCGGTCATTTCAGCGCCCTATGATTTTGCCAGAAGTTGAAATTGATCACCATCAACCCCACTACTAGATCCATTACGCGGGAAATTGCATCTGTCGCCCGGCAGCCAGCACCGACTGTCTCGGCGGGTCGCACATACAACAGCCATCATCATGGGTCCGCCTCAACCAGCAAGCGAGCTCAACTATGCTCGTCAGATCAAATACTGGAGGCGCAACCTGAAGACCTATCTCCCCCACTACTACACCGGCAATGACGCAAACCGTATGACCCTTGCTCTGTTCACTGTTTCTGCCCTTGACATCTTGGGAGATCTGAATGGAGCTTTATCTGCAGAGGAACGCCAAGGCTACATCGACTGGGTGTATGGGTGCCAACTGCCAGAGGGAGGGTTTCGACCATGGCCAGGGTCGCACTTCGGAACGAGAAGAGATGACCAAAACAAAGTCTGGGACCCAGCTCACGTGCCTGGCACGTTCTTTGCGCTCCTCACTCTGGTAGTACTCGGAGATGACTTAGAAAAAGTAAAAAGGAAAGAGATCTTGCTGTGGTTGACCCGGGTGCAGAGACCAGAAGGTGGCTTTGGCGAGACGTTGGGGGCAGACGGGACCATCCATGGCGGAAACGATTCGAGGTTTGGTTACATGGCGACGGCAATCCGCTGGATACTTCGTGGACATGCTGAGGGACCATGTGGTGATGTACCAGATATTAATGTGGATGCTTTCGTCGCCTGCGTCTGCGAAGCCGAGTCCTATGACGGAGGAATCTCGGAAGCACCATACCACGAGGCGCATGCTGGGTTCACAAGCTGCGCGATAGCTGCTCTCTCTTTCGTGGATCGGTTACCTCTGCTGCCAGGGCAAGCCCCTGATGGTCGCACGCGTGGAGTTACCAACCTCAACAACACCCTACACTGGCTTGCTTCACGACAGACAGCTACGCTCGAGGACGACGACGGTGTCGATACGTACGGCGACGAGACTGACACCGCAAACACATGCCATGACGCTCACTCCTTCGCAAAAGTCGGCGCCCATCCAACGATATCCATGAGCACCACCATCGGCTCGCAACCAAAGGTCCCGTTCGATCTCACCTGGGTGGGGATGAATGGGCGCTGCAACAAAATCGCCGACACATGCTATGCATACTGGGTCTCTTCGCCTTTGCAGATCCTTGGTCGCATGGATATCATCTCGACCCAACCGATTCGTAGGTATCTGCTCGACAAGACCCAGCACGCGATGGGAGGCTTTGGTAAGGTTGTTGATGATCCACCAGACATGTATCATTCGTTTCTGGGCTTGATGGTGTTGGCAATGTTCGGAGAACCAGGCCTACAGAACGTCGATTCCGCATTGTGTATCACAGATAAGGCGAAAGAACACCTAGAGTCGTTGGCATGGAGGAAAGAAGCAATAGCATCGATGAAGCGTAATAGCGCGCATGGTAGTGAGCAGAACGGCGTAAGCCAAGTTGCCACAGAGCGAGTTTAGATAGATCCGTAGACCACACACACAGGAACAGACCTGCAAAGATCGCCTCGATTGTACAACCGCTCTGACATCTACTATCCGCATTCGGTGTTCTGTACTGCACCCAAAGGAGGAAGCACACTAGCGCATCGGCTCAACCTACCCTAGCCGCAACATCCCTGCAACAAAAGTTCCCTCACTCGAGCAGCGCCCGGCACGAACAGAGCCCGCAAAGCTGCTCACACCCACCTCTTGCACCCTCTCCCTCCCGAAGTTTCCCACATATACATACATAACTACACAGACAAAATGCGCAACGCCCCGCCCCCTTCTAAAAAGCGCAAGATCAAAACCGTGCACGAAGAGAAAATCGATTTCGACCCAGCCGCGCGCGAAGAGTACCTGACGGGCTTCCACAAGCGGAAGCTTGCGCGCCGGAAGTTTGCAGAGGACGAGAATGCAAAGAAGGAGAAAGAGGAGAAGCTGCGGTTCAGACGAGAGGTATGTTCTCCATCCTGCTTCTTCAATTGCGAAGATAGAAGAGGTTGTTGTGCTGGAAAACATAGCACATCACAGCACAGAGAGAATGCGAGACACGGCGTGTACGAGAAGGCGCAGCACGTAAAGTACACACACAGCTGACTCTGTGTCCTTCCACCACAGCTCCGCCAACAGCGCAAAGTCGACCTCGAGAAGCACGTCAGCGAGACCAACCGGCTGATGCGCCTTGCGAACGGCGATTTGCCAGAGGAAGAAGAAGAGGGAGACTCGGACGAAGAAGACCCGGCCACGGGCGAAGCCGTCTTCACCGGCTTCGACGACCCCATCAACCAGGAAGACGAATACATCGACGAAGACAAATACACCACGGTCACGGTGGAGACGATTGGGATAAACCGCACGGGGTTCTCGCGTCCGGGCGAGGAGGCTGCGGAGGCGCGGGCGGAGGCGGAGGCGCGCGCCGAGAGGGAGAAGGAGGAGAAGAAGAAACGCGTGTGGACTAAGGAGAAGCCGAAGAGCGATAGGCCCAAGAAGAAGAAGGTCAAGTTTAGGTACGAGACAAAGGCGGAGAGGAAGGTCGAGAGGATGAAGCAGGGGATGAAGAAGAAGAAGTTGGCGGAGAAGAGGAACAAGGACAAGGAGTGAGTGAGAGTGTGGGATGGGGGATTGGGGTGCAGAGAGGCGGTGGAGCTGGTGTTGGTTTGATACCCTGTTATGAATCATATGCATGGGCGGAGTTTGGGCGTCAGAGATGTGAGGGGTCGTTTGCATTGCAGTGGTCTCAAGTTGTTGCGGTGCTTTTACGCTTTGTGACTTCACAGAAGACGGTTGAGGCGTTCCTAACTCCAGATCTCTCGGTTGACCGTGGAGAGGCAGTGTTGTAAGCGTCGTGGGACGCTGCTGACATCAAAACACACACAGCAACAAGGAAGCATACATCACTCGTAGGCGTGGGTGAGCAGCGGTGAACGTAGAAAAGGGTGTGATTGTGCAGACCGCCAGCAGTGTTGCTCCCTCAAGGACGCATCAACAGTGTACAAGGCCATCGTCGACGGCTACAGAAGGCAGACCAATATATGCAATAGGGGAAAAGGGGGTGTTATGCTGGGTGCTATCCGTCTCCACCACGTCGTCGATGCGCACGGTTGCCGGCTCATCTCGGTATGGCTTGAAGAGACTGGAGATTGGATGCGAAGCTCTAGACGGCATACTCCACTGGCAGATGTGTCAACAACCGCAAAAAGGACAGATGCATCGCGAGGAGATCAGATGTTACCGAGCTCCTTGGCGAAGTCGTCGAGCTCCTTCTTGGTGTCGGCGTATTTCTTGGCCATCTCCTCGTACTTGGACTCCCACTGGTCGCGGGACTGCTCGAGAGCTTGGACTTTGCGTTCGTAGTGGCCGGACTTGACGTCGGTTTGGCGGAGCCTGGGGCAGTCAGAACACCACACGTGTCAGGGCGGCGGCGGGGGGGATGTACTTCTCGTTGAGCTCGCGGATGGTCCTGTCAGACTCCTCAGCCTCTTCCTCAAGCACCTGGATCTTGCGCTGCAGGCTCTCAGCCTGGGAGCCGGCCTGAGCGCCTGCACCGGCCTCGTCCTTGAACTGCTTGACTTGCGCTTCGAGCTTCTCGACCTCGCCCTCGAGGACCGAGTTCTTGTGGGAGAGCGATGTGATCTCCTGCTCCTTCTGTGTTGTCTCGCCCTCGAGCTGCTTGACCTTGGTCTTGAGCTCCTCGGCGCGGGCACCGCTCTCATCGGCCTCGACGCGGAGGGCCTCCATGCGCTGGTGGGTGCGGTCAGCGGGCGGGCTCAACGGGTCAACAAAGGCAGCAGCCCGCCAGGAGAGGGTCCGGCGGGGTAGCGGGCAGCAGCAGACTCACCTTCTTGATCTGGTCCATGGCTGCGGATGTGGGGTTGCTGTGTGCAGTGGGTGCGGGTGTGCAGGCGGCGAGAAGAGGAGTAGAAAGCTGTGAGAGTGCGGTAGATGGGCGGTGGATGGTGTTTGGTGTTGTCTGAGAATTGGGTGCTGGCGGGCTGATAATGCGGGCATGGGGCACCGAAAGGGAGCAAGCACCAAGCACCCCTGTCTCGCCAAAGCCAAAGCCACACCGCCCCTGCTGCGCGCTGGCCCAGGCACGGGCACGGGCACGGGCACCACTGGTACAGGCAAGCTCGTCGGACACCGTTGCTATGCCCCACCCGGCTGTAAACAAACCAGGCCCGAACCATCTGCAGCCCATACCAAACCACGTCCGCGCGCTGTGCATGCCAGCCACCCACACGCACGTCACCAAACAGCTGCACCTGCACCTGCACCCACGACTCGCTCCCCACCCAATGTGACAGTGACCGCGACTGCGACCGCAACCATGGCCACGCTCGCAGCACACGACCAGGAGAATGCCGTCCGCAACCTGCAGCAGCTGGGTCCTGGTGGGAAGCCGCTGCATGCCGGCGCAAAGAGCTTCGGCGCCAAAACACCAGGCGCAAAGGCCCCCAAGACGCCCTTCAAGGTCCCACTCAATGACGAGAACGTCTTCACCCGCGGCGGGAAGGGAGAGGGCAAGGGCAACCTGCTCATGACCACCCAGAAAGGCGGCAAGCTCGATGCAAGCGCCTTTGTCACACCAGCGGGTATGCCATGCGCCCATGCTGCTCTTGCCACGACACTGACTGACTCCACTTCCCAGGTCCTCGCAGCCGTGCTCCTCTCGGCGCAAAGACGACCAACGCCAAAGGCAAGGCGTTCCAGACACCTGCACCGCTCGGCTCCTCCGCCAAAACACTAAAGGCAAGCCCACGCCTGCGCCGTCCCAAAGTGAAGGTCCACCAGCCCCAAGTCGAGCCTGAGTCTGAAGATGATGTCCCCGAGATCGAGTACATGCCACCCAAAGAGGTCCCGCTCCTTGACGACATGGACGACTATCTTCCACGCGACTGGGACTTCTCTGCTCTGTCAGGTGAGAATGGCATGCGCGGCATCACCGGCGCGTACCACAACCCAGTCGAAGACGATGGCCGCACCAAGGGACAGCGCGAGTTTGAGGAGGGCCTGGAGCGAGACCGCAAGAAGCGCGACGAAGACTTTGACAAGATCTTCGCAGCCCAGATGGCCAGGGACGACGCCGAGTCGAAGCGCTACTTTGGCATCACTGGGTCCAAGAAAGAGGCACCAAAGCCCACTATCAAGCCTGCCTCGTCCGTGAGGGCTGCACCTGGTCTTTCCACCATGCGTGCTCGTTCAGCTGCTGCTGCGCTCGCTCCAGCAGATCGCTCCACACCACGCTTCAGTGCTTCAACAACTGCCACCAAGGCCCGTGTACCTACTGGCTTGGTCTCGGGCAGGAAGACCACCAAGACGCCTGTTGAGCCGGCAGCTGCTCGTCAAGATCGCCACGCGTCTGCTGCGATCTCTTCCAAGAGCACCATCGGCTACGCTCAAGGCCGCGCAGTACGCTCTCGCTCAGCCATGCGCCCACCACTTTCCAACGTCACCAGACCTGTAGGACCCAATCTCTCCACCACAAGACGTGCCGGCACTACGACCCCTTCTTTCGCGTCGGCGCATCAGCGTACCCTCAGCGCAGCATCGTCGACGCGCGGCCGGCCCTTCTCACGCTCAAGCTCGATCTCGACCAACGCGACACTTGTTGCCTCACACCCAGATCCCTTCGAGGAGACTGCAGAGAGCGTTGAGCGCGAACTTGAACTCCTCGCCCTTCAAGACGACATGGGCGACGACGAGGCCTGGATGAACAGCTTCAACAGCCAGCTGAACGGCGTCGACCCTCTCGATGAAGACTTGGCCGACTTCCAGCTCAAACTCCCAGAGGGCATCTAGACGCCCTCACTTTGGAGAAGTATAGTATGACACACCTCATAGGAAGAGAAGTGGATAGGCTTGACTAGACTGCAACGGTTCGACACGTTTCAACGATGGACTCCCAGATTGTTTCCTTTGTGTTCCCTCCATCATGATCCTGGAGTTTATTGTTTTGGATACCTTTTTCTTTGTTGACATGACTCCGTGCTTCTTGGCTGGACACGTTGAGTCCTCGGGCAGTAATCGTGACATTACTATGCGTTCGCTTGCATACACCTCTCTTTTACAATGCCATCTCTTACGTCTTATGTTAGAATCTCTCTGACGAAGAACATTTCCTCTAGCTCCTTTGTTTGCTTGATGACCTGCAACTGCCACAGTACCATTCACGCCGCATTACAATCTCCTTTCTCGGTTAGGTTAGGTGGCTGCACGATTATATTTCCCCTCTCGCCGGCAGCAAAGAGCGAGTGTTAAGATAAACAGCCCGAAGAATACAAAGAAGCCTCAACAATGCTTCCCCCCTCCCCAAGAATGCTTTCCCCCCACTCCCGGTTCCCCTCGAAAATGCAATGCGCAGGTAACGCCGTGCTAGATAGGTGCTGTGCTGTTCAATCCGATCCGATCAAATCCTATCCAATCCAATCCAATCCAATCCAATCCCTCGTTCCCAAAGTCTGATATGTTCGGCGTTATGTTTTGTGTCCTGGGTGCTTTCTTCATGTCCAGGACCGACCGACTGTGCGTTTTGTACCGTTCGTCACGCGCCTGTCTGTCTGTCTGTCCGTCTGTCTGTCCGTCTGTCTGTCTGTCTGTCTGTCTGTCTGCGTTGCTTGCGCGAGTCTTCCGTCCCCAGCCTCGACGTAAATCCATCTCAACATATTACTCCCCTTTTCTCTCCCGAGGGTCGAGCCCACACCCACAGAGCGCTCATCTCAGTCATCATCCTCGTCCTCATCCTCGCGCAGCCCATCATTCCCGTTCCCGCCATCCAACGCCTCGCGGGACTTGCTCGTGATCTCATCGACGGCATACAGATTCTGGTTCAGGATCTTATTCATCGTGAACATGTGCACGCGGTCCGACTTGAAGACGGCGCGCATGGCGTCGTCGCACCGGATCTGGCGCTTGTCCGCCGGGTCCTGCAGGTCGCGCGCCTTGACGTACTCCCAGATTTTCTTGACGGTCTGCGGGCGCGAGAGCTGGGTCTCGTCCAGGAGGGAGGAGAGCGCGGGGGAGAGGGCCATGGGTTTCTGTGCGCGTGTATGGTTAGTCTGGGTCTGAGTCTGAGAAATGGGAAGGGGGGGAAGAGAGGAGGGGGAGGCCAGGCCGGCTGATCTTTGTGTGTGTGTGTGTGTGTGTGTGTCGAGGAGAAGGGGAGAAAACGTACGTGGAACCCGCCTTTCCGGCTGGGGCTCTTCTTCTCCTTCTCACTGCCCGACGCAATATCGCTGTCATCCTCGTCCTTGACGCGGTTGGAGCTCTTCTTCTTGGCCTTCTTCTTCGGCAGCGGCGCCTTCTGCTTGCGCGTGTTACCGCCGCGGGTTGCACGGCCGCTGCGCGCGTTCTCCTCGGCCTGCAGCTTGCGCGCGTACGCTGCGTCTTCATCTTCGGCTGTCCGGCTCTTCTTTGCCTTCTTCTTTGGCGGCGCCGTGTCTTCGACCTCTGACAGTGCTGACTCGCTGCCTGGTGTGCGCTTCTGGTCGGGTGTTGCTGACGTCGAGGCTGCGCCGTTTTCGATGGTTGGGACGGCTTCTTGCGGCTCGGTGGGTGTGTCGCCGTTCACTTCGCTGTTGAACTTGTCGAAGCGCTGCATGATGAGTGCCGTGACGGCATCCTGGGCTGCAGGTTAGTCGGCTGTTTACAGTGTCAGGGCTGAGATCTGGTCGGCGTACCTTTTGTGCGGTTGTGTCATGGCCGGTTCGCTCCTGCAGACCTTTGCGTATGCGTTTCGCTGAGATTGTGTTGAGGTCGCTGGCGCGGAGGATCTCGTCGATGATGGCCGAGTAGGACGCCTTAACTTCAGGTGTGAGGTCTAGTAATGTGAGTGTTTGCTGCAGGTGCGTAGTGCGTACGAGCGAGCCAGCGCTTACCAGACATTGCTGCTATGTCGTTATGACGAGGGCAGAGCTTGGGTGGCAGGGTAGAGCGTATGCAGCACGCAGAGCTCAGCTGTTCGTCAAGCTGCTGAACCACGGGTCGGCGCGAACCGCGTAGTAGGGACTAAGATGCTTGCTTCAAGCGGCGGGGGATCTCCAAAACTGGGGGCCCAGCAAGCGACTGATTATATACACGAAACGGCGCGTCGAGCTCGTGTGAGCAGCTTCTCCCACCACGCAGCTGGGATCGGTGTGGCTTAACACACGTTCAAGACAGGTGAAAGACCCGCGGCGGTCTAAAACGGTAGTGCCGGCGGGGTTTACCCTGCAACAGTGCGTGTAGGGCTGCTTGCAAATGAGCGCCTAAAGGTTATCGAGAGTACCAGGGAGCGAGTTGCGGAGGTGAGCTTCAGCTAGAGAGAAGTATTCGATGTCCAATTGAGAGTGCGCCGCGAGGCAATGACGGAGAAGGTTGTCGGTCGGCCGCACTACCGGGAGCAAGGTACCAACTGATTGGAGGATAGAGCAGCTTTAGCTTCCAAGGCTGAGTGGCAGCTTGCCAGCACTGCGACACGTTTGCAAGAAACACGCAAACAAGATGCGAGATGTGAGCGGTGTGAGAGATGGGGAGCGAGTCTCGCGCGGGAAATGGTACTTGTTTGAGTTTGTATCCAACGGGTCGCTCGACCTGCTTTCCAAGAGGGTGCTGCAAAGCTACGTAGGAGCCAACCACGCTACTTGATCATGTCCATGGGTCGCAGAGCCGCATGCTCGCGCTGTCGCTTACATGACCCAACACCCAACCCCATACATTTGCTTCTCTACCGCGCTCTTGATCTGATACCAGTCCGCTCTTCTCTCCGCGTATTCGTAGACCTCCTCTGCCCTGAAAATCCCATGGTAACGATCCGTGTCCGCTATGATAGTTGCAATCTCCTTCGCCTCCTTCGGCGCAATCAGGTAGATCTGTGAGAGCTCGCGGAGAGCCGCAAAGTACTGCATGAGAGGCTTGTTACGTAGCGAGACGATGTATGCATTGTAGGCGTTCATGTCACTATCTGGTGTCAGTCAAGTACATAAGGTTGTGTTGCAGCCTGGCTTACCTGATCAGCACAATCGCGCCGTCCACACTCACTCGTTGACGCTTGAGGTGTTTGCAGATCGCTGTGAACAATCGCACGCCCACTTCCTGGTTGAAGACATCGAGCACGTTCTTGTCGGTGCTACCAACCAACATGCTGGTGTGCGATGATACCATATCAACAACTCTTCTTGCGGTCTCGCTAGGCCCGATGTCTGACAGTTGTGCTATTCCGTTGGGGCCTACCGGAGGATTGAAGTCAGAGGGCTGCTGTAATGTGCCACATAAATACTCCACCTCATCCATGAGCACGTCGATACCCTTGTTCAAACCCGCCGCGACACGCTCGTCCAACATCTGCTCGAACTTCTTCTTCTCCTTGGCTGCGAGACTAAGGAAGTCATCACGATCAGTGAGATTCGCGGCGACGAGTTCCTGCAGGTAAAAGACCTCAACCATCTGCTGGATCAAGTCACCAACATTGACAAGCTCAAGGAAAGCAACAAGCGGCGCAACACCTTCCTTGCTATGATCAGCGACTTCACGCGGCCTGTAATCCGCAAGATGACCAACAGCCTTGTCAAATCCGAGTTTCATATGGCGGTTGCCGAGGATCTGCACAAGGAAGAGGAAGATCTGCTCGCACTGCTCCTTCGCTTCTTCGCCAGATTGTCCGCCAAGTCTGACAAATCGAGCCGCCCGTTCAAGACTTGATTTGGCCTTGTGCGTCAGATCCAGAGCTACTTCGATACTGAAAAGTGTTCGTATGCCCTCTAGTCGAGAGTTCATGATCGCTGCCTTCGCTGCAAGCTCGGTTGTTGGTGCTTGTAGTCCTGGCGAGCGCGAACCGTCCCCAGAAGGAGTGCCGGATCTTACTGGCGTGTCCAAGCTGCCATTACCATTGACTGCAGGTGTGGCGATCACCGAGTTCCTGGATCCGGAGCCCCCGATGGTGGGAAGAACGTTGACGGGCATCATGACGACCTTCTTGAAAGACGAAAGGAAGTCTTGCTTAGCCGCTTTCCGATTGACGTTGGACATGTAGAAGGTCTCTGTAGTCTGCTCTTCTTCACTCAGTCGCTTCTCCCATGCCTCAACCTGTTCAACCGACTTTTGTTTGAAGAAGTCCAGCTCCTCTTGTAGGTACAGATCGATGTGTTGTTCGAAGCACTGAGCGATAATGCGGAATGCCTCTTCCTGAAAATTAGCCTTCGAGCCCTTCGTTGGCTTCAGTGAGATGGCAAGCTGTGTTGCTTGGTCGAACACGCCCGCTACAGCTCTGAGGTATACATCAGTACTGGTATCGTGCGCTTCGTCGAAAAGTGATGTGATGTATTCAGATACAATGTCTTCAGCAACGCGTTCCAGAAACGGTTGCAGTACATTGAAGGTTGGTGGGAAGACCTGGTCGATAATCGCCGTTTCCTTGTTCATGGCGATTGCAAGTCCGTGGAAGAACTCACGAGACGGCTCCAAAGTAAGTTGGCTTGAGCTCAGCCCGGGCAAGCAATCCCTAGGATTTCCCAGCTTCTCTTTGTCCAGCATAAGAGGGTGATTGTGGATGTACGAGTCGAGACAGGCCGCTCCGCCATTAAGGTGGTATAGGACGGAGGCGAAACGCTTCATGCGACCGTCATAGTCCTTCTCTTCGCAACCAGTCTCGAACTCTCTCAGAACAGCGTTCTCAAATATGCCTGTCATTGTGTCCAGCTTCTCCTCGCGCCGACTCCACCCTTGCGCAAAATCGCTCTTTGCGAAAGTCTTGAGTTGAGCAAGCATCTGTGCCTGTTGTTCCGGGTCTCGGTACGTGCGGAATAAGACGGGATCTGTGTGGCTACTGGAACGTGCCAGATCGAAGTAATATGGTGCCAGTGCCCCGTAGACCTTCCCGTACTCCTGGCGTGCTTTGCCCCTGATAGATCGCACGCCAGAAATGACCCTCAATGCGGCCTGGGGGTCTATCATAGGCGATCTTGTCTGAGCGCCGTTGAACGTAGGTGTCAAGGTCATATCATTGAAGCCTTTATCGAGCGTCGATGATCTCGCACGACTTTTGTACTCGGACGACTGCCGTTGGATGTCCTCGTCCGCATCAAAGAGCGTCATACTGCCACGAGGCTCTACAATGCCGCCTATTCCAAGTCCCGCACCAGCGCCAGGCGCAGGTACACCCGTTCTTTGCGCTTCTTCCACCTTTTGTGCCTCCACTTTCCTGCGCATGGCTTCCTCAAAGCGCTGTTTTGCCTCCACATTATTCCAACATCCCATGCCCTTCAGTCGTTGTACCCAGCGGGTATCGTCGTACACCATCTCTTGCATGCGCTTCGAAGTGCGGGCAAAGGTGAACATGTCGGCTATTGGGAGGTAGTCGAGGATAGTGTTGATAATTTCTACAGGCGTCAGCTGGTGCTTGGAGAGACATTATATCAGAACAAACCTGCAGGCAGAATGGCTTTCGACTCGTCCACCATTTGGGTGGTCCGCAGCGAGGCCAGCACCGCCGGTTGCGCCTGGGGCAGCGCCCGCTTGAAGTTGGATTTAGCAGCCATTTCGCTGGCTGTGATACGGAGAGATCAATCTACATGTGTCGTAATCGAGGTCGTGTGCATATTAGTAGCCATGCAAGTGCGAGCGCGTGGCTGTCGTGGAGGATAGAGCTGGACAGAGAGCGGGCGGACTTGGTGATGATGGGTGGGGACGCTCGAGCTCCCAGGGCCCTGCTCGCGTGGTGGAGCACGCGGACTCCGTACGGGATCTCCTGCACTCAGCCATACACCTTAGAAGCTCACTAGACTACTTCAATCCAGTAGTACAGATTATCACTTACAAGCACGACATATTGTTCCTGACATGTAGACTCAGATCCTCGGTTGCACGACAGCTCAACCATCGACAGATGTCGAAACTGTACTTAACGAACCACGGTTGACGTCCTGAATACACGAACACACTTGCAACGATGGTCAACGTCCGTCCTTGTATTAATCTTGTGTACGCTACTGATATGTTCTACGCGCCGCCTACCACATCGCCAAACGTCAAACGCCTACCTACAAAGCAGCGAGCAGGCCGACGACGGCTACACCGAGACCGAGAACTGGGCCAGCTGTCTGGAACGCACCAGCGCCAGTGGCAGTAGCAGCTGATGCGGTGCCTGATGCGGTTCCAGATGCAGAGCGAGTGGCACTGCCAGATGGTGTGTTGGTACCAGAGATAGCGGTCACTGAGGCCGAGCCAGATGCTGAGGCTGAAGCTGATGCTGCCGAAGCCGACGAAGAGGCCGAGGAGCTCGAGTTCGCGGCACTGCAATTGGGGCTGGTGTTCAGGGTCACACCGGCACTGCTGCAAAGAGACGATGCAAACTTGATGGTGTCTAGTCAGGGCGTAAGTTGGTGGTCAAGTTTCGCTGCCTCTGAGATACTGACTTTCGATGTCGGATTGGCTGCAAGAGGAAAGAACGCAGCATGCGACATCGGTGATAGCCTGGCTCTTGCAAATGCAGCCAACATCGATGAGGTTACAGGTCCCCAGGTTGTCTGTGCCAAAGCATGCTTGCTAGCTACATCTTAGCTGTGGTCTACGCAGGAGCTACATATTGTACGTACGGCGCAAGAAGGGATGTTGCCGATCAGGTTGCCCTGAGCAAAAGCAGTAGCGCTAAAGGTAGCGACGGCAGCAACAATAGAGAGGCGCATCTTGATATTACTGTGAGGAAGCTGCAGTGCAAGATAGAGGGCAGGCTGAAGGGTGCACTTGGAGGGAACAGCGGATAAAGCAATTAAGTACGACGCCACCAGCTCTGGGGAGAGCTGGAGTAAATAGTCAGAATCTGGACCTCTATGACTGCTCTCTTGATTGGTTCGTTCACACACTTTATTGGCCGCGTTGCACCAAAGCAGCAAGCGTTGTCCACATGAGCCAACACGATCCAAGTGGCTTGCAACTTCCGCATCTGCGCCGAAGCCAGCGGGAGTGCTTGATCTGGAGCCGGCGAGAGGAAACGCGTTGCGACAGTTACAACAACTAGCAGTGCTAGGTCTCTGCTGTCACCTAGCTGAGCGAGCTGAACCGCCGATTGTTGCTGTCCTGTTGTTTGCAGCCAGTCTGGTTTGCCAACGCATGCTACTGGTACTCCAGATGGTTTTGCAGTCAGCGGTCCAACCAACATAATTATCGGGCCATTATCTAGCTTTCGGTATTACTGGGCCATATCATGCCTTTCCAGTTGCAGGATAGCTGTTTGAGCAGCCCTACTGTGTACTTTGTTGCTGTGCAGTATCCTGCTGTTCCGTGAACGCAGAAAAACCACGGGCTGGAGGATCGACGGCGAGCGGGAACTTCCTGCACATCTGCACGCGCATCTGTGGAGTCTCCACAAGGCTCATCTTAGAAGCTGCGTCCTGTTCTCTATGCAACTGGTGTCGTGAGTCGGGCCTAGCATTCACGACGTCGTGCAATGAGGCCATGAGCCGATCACAATAAAGAAAGTGGCCGAGGCGACATTCCGAAGAGTGAGGCCGTAAGCAATCGCTGAATGTATTGTGCAAGAAACAGGAAACTCACGATGGACAGGCATCGCGATCATCCGAGCAAGCTTCGGACGAATGCCGTGTGCTGGTGGTCAGTCCTTCTACATGCGCTATTAACACACAACACCAGGCACAAGGCGCTCACTATGAGCCGCAGCATCCACCGAAGGCAACGAGCGACGAGCATCAGAGGACCACTGAGAGTCCTCCAGTGCCTTGCGAAATGACGAAGTCGTATATGCCGCACAAGGCAAAGTGGAACATTCAAGGTCCTCTACGGAAGCCTTCTGACGGGCGGTGCAGGGCACAATTCACGGCTACTTGGACGCCCCTTCAGCTCCAGGCAGGGTCTGTTGCCGAGCGGCGATCACAGCACAAAGGGCATCAGGGCACAGCTGTCAAACGAGCGCCACAGCGTGATGGTAAGGGTCCAGCAACTGGCCGTGTTTCAACAGCACGCCTTGTTTTGGCTGCGATTAATAGGGGAAGGAAGATGAAACGTGGGCGTGCTGGTCGAGAAGCTCTCGCAAACACACGGCGAAGAATGTCCGAACGTTCCACATTGTGTACCTGCATATTGCGGATGCTGCCCGACTGGATAGATTTCAGCCTTACGTATCGTGGCTCGCTTCCAACGCGACAGCGCGTGTTTAATTAGCCACATAGGTGACGCTGTGTCGCCAGCGCATGGCGGTTTCAAAGGGCTGAGGCACTTGAGACGCGATGTTTCCCACAAAACCTGCTCCATGGAAGCCGCAGGAAGGCGGCTAGAAGCCGCGCTCAGGGGATGATGCTGGAGCACATGGAAGCGCAGGGCCGGAGGTTCCGCTACAGACGCGAGCCAATGGTGGAAGTGAAGCAAGTGGACTTGCCCATATCGGCCCTGAGTCCTCCAGGGTCCTTGCTCGCGCCTTCGCGACAGCTTATGTTATCGACTATGGATGTCAGTGCTGTAGACGTCAGACTTGAGACACCGATTGATGAGGCGGAGGCACGATTGGGAGGCGTGTCACAAATAGTGGGTCACAGACCTCTGTCTCGCTCCATCCCCTTTCAGGTACCGTCCTGGAGCTTCCTGGACAGGCAATTCAAGCTTCACTTGTTGAGCAGTGCTCCAAGATACGTACCTGAAAGGGCCACGTACCGTGCGTTGCCCTACATGGTCTGTCGCCTGTTGCCCCGTGCTTGAGTAATGATGAAGGACTCTGAGAATAGTCGTGAAGCTGGGAAAGTCGCCCTCAGTAGCGTTCAAATACAAAAGCATCTCTGCGACCCGGTTGTAACAGAGTACCGATACCCCCAACGCACTGCCACTCAGAAGTTTGCCATTCTATTCCAGTCTCAAACATCAGAATTCGTCTCACAATTGCACCCTCTTAAACACCTTCTTAGAACATCTTCCTCCTGATCCCCGAAATCGATTCCAGCACAATGGCTCCCACTATGAAGACATCGCCCAAAACCCCTGGTGGTGGTGAAGCCCGCGACGGAGGCAGTGAGTGACCCTCGTACCACTTGTTGACCACGGATGTCATCTCTGACATGCTGCATAGGGAAACCAGCCTGTACCAACCAGGAGCTTTAAGCGACTGCGCCTTCCGGGGCTTTACCACATCAACTCTGTTCGCCCACGACCTACTCGACGCAGCGCGTCATACGTTGTACTCGGACTTCAACCTCATCTTTTTTCAGCAGCATGGCTATCTTTGATATTGCTTTTATTACGCACAGCGATCGACCTGTCTCGCATTTCGGTTCCTGCGGCAGCGAACACGTCGAGAAACTGCGCTAGGCTCGCGTACAATTCATACCGGAGTTTCGAGGCGCAGCAGCCTTGAACATCAACGCAAAAACATCAACCATTGTACTCACCGACGCCGGGCTGTGCGCTCCGGTCAATGAGGCTCGCAGGCAGCGAAGAGTCACCAGCCAGATCTGAAGGACCCGGGGAGTACTTATCGACCTGGCGGTGACTCTAAGGCATCTTGTGTGCCTTGAAGTCTGCCGCTCCGCAGCATTGCAGCCCCCAAAGCGGCTGTGCGCCCGAGCACGCTTTCACGAAATAGTTCAGCCTAACAGGCAGCGAACTGGGGTTCTTCGACTAGGCCACTACATTCCGCCCTTCTGCCTGAAAGGCAGCCTCATAATCATGGCCTGTCTCGTAATTCGGCATCGGCCAATGTGGCTATGACCCACCAAGAGGCCGTCTCGCGGTGGACGGAAAGAGTCACCAGTGCGTTCTCCAGGACCGTTAGCTTTCTCAAAGGCGCGCTAGAACGATGGCAGCCTATCAATCGCCTTAATCATCAGATTTTCGGCCAATGATCATTCAGGGGTGGCGCAGCACAATAGTCCTTTGATACTCACTTTGAGTACTACGGAGAGATTGTATCGAGTTCTGCGTCATAATCCGGGCAAGAAGGCAGTCGTTTGCCTGTTCCTGGAGTTGCCAGATGGGGCGGTACAGATGGTGGCGCCTCCAGCAGGCCTCAGGGTGCAACGGTTTATATACCTTAAGACTCCAATGTTGTAGGACATCATCCGCATACATACAAGAAGCCTTACAGTCTGCCTATATCAACACAACATCACAACCTGCAACCACTATAGCGCCATCGACTACCCAGCCACACATCCTGCGCTTATAACGACCCCACCGCCATCACCACCATGCGCGTTCCTAGCCTCAACAACAACCTCAACCTCAACCTCAACTTCTTTGGTGGCTCTGAATCCCGTGACGGAGGCGCACCCAACCGATCTGCCAAGTTCAATTTGCCTATGATGAAAGCTATGCGCGGAGGCCCCGAGTCTCGCGATGGTGGCTGAGAAGCCTACCAGCTCAAGTATGTTGATCATCAGAGCCTGCCATCGACTTGATCTAACATCAACAAGTAATTCGACCAATATGCACTCACATTGGTTGTCGATTACGCTTTCTTCACCCGAGGGAGATCGTGGGACAATCGGCAGAGGTTTGCTCACCCGGTGAGCGCCTCGACAACCCAGCTGGCCTTGGCTTGTTACGCATCTCGACTACGACGACTTGTTCTTTTTTCCTGGATTTCAGCGCATCTCATCTTTTGTCCAGCGTTCTGTGTTTTCGAATGCATGTTTGGTGTTTGGGTATCTGATTTTGATATTGGAATGGCTGTATGATACCACGCGTTTCGAACGTTTGCTTTCGGTTTAGACGGCGCTACAGGGCAGAGGGTGACCTCAAATCACTAGATGTGACTTGGCATGATAGACCATATTAGACTCGCACAGCGGTTACGCTTTGCTGCAGACCATATCTGCTATGGCTGATCATAGACGGAGAGGAATAGATGCGATAAGGATTACAATGAGCAACTCGAAATGAACACTTTTACGAAGCTGTAACTCTCGCCGCACTCAGTGATATATGTGAATATCAAGAAGAAATGAAGTAGAGGAGACGAAGGATACTAGGCTTCCAGCTTGCCATATTGAGTGGTGTCAAAGCGGAGATCTGATCTGTGATCCGGTGTTCATGTACCCCACGCCTTGGCATTTCAGAGTTGGTAATCGCATTACATGCATGATTGCTTCTTGCATTAGGATGGTATATGCCAGGCCTGCATTCAGCTCCTTTGCACCATCTCCTTACACTCAAACACCATCAATTGCGATCGGTCAGTTATCAGCTTCGAACAGCATCATACAGAACGAACATGTTTCGATACAGCAATCTGAAATGACGTATGCACGTTCGCGGGCGCCCCGCCGAAGGGCATGCAAATGACTAATTTCGACCCGAAAACAGCGTCAGGCACGCGCGAAACAGCAACCTCTTAGCGGGCCACAGAGCAAAGAGCCGCGCGAAGGGCAGACGGCGTCGAAATGCCCAGGCGCGAATAGACGGGTCATGCTGAAGCCCAGGAGCAGCTGATAAGGAACGTTCTGATGCGCAATAGTCGCAGCGTTTCTTGGAAGTATCAGTTGCTTGGTCGATTCGTACGGTGAAAGCCAAGAGTGATTCGAGAGCACTCAAGGGTCAACAAGCGATCGCGCCATCTGTTGGGTCTCCTCTTTGTCGTTCTTACACCTCGCAGTCAAACATCTTTTCGCAAAACGTGAAACCCTCCAGACTACACAAAAGTTGACCTCGAAGGTCTACATAACTCGCGCACATACCAGAATGACTACACGTCCAGCTCAGGACCGCATCGCCTCCCATGGCCGTGGCGGCGCAGGTAAGCCCAATACACTGTTTTTCAGGATCTAGTGCCATAAAGGCGACACGAGTGAGGTTTGTTCGCTCGGCTTGTCCAAGCCTGCGCAACTATATTGAATCTCGCCCAGAGCCGCAGCTGACTGAGTAAAGGCAACATCGCGCCCGACGTCAACACTGCGTATACCAAGCCTGAAGACCTCGTCACTCCTACCATCAAGTCAGACACATACACCACCGGCCGTGGTGGGCAGGGCAACATGGCGAAAAACGATAACCCAAACAATGCTCGTCTCGCGCAGGACGTTGAGGGTCCTACAAAGATCTCCGAGCCCAAGGGCGCTGTGCACTATGGACGCGGTGGTGCTGCGAACATCGTCACTGATAAGGAGCGCAAGAGCGGTGACGCTAAGCGTAGCGAGTCAGGTGGTTCGGGCGAACAAGGCCTCTTGTCCAAGGTTAAGGGCTTCTTCAAGTCCTAAGACTGACTGATGGATGTCCATTATGACCAGAAGTTCGTTTGGCACGGACGATTTGGTTTGCTCGAGCAACCACCTTTTCCCAGGCCAAGGGACAGGAACGAGGCGTGGAAGCAGGGTCTCTTTGTTTTGCTATGATATATACCCTGGAGTTGGAATGTGTTTTTTGATACCACTCTCAATCACTCGAGGATAGGAAGTGCTCAATAGCCCTCTTAATGATACTTTTCTCTTCACTCACCAAGCGTTTTTAAAAACTAACACAGCTGCAATCAATGCAATCTATCTTGACCTTAGCCCACTATTTCCATACTGTCCTAGCCGGACCCGATCTCCTTGCTGCATATCCGAGTTACAGGGTCCTGATGTGCATGTCCACTGCGGGGTCGTTGATGGTGGGGCGGACATGGGAGCAAGAGCAACCGAAATCCACTGGCCTCCAGACGTTTCCTGCATCATGTTTACATTGCTCCATGTGCCGTTGCACTATGCCGAGATCGACATGGTCTGATGCCCTGCTTCCACTTCTGCCAATGAGCTTTTATCACTATGAGCGGCGTTCTGCTCCGTTCGGTGCGGTGCTGTTTCTGTTCGTTGTCGTGCAGGTTGTTTGCGTTCACTTCACCGATACGAGATATTGACCTATCAGCTAAGTCACAATTGTATGCAGGAGCATTATCCGCTTGGAGGGTGGTCAAGATCGCTGTCCAAACATGGAAATGTTACCGGCTTGCCATATCAGAAGTCAATGAATGCGACCCATTACCATGCGGGTCTCTGCGAGGTGCAGCTCGGCGAACAGCGACGCGTACAACGTATGCATACTTCGATTTCATGATGACATAGTGAAATCCTCCTTGGTGACCTCTTCTTCTGATAAATCTACTCTTCATTGTTGCACCTGTTAGGTACAGGTTAGACTTGATCCCAGTGGTTTCAGGGGAGGCATCACTTCCAAACCTTTACGGCTTTCCAGTATCTCAAGAGGCAGACCTTCGAATTTACTACGAGAGTTGCTGAAACTCAGCACTATGTGTGTTACAACGACAGTAATCGAGAAGACATGGGTTTACTTCCACGACGGAGGAATACCAGGACGCCGACAAGTCCTCAGAGGTGCTGCAGCTAAACCCACGTTCAGCGAGCTTCCCAGAATCGACTTTCGACGTATCTACTCCACGGACCTCTCAGACAGACAAGAACTGGCAGAAGAAGTAGGGGCTGCATGTAGAGACGTTGGATTCTTCTACGCTGTGAACCATGGCGTAGACGAAAGTCTGCTGCAGGACACATTCGAAGCATCTAGGAAGTTTTTCGGGCTACCAACGGACGTAAAGATGGAAGTGCACAATCAGAAGACGTCGAAGTTCAGAGGGTATGCTCGTACATGACCGATAGCCTCGTCCTCACTGACAAGCTTTCAAGGTACGAGGCATTCCTCGAAGGAAAGCTCGACCCTAGTACAAGAGGAGGTCTGTCACCTACATCCGCGTCACGACGTCTGCTAACACGTCCAGACCTCAAAGAAGGTTTCCTGATGGGCGAAGACGCCACAGACCCAGAGCAAAACAGACCCATCACGCCCTCAACCGCCGAGCCGCGAAACCAATGGCCAACCCACCCTTCAGCACTCTTCTGGCGCCCAGCAATCTATCGCTACTACACAGCCATGTACACCTTCAGCAAGCGTCTCCTCCGCATCTTCGCCCTCGCCCTCGATCTCCCCGAAACGGCCTTCGACGCCATCACCACTCACCCAATGACTAACGTCCGCGCCGTCCACTACCCCCCGCAAGAAAGCGAGTCCGATGTTGGCATCGGCGCTCATACGGACTTCTGCTGGTTCACGCTGGTCTGCCAGTCGCAGACGGCGAAGCCAGCTTTGGAGGTCCTAAACGCGAACGGTATTTGGGTGCCTGTGCATCCCGAGCCAAACACGTTCGTGGTGAACATTGCGGACTTTCTCAAGTTGGTGACGGGAGGTACGTGGCAGAGTACGGTGCATAGGGTGAGGAACATGGGCGGGGAGGAGAGGTATAGTTTGCCGTTCTTCTTCAGTCCGAATGAGGATGCGAGGGTTAGTGTTTTGGAGCAGTTTAGGAAGGAGGGGGAGGTGCATGAGGAGTTTGGTGTGGGCGAGTATTTTCAGAAGAGGCTGGATATTGATAGGACGACGCATTTGAATGGCGAAGAGGGTGCTTAGACATCGAAAAATGTTAGAAGTAGTCAGCAATGGGCATATTCCATCGTGTCACTGAGGATGTGGATCACTCCATACGTTGAAAGTATCGTGCTGTTCATGAATATCCTCAATGGATGTGTTCGTATCGTTGATATCGTCTAAGCCCCGGTCCTTCAGCAGCCCCCGTCCTTCAGTAGCCCCTTCTAATCCTTCTTCAATGGGGTGAACGTCTCGTGGATGCCGTCCTTGGTGATAATCATCATCTGTAGCCCGTCACCAACCTCAATATGCCTCTCTACCGCACTTGTGAACGCGTCCCGCACCAGATCCTCAACGTGGTTCTGCGGCAGAGGCTGTGGCACGATAGTCTTCAGGTTGTGTCCTGTCCCGCTACCTGGCTCGTACTGGTTCTTAAAGTTGACCTGGTTGTCCAGGAAAGGCATGATGAGCGATGCCGCCGCGCCCGCGGCTCTGCACTGCTCCCTCTCGTAGCTGCCAACTGGGTCGTACGAGTACAGCGCGCCCTTTCCGTCCTCATCCAAGCCGCCCAGAATCGCGTGTACGTAGTATGGGAAGAAGCGCTTGTTGTATAGGATGTGGCTGAGACGCTGTGCACATGCGGAGACAGTCATGGGCTTGCCGTGCTTGTACTTGTACATCTTGACAATGGTATCAAGGTGCTCCTTCAGAGCATGGCCGTCGGCAGCGAAACCAACAACGGAAAGTACTATCCTCGCGCCTTTGTTGTCTGGACCTTCGCCACCAATCTTGAAGAGCTTGGGCTCGTACCGTGTGTTGATGTTGTAACCGGAGGTAGATCGAGTGTCGCCGGCCAGGATGGCGAAGTCAGCACCAGAGATACCAAGTGTTGAACCACCATTGTCAGTGTAACTGCGTCCATTAGTCTCTCGAGTAAAGCATTGCATCCAGAGTTGACTAACGGGTAGAAGCCGTGCTGCCTCTCGCCAGAGGGGACAGCTGTGGGGGTGCTCTTGAATGAGTAGCCTGGGCCACCTTGCGGGGGCGCTCCAGAGAAGATAGCGGCCATCTTGAGGGTGCGAAACTGGTACAGTAGAGGGATTCGAGCTCGGAGTACTGCGGTGGGGTGAACGGAAGGTGAAGTGGTGGGTTGGCTCGTTTGCTGGTGGTTGATGCTGGAGCTTGGGTTGACGCGGGCTCGATTGCCTGCTACGCCAAGGCCGGAGCTGGGTGAAGCTACGACCACCACCGCCGCCGCCGCGTCGTGGAGCTGCCTTCACGAATGCCGTAACCATCAAACAACGTCTCACTCGACCCACGATTCTTGTACTCCTACTCTTACATACAGAGTGTAGTCCGGCTGTAGTTGCTTGAGCCCCCACCAAGAGCTGTACCCAGACGACCCAGACATCTTCTCTCTGCACACCATACACACTGAGGCACAATGTGAGAGCAGCATGCAAGCGACCAGATATACATACTGACGAGCGCAGGGAGGTTCTACTTGGTATCACGGGGAAGGACTTCACCCTCATTGCCGCTTCCAAAGCCGCCATGCGAGGCGCCACCATCCTCAAGGCCACCGATGACAAGACCCGGGAACTGAACAAGCACACGCTTATGACTTTCTCTGGCGAAGCTGGTGACACGGTTCAGTTTGCTGAATACATTCAAGCAAATGTTCAGCTGTACTCGATGCGCAACAACATGGAGCTGTCGCCCGCTGCCACGGCCAACTTCGTTCGAGGAGAGCTCGCACGCGCACTGCGATCACGGAAACCTTACACAGTTAACCTGCTGCTCGGCGGTTACGATAGTATCGCTGACAAGCCCACACTATACTGGATTGACTACCTAGCCAGTCTGGCACCCGTTCCCTACGCGGCACACGGATATGCGCAGTATGTTACCCCATATTCATAAGCCTGCCTTTCCACAGGCATGCAGCTGACAACAAGCCAGGTACTACTGTCTCTCGTTACTCGACAAGCACCACCACCCCGATATCGACTACGAGCAGGGTCTGAAGATTATGAGGATGTGCACAGAGGAGCTGAAGCGCCGTCTGCCTATCGACTTCAAGGGCGTCTACGTCAAGGTAGTGACAAAGGATGGCATTAAAGACGTCGATTACGATGACGATGTCAAGGTCGCGATACCTTAATGGGTTGGACCTGTTGAATGAGTTCCATTGAAACCCTGGCCAGTGGAGTCGTTGCCTCTGTCAAGAGACAAGGCTGTGGAGCGCCCAAGAGATAGGCAGCTAAGCTTCACCATCGAAGTTACGATAGAGACGCCATAGTCAATGAAAAGATCACGACCGTACAGATCCTTCTTAAGATGTTCTGTCATAAAGGGTAGTGAAGTAGTGTACCGGCTTGGTCTGGTCATCCACAGAAGGTGGTCATACATAACGTGCAGCTTAGTGAGATATGTGATAATCTGGACCATACTCACTTGTAACCAACCTTGCGTTCTGTATACCCTAATGCCACTGTTTGTACAAGAGAAATTACACTAGAGACCCGCACTGCTAAGCAGCAAGTGCGGGATCCAGGAAATTTCTGGATAGGTTACGAGATTGCGAAGCTCAACTTCCTGCGACCATGTTGCTGTGCAGGCACCCTGAGGATTAGCTCGATGTCATGCCATCGTAACGAGACCCTTGAGATTGTACAGGGGTCGTGGCTAGACTTATTTGTAAACTTTCAGGATCTCTTTGGCAAGCACTTGAAAGCCTTGCCCATTTCCGTGACTCGTTTGTCCGCTTGGGGTTGGATCAGGTGTGTGATCTCCAAGGCACGCACGATCGAAGCCAAAGGCGGCTAGAGGGACATGTTACGGAAGATCGCCGCGGCATGCAGGTGGCTGCGATGACATCACCGAACCAGACCAAAGGGCTACTCCAGTCCATCATCATTAGCATGGGCGCTGCGAGCCGGGCCAGGTTATGTTCGTCATATCCTCTGTTGTTTTAGATTTCTACCATCTCTCAAAACCCCGAATTGTCGCCTGTAACCCTGTGACGATCGCCCCAACCTGAACATCTCAGTATGGCGACAACCGGATTGTCGACGGCTGTTCCCCACATCGAAGATGCCGCACCCCTGAAGAATACCGAAGAGGCTCCACCAAGAGCCTCCACTGAGAAGGATATGCGATGCCCTGATCCTTCGGCGCATGTGCATCATTCTCAAAGCAATGCCTTACAGAACCAGGCATCCGCAGCGGCTTTATACAGCACAAGGCCAGCCAACGAAAAGCAGAAGATCAACCCGCTCGGACCGGACGGGAAGCTTTCGTCAGCAAGTATGTCGCAAGGATTCAAACGCTCTTTTCTGACCTTCCTCTAACGCGAGCATAGGCGCTGCTGCCAGCTTGAAATACGCGAGAGCAAACGAGCTTCCTAGCTTTCCGGTAGTAGGAATCGACGCATCCTCTTCGGCTGGAGCAGCTGCGCTACTTGCAAATCAAAACAAGAAGAGCCCAGAGTGGTGGAAGCCTGAGCAGTCATCAGCCGCCGGCAAGGCCGCGTTGCTTGCAAACGACTACAAGATGAAGCCATTATGGCAACCAGAGGCAAGCGCTGCAGGCTCCAAGGCAGCACTTCTTGCACACAGAGACGGCGGAAAGCTGAATCTTTGGCAGCCTGAGGCCAGCGCCGATGGTAATTCAGCAGCTACGATTGCTATGCGCAAGACTGGACTGGGCCCGAAGGTTGATTACGGAGTTACCGAAGACGGGAGGAGCAAGGCTTTACTTGCAGCTACCGGAGCCCATTCAGCATCTGGTCGCAAGCGCGCGCAATCCATTCCCATGTCTGCCCCACTATATCCAGACTCCAAGAACTCTGCAAAGAACGCTCTGAATGCTGCGACGATAGCTCACAGCCCTTCAATGCGCGCGTCGAAAGCACCGGCTGTGCAACCTCAAGATGCGAATCGACTTGGGTCTGGAGCCATGGAGGCGGCGAGGATCCAGCATGCCAAGAGTGCCAGAGAGATGTACACAAGTGCTCCTCCTGTCTCGTTGGAGATTGAAGAAAAGAAACGCAACGATGCGTTGCGAGCCTCGGCGGTTGTCATGGCCAAAAAGATGTACGACGTCCAGCAGCAATACATTGATGGAGCATCAGCAGCCCGCACAGGAGCCACGGCCGCCCATGGGCTACAACCAGTAGCCACGAGTGAAGGAGACATAAAGCAACAGGCAATGCAGTACATTGGCATTCAGGAAGCTGCACAGAAGCTTGCGCAAGAGCGGCTCGCGAAGATCGGTCATGACGAGAATGCTGCATACCGCAGTTACTACGGATACGAGAAGCAACCTCGTTCAAAACTCTCCATGCGCAGAGGACGGCCTCGTGCTCGCAGTACATCGGAAGCCCCTGCAGAGGATAGCGACTCTGACGAAGATGACTTTCGCTCCAGGCGCATCCGTCATCAAATGCAACAGTTCAACCAACAGCTGGCTGATGTTGATGCGAAGAAGCGTGAACAGGATCGAAAGAGCTTGATTGCTGCAGCAGAACGCAAAGTACAGGCTCAGATGCAAGGTCTCGACAAAGATGTCTATAACAAGACTGGCAAGATGTCGAATAACATGACTAACGACTGGGACGAGAAAGCACGCCAACGAGCACTTGCCAATTCTGAGGCACGTATGGAGAATCACGGCAGAGTGAACATTGGAAATGGAAAGTGGATGGATCAGGCGGAGATCGACGCTATCGCTCAAGCTAGGCTTCAGCCAACGCTGGATGAAATCACAGACAAGGCTGAGAAGCGGAGGGCTGAAGATGCCGAACGGCAATTTGAGCTCGAGAAGAAGAGACGCCAGGAGCAGGAAGAGAAGGCACGCCAGGCTGAGATTAAGGCAGAGGAGAAGAAGGGCAAAGGTACGGTTCCAGACCGACTCCTATGGGTTGACCTAACAGTGATCAGAGGAGGAGAAGCGAGCAGCAAAGGCGCGTAATGCCGAAGAGAAGGCAGCCGCTAAGCAGGCTAAAGAGGCGGAGAAGGCTAGCAAGGCTGAGGAAGAGCGTCTCGCTAAGGAGGAGCAGCGAAGATCCAAAGAAGCTGCTCGAGCTGCGACTTCAACTGGTCCTGCTCTCGGGACTTCTGTCGTTGCCACATCCTCGACCGACAATCCCACTACGACTACTGCTATTGATGGAAACAATGACTTGTACGACGACGACACAGCTCCTACCGGGGTCTCGGAAACACCTGCAGTTGCGAAGGAGACGTCAGCTTCTGCTCCCACGGAAAAGTCTGCCACTACTGACCCTACGTCTCCTACTTCAGCATCGTCATCTAAAGGCTTCAAGTCAATCCTCAACAAGCTAAAGCGCCGCTCCAAGCATGACTCGGCCACCACATCTGACGCTGATGTCAAGACTTCTGAGAAGGAGAGCACTGGTTTCATCGGAGGTGCGAGCCTACGGGCGTCCGAGTCGAAGTCTCACTCATCTACAGCCCCGTCAAGTTCTCACGCTGAGGCAAGCTCTACGAACCGCCCCACCGATTTGGGCGATGTCGAGCCTGCTGTGAGGCCCGCTGTAGTTCCTCATCTAGACGAGCTGCCAACCGCTACTAAAGCCAAAGACGATCGCTACTCGGATGTCTCGTCGCTCAGCAGTGATGATGAGGAGGTGGTTAGGGGCCGGCCCCGCACAGAGCGCCTTATGAGCGATGACACCAGAGCTTCATCAGACTTCGAAGAGGCGAGAGATCATTTCGACGAGGGTCTGGCTCCTCCCCCTACGTTCACATCCGAAGTGGACAAGGGCCGCCTTGGTAGCCCAGTTCGAGACTCAAAATTCCACGAGGTTGGAATCTAACTAACGATTAATGACTGTTGTTGTTGTTGTTGTTGGGGGGGGGGGGGGACTGAGGACCTGCAACGGCGTGAAAGGGAGGATGTAATATCTTTGAATAACCTGGGAGACTGTAATGGGCGGGTGATGGAGGCCACAATTCCTTGTAGCTCTGATTCTACGTTACCCTACAAATCGTACACATGTGACTGAATGGCATTTGCGTCTGGATCCGTGGTTTCGTTGAAGTGACTGAATACCGTTTACCATCATGTGCACAAGCGGATCCATCGTGTGCTCACTGCCGAATTCTGTACCCCGTTGTTATTCAATACTACCTCAATTCCACCTCTCCAGTGCTCCATCCAAGTGAAATGAAATTGCTGGAGTTCTTGCATGATCCCGCGCGGCAATCGACGTCAGCCCGCTTGCAGCGCTTAACTGTTTTAGGTCGGCCAAGCCCGGTTGGCTCCAGTGTATGTGGAAACCGTGGACAACAACGAGCTCCTGAGCATCACCTATCCCGCCCACCCCACACTGTCTATCGACACCTCTCATTTTCTATCGCGCGCCTCTGGAGTTGTGCATCTGGGTTTAATACTTCTTTCCCTTCCGATACCCCCGTAGTTGAGCGCCCTCTCACTCCGGTGAGCTTGGAGCTGGTCTGTCGCAAACATGGCTCAGCGCCAGGTCCCATTGCACGTCACACAGCCGACGCTGGTATGTCTTTTATCTAACTCAAGCTTGAAGGAAGCTAACGATTGGTTCTGTAGCTTACGAACTTGAACATTCTTGTACGTGGATATGTCCAGACTAGGCTCCGACCAGGGCCCAGGTGAAGGGGGCAGCAAGCTAACAGAGCATACAGCCGGCATCAATCTCGTGGCAAAACTGTGTATGTGATCTCTGTATCTATCGCAATCAGGACGAAGCTCTAATTACCGCCACAGACTCTCGAATCCGACAAATACGTTTGCGTGCGCCAGGTCAACAACGATGCCAACACCCCCGCCGAAACCGTTATCATCGATTTGAAGAACACAAACAATGTCATCCGCAGACCGATTCGTGCCGACAGTGCGATTATGCACTTGACTGAGCCTATCATTGCTCTTAAGGCGCAGGGCAAGACGTTGCAGCTGTTCAACCTAGAGACAAAGGAGCGCCTGCAGACTTACACCCATCAAGAAGACATCGTTTTCTGGAGGTGGATCAGCCAGACCACGCTTGCCCTGGTCAGCTCGAAGGCCGTGTATCACTGGGATGTGATGGAGTCGAAGACCTCGACACCACGCAAGATCTTTGATCGCCAGGAGATGCTTGAGGTGGATATACCCAAATGCACTGCCTGAATTGTGTCTAACAAACGGTGTAGAACAACCAGATCATCAACTACGTAACAAACGATGACGAGAGCTGGTCCTGTTTGGTGGGCATTGCGGCCGGTGCGAACGGTGGCATCCGCGGTAACATGCAGCTGTTTTCCAAGGCGAGAGGCGTCAGCCAAGCTCTCGAGGGCCACGCGGCTACCTTTGGCACACTCCGTCTCGACGGCGCGACAACAGATACCAAGATCTTCGCTTTCGCTGTAAAATCGCAAGCAGGCGACGCTAAGATCAACATCGTCGAAGTCGATCACAACGCAGCCAACCCTGTTTTCCCGAAGCGATTGATCCCGATTCACTGGCCTGCGGAGGGTACTGGGGACTTCCCGCTCGGCATCCACATTGCGCACAAGTATGGCATTCTGGTTGTTATTACCAAGTTTGGTTTCATCCACTTGCACGATCTCGAGACCGGCACGGCTCTTTTCTTGAACAGGATTTCGGAAGAGACTGTATTCACTACCGCACGCGACGATCAGGGCACAGGTGTAGTTGTCATCAACAAGCGTGGACAAGTATTGCACACAACCATTCGCGAGGACACCTTGATTCCATACATTATGGAGAACCCAGCATGTGCAGAGATTGCCTACAAGCTTGCCTCCAAGGGCGGTCTTCCTGGAGCCGACAACTTGTACAACCAGCGATTCGAGCAATTGATGAACAACGGCGATTACTCGGAAGCAGCAAAGGTTGCAGCCAGCTCGCCCCGTGGTTTCCTCCGCACAATGAACACAATTAACCGGTTGCGTTCGGTTCCTCAGCAGCCTGGCCAGATCACTGTTCTCCTGCAGTACTTCGGGTCGCTTCTCGACAAGGGTGGCTTGAACCGTGAGGAGACACTAGAGCTGGCTCGTCCTGTTTTTGCGCAGGGCCGCAAGCACCTCATTGAGAAGTGGCACAAGGAGGGCAAGCTCCACTGCTCTGAGGAGCTTGGTGATCTTGCTAAGCCTCACGACCTAAACCTTGCGCTGGCTATCTACAAGGAGGCCAACGTCCCCCAGAAGGTTGTTGCTTCGCTCGCTGAGCTAGGTCACTATGACATGATTGTTCAGTACTGCACGTCCGTCGGCTACACCGCCGACTACAACGTCCTTCTGCAGCATGTAATCAGGTCGAACCCCGAAAAGGGAGCCGAGTTCGCCATTCAGCTTGCAAAGAACGAGAATGGGCCACTCATAAGCACCGACCGTGTTGTGGACATCTTCCAGTCTCAGGGCATGATCCAACAGGCAACAGCCTTCTTGTTGGATGTTCTCTCCAACGACCTCGAAGAAGAGGGCCACCTACAGACGAAGCTGCTTGAGATGAACCTGCTCAATGCCCCGCAAGTCGCTGACGCTATCCTCGGAAACGAGATGTTCCACCACTACGACAAGGCCCGCATTGCCAACCTTTGCGAGGGTGCTGGCTTGCTCACACGCGCGTTGGAGCACAACGACGACCCTGCGACTATCAAGCGTATCATTGTACAGACCGACAAGCTGCCAGAGGAGTGGTTGATCAACTACTTCGGTCAGCTCACCGTTGAGCTGTCGCTCGAATGTCTGGATGCTATGCTTACTTCGAACATCCGCCAGAATCTGCAGGCTGTGATCCGTATCGCTCAGAAGTACTCGGATCTTCTTGGTGCTACTCGCCTCATCGACCTCCTCGAGAAGCACCGCACTGCTGAGGGTCTGTACTTCTTCCTTGGCTCGATTGTCAACGTCAGCGAGGATCCCGATGTGCACTTCAAGTACATCGAGGCTGCCACCACTATGGGTCAACTTAACGAGGTCGAGCGCATCTGTCGTGAAAGCCAGTACATCCCCGCCGAGAAGACCAAGAACTACTTGAAAGAGGCCAACTTGACCGAGCAGCTGCCTCTGATTATCATTTGTGACCGTTTCAACTTCATTCACGACTTGGTTCTGTACCTTTACAAGAAGCAGCAGTTCAAGTCGATTGAGGTATACGTGCAGCGTGTCAACCCGGCAAGGACACCTCAGGTCGTTGGAGGACTGCTTGATGTGGACTGCGACGAGAGCATCATCAAGGGCCTACTGAACTCAGTGACCCCATCTTCCATCCCCATCGACGAACTTGTGACCGAAGTAGAATCGCGCAATCGTCTTAAGCTTCTGTTGCCCTTCTTGGAACAGACTTTGGCTGCTGGTAACCAGCAGCAGGCCGTCTATAACGCTCTGGCTAAGATCTACATCGACTCTAACAACAACCCCGAGAAGTTCTTGAAGGAGAATGACCAGTATGATCCTCTCACAGTCGGTAAATACTGCGAGAAGCGTGATCCTAACCTTGCGGTTATCTGTTACACCAAGGGTCAGAACGACCTTGAGCTTGTCAACATCACCAACGAGAACGCTATGTTCAAGGCTCAGGCTCGTTATCTGCTCGATCGTGCCGAGTCCGAGATTTGGGACTTCGTCCTGAGCGATAACAACATTCACCGCCGATCTTTGGTTGACCAGGTCACCTCCGTTGCCGTACCCGAATCTACCGACCCGGACAAGGTCTCGGTCGCCGTCAAGGCTTTCATTACAAATGACATGCCTGCTGAGCTCATCGATTTGCTTGAGAAGATCCTCCTCGAACCCACCACTTTCAGCGACAACCCATCCCTGCAAAACTTGCTCATGCTTACTGCATGCAAGTCCGACCGTGGACGAGTTGCTGGCTACATTGAGCAGCTTGAACAGTATACTCCTGAGGATATTGCTCAGCAGTGTATCGAAGTCGGCATGTACGATGAGGCTTTCGAGATTTACAAGAAGCACGGTCAGCACGTTGATGCCGTCAATGTCTTGGTCGACCATATCGTTAGCATTGACCGCGCTCAAGAATACGCTGATCGTGTCGATTCGAGTGACGTTTGGAGCAGGGTTGCTAAGGCCCAGCTGGATGGACTTCGTGTCACTGACTCCATCGAGTCTTACATCCGCGCTGGAGATGCATCCAACTTCCTTGAGGTTATCGAGGTTGGCACTCACGCCGGCAAGGATGAGGATCTTATCAAATTCTTGAGGATGGCTCGTAAGACTCAACGCGAAGTCCCTATCGATACCGCCCTGGCTTTCTGCTATGCGCGCACCAACCAGCTCTCCGAGCTCGAGGACTTCTTGCGCGGGACCAACGTTGCCGATGTTGAGGCATCTGGTGACAAGGCTTACGAGGAGGGCTACCACGAGGCGGCCAAGATCTTCTTCACTAGCATCTCCAACTGGGCTAAACTTGCTACCACCCTTGTGCACCTTGAAGACTACCAGGCTGCTGTCGAGTGTGCTCGCAAGGCAAACAGCGTCAAGGTCTGGAGGCAAGTAAACGAGGCTTGCGTTGCTAAGAAGGAGTTCCGTCTTGCCCAGATCTGTGGTCTCAACTTGATTGTTCATGCCGAAGAGCTCTCCGAGCTTGTTAAGCAGTACGAGCGCAACGGTTACTTCGATGAGCTTATCGCTCTCCTGGAAGCTGGTCTGGGTCTTGAGCGCGCTCACATGGGTATTTTCACGGAGCTGGGCATTGCCCTCGCCAAGTATCACCCCGAGCGTGTCATGGAGCACCTCCGTCTCTTCTGGTCAAGGTAAGTTGATTCTCGCGTGTCAAAATATTGTTGACTTAGCTAACCCTAATCGTAGAATCAATATCCCTAAGATGATCAAGGCGACCGAGGAGGCTCACTTGTGGCCTGAGCTCATTTTCTTGTATGTTCACTACGACGAGTTCGACAACGGCGCGCTTGCCATGATGGAGCGCGCGTCGGACGCCTGGGAACACCAGGCTTTCAAGGATGTCATCGTCAAGGCCAGCAATGTCGAGATTTACTACCGTGCGTTGGGCTTCTACCTCGAGGAGCAGCCTACGCTGTTGACCGACCTGCTGCAAGCTCTTACCCCAAGGATTGACGTCAACCGTGTTGTCCGCATGTTCTTGAAGAGCGACAACATTCCTCTCATCAAGCCCTTCCTTCTTAACGTTCAGTCCCAGAACAAGCGCGAGGTCAATAACGCCCTCAACGACCTGCTGATCGAGGAAGAGGACTATAAGACTCTGCGCGACTCAGTCAACAGCTACGATAACTACGATGCCATGGATCTTGCCCAGCGTCTCGAGAAGCACGAGCTGGTCTTCTTCCGCCAGATTGCGGCAGACATTTACCGCAAAAACAAGCGATGGGAGAAGTCCATCGCCCTCTCGAAGCAAGACAAGCTGTTCAAGGACGCCATCGAGACATCTGCTATCTCGCACAAGTCCGAGATTGTCGAGGACCTGCTCCGCTACGTAAGTATTGGTTCACCATCAGGCTTAACGTTGCATACTAACAATTCCATAGTTCGTCGATATTGGCAGCCGCGAGTGCTATGTTGGCATGCTGTACGCCTGCTATGACCTCATCCGCCCTGATGTCATCTTGGAGATGTCATGGCGCAACGGTCTTCACGACTTCACTATGCCATACATGATCAACCTCTTGTCCCGCCAGACTGCCGCTATTGAGCTCCTGACCAAGGACAACGAGGAGCGTAAGGCTCGTGAAGTGTCTCAGCAGAAGAAGGAGGATGACACACCAATCCTCGGCTCCCGCCTCATGCTCACGCAAGGTCCCATCGCCAACGCGTCCTCCCCCGGGCCCTACGGTCAGGCTAACGGGATCGCCCCTCAACCGACTGGCTACCGGGGTTTCTAGATTTGGCCGGGAGTGACGGATGATATTGACGGTCTTACATGAGAGAAACGATGGGTGGATGGATGCTTTCAAGCTACATATTGATCTTTTGACGGTGCATGCAAAAGCGAGTGCATCTCGAGCTAGTAGGCAGCGATGTACTCTATAGGCGTTCAATGGAGGTTTCCTGGTCTGTGTGTTACCAGGTATATTCAGATCCGTGTATACTATGAATGGCTTGCTCCTGGATGTTGTTATGTGTTGTTGTCGTGCTGCCATCTACTTTACACGATATAGGTAAATTTATCGCCCACTCTTTTCGCAAGTCGGATGCCTGGTATTGACAGCACATACACCCAAAGCACAAATCCGCACACGTTCAATCAAGATGACTGAGAAGCGAATTATCGCTCCACGTCCTACACATACAACAAGCGGATGCTAAGCAACAAGATTCTGTCCGGTTTTGAGAAGGGTATGAATTTTAGAAAGATTCTCCAACATTTTGGCTGTTCAAGGGCTGACACTGCTGGGCTGCTCTGTATCGACCGAATGCATAGTATAGGGAGGAGTGACAAGGAAGCAGAAGCAAAGGCAGATAAGAGAAGAAGACGACCATGGTATTATGATAGGGAATTGGAGATTGGATTGCTGTGCGAGCGGATGCACTTCAGAATCGAGCTTCTTCACAAATGAAGGCTTTTAGTCATGATCCATCTTTTCGTCTTTACCATTCGCAGCTGGCTTGTAGACATCCACTACAACATAGAGAAGCCGCGCACTGCGGTCTGAACTTTGAAACACAGGAAGCGAGTTTCGGTGCTATCTATATATTGTGCGCCTATGATCGACGCTCCTCTAAAGGCTAAATTGTAGCTGGACACACAATAGGCTTAAGGTCCCAGCCACAAGATGCCAATAGTCTTCTTTTACCAGCAGTGATGTGTAGATCCAGGCAGCTTCGTCAGCTAATTTTACCTTTGTGTTGAAGGTTTACGGTTTTGACTCGGGCATTCGGTGTATTGATGTGCCAAGGGTCCAAAATGCAGGGCGGACCCGCGTTTGTTTGACGAAGGGCAGCCACTTGCAGCAAGATCCCCGCCAAGTCGTCTTACACTACGATTCATGTAGAAAACTTCCAGATTCAGCCATTCAGTGCACGAGACGACTCATCGTGAGCGGGATCCCCACAGCGCCGACACAATGGCTGAAGAAGGGCTAAAGTTTTCACACCGGTCGCAGGATGAATCCTAAAAATTAAGGCATTTTGCCCAGATGTTTTGCCGCGGGTCTTAGCCCAGGTCACCGAAACTGTTTGTGCTGCATTCGACTCGCCGCACCGAGATGGTCGAGCTTGCGTAAGATGCACGCTCACCTCACCGGGCACGCAGCCGAGACCCGAGTTGTTCTCGACGCCATGCAGGTACGCAACGTGGCTGTCAAGGCAAGAATCGGAAAGGCCTACCACAAGGAGGATACATCTCGGAGCATCAGCACATGTCGCGAGAATGCTACTCGGCTATAGTGCGCTCGACCGAGACGCGCCGAAGCAAAGCGGACGCTGTCATGGGAGGAGAGGCATTTCTCCGCAGACAAACCCACATTGCCGAGCTATACCAAACACATGCGGTGGGACGGGAAACAGTACACAGGCAAAACATGTGAGGGCTGGTGGGCAGGATTGGGGGTGCGTATGCCGCGGTCGAGTTGGCCCGAGCGGTGAGCACTGAGCACCAGTGTGTAGAAAGTGTTTGGATGAGCAGTGGGCCAGTAAAGCTGATCGGCTTGGCTCAAGTCACAACCTCCGCTGGGTGCGTGGGGGGCGGGCAAGAAGGTTTTATGTCTGTTCGACGCCCCGGGCATGGATGCAGAGTGGGTTTGCAGTGGCATGTGGCACGGCGGGGCTTTCCTGAGGCTTTGGCAATATCTTTTACAGGAAGCGTGACAGCATGGATGATGTGAGCATGGGCCGGGTTCGCGCGGGGACTGGACTTATCGACAAAGCTCTAGCTCTAGTGAGGGGCTGGTATGCTCAGAGCACCACCCCAACAGACAGCTTCACCGGCGTACCAGCGGCTAAAGCGTTCTGCAGCAGCTCGCTGTCGTGGGAGGTGCAGCTGGATGGGTGCCATCATAGCTTCGTCGGCCACCCAGATAAGGGTTTCAAGCACATCTGGAGGCGTCGTGTAGCGCAGTTGGACCGATCTTGTCTATCTTGAGATGCATATCATGCCGGAGCTCTAGCCAATTCGTGGCCCGTCGCAAAGCTCCGTTGCTTTTGCGCGCATGAGACTGGCCGACGGTCACAACGACATCAAGTGCGGGTCCTCAAGTACGTGTTTCGATCTGGTCTTGGCCCTTCAGCTTTCCCTAGGTCGCTGTTTTGGGACTAAAGTTGCGCTGCTCCCAGTGAGTCGAAGCAAGTCCAAGCCCAGTCCGATACCGCCTATATAGTTTCCCTCGCCCGTTGCCCTTCCTCCAGTAGACTCCTCCCCCACCCCTCATCCCTAATCTCCTCCTACCTAATACCATACTGCAGTCATCCAGCATGGCTACTCTTGCAGTGGACAAGAACGCTTCGAGCGCCATTGACGAGAATGACTTTGACGACGAGCATGGCGAGCACCACCCCCACAGAAACTCAGTTCACCACAGGCTGCGAGCAAGCAGCTCCATTATGCAGCTGAAGAAGCTCCTGGGTATGTAGTCACGGCACTCAATGGCTCCCGCCGCAGCCCCCAGACCCCTCTAACACCTCGCCCAGTCGCCAATCGAGGAGAGATCCCCATCAGAATCTTCCGTACCGCCCACGAGCTGTCGCTGCACACAGTCGCAGTCTACAGTCATGAGGACCGCCTCAGCATGCACAGACAGAAGGCCGATGAGGCCTACGAGATCGGGCAGCGCGGGCAGTACACACCCGTCGGTGCCTACCTCGCCGGCGACGAGATCATCAAGATTGCGGTCGAGCACAACGTCAACATGATCCACCCAGGATACGGATTCCTGTCAGAGAACGCCGGCTTTGCTCGTGCCGTTGAAGCCGCTGGTCTGATCGTAAGTTCTGCCTTTACTTTCCGCTTTGTTTACCCTATGACGAAATGGGTGGAGGGGCGCAAGTGCCAATCGCAGCTGTTGAGCGTATCTGTGCACCGAGGAGCTATAGCGGGGCCGGCGGCGGTCCACCGAGCCAGCCCTGCTATGCTATCTTTGCACGCGGCGCGTCGGCGACCCAAGAAACCATCAGAGTCATTTCGATTGCAATTTACTTTGCAAACCTCGTGCGGCGGCTGACACGCTTCTACAGTTCGTGGGACCGTCCCCTGACACCATTGACGCACTCGGCGACAAAGTCTCTGCGAGACGGTTGGCCATCAAGTGCAATGTCCCTGTTGTGCCGGGAACACCAGACCCTGTTGAGAAGTACGAAGATGTAAAGGCATTCACCGATGAGTTCGGCTTCCCGATCATCATCAAGGCCGCTTTCGGCGGTGGTGGCCGTGGTATGCGAGTTGTGCGCAAGCAGGAAGACCTTGAGGATTCCTTCAAGCGAGCAACATCAGAAGCGAAGTCGGCTTTCGGCAACGGCACCGTCTTCGTCGAGCGCTTCCTTGACAAGCCTAAGCACATTGAGGTCCAGCTTCTTGGTGACAACCAGGGCAACGTTGTCCACCTGTACGAGCGTGACTGCTCCGTACAGCGTCGTCACCAGAAGGTCGTTGAGATTGCGCCTGCCAAGGACCTGCCGATTGAGACCCGCGATGCCATCCTTGCCGATGCCGTCAGGCTCGCTCAGTCCGTCAAGTACCGCAACGCCGGTACCGCTGAGTTCTTGGTCGATCAGCAGAACAGGTACTACTTTATTGAAATCAACCCTCGTATCCAGGTCGAGCACACGATCACTGAGGAGATCACTGGTATCGACATTGTTGCGGCCCAGATCCAGATCGCCGCTGGTGCCTCTCTTGAGCAGCTTGGTCTGACTCAGGACCACATCTCCACACGTGGTTTCGCCTTCCAGTGCCGTATCACCACAGAAGACCCATCCCAGTCGTTCGCCCCGGATACTGGTAAGATTGAGGTCTACCGTTCCGCTGGCGGTAACGGTGTCCGTCTTGATGTAAGTTGAATCAACTGAACACCTCCTCACAGAACGATAAGCTAATCACGAGTAGGGTGGAAATGGATTCGCAGGAGCTATCATCACTCCCCACTACGACTCCATGTTGGTCAAGTGCACATGTCGTGGTTCCACATACGAGATCGCCCGCCGAAAGATGCTTCGTGCGCTGGTTGAGTTCCGTATTCGTGGTGTCAAGACCAACATTCCCTTCTTGATCAAGCTCCTTACCAACCCCACATTCGTCGAAGGCCAGTGCTGGACTACCTTCATTGACGACACACCTGCGCTTTTCGATCTCATCGGCTCGCAGAATCGTGCTCAGAAGCTTCTTGCCTACCTTGGTGACCTTGCCGTCAACGGCAGTCAGATCAAGGGCCAGATTGGCGAGCCCAAGTTCAAGGGCGAGATCCCCATTCCCGTCCTCACTGACAACAGCGGCAACAAGATCGACACATCCAAGCCGTGCGAGCAGGGCTGGAGGAACATCCTCCTCAAGGAGGGCCCCGATGGCTTTGCTAAGGCCGTTCGCAAGAACAAGGGCTGTCTCATCATGGACACCACATGGCGTGATGCTCACCAGTCGCTGTTGGCCACCCGTGTGCGAACTGTCGATCTTCTCAACATCGCCAAGGAGACCTCCCACGCTTACTCCAACGCCTGGGCTCTGGAGTGCTGGGGCGGTGCCACCTTCGATGTTGCCATGCGCTTCCTGTACGAGGATCCTTGGGAGCGTCTGAGGAAGATGCGCAAGCTTGTACCCAACATTCCTTTCCAGATGCTTCTTCGTGGAGCCAACGGTGTTGCGTACTCCTCTCTTCCCGATAACGCCATCTTCCACTTCTGCGAGCAGGCCAAGAAGAATGGTGTAGATATCTTCCGTGTCTTCGACGCCCTCAACGATGTTGAGCAGCTCGAGGTCGGTATCAAGGCTGTCCTCAAGGCTGGTGGTGTTGCTGAGGGTACCGTGTGCTACTCGTAAGTTTTCTAGTGATTCACAAGTTTCAGTATACTGACTGCCTCCAAGCGGCGACATGCTCAACCCCAAGAAGAAGTACAACCTTGAGTACTACCTCGACGTTGTCGAAAAGATCGTAGGCATGGGCGCGCACGTGCTAGGTATTAAGGACATGGCTGGTGTTCTGAAACCTCGTGCGGCCCGTCTTTTGATCGGTGCCATCCGGGAGAAGTACCCCGACCTTCCAATCCACGTCCACACCCACGACTCGGCCGGTACTGGTGTGGCCTCTATGGTTGCCTGTGCTGAGGCTGGCGCCGATGCCGTCGATGCTGCCATTGACAGCATGTCTGGTATGACTTCGCAGCCCAGCATTGGTGCTATCCTCGCATCTCTCGAGGGCACCGACTTCGATGCTGGCCTTGACGCCCACGCCATTCGCAACCTTGACGCATACTGGGCTCAGCTCCGTCTCACGTACTCGCCCTTCGAGGCTGGTCTTACCGGCCCCGACCCTGAGGTCTACGAGCACGAGATCCCTGGTGGTCAGCTCACCAACCTCATCTTCCAGGCCTCCCAGCAGGGTCTTGGTGAGCAGTGGGCGCAGACCAAGAAGGCGTACGAGCAGGCCAACGATCTGCTCGGCGATATCGTCAAGGTCACACCTACCTCCAAGGTTGTCGGCGATCTTGCTCAGTTCATGGTCTCCAACAAGCTCTCCTACGACGACGTGCTGAGCAAGGCCGACCAGCTTGACTTCCCATCCTCGGTTCTGGAGTTCTTCGAGGGCTTGATGGGCCAGCCTTACGGCGGCTTCCCCGAGCCTCTTCGTTCGCAGGCTCTTCGTGACCGCAGGAAGATGGACAAGCGTCCTGGTCTCTACCTCGACCCCATCGACATTGCCAAGGTCAAGTCAGATCTCAAGAGCAAGTGGGGCGATGCTACCGAGTGCGACGTCGCATCCTCCATCATGTACCCCAAGGTATTCGAGGACTACAAGAAGTGGACTACAAAGTACGGCGACTTGTCCGTCTTGCCCACTCGCTACTTCTTGTCGCGTCCTGAGATCGGCGAGGAGTTCCACGTCGAGCTCGAGAAGGGTAAGGTGCTCATCCTCAAGCTCCTTGCTGTCGGACCTCTTTCCGAGCAGACTGGTTTGCGTGAGGTCTTCTACGAGATGAACGGAGAGACCCGTACCGTTACCGTCGAGGACCAGCACGCCGCCATCGAGAACATCTCGAGGCCTAAGGCCGACCCCACAGATAGCAGCCAGGTCGGTGCACCCATGTCTGGTGTCCTGGTCGAGGTTCGTGTCCACGATGGCAGCGATGTCAAGAAGGGTGACCCTGTTGCTATTCTCAGCGCTATGAAGATGGTATGTATCCCCCAGCTCTACATCGGTTGGAATCAGAAAGCTAACAATTGTCTCAGGAAATGGTAATCTCTGCGCCTCACTCTGGTAAGGTCAGCAACCTGTCTGTCCGTGAGGGCGACTCTGTTGACTCGGGCGATCTTGTCTGCAAGCTCGTCAAGTAAATTGGGATCCTGGAAAAGCGTGTTTGATGAGGGTGTCCGCTATACCTGCAAGGACTGGGCACCTGTTATGACTTTCCTTGCGCAACGATTGAGTATGTTATATAGTATGAATGACGTCTACTGTTACTTGTACTTCTCGGTGCTTGTGTAGTTGTGAAACATGTGCGACAATGTGCAATACGGCTTTTTCCTGTCTGGAACGCTACACTCGATTAAGATAATTTACAATCAAGGAGGCATTCAGGCGTAGATTGCAGGCTTTTAGCAGCATGTATACATTATTGAAGACTACAATACTTTGTGTGAAACCTATGTTCTCCAGCATGTGACAACAGAGCACATAGCTTAGCACAAGCAACACACCACACCGCCGTTGCACCAAGGATCTTACGTATCGGTTTGAGCTCTATTGTAATAACCCTACGTAAAAGACTGAAGACTCTCTATCAACAATTCAAGAATGTCGTGCGCACATTCACCCGAAAACACAGCCCATCCAAGACCTGACGTTAACTTCGGGCGCTACTATCCCGACCTACCCCAGACGACCCCAGACAGGCATGAGCCCTTAGAAGGACGGCTATCCCAGGCTTAAGGACAGGGGGCACCGAGAATGCAAAGCAAAAAAGGCGCCCGTTATGATGTGCATATTCGCTTCGGGGCCTTTGACCCGCTACGGTTCCGTCAGGTCGGGTGATTTCGGACCCGCATGTTTGTGCCTTTACCGCGTCGCTGCCGCACCCGACCCCACGACAGGAAGCTTATTCTGACTCCCGGAGGGCTATCCCGCGGCACGATTGCGGGAGTGCGGCCGCAAGGTGACATGGGTTTGTGTTTTGTGGAGGGTGAAGCCGCGGTTATGGTGCGTTGGTGTTTGTTTCGTACCCACCCTTCCATATTCTACACTGGCATGGGGAGGGTGTGTTCACTGGTTAGGTTTTGCTCGATTTGGCGATCAAGTCCGTAGGCAGGCTCACATGCCTCCAAAATCGAGCTTCCTTGCTACCTTGTCGACTCTGCCAGCGCCTGCTGGGGTTTCACCTCCCTTCCTCTTCAGGTCTTCGGCCTCCTTTTGGACACCCCCGCCCTCATTCGGCAGGTTCTCCTTCTTCGTAGGCCGTGGGGCACTTGTCCAGTATCGATGGTTGAGTGCTTGTTCGGCAGTCAGGCGCTTTTGCGGGTCCATCGCCAGCATGCCTCTCACCAAGTCAATACCATCCTCACCCAACAGCGGTAGACGGCCTCTCCACCAGTTCAGCGGTTGTGGGAGCTTGATAGCACTGCGGGTAGGAGGTGGCTGATAGTACCGGAGCGAGCTTACACCAGGCCATGACTCCTCTGTCGGTGTACCGAAAACTTCGGTTATGACAGAGAGCTGCTGTAGATCCGTCTCACTAGGAAGGAAGAACTGGCGCAATGCAAGCTCGGCGATGACACAACCGACTGACCACATGTCAACGTTGCCAGAATAGTGATAACACCCATAGAGCAACTCTGGAGGACGATAGAACCGTGTGATGACATTGGATGTCATTTTGGCGCCAGGGTCTGCGAAAGATCGTGCAAGACCAAAATCGGCCAGTTTCACAGTGTTATCGGCGGCAATGAGCAGGTTATTGCCCTTGATATCGCGGTGGAGGACGTGGTTGGCGTGGCAGAACCATATCGCTTGGCAAAGCATGTTAGACCATGCTTTGATATCTGCGTTACTGTATGTGATGCTCTTGTTCTTCCAAAGACCCTCTAGATCACCCAAAGGCAGATGCTCAAGCACAAGCGACAGATTTTGGTCCTTTGTACTGAAGACTGCGTGCAGCTTGATGATGTTGGGGTGTGAGAGCTCGGAGAGGAACTTGATTTCGCGGATGGCGTCCATGGCGATCCCGTCCTTGAAGTCAGCGTTAAGCTTGATCTTCTTGATAGCGACCAGCCTGCGAGGGTCTTCTCGATAGTGACCTGCGTAGACAATGGCGTATGTTCCTTCACCGAGACGCCCTCCGCTGACGAATTGCGAGCGGACTGCATCATTCATCTGCTCAGCCATGTCTGCCTCTCCTCCATCGATAGGCGTGGTTGTGATAGCGGTTGGCGGGGGTTTGGTTGCGCGCGAGAGCCCCGATAATGCTTTTGCTCGGTCAGGGAAGGCAGGCTGTAAGCCGGTCTGGGTGGGCCGCGGGCTCAAGGCAGCAGGTGAGGATACACCCATGGTGAGAGCACGCGGTGGTGAGTTTGGGTGAGCCTGGGTGAGCTTGGGGTGAGGCGCGATTGGAAAGGTGAAGCTGTGCAGTAAGGATTGATCAGGGCGTATTGTGCATAGTCAGAGGACCACGATCATTCCCCCACCGTTCCTTCTCTTCTTTGAACACTGTGTATATCGGTGATATCGTTGCAGCTGCCATGGTGGTTGACGTACCTGCCGCGGACAATGCGGCGAGTACGCACGTCCCCGAACTTTCGACTTGGCGCGACGCTCGTGAACGCGATTTCTGCGGGGAGCTCTCACCACCGAGACATCGAAGCAGCTACACATCATGGCCACACAAACGCGAGGACCGCCGGGGACGGTGCCGTTGAACAAGGAGGTGCCTAATAGGACGTAAGTCGCTCGATCGGTCTGCCAATGCACCAGTCCTGACCAAAGCAGATTATACATCCACAACCTTAACGATAAGCTGCCCAAGGAGGACCTCAAGCGCAATCTCTACATGCTGTTCGCGACCTACGGTGTTATTCTGGACATTGTCGCGCTCAAGACAATGAAGATGCGCGGTCAGGCGCACGTTGTCTTCCGCGATGTCGACTCCTCCACTCAGGCCATGCGCGCGCTGCAAGGCTTCTCGTTCTTCGGTAGAGATATGGTGAGTTGGCAGCAATCCCCTTTCATGGTATCCAGGCGTGTGCGACTAACGTGACATAGCGCATTTCGTACGCAAAGACCAAGTCGGATACAGTATCGAAGCTCGATGGGACCTTTAAGATGCCCGAACCTGATCTGCCTGAAAAGGCAGCCGAATCGACACCTGCGCAGCCCTCCGGATTTGCTGCTGCGCTCGAGAAGGCGGTACCGGTCAACGAGCAAGAACGGGCCAAGGGCCAGAAGAGGAAGGCAGAGGAGGAGGAAGAGGAAGAGGATGACGATGACGATGACGCTGAGATGGAAATGGATTCGGACTCGGATTAAGGACGCTCAAATATGCTCGGCAGTTGAGCAACAGACAGCAAGCTCGTCCACGTGTCAACGGACGACAAGAGAAGCGCAAAGCCATGCATAGGTTCGACGATGATCTGGCTGCGACCTTTCAGATCCAATTGGACCAGACGTGCTGATTTGCAGGTTGGACATATATTCACGAATGTCGGTAGCAGCACGACCAAGTGCTCGAAACTGGTGCTGACTGTATGCAGTACGCTATGCAACGATATTGGCACATCTGCTCAAGATACCACAAATTCACTGTAGTCTACACAGACATGATTAGCGTGGCAGACAGTCCGTAATGGCCCTTAATGCCACCCAATTCTATGAGGAAAGGAGCCTCCTACCTCGCACTTAAAACACAGCGAAAGAGACTGCGTCTTTGACAGACGGTACATGGTACCATGGCACGTCGAGCACATGACATGACTTCCAATGTCCCAACTAGCAACAAGCCTGTTCGACTCCGAATCTACGGCATGCGATGCTTCCGTGATGCGAACGTATGGCAACCCTTCAAGTTCGTAAGGACGCTCAACGCCCAGCCGCCGTCTACGCTGTACACCCTTTACCAGCCAATTCTTTTCGATGTACAAGCAATCATGCCTCACTCAAATACATCATCTCGTAATGCGACCATTCTGAACATTTGTCGACGTCCAAAAGAAACATATACATGCACTCCGCACCAACGAGCGCGCTCTGCTTCTCCGACAGATTCGAACTCTCGTATCGGCAGCAGCATCGCTCTTTCGACAAGGCCAAGGACGATTGGAGCGCAAAAAAAGATGTCGCACATTTTGGCGGTACCGTGAATCGAACACGGGCTGGCGCGGATCTGGATCGGAGCACTAGGTGCTCGCCAGCCACAACGCGACGTCATACCACTAGACCATACCACCGAAGTGAATGATTGTTTTGATGAATGAACAAGATCTGGCACAATTTATATAGCCAGTAGATGGAGGATAGCCAAGCTACGTGGAGTGGTTATAGTTAGGAAGTGAAGATTTTGCTGGTTAAATCATGCCTCAAGTGGGGCGGAGCCTCACAGCTACGGGTTCCAATAGCTCGCGGCTTTCAAAGGCGCAGCGGGGCTATTTTGGGATTTATTTTCTCGTGTCGTCCATTTCATACACTCAAGATAATCAACGGATAACCCAATGCATGGAACGTCTGAATGTATGGAAGGACGGCGATCGAACACGAGGACAACACTAACATCCAAGGCTTGCCCATGCAACTCCGATATTTGAGGTCGATATGTAGCGTGTCATGCGTTAGGCTCCGCTATTCCCCTGCAGTTATCATTACTGTCCCCTATCCCGTGGAGCGGATTGCGTACAAGGTCTCTCACCTAAACGATACACAAACAATAGAAGATATATCCAGCTACTATCTACCACGTATTATATATAGTCCTCTGGCCATCTTCGAAGATATCAAACCGGCGCACAACGAGTTCAGAGGCCTCCAATAGAAATGAATGATCAAGTGCCAGCCAGCACTGAAAACAGAAACTGTAGTCGTCTGAGCAGCTGCAGATGTATCATACTTGTACAGAGCCGTCTCGAAAGGCTTCAAGAGATTCCACATATGCAGTGCTATAGTGTACACAGATGGGCCATTGTGTTCTTCAGGTGATATATGGACGTATCAAAGTCGTGCAAGACACGTGTAAAGGAGAAAAGCCACAAGTCAGGCGCCAAAGAGCATCGGAAGACAACATCCTAGTCGTTCAGCACCTGTAGATGTGCTTTCAAGTCGCGTCATTTCACTCTGAAAGCCTCGAAGAGGACAGACCTGCATCGAGACGGCATACCAACACTTCCAACGTCATCCACAGGAACAGATTTCAAGGATGGTAGCACTAAGTTCCTATTGTTATATATGCTACATCATGACATTCATATGTTCCATCATGTCGTACAGATCGTACTCGTCGCCGAAACCAAAGCCACTGCACCCAACAAAGATACAGCAGAACTTTTGTCTATACATTTGTCGATTTCATCACACGCGTATACATCTCAGAGCACCCCGCTCGACACGGAGGCGCTTGTAGGCAGTCTTCCGAAGCAACCCAACATACAGATTGACTGACTTAGATGTTCTTGGGGAGGAGGTTGGCGCCCTTGGCCTTGCTCGCATCAAGCGCACCAGACAGGGAGAACTGGTTGTTGATTCCGTCGATACGGTGGACAGCGTTGAGGTTCTTGACGCAGGTGATCTGGAAGCAAGTGGCGGAACCCTGGCGAGAGGCGATCGTGGAGTAGGCAAGGAAGTACTCCCAGATGCGGAACCAGCGAGCACCGTACTTGGCGTTGACCTTGTCCTTGTTGCCGAGCCAGTTACGGTACCACCTCCAGAGGGTGGCGGAGTAGTGGACACCGATGGTGTCGGTCATCTTGATCTCGAAACCAGCACCCTCGAGGGTGTCGATGACAAAGCCGAGAGGAGTAGAGGCGTCGGCACCGGGGAAGACGTATTTGTTCATGAACAGACCCCAGGTGAAGTCCTCAAACTGCCATGCCTTGCGAAGACCAGCGATCTGCAAGAAGAAGACACCGTCGTCCTCGAGCATGTCGTAAACCTGACGGAAGAAGCCACCCAAGTGACGAACACCAACGTGCTCAGCCATCTCGAGACAGGTGATCTTGTCATAGCCACCGGAAGGAACAGGGATTTCACGGTAGTCCATGCAGAGGATCTTAGACTGATCCTCCTGAATACCAACGCGCCTGAGACCGTTGTTACCCCAGGCAGTCTGGTTGCGACCGAGTGTGACACCAGTGACGTGAGCACCGTAGTTGGCAGAAGCGAACTTGGTAAGAGTACCCCAGCCGCAGCCAATGTCGAGCATCTTCTCGCCCTTCTTCAGGCCGATCTTCTCGCAAACAATAGCCATCTTGTTGTCCTGGAGCTGCTCGAGAGACTCCTCCTTGTTGATGTCGGAGATGATACCAGAGGTGTAAATCATGCGTGGGCCGAGGAACCAGCCGTAGAAGTCGTCACCGCGGTCGTAGTGGTCGCGTACCTGCTCCTCGTCTGATGTCGTGTCAGCTGGACCCTAGTAAGATGCTGTCAGGAGTGGAGAACATACCCTGAGACTTGGAGTGGACAATCATCTCGGGAATCATGCCAAAGAGGAAGTGCTTGATCAGACCAAGGGTGAAGCGGGGCTTAGACCAGTCGTGACGCCATTCGAGGATATCGAGCATGTCGCCCTTCAGCTCGATCTCACCATCGAAGTACTTCTCCTGGAAAGTCTCGATGGGGATCTTCTTCTTGCCGTAGTAGGCATCACGGTCCTCCTCCTTGTTGAACTTGAGGTAGTGCTCAATGTCCTTGCCAGGCAGCTTGGCCTTCTCGTTCTTGCGGGGCGCGAACTCGGAGGTCAACCACCAGAAGGGTCCCAGAATGGGCAGAGTGGTGAAGAGGGCGAAGAAGATCCAAGTCTTCAAGCCACCACCAACCTTCCAGGTGAAATATGCTGGCACAGCAACCAACAACGAGATGAGGGCATAGTTGTTGAACGAGTCGCGGCCAGAGCCCTCAGCAGGAAGAGGGGCATTGGCAATCGTGGGGTACTATTCAGGACAGCAGTCAGCTTCGATACTCTCTTTCCCAGGACTCAATGGCTCGCAGGTGCCACGCCAAAATGTTGAGATGGTGCGTACCGAAGTGGTCTTGACCCCGCAATCGAACTCGGAGACGGTCGAAGACGCCGCGGGCGTTTCGATGAACTCGAAAGTCTCCTCAGAGGTGTTGCCGCTCATCTTGCGCAACTCCAGGGAATTTTGGAAGACGATAAGAAGACGTGGTGTTTTCGAAGAATCACCTCAACGCGCCAAGATTGAACGGTGTAGCCCACTAAGCGAACCAGGCCAGGGGAGAGCTCGAACGCTCGAACCCTAGCTTTACACCTGAAACATCAACATCTATGATAACGCGAACACCGTTGAAAAAGTACATGTTCGATTGCAGAATCATACTCATTACCCTTACTTGGGTGATGCCGTGCAGCTCAGGCAGCTGTAGTCGGAGACTGCGCCTTCTGTGGTCATTTGCTATGTATTCATGACTTCTGCGAATGCGCGCTTGTGTGGAGGATCAGTCTCGGTGCTATGAGCGCAGACGCGCGGCGTCCTACGAATCAGCTGCCAGCATTCTCCTCCTTACGTTCTCTAGCGTTTCCCTACTAACCCCAACTTTCTCCAGCAAATACTTCTCAACGCTACCGTACTTCTCCTGAATGTGTTGATGAACCTTCTTCGCGAGGCCTGGCGGGCATACAGCAAACTGCTCAGACAAGCCGATTGCGCTGATCTCCTTCATCCGAGATTCTTTCTCTGGTGCAAGCTCAGGTTCTGAGAGCAGATAATCTTCCTCGACTATGCCGTCCTCAATCTGGACTAGCCACAGGAGCAGCATCACAATCAAGCCGGTCCGATCTTTGCCCTGCGTGCAATGCACCAGAACTGGCCAGTTCCTGTCGTCTGCAAGGACTTCGAAAACCTGCTTCATCTCCTTGGTGCAAACGTCTATCGAGTTCTTCGCTAGTCCAGCCAGACCCATCTCTTCCATGTGCGGCGCGAGAATTTTTATTGCATCGAGTCGGTATCCGAAGATCATGAGGCCTGCTAATCGAAGGAACTCTATCCAAGTGAGCTTGGAGATGAGCATGCGCGAGAATGCGGAGCCGTTGAAGTTAATCTCGTGATAAACAACATCTGACATCTTCAGCGGCCCAGCAACATCATCATTCGATTGCGGAACTGCAGCTGAAGCTTTGATTTTTGCATCTCGCTTCTGAGCTTGCTCAATATGCTCCGTTCTGCACTTATTAGCCTAGCATTCGTGGTTGAGGCATGGATTTGCGTACTTTGTACGGAGATCAATGATGCTTTTCACACCATACTCCTGCACAAGCCTTTCCCTGTCGCGTACGGATGCTTCGTCTGCTAGACTTGAGTATTTCCACTACCAGAGTAACACGTGAAACTGACCTGGTCGTGCACCGCGATACAAGAGTCTGGTCTTCAGGCGCCTGTAACTTGTCAATGCTGCATTATCTTACCGCGGATGCACTTACTTCCTCCCTGAGGTTCTGTTCACAAATTCGCCAACATCTCTGAAGTTAAGTATGGTCTTCAAAGGCGTGTCCAGATCATTGGCATCGACGGAGCCGCTTGTCTGCGCCGGGGTTTTTGACGCCATCTCTTAGATCGTAAGAGGAGGCAGGAGCGGCTGGGCAAAATGTATGTTTATGGTAGATGTCACTGACGTCGCTTGCTGCAGATCACGCTAACGAGGTGCAAGCCACGACATATTCCTGCTTTCCCTTGGATACTCGCGTGCGCTCGTGTTGCAGCTACAGATTACATGTTACAAGTGAGCCCCTTATTGGCCGTGTTTTCTATATTGACTAGATCCGATATTGTCCCCTGCAAAAGGCTGTATCCATATTTCGATGCCACAAAGTCTGCTCTTAGTTGCATCGCAATGACTGCGATCAATGTCTGCGAGTAAAATCTGACGATGCAGCGTGTTGTCTCCATTCAAACGAAACAGGCTCGAAAGACGCCCGTCCCAATGCAGTTAGCGAGCGCGTCGGCGTTTTGCTTGCTCCGAGCCCGCTGCTATAAAATTCTCACAGCTCCCACACCCATTTCTGTTTCCTCATCAAAAAAGCACAGGGGCCCAGCCACGACCATTAGCATCATCCACTGCTTCTGGTTGCCAGTCACCTACGGGTGGCGTGGGCCCCGCGAACAACTCTCCTGTTAGGAAACTGATTTCTCGTTGGGTCGTCTTCAGTGATGGCGATGGGATATTGGTGTCGATTTTATGGAGTACATATTACTCGTCTGCAAGACCATTATGTGAAGCCGGATACGTGAGCACTCGCGACGGTGCTTATCGTGTGTAACGCGTAGCAAGATTTGCTGAGCAAGGTTGGACGTGCGCATGAGGGCTGCTTCGAGAAGCTGTCGAAGCTTGCTCACGCAATCACGTGTACTGAGCCTGTACCTTGATTATGGTTATCCTGTCTTGGTTGGGATGGTGCAACAAGAGCGGAATGCTGGCAGTCTTTGTCGTCATACGCAGAGTCAAACTAAGAGGCGTGTAACATCAGGCCCTACTGTCCAGCATGGGTCTTGGTTGCCCGTAGTTTCTGGCCTGGTGACTTCAACTGCAAAGGTGCTTTGAAGGGATATACTCAGATATGAGGCCGCACGCTTGTTTGCCCTGAGGTGTCAAAGCCTGCTGATGGGAGCGGTCCCACAGTTGACCACATCATAAGCGAAAAGACGACCTTCGCCACTCACTCATACAGGCCCGTGAACGAACGATCATGGATGCAACAGTGTTGATACAAGCATGTGCTTGGATCATGGAAAAAGATGAAACTGGATATGGAAGTCACATGCATAAAATCACGGATCTTGTGGAAAGGCCTCTGATGGTGTGAAGAACGAAATATTTGGTATCTTTGAGGTATAAGTTGCAAACGCAACGCGATCGATCTTACTTATAATTCAGAACACCGCTAGACAAAGCGCTTTTCCTGAGCAATCCTTCATCTCTTCCTCTCGTCTATCAAACTCTTTTTAGTTTTTGTAACCGTTGGAGTAACCGTTGGCGATGCCCTGAAGACCAGCAGGAATGCCGTTGTTGGCCTGCTTCTGACCGTTGGCTAGCCCGTCGGCCTTGCCATTGCTCAGCTTCTCGGCAACCTGGTCCTGCTGCATAGCGTCCTCAATGGCAACGTCGTTCTGTGTGTAGCCAGTGTCGGAAGCATCGACGTAGGCCTCAAGACCTTCACCGTTGCGAGGGTACTCCTTCATGAGCTCCTTGTGCCTTCGCAGAGCAGCGTTCATCTCCTCAGCGGAAACATCGTTCAAAAAGACACACTGGCCGATGGGGTTGGGAACGGCAGCACGGAGAAGACCGTCACGAGTCTTGAGAATGGCTTTTGTGGCCTTGTCGAGCATATCCTCATCGAACAACTCATGGTCCATGGACAGACCAGCGCGGGAGAAGAGGTTCAACAACCTGCGGTGCTCCTCATCAGAGAGGAGGCCGCGCTGATTGGCCAATGTTGCGGAGTAAGCCATATCAATGGAAATGGCGTGTCCGTGGCGAAGGGGTGTGGGAGGGGAGAGCTAGGCATGGTCAGTTGGGGGTTAACAATGAGTAGAGACAGATATATACCTCGTGAAGAGGGCTCCATGTGTGTCCGTAAGCGATGACACGGTCAAGACCAATCTCGTGGAGGTTGGGGGTCTCGAGCTTCAGCATCTCATGGATACCAGCACGGTTGATGGTGTCAGCAGCCTCACGGACCTCCTGGTCATCACCCTCGCGACCAAAGCGAGAAGTGATTAGCTTCTCGCAGTACTTGTCAAGGAGATCGAATGTGGGCTTGTGAGCACATGTCGAAATCTTGATCAACTCGGCAAAGCCGTTTCGGACCTGTGCCTCAGGGAGAGTCCTCAAGAATGAAAAGTCCAAGAAAGTGTGCATAGGAGCATGGTAAGCACCCAGCCTGTTCTTATAGTTGCCGTAGTTGACGGCAACCTTGATACTAACACTGGCATCGATAAGACCGATGACGGTTGTGGGAATGCGGATGTAGTTTGTGCTCCTGCGGTATGCGGCACAAGCAAATCTAGAGGCAACGAGTTAGTTCTGTTTCCGAAACGCTTTCAGGCCAGAGTGCCTTAGAGATAATTTTTACCCAGCAACGTCGGTCACAAGACCACCACCCTGACTAGCGTTAGTACTGTTTCAAAGGAAGGACCCGCTCAACTTACAACAACCAGGACAGGCTCCTTACGGATAATACCAAAGTCGGTCATAGAGTCGACAATGCTCAGCAATGTCTCGATCGACTTGGCCTTCTCACCGATCATAGTCTTGTGAACGGTCAATGGCAGGTTGTAGTGGTCGAAGTACTTCTGCATATCCTTGCCATAGACGTTGTAGATGTTCAAGTCCATGACAGCAAGACAGCGACCCCAACGCTCGTAGCAGTTGGCAAGCTGAGGGTTGGCGGTGTTGAAGACGCCATCCATAAACGTGAAGTCATACTCGATCTTCTCGTAGCCCTCGACGTGGAAGCCGTTCTTGGTCTCAGCAACGGAAGCCTTAAGGTCTGACATGATGAAAGAGTAGTAATGTGTAGGAGAGATACGTTGAGTGTCTGCTGAGCCAAGTTACGGGGTTCTCTGTGCTATATAAACTGTTCCAGGGCCGATGTCGTTCCTGTCTAGATGTAGTGGGCTGAACACACGGTGTCACTCAATTGGCTCACACATGCCGGTAACGCTTGGTAGAGAACGTCAACCATATGCATAAGCACCACCAGCTAAGCCGAGGGCCATTGTAGGCCTCATTCATGTGGATCTGGTGCAACTACTTCCCTGGAAGACTAAACTGTTACTGGCTGGACATGATGAAATGACTTGAGAGCCAAAGAGTTCCCCACGGCAAAAGCCGGTTCCGGCACATGGGAAACTCGATCACTCGAAATGAACAGGGGCTTTTGCATGCTTGGTCGAAGCAGTGTAATCGTAATTGCTTGCGGCCCAGGGAACCAAAGAAGTGTAGTACAAGAACTAACCTCTTTAGTGCTACGCACGGAGCTTCGCCGTGTGGAGACAGAGTCGATGCAGTTGCGGGGCATTGATCACTATCACTTCATTGCCGCGCCACTATGCCTTGTGAAGACACCTGGAGAGACAGGCACTGCCCAACAACAGGCGAGTGGGATGGCCGACCGGCGAATCGACAATCTGGAGGCCTCGAACGCCTCGCTTGTGGCTCAGCCACAGGCAGCTTGCTTTGGCCGAAGGTACTCCTCAACACCAGACTAGAAGTCAGTGTGACGTTTGGCGACTCGAACAAGATCCTGCGATCTTAGCTCCCGTGTCGGGTAGATAGAGTTAGAAGATCCCAGATCACTGAGGGATATTACTATATTGGTAGTGGTCTATTCAGGTTATCATGTTATGTTCTGTGGAGCTGTCTCCGCTGAACATGAGTTTAGTCTACACGCCTAGAACCGTTCAGAACAGGTACAACTGTCTCAACGTCAGCACTCATAAGAATGCGCAAATGCACCAATCGCAAGCCCCACTTGAGACCACACCAGCGTCGCGTTGTCGCGAATCCACATGCTTCCGTGACAGGCTTGCCAGAACAGGGCTGGAAGAACCCTTGATATGCACTGAATGGCGCCATGGCAATATGCCAGCGAAAACGGTACATTGCACTTGCAGTAACATCCCGCATCACTTGCAGGGCTAGAGGCCGAATGGGCCTGTTAGGCAGGTCTTTGCTAAGTTGATTGCTAACAACTGACGACACGCAGCCTGTCGCTTGGATGTCGTTACCGAAAGGATCGCCTGGCTCGCATCAGGCCCCACGAGTGGACCCGTTATGCAGCTTTTACATATGCATGTAGGAGTAGTCCCGCCGTCATCGTTTAACTCAGCCCCGCACTAAGCTACGCGTTGAGGGGCAGCTGCTGAGGGGCGCTCTGGTTACCCTTGACGCGTCGAGCTCCATCGAGCTCTGGCAAGTTTCCATTTTCATCAAGATTTGGCATTGCACACCGCCAGCACAAACAACAACCATGGGCAGCTTCGATCAGAGCAAAGCATACGCAGCACAGGAGGAAGACGGTGCTTTCTTCGACGATGGTCGCGAGATTGAGCTCCTGCACTTTGTTTATTCCCATCCCGACATTAAGAAGATCCGGGGCTCGCCAGAAAACGTTCTTGCAGCCATTGACGAGTATGGACGCACGAAGAAGTATCTCATGAACGTTGGTGAGGACAAGGGCCGTATAGTAACAGACCTGATTGCAGAGGTCAAGCCAAAAACTATGGTGAGTCAATTACTCAATTGGGGTTTCGAGACTTGATTGACAGATAGTTCTAGGTTGAACTCGGTGGCTACGTTGGCTACTCGTGCATTCTATTTGGCGACGCTGTTCGTAAAGCTGGAGGACAACGATACTTCAGCTTAGAGCGCGATCCTGCTTTTGCTGCGGTCATCATGTCTCTAGTCGACCTTGCAGGTCTTTCCGACGTCGTTAAGGTCATCGTTGGCTCGAGTGATGAGTCAATTGCACGCCTGTACCAATCCGGGCAGCTGAAGCATATTGATCTCATGTTCTTGGATCACTACAAGCCTGCCTATACAACCGATCTCAAGCTTTGCGAGGAGCTGGGCCTGATTACCCAAGGTTCGGTGTTGGCTGCCGACAACGTGATCAAGCCTGGAAACCCTCCATACCTCGAATACGTCAGGAGCAGTGTCGAGCAGAAGCTTCAGAAGGCGAAACAGAGTGGTAACAGCAACACAGACGGCATCGCAGAGACCAATGTCAAGATGTACGAGAAGAGGTATGGGGAGGCCAAGTTCAATCAGAGCCCAGGAAAGCCAACCCTCATCTACGAGAGCAAACTGGTGAACAGCTACGAGCCCACTGGTGTACCGGTAAGTCCCCTCATCACAACCAAGCATACGATCACACCTCTAATTCATCGTAGGATGGCATCGAGATCACTCGCTGCACAGGAGAGCAGAAGTGAGCAAGAAATTCGACAGGCGCAGCATACTGGTATAGACTTGACGTTGGCTTCTTGTAGTACAGATGTGTCATACATAGATGCAGGAACCCGTTCGTTGAAGGACAGCGGCAGAACTACAGGCTGTCAGGATACCCTCTGCGGCTTGAAGCACGTGGACATAGTCCCTGAGGCGGCCTGTGAATACAAGCAACAGCATCTGACGTATGACTGAAATAATTGCAAAACCCCATAAATCTCAAAGACTTCCACTACCAGCTAGCAATTCCTAGTTCTACCTACGCATGCCGAAATCCACACCCGACATTCCTTCGCTCATGTCCGCAGCGCGATTCTTCTTGCCAAACATGCTCCCCACGACACCAACCCAAACAAACAATCACCCCACCATGCATGTTTCATTACCAAACAAAAAGACCCTTCTGCAATGGTCTGCGGCCGGACTATGGACCGCTGAACCTTGCAGCATGCACGAATTGCGACAATCAGCACTTACCGGGGTCCCACATGCATCAACGTATAACGATGACGTCGAGACTATTGTGTTTAGGAGGCCGCTTTCAGACGAAAGACAAGAACGCATCCGCGTCCGCGCTTGCATGCATACACGGTTTACATGTGCAACCCTTGCGTGCTAGCAGCCGTTCTAGCCGCTAGGAAATCTAGTCTTTGTTTTACCTCCTCGCTCTGGGTTGTTGGGGTCTGAGGCTTTTGTTTGCAACGATTCAAGCATTCTAGTCACACCGCGCAGAGGACAGCCTGCAACAGCTACCGCAGCAGTAATGGGCGCAGAGAGCGAGAAATCGAAGGGCATACAGCCTTTCTACTATTCTCATACGTGGAAGAATGCGTCGCTTGTCGCGCTGAGCGTGCTCTGCCTGCCCGTCTCGGCTGTTCTTGTGCTGCTCAACCTCATCCTGCAGCGGGTCAATAGTCGCGACAAAGTGCTGCAGTCAGAACGCAGAGGTACAGCTGTCACACAGCGCAAAACCGTCCTCGTGACGGGGGTCTCAATGACCAAAGGCCTCTCGATCGCCCGAGTTCTATCACAGAACACGCAACATCGTGTCATTGGCGCAGACATCTCTGCCCTCTCCCCTGGCCGCTTTTCCAGCGCAATAGCAAGGTACTACCGATTGGACATACCAAATGGCGACGATGCAGAACCGTACATTGATTCCATACTGTCGGTTATCCGCAATGAGAAGGTCGATCTTTGGATCAGCTGTTCATCGGTGATCGCTGCAGTTGAGGATGGTCAGGTTGTGCGACTCGCACAAAAGCAAGCAAAGGACGTCGGGCGACGATTTGAGGCAATCCAATTCTACGAGGACGTAGTGGAGAAATTCCACGAGAAAGACAAATTTATCGACTACATCCAATCACTCGATCTGCCGATTCCCGAATCGCACCGTGTCACGTCTCCCGAAGAAGCTCTGAACGTGCTTCTTCAGAATGTTGGCGACAAAGAAGATGGCAACAAGAAGTTTATCATGAAGCCAATTGGCGTAGACGACCATGCTCGCAACGCGATGATGACTCTCCTCCCATTCAATTCGCCCTCGCAGACGAAGAAATACATACACAACCTCAATATCACAAAGTCCAACCCTTTCCAGCTGCAGCAGTTCATCAAAGGCAACGAGTACTGCACGCACGCGCTCGTAATCCGTGGCAAGGTCAAAGCCTTCTGCAGCTGTCCCTCACTGGAACTGCTCATGCACTACGAGCCACTGCCCGCACACTCGAAGCTGAACCAGGAAATGCTTGCCTTCACCGAGCGCGTGGTCGCCGACGGAGGTGATACTTTCACCGGCCACCTGAGTTTCGACTTCCTGGTCGAAGACGAGCAGAACGTCGAACTGTATCCGATCGAATGTAATCCGCGCGCGCATACAGCTGTCGTGCTCTTCGAAAAGACACCCGAAATGGCAGATGCATACCTCTCCGCACTCGACTACCGCAAAGACTCTGGCGAGCGTGAGGAGCCCGCATTTCCCCGCACACCCACGAGTAGCTATTACTGGTTCGGCCACGACCTGGTAAGCTTCCTGATCCTCCCGTTCTTGGACGCGGTGTTCGGGGTTGGCTCGTGGGACCAATACGCTAAGGGCGTGAAGACGTTCTGGGAGCACTTCTCGAATTGGAGGGATGGCACGCTCACCATTGCGGATCCTTGGCCTTTCTTTGTGCTATATCATGTCTATTGGCCGGCGAGATTCTTGGAGTGCTTGTTCAAGGGCAAAGAGTGGAGCAGGTAAGTGCTGCTTCTTTTCTGATCGAGTGCTGGTAGCTGACTTTGACAGAATCAACGTCAGTACGACGAAGATGTTCGAGATGTAGGAGGCTTGGAAGTCTTACTGAGAAGCAATGAGATACAGACGACGCAGAGACGACGGAGGCCGCACAATTGTGCTGTACCCTGATATGCTTCGAGACTTTGTATTCGACATGAAGTCTGATGCACATCTCCGATTCGTAGACCCCACGGAATTCGCCACGAGTGACGAGAGCGAGTGAATGCATAGCGCAAGAGATACCAACACTTACGTAGAACGGGGTATATTGATCTATTCAAACAACACTTTACTCGGCCATAACCACATCGCGATCCAATCCCAATCTTGACGTCCCGTTCGTGATAGCCTTAACATCACCCACCTCGTCCATCTCCCTGAGCGTGAAGTCCAAGAGATAGCTCTCGTCCACTAACTCCTCCACCCGCTTGTAATGCCTCTCCGAGTACGCACGGATTGCATCAAGCACATCCCTAAGACTCCCCTTAGCGCCTACCTTGCCCTTGGGTCTCACACTGGCAAGTCGAGACGCGGGATACGACTTGACGACTGTCCAGAGAATCTTCTGTGCGACGGGTGCGGTGCGGACGTTTGTGTTCCAGTCGCGCAGGCGCAGGAGGAGTTTGTAGAGCTGTTCGTCTGCGAGGTTGGCGAGGACGTCGTCAACGGCATCGAGACCGGAGAGGCTGCCTTCGTCGGGCTGTTCTGTCTCGGCGACAGACTTGAAGAGTGCAAATAGGCGGCCTGGCTGGTCCATTTGCAACGCCAAGGTAATGGCTTCGCGGTAGTTGCCTGAGTATGTGTAGTTTTGGAGCTTTTGGTCGAGTTCGACGCGTTCGGTTTCTGCGGTTGTGGCGGCTTCGAGGGTGGCTGTTGTGGTGTCTTTCCAGAATGTGATGACGCTGTCTCCACCTCCGGACACGAGAGCGCCTGTCTCGGGATGTGCGACAAGCGCCCATACACGGTCCTCATGGTTGTCCAGGGTGGACATGGACTCGCCGGACGATGAGTCCCAGATCTTAACAAGACCGTCACCAGCAGCAGATGCTACTTGAGGGCCTCGCTTGTCACGAGCATCGACAGGTCGGTAGGGTAGCCATGCCAATTTGAGAACACTGTTGGAGTGGCCTTCCAGCGTGAGCAAACAGGAGTAGTCTGCGAGACTCCAGATTTTCACTGTCTTATCTCCACTTCCTGTGGCAATCAGACCTTTGTTGCTAGCATTGGGTGCTTGTGATGTCTTTGGAGCGAATTTGACCGTCCAGACGCCACGACGATGTCCTCTCAGAACGCCAACAGCTTCACCTTCGGCTGCGGAGTAGATCTTAACGGTCCTGTCCTGTGAGGCTGAGGCGAAAAGGGTGCCGGAGGGGTCGACGTCAATGGCGTTGATGTCCTTGTCGTGAGCCTTCCGTGTGTACTTTGCGCGCAGCTTCTTTGTGTCCTTGGTAATATCCCATCGCTTTACCGTTCGATCTTGCGAACCTGTAACGATGTATGCTGGTGGGTGTGATAACGGATCTGTGAACGCGGCCGACGATTCCTGAGGAATTGTGTGAGGCAGTGCAATAGCTCCAAGGGACTCGGCGTGGCCAGTAAGTAGAGCCGCACATTCAAACGAGTTGTTCTCTGGATCCAGTCGCCACAATCTTGCAGTGTTGTCTTTGGCACCTGTGACCAGCCAGTGACCAGACCAATCCACATCTAGACAGATGACAATATCCTCGTGTCCCTCTAACACTCCAACATCCGCGCCAAAGTATTTCCCCTCAGTTGCGTCTTCTTTCAACGTGACAATGCGGATGTCTTCTGAGTTGGTGTTCAAAGCAAGAAGTGACCTATCCCGTCCAACGTAAGCAATGTCAATGACCTCGTCGTGGGTTCCAGATACGCGCCGGAAGACGGCCAGTGGTTCGATGGTCTCCTCGATGAAGGGCGGTTGTACGGATTGCAACGAATGGAAATTGAGGACCTGTTCGGCATGTACTGAGACGAGGTAGGGGAGTGAAGGGTAGTGCAGGATGTTGACAATCTCGTCGGTTTCGTTTCCAGGCTCTTGCTCTTCGGTCAGCTCCTGGCCCGTCGCTGTCGACCAAAGTCGGACATTGCCATGCTCTCCACCAGAGAAAACGATTTGTCCGCTTGCCAGGAAGCCTGCGCTTTCGATGCCCTCAAGGGCAGCGATCGTCCGCTGCTGCTTCCACTTTTCCGAGGTCCAGAGAATCAATGTCTTGTCTCTGCTTCCGGACACCAGCAGCTTCTGCTCGGACGAGTATTGCAGCGTGCGTACGACGGATACATGCGAATCAAGCACAGCAATGCTTTTCTTCTTGTGCAAGTCCCAGATACGGATCTTTCCGTCTTCAGCGCCAGATGCCAATCTGTATTCCAGCGCGCTCTCCTGCTGCGCATCCTCCGAAGCCTGCTGGGATTTGCTCCTCTTCCTCTTCTTGCCGCCGTCCGCAATGTCGTTTTTGGTTACCACCTCGACCTGGAAAAAGTGCAGCGCGGAAACAACGCCACCGTGGCCGTGGAAATTGTGTGTTGTGTATCCAGCGCGGATGTCCCAGATCTTGACAACACCATCTGCACCGCCGGTTGCAACGAGCGTGCCAGTGCTGTCCACAGCCAATGTTACTACAGGACCTGTGTGCGGCTTGAGAGATCTAAGGAGCTCGAGTTCGATACTTTCGTCGTCTGTCTCCGAGGGTTGCAGGGCGTAAATTCGCATCGAAAGCGACCGTGAGCACACAATGAGGTGGGATGCAGAGGGGGTTACTGTTGCGATCAGCCACTGCAGGCAAATACGTATGATCAACACTCACAAGCTAGAGAGGTTATTGCTTCGCCATCGCCCTCCGCTCTTGCCAGCTCCTTTCCAGTAGAGAGATCTGTAAGTAGAGCCTCTTCACCCAGACATGCGGCCAAAATGCGCCCATCCTCGCTGAGCGCTATACTCCCACCAGAGTAGATGGGCTGTAGTGTGCGCTCGACTTCATAAGTGGTCCGGACAGTGGTTCTTTGCGCCATGGCGTTGCGCGTTTCTTTGCTGCGAACTGAACTGGACTGGACAGGCCTCAGGTCAACCGACAATGAGAAAAGTAGAAAAGTTCTTATCGATAAGGGCGGCGCGGCTGTGGCTCCAACACCAGCGCTGACCTCCTGGGACATTTAGCGCCGGGGAACCACAACAGTACCGCACGCCCACCCTCAGCATCTATGTCAACCATGATCGCACGTCGCTGACGGCCCGCTCTAATATGGGCCGGCAAGCGTATCTAGCTAAGATTGCCTTTGTATGTTGACCTCAGCTCGCAACTGTCGAAGTCGAATGTAAGACAAGCACATGCAGGCCACGTGACTGACCGTACACCACGCAGGGGCGATCAGCATTTGAGCCTGCGAATGATGCGGCAGAGTCGGACGAGTATATACAACTCTCAGCCTCACAGTCTGATGAGCCTCTGCCTCGGCGATACCGTGAGGCCAAAGCCAACAACTACATTCAACTGTACGATGAGCGCGGAACTCCCATCAACCCACGCTCCCATGCATATGGCAAAACCCTCAGAGATGCCCAAAATGACGTCCTCGCTTCCGTAGGGGTAGTGGAGAGACGAAGGCCTCCTCACCAAGGACTTCCTGGGTCCTACGAAGAACGCCTCGATGAACTAGAGTCTGAGGAGTCAATAGGCAATGTGCTTGCCCTTACTTCCACCGTTGCAGAGAATCTGTGTACCTGGTGGATAGGCTCTATTAGAGATCGTATACTCACCTTCTGTATCCCGAATGCCCTTGAATTCGTTCAGCTTGTGGCTTCTGAACGTGCAGCTTTAGGCAACTCGATTGTGTACACTGGCTTCGCGCCTCGACTAGTCTCCACCATCGGCATGCAGGCTCTAGTCTACAGCGCATATGTCTATCAGCCGGTCGAGCGTTTGGTACACGTTACACGAGCAAGCTCGAGGACGCGCCGCCTTATACGACGCTCAAGAAGTTTGTTGACATTCGGGTTTGTCCTTCCGCACGCTTCACGTAGCTTAGCTAATCGCTTTACAGGTTTCGATTGGGTCTTGAGATATTCTTCTATCCATTCTCGTACCATGCCAACTTGCAAAGATTGGGTCTGATTCCAGCACAGCCTTTGCTACCCCACTGGACATCATTTATACCTTTCTCACCAACATCGCCGCTAACACCATGCTCTATCTACTACACAGCATCCGGACCTGCATCAAACCTGCTGGGAGCCATTCTTACCTCTCCAATGGTTATGATAATTGCAGAGCACTTTTGTGAGCGCTGGATATATTCAGCGATCTTCGAAGCTGTCGAGTCGTTCATCATTCGACCTGACAACGCTGACATAGAGAGTCCAGACGCTGTGAGCAAAGACCGTGCTACTTCCATATTGGGTCTGCAGCGAAGGTCGCCCCCTGTGATTAGACGTACCATAAACAGTCTACTGGTGCTCCTCGGTTGGTGTGAGCCTGACGACGCACTGGCAACACACCAAGAAACACCTGTTATAGATGCAGTTCAGAGTACGGAAGTTACTCGTAGCCAGCTCACAGACCTGACACCAATCGACATTCCGATATCTCGTAGAGATGGGCCTGCTGTAGATGAAAGCACTGCGGACGGCGCTAACGAGAATACTGTTACTGTGCCTGTCGGATTCATAGACGATCTCATCCGTCCAACCACTCCACCCACACCAACTACGTCTGACCATGACGAAAACGATCCAAGGATTAGGATAACCTCACGCGAAGGCATTGTAGAAATGGAAGTAAGATTGCCCCCACGGGTTGTCTCCTCGCATACTGAGGTTCTTGATGTGCCGCTCACATCCAGCGGCAATCATCTCAGGCCACGTAGCAACGGTGGTCGCGCAACGCACCGATCCCAACACCGCGTAACCCAACTTTCCACCGAGCCTTCACAAATGATAGGCGCAATAGTAAAAGCACAGCTTGTCGGACTCGCAGTACTTCCATTCAAGCTGGTTGTGCTTCGGCTGGTTGCGTCTCATTTTCTGGCTACCAAGAAAGATGACGGAAACGCACTGCGATTCGTTGAACCTTTCACCAGCTTAAGCGATATCTCATGGCGCGGTATCTGCACTGGAATGTCACGCGTAGCGCTGTGCTCGTGCCTCGAGCTTGCGATCGACCTCAGTCTTTGGAGCGCCCAGTATATGACTGTCACAACCGTTGGTAAAAGCGTCTTCGGCTGGGGTACGCTCTAGAGAAGCTTCACTCCAATGATGCCAATAAAAGCACTATTTCGCGATTCTCCCTACAAAGGAAAAAACGTATGCGAATACAAGTGAGGATTCCGCAAAAGGAGAGGGGTAGCGTAGATGATCCTGTGGCTTTACCGTAAGGACGCATGTACCCATACCGTGTGGAGGAGGACGTGCCCCTAGGTCATCGTAAATCAGAAACGAAAGCGAATCGGCCTTGGTACCACGATACGAGTCATCAGAATTTCCCGAGATCTATGTTGGGGCCGTAGTTGACACACGAGATCCGATCTTGAGCCTCTCCTGGCCCACCGGATGACACTCCGACGATCTCTTCGCGGATGGCGCCGCGGGTAGTGGCAAGTTGCAGGTGTTTGACGAAGCTGCTTTAGGCTCAAGTACACCCTGTACGAACCGACAGCCGCATGCTTTACTACGGCTTAGGAGTACCTAGAGCTGGTGTAGTTGCAAACCGAGCACGTTCTGGACGAAGGTCGATCATGAGCTTATATGACACATTTGACACAAATAACAATGACAATACATCCTACAGTTGCTCTACTATAGTGCCTGGTGTACCTTTGTACACGAGGGGCTGTTACAAGCGTTGAGCATCGAAAACACAAGTCACCCTTTGTCTAACTGGAATGAAGACCATACTTACCTCTTCACTATCCATCCAATAGAAGGCTATGACTTCTCAAGGCTCATGAGTGGAATCTTAGCTACTCCGCTGCACATTCACTGAGCGTGTGAACGGGTACCACCGTACAATATATCACACAAGTGCTAGCACAATTGTGCCCAAACATTACCGGTCGTGCGTATACCAATTGCTGTGATGTGCACACATGTCTCCACGAAGAATAAGAGCTGCCTGCGTTGCACAAGAAGTTTGGACATGTAAGCTATGAGTGCTAATTCCAGGAAGGCCCTCACATCTCGTATAGAGAGGGTCAATAATTTCCTAATGAGGCACAGGACTAAAGTCACGCCTTTCATAAAAGATAGCTCGAGAGGCAACGTGCCAACAATAGTATATGACGCCAGCCTCTGTTTAGATGTGGACCAAATGGGAGGTGTTTGTACTTGGTTAACATGAACAAACACAAGCTTGACATTTGTTAAAGGCGGCAGCAGGTAAGCGTAGCGTGTTGCCAGCACAGGTTCGCCACGTTGATTGGAGGGCAGCGCGAATGAGGCACGTATTGAAGAATCCTGCAGTGAGCCGGAGATTATTTCAAGTCCAGATAGGCCATTGCGCGTAATTGGGTGGGGAGCTTGCATGGTTTGGGCTGGGTGAGGAGGCGTGATATGGATGTCCGATCTGCGGCGCAGCATGCAAACGTGAAGCCCCAGAGTCGAGTCCTTCTCGGCAGATACGAAGATGGCCATGCCCATGGCCATGCCCATGCCCACGGGCTCAGCACTGAGCACATCTAACGGCGTGACGAGAGTCAGATAGATCGCCGAGCCAGAGTCGCAATGCAGGCAGGTACGGGCTCAGTGTAATGAACTGTGCAGCGGCCACCTCCTGGCAAGGCTCTGCAGCACCGGCAATGCTCCGTCCGCTACAGCAGGGGTGGTGGGCGCGGAGCGGACCCCACTGGCCCGCTTTGGGCGAGGGCTAAACACCATGGCTGTGATTTGAGGTGCTGCTGTCGAGAATATCACGGCGCGTGAACCCCTTTCCAATGCGCATCCTCACTCGTTTCTTCTGCCGCTCCCCCCACATTCATTAACTGGCCCCCTTCTGGTCTGTTCGCTCCTGAGTCTCCCCACCCGATAATCTTAGGCCTCTGATCCTTCTCGGGCGCATTGGGGCCTGTGCATGCCCGAGTATCCCCTGCACTGCACCACGCTTGAACACGCTTGTTCGGCCGGTTGCTTGTCTGCTGGCTGCGCGCTCCTTTCTCCCCGCAAACTCTCATTCTTTGCTGCCAGACCCTGAAGGCGTCGTCGTTGCTCGCTGCAACATTCGCATCCTCGAGGGCAGCAAGCGGTTTTGCACAGCAGTGACATTGCGCTGGCATTGCCATAACCGCTGTACCCTGCTCATCCTGCACCTTTCCGCTGCCACGCGCTCGCTACATCGCTTCCTGCCGCACCACCTGCACAAGCCCGTCCTGGCGCGCGAGCTGCCCCAGCGCCGCGCAAATTGTTGAAGACAAGCAGAGCTTCGTCGACGACGCTGGTCATGCGTGCGACGTAGTGAAGCTTGAGACGAAACAAAAAGAAAAGCCCAGTACCTACCTATACAGGGAAGCGACAACAGGGCAACTGCACTTGGGCGCACAGAAGACCAGCAGCCCGCAGTGACATTCCCACGCCCAAAAGCACAGCAGCTGCCTCGAACAATCACAATCATACCGCTGGCATCATGTCTGGCAACACGCTGCCTCGCCGCTCCGTTGCCCCGCCCACAGGACCCCTGCCTTCGTTACCAGTGCCAAAACAACGTTCATTACATACGAGCCCCGCCGGCCTGCGCATACCCTCCAGCGGCCTTCCCAGCCCCTCTAATCGCGCCAGCTCTTCACCGCATCGTCCGCTTCCGAGCCCCGGAAAACACACCACCTCCCCCTCCGTCCCAACCATCGCACCTGGATATGCTGCAACAGGCCCGCCACAGGGAAAATCATTGCGCAAGGTCGTGAGCATCGGTGCCTTCCCACAGCCGCCCAAGCACGGCATGAGAACTCCAAGCAGTCCGCTGGCTTCCAGCGCTTCGGTCAACGGAGACTCGGTCGATCAGCGCTTATCAGCGGGGTCCAAAGCTTCGATACCCTCGAGAAAAAGTAGTCTCAAGAAACCAAGAGCATCCAATATTGGCGGAGGCAGGGCCCTCCTACCCAAGTCACCGTTAGCACCGAGCTTCCTGAACGGCAATGGCAGCGCAGAGTCGGTCGCTATAGACACCAGCCACCTTAGCCTACCTTCTCCCCCACAGAGCCGAAATTCCTCGCCTCATGGGTCACGATCCACAAGCGCAACTACGATCGAAGACGCAGACGATGAAGCAAGAGGGCGGAAGAGTAGCAAAGGCGAAGCGGAATCGAGCGGCAAGGGCAATGTTATCGTCAGCGTAAGAGTACGGCCGGACGTAGGCCCCAAAGATGGCCAACAGGAGCGAGATTGGGATGTTAACGGCAAACGCCACACAGTCACGTACCATGGCCGTGATGGAGGGGGTGACTACATCTACGGTAAGCGCACAGGGGGCATGTTCGTGCTGGTGAACAGCCTGCTGACACTTCTCAGACAATGTTTTTGACACCCAAGACAACAACGCACGCGTGTACGATTCCACAGCAAAACGATTGGTTCGAAGGGTTATGGAAGGCTACCATGGAACCGTATTCGCTTATGGTATGACTGGAACTGGAAAGACCTTCTCCATGCAAGGAACAGCAACCAATCCTGGTGTCATTCCACTTGCGATTACCGACATTTTCTCGTACATCCGTGAAACACCACACCGGGAGTTCCTCTTGCGTGTCAGCTACCTCGAAATCTACAATGAGAAGATCAACGATCTCTTGGCAGGATCTGTGGCTGGCGGTCCGCCAGGTGCACAGGAAGAGATTAAGCTGCGCGAAGATAGCAAACGAGGTGTCTACGCCACGCCCTTGAAGGAAGAAATTGTCCAGAGTCCCACACAACTCCTACGAGTCATCTCACGTGGTGACCAAGCACGCAGGGTTGCTGGCACTCAGTTCAATTCTCGGAGTTCCCGCAGTCACGCCGTGGTACAGATCGTTGTCGAAAGCAGAGAGCGAGCGCCTGGACCCAGCTTGGCTGGCGACAAGCGATCAGCCATAATTCCTGGTGGCGTCCGTGTGTCAACGCTCAGTCTCATTGATTTAGCCGGTTCTGAGAAGGCGGCTGATGACAAGGAAAGGCGGACCGAAGGCTCCCACATCAACAAGAGTCTGCTCACTTTGGGAGCTGTTGTCGGTGGTCTGGCAGGCAACAAGGCTGGTAAAGACGGCAAGAAAGACAACCATTTGCCGTACCGTGACAGCAAACTCACCCGACTGTTGCAGGGAGCTCTATCGGGCAATTCTTTGGTTAGTATCTTGTGCACAATCCAGATCGGCGCCAGTGGGAGTGTTGCGGCGTCGTCTAACCATGCCAATGAGACCTTGAATACCCTCAAGTTTGCGTCGAGAGCCAAGAACAATATCGTCAGCCATGCGAAGAAAGCAGATGATTCGTTGGGTGCTGGTGGTGATGCAGGAAGTCGAGCACTTCTGGACCGCTACCGCCTCGAAATCCAGGAACTCAAGAAGCAACTAGAGGAAAGCAAGAGAACGGAGGCGAAGAATGAAGAGGAGGAGGAGATGAGACGAGACAAGGAAGAAGAAAGAGTACGCGAACAACAGGACAGGCAGAGGCATAACGAGCAAATGCTAGAGATGCAGCTTGCCCGTACTGCTCTCAAAGAGCGCATTGAGCATCTCAACCGATTGATTTTGAGTTCGAAATCACTGGGGGTCAACAACGGTAGAGCATACTCATCTATGAGCATGCAACGTGCTTCTACGTTCAGCCACGCCAGCGACTTTCGGCCCATGTCTGTACGGTCTTCGGCTAGCCACGCCACGCTTGAGGTACCACGTGCCTCAATGCACTCGTCGTTCCCTTCACATGTTGAAGGCTCAGAAGAATGCGACTCTGTTGGCGAGAACGGTGATGGTTCTGCCAGCCCCAACGCACAGATAAATGCATTGCAAGCTGATCTTGCTGATCGAAATCGATACATCGCTACTCTCGAAAAGCGACTCATTCAGGCACGAAGGTCGAGCCAATCGCGGGTTTCCATGTCGATCAACTCAAGACACGGCAGCAGTGAAGATGGCGGTCTTCTAGCCACCATTGCCGAGAAGGATTCCGAGATCTCGACCTTGCGTGCACAGCTGGAAGATAAAGAACGAATGATCACTGCACTTACGGCAGCGCGAAAGAGGAACGATACTGCACACGATGTTGGCGGCAGCGAAACTTCACCAGGGAGTCGGCGAACGTCTTCCTACCAGCGCAGTGAGGGCAGCAGTGTTAACATACTTCATGCCAAGGGACCAACATCACCCATTAGCCCTAAGAGCCCTGGTTTCTTCCCTCCCGCACCCACAAATCCGGGAAAGAACATCGAAGAAATGACTCGTATGTTGGACGAGATGATCACAGGGAGAGTCGATAGGGCCGCAAGGCGTAGCCTTATGCCCGCTACAGAGGTTCGACGGACTTGAGCGCACGCAAGGGCGACCAAGACACCATCAGCACATGTTCTACGTAAGCCGAGGCTTGCGAAATTCGCAGTACAAAAACACGCTGTTTGGCTTCCCCGCATAAGCTGAACAGAAACACAACGATCTTAATGGACACCACGTAATGAGGATGAGACATCGCTATGCATGGACAGCGCAAAAGAGAAGGGTATGCGAATTCTATCTTTGAAACTCATCCTGGCGTTATTTGCACATAGGAATGTACATGGGGAACCGGTACCCCGCAGGCGTTGGAAGCGATATAGCGCGACGTATGGTCGCTTTATCTATATTGCCTTGCTTGAACATATTACCATTTGATGGGACTGTACTATACGCTACATTGGCATTGGGACGGCATTCTACTTGTACAGCCGAGAAGGAGGCGAGATCTGATACCCCGTTTAACTCATCTGTAGTTCCTACTTAGAGGACTGTAATTGGAAGATGTAAGACGATGCTTTGTGCCTGTTTGCACGCTGGCTGGATCGATCTGCGGGTCACATGTGTGTCACTTCAGCATTGTACTTCACTCGTGATTGTGTGACTACTTCCCCAGCATCCGGCAGGTCCGTTTGCTTGCAGTCCAGTCCTTACTATGCGCTGGGTGCAGATCTGTCGCATGTAAATTGAGCGCACGCCGTGTACGCGCCATGTACCCTGAACAAGGGAGTAGCCGCTGAGTGCTTCCTTGGGGTCGATCGTATACTGACACGCGGACCGCGGGATCCCATTCGACGGAACCAACACAACCAACTTGTTTGACCGATGGAATCGGCGTGTTGGAGAAGAAACTTCACATAACGCTGCAAGCAGAGAAGCTGCTTGCAAGTCACGCCACCAACCTCATCACAAACATTTGCACCAATGAGTCGCTCAAGTCGCGATCACCACTGATAGCACCAGCTCTTGATTCGAGACAAATAGCTTTCTTTGTACGCTTGAGGCCTGCCATTTGGTATAAGATTCATGCGAATCACACTTTCATCTTATATAGAGCCGTATCCAAACGAGCAGCCTATGGCACTGCCGACCGTTGAAACTAAGCAGCACCATACCGGCGCTAGCAGTCGCACACCTGAGGAAGTGATGCATGGGTCGCCAAGGGACCACAACACGGACAGGAGTGTTTCAGGGTCACAGACAGATGTTGGGCGCAAGTTTGGATCTCTGGAGCGGAGACGAAGGAACAGTGGAGATGTGAGATCTAAGTATGGCGTGCAGAGAAGGGCGACTTGCTGTCTGTGTATTCGTGGCTCGGAGATGCAATGCTGGTGGTGGATCGCTGCGCCGAAGCCGCTTGCCTGTATTGGGATGAAACCCGCTCGCTGACAGGCTCCATCGCACATGCTGGAGTGTTTCAGACTCTCACACGGACGCCGTCCATGCAACCCGCGGATCTAACCAACCAGGCTTGCCCCTCCTAATGACGCTCGCTTCGTCCTCGCTTCAGACCTGACCTTCCTGAAGACACGAGCTATGCAAGCCGTACCCACTGGCGCTAGATCTATCATGGGATTCTGCCCTTGATACACGTTCCTTCAAATTACACCTACCAGAAGTGGCCACGGCCCATCTCGCTCTGTTCGGTTTCGGGACACTCCTTGAGGGAGATCCTGAGTGATGGTTTAACCTCGTGAAACTTCTCGCGCTCGGGATTCTACTTCTGAGGCAGAATCCCTCACTCTTCCCTTCTCCATTGTCTCTCTCCATGACTTCCACACTCTCTTGAACACCGATCGAAGCTTGCTTCATCTTCTCTTTCTCGTCCGTATTCAATTCTCACACTCCTTGACCGAAGGCAACTCGACGCTGCCTCGTCCCCTCTTTTCGGTTACACAGCATCTGCAGGGACAGGTGACTATCTGCGCTACTCATCATCGCACTGCAGCAGCCCGAAGTGCCGACCGTGATATCAACCGGACATCCCAGATCCCGATCTACGATATGTTGAACCAAGCAACACAAAAGCTGTCCAAGATGCACGCTAGACGGAATCCCAATCTGTCTATTCAATCCACGGCAGCATATAGCCAACTCACACCACCAGTCCTGTCTGCTACTTCTGGCGCTTTCCTTTCGCCCAATCTTGATCGTCGCGGCCTGCTTTCACGTTCGCCACCCGCTTCGCCAAGCCTTCCGTCATTGATTCCTCGCCATGGGAAGAAGCAACCGCAACGCAAACAGAACCGTTTGATCAAGAGGATTCTTATCGGTGGCGTAGCAGTGATTATTTTGCTTTGGTTGGTTGTCCGCCAATTACATGCGTCAGCACAGTCGTTAGCAAGCTATGATGGTGACGGAGAGGAGTGGGAGATGGCGGGGGGAGCCCAGCTGCCTCAGGAGCCCTCAGTAGTCGCCATGGCTGACAATTCGGGAAAGATGAGGTGGACTGTATCGATTCCATCCAGCTTTGACTTTCCACTGCGACCGGCACAGTACCGTGACATATGTCACCAAGCTATGGAGGTATCCAGGGATATGCACCAGGAGGGAAGGCCATCCTCGAGCTTTGCGAAGCGTATGCTAGGATACTACCAGAAGGACCAGCTTTACATCGACGTTCAGGAAGCCGAGGAACAGGCGCTATTGCCACCTTCAAAGTCTACCGGAAGGCCGAAAGGCTTTGTGGAAGATGATATGATTGCGGATGGTTTCTCAACTACTGGACTCAAGACCTGCGCTAGGTCTTTGACATATGTGATGGAGACAGAGGATGCGGGATTCGGTAGCTCACTGCTACGCTTGTGGATGTCGTATGGATTGGCCAAGTCTGAGAATCGTACCTTCTTCATCGACGATAGCCGATGGTAAGTGCAACGTAGGATGGTTATCAACGACTGCTAACGATTGGTAGGCCATACGGAAGGTATCTGTCGTACTTTATCAATCCTCCTACTGCAGGATGCCTTCCTCCACCCAAATCGCATATGGTTCCTTGCCCGCACAACGCACGACACATCGTCATCACCGCAGCCACAGTCAAATCGACATTCGGCCACGCTTTCACGGAAGAGTATGAAGACGGCACCAAGATGCGCGTTCAGCGTCAGCACAAGATCTTCGCCCTTGCACGTACCGGCTACGAAGCCCTCTTTAAGCTTCGCACCGACGATGCGAAGTACGTATTGAACCGCGCTTTGGAGCTGTACGGCGACATCAAGTCAGAGGGCGGTATCAGCATCGGTATGCACGTTCGCCACGGTGATAGACACCCCATGGAGTACCAGTACCAAAAGGACTACATCCCACTCGACCGATACACCGACACCGCACGCGATATCTACGTCGATCTGATCGAGAACGCCGGCAAGGGCCACAAGAAGCGCAACGCCGACTCCGGAACCGCCCTCTTCGCACGCCACACCACCTCGAAGATGATCCTCGCCTCCGACGACCCGCTCGTGTACGAATCCACCGAAATGGGCCCCAACTCCGTCCGTGCACAAGACCGCATCATGCTCGCGACCAAAGCCGCACTCGAAGCCGCGCAAGGCAAGAAAAACCCCTGGATCGACGAGATCACCGGATGGGAAGGCGGGTTCTACCGCGACGTCTTCTTCAGCCTGGGTCAGCCTGTGGGCAACGCGAAAGATATGCAGAAGCTCGATAACAGTAACGTTCCCGAAGGAGCTATGAAGTTGAGGGAGCTCGTAGGCCGTGCGTATCTGCTTGATCTGGCGGTGCTGGGCAAAGCGGATACGATGGTGTGCACGGTCAGCAGCACGGCGTGTAGGCTGCTGGCGGTGATGATGGGGTGGGATAAGGCGATCAAGCAGGGGCATTGGCGAAATATCGATGGGGATTTCGATTGGAAAGGGATCATGTGGTAGTGTAGTGTAGTGTTTGCAGTTGTTCCTGTTGTCGAGAATCAAGATACCCCGTTTGCTACAGTATCATCTGCGTAAGCGTTCTCTCAAAGAGCTCTCGGACTGAAAGTACAGACCATGATTCTTGTACGAAGTACCTCTCATGATGCGGATAAAGAAGACTGTTGATTCAAATACAGCAATCTTCTTCCGCTAAAAGCCGATGTAGACATCGAACCACCTGCTATCTTACAGGGACAGCATCTAGTAACTCTGAGGACCGCCCCTCTTGATGGGCTGGCTAAACCTACGTCTCACTTCTTCTACACCATGCAAGACCCCTACCGCTCCGCCCTAATCTCCCTCTCCACCCACTTTCTCCTCTCCGCACGCCAGGAGAATTCCTCCTTGAATCCCAGCAGCTTCTTCGCCTTCGCATTACTAATCGGCGCCTTCATCCCACTTAGAGCCTCCGCATCCAAGATCTCGCTCTCGGGCGAGATGCTCTTCAACCAGTCAATCGTCTGCGCATCGCCATCCGGCAGGGTATTCTCATCGTTCACAGCATTGAAGACCTGAAACCCCAGCCCGTCGGTCTCGATGCAGCAATTGATGAAATTCCCCAGGTCGCGCGCGTCGATGTAGCTCCAGCCGTGGACGTGCCAGTCGCGCGGGCGCGCCGTGTACGCGGTCATGGTCTCCTTGTGGCGGTCGGGAGACACGACGGCGCCGAAGCGCAGACAGTACATGTCGAGTGGGTTGCCGATGGCGCGGAACCGCTTCTCGAAGGACGCGGCCACGCGCTCCATGCACACTTTGGACGTCGCGTAGACGTCCATGGGCTCCGTGGGTGAGGTCTCGGTGATGGGGAAGTGCGCGAAGGAGTGCATGCCTTCTGCGTAGGTGACGCCGTAGACGGTGATGGAGGAGGCGAGGATGACCTTTTTGATGCCTAGTTTGCAGGCGGCTTCTATTATGGCATAGGAGGAGAGCATGTTGATTCGGAAGGTTTCATTGTCGGGGATGCGGTTGGGTTGTGGGATGCCTGTAGCGAGTATCAGCTTGACGTCCTGTACTCGATTTGATTGCATCGACCATTGAAGAATCGAGATGTTGATGCGTTTTCTCCTCGCTGGTTTCGCATGGTTCTGCCATCCTCAAGTCTGGGTCTGGCAGACGCAGTACTCCTGTGTCTGACCCAGTAGAATGGTACAAATCTCCAGTTAGACCAAAACCTTCCCGTATATGCTCTTACATGCCGCGCCAGGCATTGCAAACATGAAGCCGGCTGTTTCTGCGCGCCCACATCCTTCCGGATATTGTAGTCGTATACGTACCAGCAAGATGAATCACCACATCCGGCGTCCTCAGCGTCTCTCTGAACGGCTCACTGATTTGAAAATGGCAGCTCAACGCATTGAACGCCTGCGCACCATCCGTTAAATCAGCCTTGAGGGTATGCACCTTTGGGTTATCAAGCGGGGTCTGGTCGACATTGAGGATTTCATGGCCGTAGCTCAGCAACTTCTCGATAACAATGCGGCCGACGACGCCGGAGCCGCCGGTGACGACTATGCGCTTTTTGGCGGGCTGCGAGGACATGGCTGGGATGCTTTCTGTGGGAACTGCAGGGGACTGGGCGAAAAGAGGCAATACGGCGCTGCGCGCTGCGCTTGTTGCATCTTTGGAGATCTTTATACCGACTACGGTGGTTACCGCGGAGCTTCCCCGCATCGTATGGAGCTTGAGGTGGTCGTGTCGGCCCTAGCGCGATTGGGTAACCCCTCTAGTATCGGCATGCCGCCGACGTGATAGTCACTGCCGTGTACGCGTGTGGCTTGCACGAAGGATGATAGATGATGGGCTCGATGTTGTTCCAGCGAATTGTACATTTATTCATGTCTATCGTTCATGCATTTAGCCTCAAGAGCTGCTTGGCTCTTGAGAGTATCATCAGCCACACACCATTAGAGACACACACGCGTGCTTCCGCCTTACGCTGTCTGGGTGCCGTATCCCCTGATCCTCTCTGCGAACGCCCAGCTCTGGTTCTCTAGCTTGACGTCCTCATTCAGATCAACGCCTTCCTTTGTGATGACGGCGATGGAGTACCTGTCCATGCTCCTTGCGTCTCGGTAGAAGAGGACCTTCATGCACTCCTTGACCTTCTCTACAGCCTGCTCCTTGGTGACGTTCTCAACTGACGCCTCGTCGGGCAGTAATGTTCGCATGATGGGCTGTGCGAGATGTGCTCCGAATCCGGTGGCAATTGAGGGAGAGGAGAATGTGGTACCGAGAAGGTCAGCGCTGGCCAGGAACGGCTTGCTTTCGCCATCCAGACCAGCAATCAGCAGGTGGTTCCACAGGGGATCGAACTTGGATCGACGGTTGTACATGACCTTGGCGAGGTATGTGTGCAGGTTCTTGGCGTTGAGGTTGTCGTCGGTCGAAGAGTAGTTCTCACGAATGTCGAGCGAGTTGAGGAGGCGGTCGATGTACTGCATGTCCGAAACGTCGCCTCCAAACCCTACAACGACCTGATCGTTGAACTTCCGCAGTCGCTTGACATCGGTGAAGCGAGCGAGCGATCCGTAGGAGGCTGTGAAACGTCGTTAGTCCTTGAATGAGCTCTTTCCGTGTAAGTAAGCGGCGTACCCAGGTTGTCTGCTGCAATGACCACACCGTCCTTGAACTTTGCCGCGAGCACTGAAGTACCGGTGACAATGGGAGCCTGTGAGTGCTGGCTAGGACCGGCGGTCTGGAAGTGTGAGGGATCATAGGCGCCGTAGACATCGTCTCTGGGCTATGTCGAAGTCAGTATGGTCGCGTTCGCTGGGTGGGGAGGCGTCTTACACGGCCCCAAGCTTGCGGAAGGTGGTTCATCGTATATATTCTGGTACGGAGGGTCTGGTAGCGGTCTGGTGGGTATTGACTTGGAGTTGACAGCGATTAGCGAGACGGCGGCGTTCGGAGGTGAGTGGTTGATGATGGCAGGCAGCTCCGCTGGCGACGATATGCTTGGCATGTAGCTCAAGCTTGGGCCACATTACGCATGGATTCCCGCGGCTGCTCTTTCACCTCAGACACGCGCGATGCTGGGAGTCAATTACGAGAGCAGTGATGAAGAGGACGTGCTCTCAGTACCGGAGGCCAAGGTGAGCCTTGTGCACATCGCCAGAGGGACTCCGATAGCTACTAATATTGAGTTGGCACATGCTCCAGTAGCAGCTGCGCCTGCACCTCAGGAACTCCCCAAACCGGCATCTCAGAGATCAAGTCCACAGCTATCCGCGACGGTCAGCGGTCCTGCGCAAGGTCCTGCCGTTTCGCCTCTGCCACCAGATAATGATGTTGAGAACGACGTACCCCCTGGGTCGCCTTACACATCAAGTCGAGCCACCATCCAGAACCTGACTCTGCCGACCGTGCCCAACTTTGACATACCCCCCTCGCCGCCGGGCTCGCCGCCACAGCGCGCGACCAAGAAGTTTGCACAATTCCTAGAGCTGAAGAAGAAAGGTCAGCACTTCAATCAGCGACTTGAGACCTCTTCAGTGCTGCGCGACCCTGGACATTCACAGAAGTTAATGGAATTTGCTGGGATCAACGAGGAGGAACGATATGCTTCTACGCTACCAGAGAATCTTGCTGTGCCTGCAATGTTTCCTCCGTGGGCCTATGTGGAAGAGCTGAGGGCTTCGCAGAAGAGGATATTCAAGGCAAGGGAACAACAGAAGTCTAGCACTCCGCGGGAAGCTATTGACTTTGTATCTGCGACAAAGTCTAGTGCAGGCAAGAGGAAAGACTTGGAGCACAGGAGCAGGGAAGTGTCGCCTAAGAGGCGGAGATGACTGCATCAGCAGTGTGTAATGCAGCAAATTGTGGCAGGAAAATGTCAATTACTGCACATACCGTGCTGTCCACGAAAAGCATTGTAATCTGTATCGTGTCTCTTGTCCTGTCAGTGACCCCAGAAGTTAGCAAGGCAAGTCGGCGCATGTATGCTTGGCGAGTTTGCACAGTCTGGCCGATCGGCGCCCTGGCGTCATCAGGGTGCGTACCTTGTCAGGCACATACGACCGTAGCGCGTTCAACGTAACGTGAGGATCCAAACAACACCGTTTGCAGGTGCTGTGGTACGTCGAGATTGAAAAGTGCAACTCGTCAAGTGATGAGGACGCTTACGCTGCTCGCATCAGGTTCAATGGGCACTCAATGGCTTCTTGTTGAGTCAGGAGCTGCTAGGAAGGTTTGTGTCAACAATGGACTGAGACAGTAACCATGGCCATGGCAAACAAGCTGAGGAGTGAGTCTCGACACGTCAAAGTGTTTCAAGGTGCAAGCTGTCTTGGAGAGCTCGCGCAGCTCGACGATACGCTGGGCAGATTGCAGGAAGATGTGGAAGCTGAGGCGTATTGTCGGTCGCCACGGAGGGCTGGAGGGGTAATGTGGTTGGCGATCGACTGACGTGGAAGCCTCATATCTCAACAAGTCCGAGGCGGTCATGGCCGTGACAGCCGCTCCCATGCTTTTGCGATAGGATTAATGCACTCTCTTACGACACGGGCGCGGCGGCGGCCAATGGGTTGCACAGCGTGCGCGGGGCACACCAGGTCGCGAACTGAGCTGGTGGCTGCCCCTCCTTTCTCAACCAGCTACTATTTAATCTAATCCCCACCACCACGAACAAAGTATTAGTGCAACTTTTTTCACGTCGTCCACCTGGTAAGTCAAGCTCTTCGCTAGCCTTCCATCCGCGGCCGGCCGTGGGATGCCCACCCCCATGCCAGTTTGAGGCTCCGCCGGCCTCTAACAGTCCAGGGCTGGGCGGTGGTCGACTGTTTCTTCAGGATCCACCCCAGCACCGGCCGGTGACGCCTGACTAGACTGCTGTTGTCCATCGTAGGGCTGAGGCGCGCCTATATATACTCGGCGGCCGCTCAGCTCCACTTCTGCAATTGATTCTTTACTGATCAATCCAGACACAAACACACACCATGGCCATCACCAAGATCCACGCACGCTCCGTCTACGACTCTCGCGTACGTTGGCTCTTCACCATCGGTCGATAGACGGCACGCTGACAGCTCCCAGGGTAACCCCACCGTCGAGGTCGACATTGTCACCGAGACTGGCCTTCACCGCGCCATCGTCCCCTCCGGTGCCTCCACCGGCTCCCACGAGGCTTGCGAGCTCCGCGATGGAGACAAGAGCAAGTGGGGTGGCAAGGGTGTCACCAAGGCCGTTGCCAACGTCAACGAGAAGATCGCTCCTGCTCTGATCAAGGAGAACATCGACGTCAAGGACCAGTCCGCCGTCGACGCTTTCCTCAACAAGCTCGATGGAACCAAGAACAAGACTGAGCTTGGTGCCAACGCCATCCTCGGTGTCTCCATGGCTATTGCTAAGGCCGCTGCCGCCGAGAAGGGTGTCCCTCTCTACGCTCACATCTCCGACTTGGCTGGCACCAAGAAGCCCTACGTTCTGCCCGTTCCTTTCATGAACGTCCTGAACGGTGGTTCCCACGCCGGTGGCCGCATGGCTTTCCAGGAGTTCATGATTGTTCCCTCGTAAGTCACTGAACACACCTACCGCAACAAGCATGTCTGACCACTAGCAGTGAGGCTCCTACCTTCACCGAGGCCATGCGCCAGGGTGCCGAAGTCTACCAGAAGCTTAAGACCCTCGCCAAGAAGAAGTACGGCCAGTCTGCCGGCAACGTTGGTGACGAGGGTGGTGTCGCTCCCGATATTCAGACCCCCGAGGAGGCTCTTGACCTCATCATGGAGGCCATTGAGGCTGCTGGTTACACCGGTCAGATCAAGATCGCCATGGACGTTGCCTCCAGCGAGTTCTACAAGGCCGACGAGAAGAAGTACGACCTTGACTTCAAGAACCCCGAGAGCGACAAGAGCAAGTGGCTCACCTACGAGCAGCTCGCTGAGCTCTACAAGTCCCTCTCCCAGAAGTACCCCATTGTCTCCATCGAGGACCCCTTCGCTGAGGACGACTGGGAGGCCTGGTCTTACTTCTTCAAGACCTCCGACTTCCAGATCGTTGGTGATGACCTGACAGTCACCAACCCTGAGTTCATCAAGAAGGCCATCGAGCAGAAGTCCTGCAACGCTCTTCTCCTCAAGGTCAACCAGATCGGTACCATCACTGAGGCCATCCAGGCTGCCAAGGACGCCTTCGGTGCCGACTGGGGCGTCATGGTCTCTCACCGCTCCGGTGAGACTGAGGATGTCACCATTGCTGACATCGTCGTCGGTCTCCGTGCTGGCCAGATCAAGACCGGTGCTCCCGCCCGTTCTGAGCGTCTCGCCAAGCTCAACCAGATCCTCCGTATCGAGGAGGAGCTCGGTGACAACGCCATCTACGCTGGCACCAAGTTCAGGACCTCTGTCAACATGTAAGAGGTTGCTTGCAAGGAGAAAAAGATTTCACGAAAAAGCACCACAAAGAAGTGCAACGATAATGATATAGCGACGATTCTCGTACACCAGATGCATTAAATGCAATACAATACCCAATTCATAATATGCATCCATGATCTGCTCATACAGATTCCATAGCTCATACTCTGCCTTTCTTCGTGATATTACCCACTGCGAGACTGTCCTGTTCTAGGTCCCGTTGCTAGCCACACACAGCTAAGCCCAAGGTACGTGTGGGTTCCGGATCTACCCATCTCAAGAACAACCCGTTCCCGAGGTGTGCGCATCGTCACGACACACTCCGCAGGCCTCCGTATCCTGGCGACAATCCTGCAGCAAGCACAGCACCCGCACGACGAAGGTGACGGATACGCTCGGCTCAAGTCGAGCATTGTGCGAGATGTCCCGAGTCTTGTTGTGCGCGTGTGGGAAGTGATGGGTGCTCGTGAATTCTCGCCCTGAGCCTCGCAACCTCACTTGCGTTCTCCGTTGGGGCAATTGAGCGCTGCGATCGGGCTGGCTGTCCCCTTGCTAAACTCATCTCCCAGCCATCTGGACCTGCCCCCCCAACAGGCACATGGTCTACGCGCTGTGGCACGGAACATGACACAAGGCGCTGTGGAGCCAAGCACACCGAGCGGGTGGCGCTGTGCGATTGAGGTGCACCGGGCGGTTAGAGGACGTGATGGTGTTCACGTGGCTGCTGCAAGGCGAGACGCCATGGGGTTCTTTGTATGATTTCATTCACCAGTTTGGGGGTAGAGAAGGAAGGATACGGAGGATGTGTGTGAACAGGTTAATATGATTTGATTTAATGTCGCCTGTACGTATCAGACATTCTGTCGTCGCTTTGCTGCATGATCTGTATGACCTCGTCTCGAACTCTGCTCAACTTAGTGAGAGACGCAACTTTACACTCCAACTCCAACAACGCACGGGTAGGTATCTCGCGGAGATCACAAAAGGAATGACGCAACAAATAGGAAATAAAAGAGGACCCCGTTCCAGCTAAAGCTGAAAAAACTCATATATCCCAAAGAAAATGTACAAAGTATCCGTGATCGCCAGCCATGTTCAGAAATGACCCTGATCGCAGATTGAAGAAGTGAAAGATAACGATATACGCTATGCCGCTCGACCTAGGAATTATACACGTTTCATAGCTTATCGAGCAACGTTGGGACCGAAGTCGAATCCTTGTTGTTGCTGCGGTGGCGGGTATGACGGCGATGCCATTGGTGCATAAGCCCCAGGAATGGGGACAGCAGCGTATTGCTGCTCGCCTGGTGCGGCGGCCACGTGGTCGTTATGTCTCTCAAATCCAGGGGAGACAGGAGGCAATGGCGGTGACACCGTCTGCGTTCGTGCAGGTGCGTCGAAGCCGTCCTGGCTAATCTTTGGTGTGGCGCCAGTGACCTTGATCGGTGGCGCTTGCAAGGTGAAAGGCTGGGGCTGGACGATTTCGCGGACCTGAGCGTACTGGACCTTGCCATCATCGCCGTCTTGAGCTGCCGCATTAGGATCCACGTAATCTGGGTGGCCTGGTGGTGGGCGCCAGCCGCCTGAGCGAGGCGAGAGAGGACCGAATCCTGGAGTGTTGGGTGCCGACTGAGAGCGGAGCTGGGCTAGGTAGAGATCAGAGCGAGCCTTGTCACGGACAGCCATGGACTTCCTGAGCTTCCTCTTAGACCAGAAGCGGTAGAAGACAATTCCATAGATGATGATGCAAAGGACTTCGATAACAACTTCGATGATACAGCAGACGAGCGCCCAATTCTGGAGACGACAGACGAGGCCGTAGGCAATGTCATCCTCGAACAGGTGACGTCTCTTGTTATCAACACAGGACCAGCCCCACATGTCTTTGTTGTTGTTCTGCGCTTTACTCTGGTTGAAGACGGCTGCACCTACAGCCCACATGATGATGCTGAAGATGAAGAAACCAACGGCGAAGATAGTGTAGTATGCGGCTACCTTCTCGGCGCGGTGGTGTCCTTTCCTACAGTAGGCGATGATGACCAGTATAGACATGAGAAGTGAGATGCAGGCGATTGTCAGGAGAAGAATCTGTGGCCAAGTCTTTGTGTTGTCGGCCCATGGCGGAAGATTGTTTCGCTTTGGAATTGCCTTTGTTGCGTGGAAGATAGTGAGTGCGGTGGCGAGCATGGACAAAACAATGAGGCTGCAAGCGAAGTTGATACCGCGCAGGAAGATCTTCGCGATCCTTACTCGGACCTTGACTTTCTGTTCCAAGTTAGCCTCCTCTCTGGGTCACCTTGTGCTATGAACTTACAATATCAGCAGCCTGTTCCTTTTCCAGAGAAGCTTCCTGCTTCTCTAAATCACGCTCTTCCCGAAAGGTAGGGCTCAGGATCATACTGGGTCGGCCACCAGGTGTTCGGGGAGGTGCACCGGGTGACTTCAGAGCACTCTTAAGAGGACCCTTTGGTGTTGGGGGAGGAAGGTATTTCCTATCTGTTTCTTCCATTTCGACTGGTTGAACGTAGCCGAAGCCAACGTCTGATATTTGAGGTTGGGGCTTGTAGTGGTTGGTAGGGTACGAGGCGAAAGGCGACTTGGGTGCGTCGATGGGTGAGTACACTGATGTTGCTTCGGCGAAGCGTGCTGTGCGCGGCGTCTTGCCTTCGGAGGAAGTCGAGTCGTCTGTGTTTCGTCTTTCGATCGTGACTGTGAGACCCTTCTTATTGTTGGTTGACATCCTTAGACTTTGGAGCGTTCACGTGGTGGAGCTCTCATGAGGGTTGCGACGAGACAATGTAGAGATGTGTATGGAGAGACAACGACGATAATCCAGGCCAGCTTAGACCAGTCGCAGGAGTACAGAGGTGTGCAGCAAGAGAGACAGAATGCAGAGACGCACAGGATATTACAATGAGACCTGCTAGAGAGCAAAGAAGAGGCAAAGAGCGAAGCGCTGGCTTTAGATAGCGGGCGCTTGGAGTGCTGCGAACTCGTGGATTGGACAGACAGGAGCACGGGTAGCAGCCGGTGGAGAGAGATCGGAACGATAGTGGGCGGGTACTTACAACGTATAAAAAGTAAGATGCCTGCACAACTGCAGGTGTCCGTCTGATAGGTCAGGTGGGGAGACGAGGTGGTTGCGAATGGCGCGCAGAGGAGGACGTAGACTGGTGGCCCCAGAAATAGACGCCCGGATGAAAGTAATAAACGAGGCCCAAGAGATGCGCGTCCAGACCGGAGCGCTGTTGTGAGAAAGTCTTGGTCTTGTTATATATATCTGGAAGCTCGCTGATCCTGCTGTCAGCGTGATCGCGGAGTACAAGCTGGACAATGCTGTCGTCAGTCGTCAAGGTCGCACGTCGTTGCTCTTGCGCCCCAGAGACAGTGAAGTCTTCCAGAGAAAGGGAAGCCGCAGAAGAAGACCATGTTTCCTCGTGCCCTCGGGCACAGAGCTCTGCCGAGTCTACGGGCGTTCGAAATCCAAGGCAATGGGTCGCCACGTCCAATTGCTGAGGGCTGTTTCGCGCCTGCAAAACGCGACATGGCCGTTACGACTGGTGAGTGGTTGGAGAACCCAGGGACAGTGCATGAAAGTGCATTCACGCTAGGCGCATTAAGCTCAGATGCTCAGCGGGTAAGCACGCGGTCTGCCAATTGCGATGCGCAGGTGCCCTGAGACCTGCGGGCTACCAGAGCGGGGCGGCGCCTTCTCGCAGTAGTGCCGAGCCAGCACCACCTCGAGTCCAAGACAGTCAACGCGGGCAGAGCCTCGAGTCCTTGCTGTCGTCAAGGTCGCTGGCTCAACTGGCGCCTAGCCAGCGCATATGAACACCATCCCGCCCGCACTCTGATTATGATTAAATGATCTGCTGGTTTGGTTTCGCCACCGCTGTCAGCTCAGAAGTCCTGCCTGTACAGCAGGCTGGGAATGTGAGCACGGTAGCGTCGCCTATCAGCGCAGGCTTGTGCGTGCCGCAGCTGCACGAAGAGGCACATCGCATAGAACGCTAATTAGCCACGCGTAGCCATGGTTGTGCAACCCACCACCACACAACTGGGTGATTTACCTGCTTGCCAGTGTTCATCTAGCCATATCAAGACAGATCCGTTTCGAAACTCTCACGCCTATTTTTGGGGCCTTTTGCGCGTCTTCGAGTGGCACCCGGCCCGCAAAGATCTACCATGCGTTCAACGGCCGCCGTGACTTTAGTCTGTCAGCATACTCGACAGGCTTCTTAAAACGTCCACGTTGTACCTGCAATGTGTGGTTGCATTTCGCATCTCACGCAGCTCTTGGTATTGGACAAGGTTGGTGATCCCCCTCTCCCACGGCCAGTCTTGATAAGCCACACACTCAACATGCCAACGCGTGCATGAAAGTCCAACCGAGGACCATCTCAGTGAGGCGACTTCGGTACCTACCGTCGCCGTCCTTGCTTCCCATACCGTGAGACCTGCAAACTGGGCCGAAATATTCACGGGTCACGTTGTCACAACCGACAGCTGCTGTGTCATGGTCGGCTGCAGAAATGGCCACTTTCACACAATGCAAGGCGTTGCCCTGTCGCACTACCACGATTTCGGTATCTTGCACGTACTGTGTGTGACCTTTTGCCGTGTCATGCCATCACCATTAGACACTATGTGCTTGGTCAGAAAGTTGGGTGTTTCGCTTGTGTTTTCGCCTGGGCTCTTATATTCGCCATACACTCTGCAAGACAAGACGGTAAAGAGGGCTGCAACGACCAGCAAGGTAGCGAAGCTGCTAAATTAATCACATGCTCGCTTTTGAACGTCGCAACAAGGATCCCTGGAGCTTCCAAATAATACTGTACTTTCGATAAAAAACCCTTCTATATCCATCGTCCAATCTGCAAATCCACTCCTCTGCCATCGGCGGAATTTCTCTCATCTACCGTCCCTGTGAAAAGCGCCGTAGGTCTCATCGATTCGGCACCGCCTCTCCCAGCGCCCATATTCATCCGCCCTGCGCCCATATCCATCGTCTTCCCACCTGTGCCCACATCGATATCATCCTGCGTCCGTATACCTTGACAAACGAAGCTCTCTTCTGAGTCGGGTCGCTTCTTAATTTTATGCGTCATCGTCATACCCGGCATCATCGGATGCGTAAGCTTATCAAGCCAAGTGGGCGATGGGGGGACCGCCTGCTTACCCTTAGCTTTCTCGCTCAGCATGGCTGGGTGCGGTGGGAAGGGTGTTTGTGAGTCGTTCATCGCAGGTGGGAAAGCTATTGGACGAGAGATCTTGGCTTTGAGCTCTTTGTGTGCCTTTTCTGCTTTGCTGGATTTGTACTTACTGTAGGATTGTGAATGAGCGATTGGTAGCTTGTTGAGTGGTGGTCGAGATTGCGTCGATTGCTGTGGCCATTGAATTGCTGGCTTCGAGCCTTTCTTGGCGACTTTCTGCGTAGATGCTGCATTATGACTCACCGGCTGCATGCTGGCTAGTGGCCATGGTGTATCTACAGGAGACTCTTCATCTAGCTGACTCGTAGGCTTCGAGTCTGCTGACGAACAAGGCAGTGGAGTTATAGGGAGTGGTTTGTTCAGGTTCACCGCCTTACCTTTGTCCTTTCGAGGTTGCTGTTTAGGTACAGGACTCAGTGGTGGATAGGGCGGGAGAGGTTTGTTTATGTCTGCATTCAAGACACTTCGGTGAAGTTTGATGGGTACTTCACGTGAAGTGCTTGAGATGCCACCGTAACTCATGGAAGAGGTTTGTCGGACTGGTGGCTTGTTGGTACTTTCGGCTCTTACGTACACTTTTCCGGAGTCTTCTGATGCCTTGACGGTCTTACCTGCTCTTTTAGGCGAATGCACTTCGAGGACAGTGCCTCTGTCACGACCTTGAAGATGGTTGCGAATGCCGACAAAAACTATCTCCGCTTCACCTGGCGGACCGTTCTGGTATATCTCCCTAGCCCTTCGATAATACTTCTTGAATAATATTTGGGGCTCAGTAGATGTAAATTGATGACATTGGGGGTTTGGTGGTAAATTGTCAGATCGTGTCGGCTTTGTTTCTGACGAGACAAAGCCAGGAAACGTGGTCATTGTCGACTTTGTACGAGTCTTTGATGTATCATCCTTAGTATTACGACCCATAGTGTTGTCCTGTGCGTAGAGTCCAAAGAGGTCACTATAGTATTTAGAGGTTCTAGGTGATAGGCCTTCGTCATCAGTGTGCCAGAAGATGTGACTTCGAGGTGACGAAGGCGGGTATAGATCGTTCAAATCATCAGTCGTTCGATATAAATGTTTTCGCGTGGCGCACTTGCCAGAATGACAGAGGTTGTAACGAGTTCGAGAATTCATGAAGTGTGAGTCTTGCTAAACTTGGTAAATGTAATCTTGTGATCGTGGTCTTCGATGGGAGCTGGTTGAGGAAGACAAACGAGCGGAGGGACTGAATATTATCATCACTTATAAAGTTGCAACTTCTGGAAAGCACTGTTTAGCAAGCAGACAAAGCAGAGATGCTAGTCAATGCGCGCTGTACGGAGACCCATGCATAACAAGACAGAGAGTAACTCGAACAATGTTGCATGATTTTGGATCTGTTGGAGCGAAGTCCATATACATGAGGGAGTCGTTAATGATTTCTCGACGTGCATACTGCTTACCAGAACACATCGCTGCACAAGACATGCTTCCCAATATTGCCCTTCACAGATTTGACTTTTCAAGCCTCTTACCATCTTTATCAAATCTGATCTGCTTGCCGCTGACCAGGGCCTCCTGCAACCAGGCACCGATCTGCACCGCCTTGACCGCATTGCCAAATTCCAGAGGCACAGGTGTATCGTCAAGACAAGCTTTGGTAAATTCGTTCGCCTCGCCCACAAACCCCTGCTCAAATCTTCCCCAATAATCGTGTGGTACCTCCCGCGTAATGCCTCCATTATGGTAGTAATTCACCAGATTCTTCTGCGGGTTCAGGTTGACAGTGAGTTTACCCTCTGTGCCGATAATTTCAGTGACATCCTCCTGACCATGAGGCATCATACGCGATGCGTAATAGTACGCGATGCGACCATCCCAGAACTCGACAATACCGACTGCGTTGTCATAGTCGTTGTATTTTTTAAGGCCTGGTTGGGCAGCTACCACGCCATATGCTGAGATCGATTTAGGGATTATCGACGAGCCAAAGTACCAGAGCGTCAGGTCGATATCGTGGACGGACATGTCAACGAAGACACCGCCTGACCACGCAGCGTAGGCGACAAAGAAGCCTGATAGTGGTCAGCCGCGATGCTCTTAGCAATGCATAGGTATATTTTGAGTGTCAATGTGTACCTGAAGGATCATGCTTGTCGCATGTCTGAGAGCGTAGAATAGTCGGGCGACCAATTTTTCCGGACTCAATTTTGTCTGCCACGTCCCGATAGCTGGCATCAAATCTACGCGAGAAGCCACACATGACTTTGAGATGAGGTTTCTTTGCCGCCTGATCGACGACGTCCTGGCAGACTTGAACACTGGTGGAGAGTGGCTTCTCACACAGAACGTGCAAGTTCTTGTCCATGGCTTGCATCGACTCTTCAGCATGGACAGAGGTTGCTGTGCCTATGCAAACAGCCTCAAGGCCAGGATGATCTAGCATCTTTTTGTAGTCGCTGTAGAGTGTAACGCCAAATGGCTCCAGATGTACCTTAGCCCAGTCAAGCTCTTTAGGTTCTGGGGAGAATGCAGCAACGAGTTCAGCACGAGGTACGCTGTTGAGGAAATTTAGAGCGTGACGTGCACCCATACGACCGAGGCCTGCAACTGCGACTTGGAGCTTGTGGGGAGCCATTTCGAGTGACTGTCAAATCTGAATAACGAAAAATAAGTCTGCTGAGAAAGAAGTTGAGAGAGACGAGGAAGAGTGAAAAGCGATGGAATTTATATTTCTGTGCGCTGAGCTATAGAGCTTTCTGAAGGGCTCGGAGGAGGTTTTTGCGACTTCACGATGTCTGCAGCCAATTCATCTCATTGGCGAACGGTCTTTTCGCAAGGGCGGATCGTAGGCTGTTAGCTGTGGTCGGGGGCATTGGTGGGACCCATGCATGCGCAGCAAGTGCGAAGCCCGGTTTGTTACAGGCGTCATCTGGTGATGATTTACTCGGAGGAGGTTTTGGTAGCTTCGGAGGAGGTTTTTGCACACGGGAGGAAGCCAGCCAAGTACTGGAGCTATGATCAATTGCCCTGCCTAGGCTGATCGCATCGATGCTCCGTGGATGAGACTTCAACCGCTTTGCGACAGCGTCCTGGAACTTCGACTATACAATCATTGCAACACACTACTGGCACCTGCGAATCGACTAAACACTGGTCTATGGGTTCGATACTCCTCAGGGTGCGAAAAGCGTAGCAGTGACCTTCGGCTTTCCAGAAAAGGGATCACTTAGCGTAGCTCTTCTTAGGCAGTGCGCTCCGCATTGCTATGTTGGGAAGAGCGCCGTTACTTTCCAATCCTAGCGTCCAACCGATCGCATCCATCGGTATCTCTCCGCCGGTTTGCCACGCCTCTTCCATGGTTTGGCGACTGCGGCTCCATGAGAGACGCGGGTAGGGAAGGTTGCGGGGTAAAGAGGTAGGACCCTCGCATCGAGTTAAAACAAAACAGGTGCCATTCCCCGGATTCAAATCTGGCAATTTTATCAAGTCTCACTCCACCGACCGTGCTGTTCAGATCGCCTTCGGAATTACCACAGGTTTGATGAGATGAGACAACGCAGTGGATGGTTCGTCATCTCCTTGAAATCGCAAGGCTCCGCTTTTCATATGACGTAGTACTAAATCGAGTCGCACAGCAAAGCATGTCGGGAACGTCACATTAAATGTAAGGCGCCATGTTGTGTGACGAGCATGGGTACTTCGATCATGCTAAGTCTCGTGTCATGTAGGCGTCAAGTTGCGCGAATCTGACAAGTGCAAGTACTGCACAGAGCGGAAGAGACCCTGCGTCAGGGGCAATACCTTTCGCTTCCGACCTGTTAAGGCTGTTAAGTTCAATGCTGGCGAAGACATTGGTTCTGCGGAGCAAAGCCTTGAGTTTGGTGTCGGTCAGATATGGGTAGATATCCCCAGGTCATGTAAGTTGTATTCGGCGTCCTTTCACTGGCTCCTGATCTGCAATGAGTCGAGATCATTTGTTCCCAGCAGATTAAGCTAATTGACCTCATTGACAGTACACTTTTTCGCGCCTAACACAGATGGTGACGAGGATGCTGTACCAATTGAGGCGGAAGTCGAAGCTGAAGCTGAAGCTGAAGCCGAGCCGGAGACTGCGTCAGATGAGTCGAGTGATAATCCGAAGATACCAGAAAAGGATGTCACGACCTTCCCTCCCGCTGCTACATCGACAGATCTAATCCTGTCATACAACGAGCGGTCGCCGTTCTCGAGTATTTCTGTACCTCTGTTCAGCGAGAACGACCTACCATCTATCCACAATGTGTTAAGCCGCACAGCCACGCTAGACAACATCTCCTCTACCGAAAATTACCAAGCCCCGCATGCCGAACGACATGACTCCTTTGGTAGAACCGACTCGCTGGAAAAGAACGATGCGTTCACCGATATACTGCAGAGAGCAAACCCGTGGCAGAACAGCCCGACTTCAAATCCTCGTGCGTCATCCTCACCGCACGCATACAAAAAAAGCCCTCTCGACTCCATCAACATCTCGCCTTACAACTCTACAACCTTCCCTCAGAGTCCAGCTGCCTTGGCCCCGAAGTGGCCGGTGGCCAATGCATACGAAGCTCGCCTCTTCCATCATTACATCATTCACTGCACAAGCTGGATCGATGTGTGTGATACGCGTGCTCACTTTGCTAAAGAGGTACCGAAGCGCGCGGCACACTTCCCAGTCATTCTTAATGGTATTCTTGGCGTAGCTGCTCGGCATCTATGGCTCATGAGCAAAGAGCCCGAGGACCACTCACAGCCATACGTCGATCAATGCCTCAATGCGCTGATCGTGGCGTTGGCGGATCCTCTTGCACACTGGGACGAGAACTTCCTTGTGGCTGTGATCCTTCTGCGTCTGCACGAAGAAATGGGGGACGCAGATGAAGGTCTCCACCATCTAGGTACGGCTCGCATTTTGAACAGTATTTCATCGTTCGCAGCGGACGGCGGATTACGGGAATCGGCCAGCTGGGTGTCCCTACGCCAGCACATATATGTATCCCTTACATCGCAGCAACCACTGAACTTGAGTCTGGAGAATTACCGCCACTCGGCGGTCTTTCGCGACTTTGATGATGAGTCCTGGGCGAACCGAGTTATCTTCCTCTTCGCAACAATTCTCCAAACCATATTCGAGGAAACCGGCGAACCCAACACTAACAGTCTGACGAAAGAGAAATGGAATGAGTTACATAGTGAGGTCGATGAATGGGAACATACGAAGCCTTGGACGTTCAGCGCGCTCCACATCGAGTCTAATGCAGGGGATAGATATGACGGCTCCTGGCCTCAGCTTCCATGCGCTCAAGGCGTTGTGGCCGTAGGCCTGCAATACTACCATCTGTGTAAGATCATCCTCACCATATACTCCCCCAATGCGTCGTTAGTTGGACTAGCAGGCGTACGAGCGCGAAAGGCCACGGATGCGACGATTCGAAAACACATACGTATAACGATCGGATACGGTGTCAGCAACGAGCACTGCGACAACGCCATGTTCCAGGGTAGCCATATACTCAGCGCATGTGGGGCGTACATAGTCGATCCTGCAGAACAAATCGCTTGTGTGGAGTACCTGGAGGGTCTGCAGAAAAGAATAGGGTGGAGAACCGATAAGGTTATAGCGGACTTAAGAGAGCAATGGTCGACTTGAGATAGTCTATCGTCAAACAATTGCAAAATGATGGCTCGCAAAGTACTCCTGGCTGACGCTCCTTATGTCTACTCTCCTTTTGCCTTCGTCTTGTCGCCGGATAACCTCCTCGAGAAGGTCGCCGGTAGCCTTCGCGTTGGATGCAATATTCTCCAAACCTCTGATCGAATCGATAATCCACCGTCGCTCCTCTGGGTGTTCCTCCTCCGCTGCCCAAATCATGAGGGGCCACAATAGATTCACAGGAAGTGAATCGTCCGTTTGTGCCATTAGGTGCGATAAGCGCTTGATCTCTGCAATCGCTGTAGTGACATCTTTCGTCTTCGGGTATTGCACATACGCCACTCGGTGAAGGTGGATAAACGACGCGTAGTAGTTGGCAAGATAGGTACGGAAACTCCGTGTGAGCGCGACAGCCAAGTTTTGCGCAAGATGTTTCTCGGTCAGATGACCTGCAACTGCGTGGTCCATCAAGGCTGGCCTTTGCCCATAAAGCGCATGAAGATCTTTGGAGATCTGCGACGCCAGGGCCATGACCTCGGTCTCATCTTGTACGGTGCCACGACTTCGATGCCAAGGGTCTATTCTTGTGATGCGTCCCACGAAGGATTGGACCTTCTGGTAAAAGACGATGCCCGGATGGTACAGAACATCGAACAGAATCTCTTCGATCTCGAGGTCTTGTGTCTCAGGCCCGGAGACTTGGTTGGCAGCTGGAGAAGCATCGAACAGCGTTTCATCCGTGTCGGCAAGGAACAATCCCTCACCTCCATTTGTGGAAACAGCACGCGCATCAAGAAGACGAAGCCAAGAGATCAAACGCCTTTCTGGTACAGTGAACGCCATCTTGTTCGCGCTTTGTATCAGGGTGTATGCTTCACGCAGGTTGGCATGAGCTCTTGGAAGAGTCTCTGTAAGTAGCTGTAGCTATGGTCAGCGACATATCATTGTGGATAAGGGCGTCTTGCCAGCTCACATCAGTGTATGTAAGGAGAAAGAGAGATGCTAGGATATGTTTGAGGCCGCTTCTGGGTGTCTCGCTGCCCTCGGCTTTCCGCCTCTTTGAAAGAGCTGCAGAAAGCTGTCGCGCAGCGGTATCATATATTGGCCTCCAATCAGTTTTGAGCACCTCACTTCCCATTCCGCTTCGCTGCATTTGCATTGCGGCAAAAGCCATGATTGCACTCCGAACAACGGGTGCTTCGGCAGCCATGGCTCCAAAGAAGGCTCGTGTGGATGCCCATTTTGGACCTTGTCGAAGTCAGTACTTCATTGACAAGAACATGCTTAGACAGCCAACGCACCAATTTCTACAGGTGTCAGGATGGGTGGCATTAGCATCTGTAAGAACGTGTTCACAAGAAGATCGCCATCTGCTGTCCCATTTTGCGTGCCTTCATGTGAAAAAGGTGACGTAGAGGCTGGATCATGTTGCTGTCCAGTACGATCTGTGCTTGTTGTATGGAAACTCGCTCGAGGTGTTGATGATTCTGCTGATACGAGTGGTCCAGAAGATTGATGTCCGAGTGGCAGCTGGTATATCGGCTGGGGAATGGAGTCATAATGTGAGGTCGCTGCCGCTATTGCAGGATCTGTGGGCCAAGAGTTGGGGCTTAGAAGCATTGCTTCATCCCAGGTGCTGAATCCAAGTGGTCCAGAGAAATCAAAGAAGGCATTGCCATTCATGCCAAACCCTTCAATAGGGGTTGCACCGGATCCATATATTTGGTGTGAAGTTGTTTGAGACGCAGAGACAGAGAGTGACTGTATTGAGTTTACGCTGTTGCTGCGTGCCGGCACAGGTCGGTTCCACTGTGAACCCATTAGCAAGCTGTGACACCATCACAACATAGTCAACGAACAGTGCATTCGAGGTTTAGTCTTTCACAATGACCACACCGCGGCCGTCGCTCGTTACAGCGAACCTTTCTCCTTCTTCACAACAGTCAGCATGGCTTGACAAGTGAATTTCGACGTGCTCTAATCACCTGCATGCATTGCAGCCATTTTTGGACCTTGCAGGTCGTGGGACAGAAGGCGGTTGCTCTTGAACGGGCCCCGCAGGTGTTGCAGGCTGCTGCTGCGGTTGCTCTTGCGCAGGCTGTGACATGCGATTCGTGTATTCTGTCAGTCAAATGTCGGGGACAAAACTGGAGCTCTCCGTTCTGCCCAGAAGGGAGATTGAACGAAATGCGGGGCCAATAGATCTCCGTGGGGCTAGCGTCTGGGCTCTCATCATGCGCACGAACATTTGCATATCGGTTCGAGTCAAAACCATCTATTCATTTACCTTGATCTATGTCTCATAGGGCTGCTATCGAGGTCTTGCATGGGGAAACGCTAAAATACGACAGGAATGGCATCTTCTCGCTAACCGTTGAGAGCTGATTTTCTTTCTCTCCTCCACACCTTGACCGGCATCTCACCCAAGATCCAGTTCATCGTCTCCAGTCGCTCAATATCCCAATCTGGGGTCTTGAGCGCAAACTCATATCTACGTAAGAGACTCGCTAGTACAACTGTCTGCTCCAGGTACGAGATGTTACGACCGATACAGCCACGTGCACCCGCCGAGAAAGAAAGGAAATAAGGCTGCAGCGCCTTGCCTTCCTCACCAAGCCATCGTTCTGGGATGTACCTATTGGCTTCAGGAAAGACGGACTCTTGCCTATGTGCAACATGGGCTGACATTGCCACGGACACGCCTCCGGGAATATAGTCGCCCAGGATGTTGGCGCCGTCTGCTGGTGTCTGGCGAGGAAGACCATGAGGAGTTGGCGTAAACAATCGGAGTGACTCGTCGAGACAGGCGCGTAGGTACGGCAGATGCTTCACCGCGTCATAGGCAATCACACCGGTCTCGTCGATATCTTCGTCATCCTCGAGTGCGGCGTCAATCTCGACTCTGAGTTTCTTCATGCATTCGGGATGCTTGATGAGCTGTAATGTTGCGTTTGTGATAGCAATGGCAGTTGTTGCTGAACCGGCATTCATCATGATGCTGACTTCGGCGACAATCTCTCCCCATTCAAGGTTGTTTGGCGACCCGTTCTTATCTTCCATCAGAGCTTGGAAGAAATCATCGGATTTCTCGCCGGCACGGTATCGCTGCAAGCGTCGATACGCCAGCTCATTTGGAATGCCATCCCACTCTTTGGCATATTCGTCCATACGACGATAAAATGGGATCACGTTCACCAGCTTGTTGATGATTGAATACCATTCATATGGCCAGATCAAGAGGGACTGTTTGCGAGCGGTCTGGTAGAGCGCAGGTCGCAGGTCGCATTCGTAGGTCGAACCGTCAGTCTTTCGTCCGGTCACGACGCTGCTTCCTTGGTCGAGGAATCCGAGCTTCTCAGAAAGCCCAATGTCGGCAATCGCGTCCAGAGTGAAGAAATTTGTCCATTTCCGGTAGTCAAGATTGATGTCCTCGGCCTTGGGAAGGGTGTTGGGAGCCAAAGGCGCAGTACAACATGTATCGATATGCTTGATCAATCGTTGTGTCTTGTCGGCTACTTTGTGCTCCCATCCCTCAAGGTTCTTGATTGCGTAAGCGGAACTGAGTGTCTTGCGCTTCCGGGCATGGTCGTGCTTGTCGACCACATCAGCGAGATGGTAATGAGATCCAGCAGTGATTACATAAGCTCCATCCTTCGTGCAAGGAGTGTTGTGGCCATAGATGTCCTTGATAGCGCGCAGGTCACCATACGATAACGAGTTCGGGCCTGTGCGGAGCACGGGGTGCTTGCGGTGTAATTTCTCGAGGTATGTAGAACGTGCGCCTGTATGGGCGAGGACCATGAATGGTACGTTGGAGATACCTGCAAGAGGATGGAAGTTGGGGTATCGACGAAGGCCTGACTCAATCAGTATGTCGCTCGCAGCGTATCAAGTAGAGATGCTAACCGTTGACATCGCGGAAGTAAACTGCGACTGGATAAACGACAAAGTAAATAATAATACAGGCACCTAGTGCTGCAGCATAAGGACTTGTCAAGTAGGAAGTCGACATAGCTGAAAGCCTATGTCTGAAGCAGTGAAGTTTGTAAAAGCCTCAGTGTTCAATCAGTATAAACCGCGAAGAAGACCGGCAATTTCTTAAGTGTTTCTTCGGATCCCTTCGATACCAGTTGCAGATATGCGACGAAGTGGACCAGTGCGGAGAACTTTACTAAATCCAATCTTACCTCTATTGCGGAGAACGTCTGTACCCGGGAGTAAAATCGCGGGGTGGATGTGGGGTACTACTAATGTGGGAGCTAGCGGGACCAGATACTACCCGTTTCTCTGTTTCCTAGATCGAGAACGCAACCCGGAAAGCTTACGGGCTATATGGACGGTCGAGGTTGGTAGTTCTTTCCGCACAGTGCTGTGGGAGCATCTCGTCGATCTCAGCCTCAATCATCGCAATATCACTTCAAGTATGAGCGTTTTGCACCCGGTGATCTCTTGCAAATACATACCTTTTCACACTTCAATATGGTGTCCAGCAATTTTCATGTTGACTTGTCAGACCTACAGACAAGACTCAATCCCCTACTTCAGACAATTCTTGCAGCACCTGCAGTGCAAATCGCAAAGCCATCGAGCGCTGCTGATGGGGTTGCTGTATTTCTTTTCCTTCTTTCCGCCTTTGGCTACCTTACACATGGTCGCGTGTGGGATAAACCAGACCCTCATCATCGCATATGGTTCGAGAGACCGCAGCTAGCTGACAGCACGTCAGACAGCAGAGTTTCCTCCACTCGTAATGTTGCTCAGAAGCTGGCCGAGGGTAATTTCCACTGCGTCATCTTCTGGGGTTCACAATCTGGCACCTCGGAGCGTTTTGCAGAAACACTTGGACGCGAGTGCTTGTCAAACTTCGGTATAAATGCTCTCGTAGCCGACATTTCCGACTTCGACGCCGACACAATCTCCGCAATTCAACCAACGCATCTCGCTATCTTTATACTCAGCACTTACGGCGAAGGCGATCCCAGTGACAACACAGCTGGGCTTTGGGACTGGATCAAGCAAGTCAAAGACAAGAACATGAAGCTGCAGAACCTGCGATACTTCGCATTGGGCCTGGGAAACAGCAACTACAAATACTACAATCGTGTGCTCGATGTTGTGGCCGATGCACTTGATGAGGCTGGAGCCACAGCCCTCATACCTCGGCAGAAGGCAGACGATGCCAACGGTGGCACCGAAGAAGACTTCCAAACATGGAAAGACGATGCTTTCGTTCTATTCCGCCAGCTTGGATTTGAACAAAAGACGGTCACATATCAGCCGGCAATCAGCCTGTCCTTCGATGAAGAGCTGCAAGCGGACAAAGATTCCAGTGCCATGGTTTCGTCAGTCCATCAACAAACTCCAACACAGTCCGCCATAGTACCTTTGGCGATCAAGAGTGCTCACGAGCTCTTCGCTGCAGGTGATCGAAATTGCGTTCACATGGAGCTTGACCTTAGCAACCACGATATCGTATACAAGACAGGAGACCATATTGGTATTTGGCCATGCAACCCCGAAGAGGAGATTGAAAGATTATTGAGCATGCTTGGTGTGTACTCAAGGCGGCACGAGTCCTTCACTATCAGGGGTGAGAACGACTCAGTCAAGCCAAAGGTGCCTTTGCCGACGACGCTTGAAACCGCTTTCCGTCATCATCTCGAGATCTGTGCTCCAGTCACCCGAAAGACCATCCAAAATATTGCGCAATTTGCGCCGACTCCTGAGGCGAAAGCGACACTGACGGAACTTGGCCAAAACCGAGAGCGCTACGAACAGCTTACTTCATCCACACACATTACCTTCGCTCGACTGTTGCAACTCACCAGTTGTACTGAGCTTTGGACATCATTGCCTCTGGAGTTTGTTTTCGAGAATCTACTGCCACTGCAGCCACGTTACTATTCCATTTCCTCCAGCTCCGTAATCGCTCCTCGCCGTATCGCCATTACTGCTCTAGTCGTCAATAAGACTATTCAGAATCAGTCGAATTCATCTACAATCCACGGTCTGACCTCGAATTACCTTCTATCTGCCTCCGATGTGACCTCCAACGCTATTGAGTCTACACCTTCGTATCATAGGATGAACGAAGGGCAGGGATTACAAGGATCGCACGTTTTGGCTCATGTGCGCAAGTCAAAGTTCAAACTGCCGATCACTTCCTCTACACCACTCATTCTTATCAGTGCGGGAACTGGCTTTGCACCTTTCCGTGCATTCTTGCAAGAACGTGCCAAGATCCATGCAATCGGCAAGCCTGTAGGCAAGATTCTTGTCTTCTTCGGATGCCGCAACCAGGACGATTTCATCTACCAGGACGAATTGAGCAGAATCCAGAATGAGTTGGGTGACAAGCTGAAAATCGTTACTGCATTCTCCCGAGATGGTGCCAGAACATACGTGCAGGATCGTGTTGATGAACATGCTGCCGCAATCCTCGAGCTCCTCGATGCCGGCGCAAGCATGTATATTTGCGGGAAGGCAAGCATGGCGCGAGAGGTCGACATGAAGATGGAGGATGCGGTACGCAAGGCTAAAAGTCTTGATGAGACTGAAGTCAAGACATGGGCAGATGGCTTAAAGAAGAGAGGGAAGTGGAAAGCTGATGTCTGGGGTTGATCGCTTGTTTTTTTAGGCGATATAGATTCGATAAATTGACCATACTTCGACAATACTTTCATCTAGCACCACGGTATCTCTTTGTTCAGGACTGTACAGTGCAGCAGTTGCATCTCAAATTCGATGGTACTTTGCACGATGAAGACCCAAATTTCGAGGATATAGCCGACCAGAACGGGACCATGGTTTGGGTTTCGTACCCGTTTCGTGATACAATGGGTCGAAACATCGAGTAAGGTAAGTTATTGGTGATTACACATTTGACAATGATCTAAGAGTCGACTTCAAAGTCATCCTGGAGCATAACATAGGGTTCGGTCTTTCCTCGTCGCTTCTGGTATTTAGGGCTGGCATCCCTCCGTTTCTGATGCCACGAAACGTTCGCTTACTGAAAGGGGAAAGGTTTTTGTCTCGGGCACGTTGTGATACAACGCGCTGCACTCCGGTTGACGTGCCGAACTGTGTGCCTTCAACGTCATAGTGGAGCTTCTGGTGACGGCCAGAAGCGATCAAAATGTTGCGACAGTTTGCGTCCAGACATGGCAGGCCCGCGAGCACAAGAAGAAACTTACCCCGTTAATGAACGTAGCTACCAATGCCGTGCCGCTCTCCGGACCAATCATGCATCTCTCAACCTCCGCCTCGATCAGTCAAGGCCGCTCTAGCCAGTGCAATGCTGCGCAATTACGCGCAACTTGTGAAGCCTAAGGCTTTCGGCTCAAGGTGGAGTGGCAGATCAGACCAATGCAGTTCGCAGCAGCATCTCCCCGTGACGAGGCTAGGCCCACCCCCGCGTCACTCCCCCAGAATTCGCTTGTTCGCATAGGTCCGATAGCGTAGAGGTTGAGTCTGGGGAAGCCGTCGGCGTTGTCACGCGAGATGCGCGTTCCATTTGGACCTAATGTAGCAATCCCAGAACTGTCGTAGCGCAGTGTCGTGTGGTGAAGTCGTTCGCGGGTGGCCCCGAATACCACTGCCAGCCTGCAATCTCAGAAAGCATAAGTACGATAGTGATCTCCACATTGGAGTTTATTCCATCGCAAAGCCTCGCTGAGCTGCACAACGAAGAGACATTCGTCATCAAAGTTGCGACTAGATCCTCCTTCTACATCTCTTTGGCCACCCTTTCACCATGGCTTCAGATGCCCACTCCTTCGACGAGAAGAAGGACCTCAAGTTTGAGGCTTCCTCTACAGACAGGATCGAGGACGTTTCTGAGTCAGGTCACGCCCAGCACCTCGCACAGTTATCGAGTATTGAAGCCACTGCGGCTTCGAAGGCTGCCTGGTTGATCTCCATAACTGTTTCGCTAGGAGGTTTACTCTTCGGTACGACTACACTTCACGCCTCTCACCTCATACGATCACCATGCTAATTACATCAGGTTACGATACTGGCTACATCTCCTCCGTACTGGTCACAATTGGCACTTCTCTCGGCCATGAGCTCACATCCTCCGAGCAGGAGCTTGTTACCTCACTGACATCGGGTGGTGCCCTTGTCGGCGCTGTCATCGCCGGTTTGATGGCGGACAAGTACGGTCGAAAGATGCCCATCTGGCTCGCATGCATTGTATTCGTCATTGGAACTGTCCTCCAGACTGCAGCATTCCACCTGCCTCAATTTGCTGTTGGCCGCTTTGTGGTCGGTCTTGGTGTCGGCAGCGCCGCCATGGTCGTCCCTCTTTACATCTCGGAATTGGCTCCAGCGAAATACAGGGGTCGCATGATTGCCTTCAACAACATGTCGGTCACATTCGGTCAGTTCCTGGCTTCAGGCATTGGCGCTGGGTTCGCTCAAGTCGGTGGTGAGGGCTCCCAGGCGTGGAGAGCCACGGTTGGAATCGGAGCGGCACCCGCGATACTTCTTGCAGGTCTGCTCTTTCTTGTGCCCGAGAGTCCGAGACAGCTCGTCGCACGCGGAAGGACAGACGAAGCCAGTGTCGTTCTTACTCGGATTTACCCAACTTCTACCGAGGAGCAGCGTCGTGCAAAGATCGCTTCGATCGAAATGAATATCTCAGAGGCTACCCAGACAATGGTCGACGATTCCGTCTTCAAGACACTGGCCCGTATCTTCACCACCCCTGCCACCTTCCGTGCTGTACTTACAGCGTGCACTATCATGGCCATTTCACAACTCAGCGGATTCAACACGCTCATGTATTACAGCGCAACTCTCTTCAAAATTGTCGGTTTCAACAATGCCACAGCTGTTGCCATCACAGTGTCGGCAACTAACTTCGTCTTCTCTCTTGTCAATCTAGTCATCGTTGACAAGTTCGGACGACGCAAGATTCTCCTTGTTACTATTCTAGGCATGGCTATCTGCCTTGTCATCGCCGCTATCTCATTTTCCTACATCCCAATCAACCTGCACACACTCGAGGTTGAAAGCGACAGCATCGGCTGGCCGGGAATGCTTTTGATCGTCGTAATCATCATCTTCGTCGGATTCTACAGCTCTGGAGTCGCCACAGTCGCATGGATCGGCACAGAACTTCTGCCCACAGAAGTCAGGGCAGTTGGCACAATGTTGAATACAGTCACCTGCTGGTCGACGAACATCATCATCGCATCAACTTTTCTCTCTATGATGAAGGGAATCACCCCATCCGGAGCATTTGGATTCTACGCAGGCATCTGTTTTGTCGGCTGGCTCTTCGTCGTCTTCTGCTTCCCAGAGGTCAAGGGCATGCCCCTAGAGAACATTCGGGAGGTCTTCGAGCACGGTTTCGGTGTCCGCTATGCTCGCAAGTGGCAGAAGGAGAACAAGCAGTTTGCGAAGATCAATGCTGCGAACCAGGGACCTGCTATGGGCCACTAGGTTTGCAGCGCTTGTGGTGGTTCAAGGCGTTTGGATCCTACTGTTGAACATAGCGAGTCTGTATAGACGAATTTTGCTTGTACTGTATACTTCACTACATCCCAGAGAAGGATATTTGACGACCATCATGATTGATACTAGAATATAAACATTCACGTTACATCGCCGGGTTTCGAAACGTTGGGCTTCTACAAATGCGATTTCAGTGAAAACAGGTCATGTGAAATCTAACAACAGACAAGAACTTTTCCGATAAGTCGATTGCCTCGCATGTACAGCGCGTTTTGTTGACATGGAGATCGTATGGCAATGCTCAGTTGAGATATTCAAATATTGTCAACATGAAGTTACTATAGCTGACCGCTCTCTTACTTCCCACCACCGAAGAGAGACATAGATATCAAATCTTCTCTTAGCACAGTTTTCCTGTGGGTCTAAAAACTCCCGTCTATATCCTTGAGCCTTAGCTCAGTCGTCTTCCCTTCCTTACAGTCGGGGATGGCAACATCAGTCGACCTGGGGAAATTCAGGAGCTCGAAAGCCCACAAAGCGCGATCCAGAACACAAGACGATGTGGAGCGCCACGTCTGCGACGTCACAACAAGATCAAGCACACGCTCGCATCTACAACACGTTCCAACTCAAAGCTTGGCGCCCTTGCCATAGCTATAGCGACTAGAAGATCATCCCACCCTGATATGGATACACATCACCCGTGAGTGCGCCGAAGCAGTGCCCTGGATGATGTCGAAGTCGATCCGCCCGCTCATGCTGCATACTCTCTGTATCGCGAGCTTGTCCCATCTCATCATACGCCGCCGCCGTTGTCAGTGAACCCCTGTACTCAGCGTGGCGGGCGGCGTGTCTATCCCAGACCTGGAGGTCCGTGATTTCCTCACTGATCCCTTCAAGAGGCTTGTTGCTTCGCACCTTCGCGAAAGGCAAGTGCTCGGCTGTCGGGTACTTCGCATACCACCTCCCCCAAACCGAGCCATCGCGTTCGAGCCGCTGTGCTTTAGAGTCCTTGCGGCATACTGGTGAGGTTGGGCTTGCCGGCGGCGTTGCTGAAGGGAACCCGACGATCACTTCTGCAGGCTGGAAGACGTTTGGGGCTACGTAATACCTACCGACGTATGGATGTCTTGATGGTTTGAGATACCACAAATATAGATCCCTCTCGTGAGGTCGGTATGAGAATTCGGGGAGGGAAGGAGGATTAGGCCGACGTAGGTCGTTCGGCCGATCAGCTTTGGCAGATGTGGTGCCGCTGAGGTGCCCTGTGCCCTTTTGTAAGGGAGCGGGAGGTTGACACGGGCCTGGCTGTGTTGATGTTTGCTGCCTCGAGGTGTGTCTTGTGGTACCAAGGTTGGCAGACGAGGCGGTCGCTCCGCTGTGCTCTCGCGCTGACGGTTGTGCACCCAGAGCCTCGTTTCTGGGGACTCTACATCGACGGCGACCGGCAAATAGCGTTACTAGGCATTGCATGAAACTTGGCTGGTCCGTGTGAGACTGAGTATGTGTTCGCACTGACTGTGGTGTCGGTTCGATATACATATACTCGAAGTGCTTGACGGACCGCTTTGGCGATCGCACAATGGAAGGTTGCAGAACACAGTTGTTCTCGACAGCACATCTATGAGCGTCAGCGTGATCAATCGCTGGTGGCCGTGACACCAGTTCCGGATCAACGGGGGACGCTACTGACAGCTCGACCAGAGCCAGCAGCGATGCTGGTGGGTCATCATCTCCATCCTGGTCGACAGCAGTGCGAAGATCTGTGAGATCGACTTTCTCGATCTCCGTGTTGGGGTCTATGAATGATTTTTGCTCTCGTCCTGCGCATCGGATCGTATCAGTGAATGTACTTGCTTCCTCGCTAGGATGGCCTATTTGATAGATAGCCGTAGTGGCCAGAAGGCTCGCAGAAGGGTCATCATCCTCGCGCCCTTGATTTTGGCCAGTGGCATAGATAGGCGTCGTACTAGGACGCTCTACAATAGACTTACGTAGAGACGCGATCTTTGAGAGATACTCTGGTGGATTGTTATCCTCTTCACCCTCCGATTGTTGCTCGATGCGCTGACCCGCATGTGGTGGCTTTGCTGTGTTCGCATTATGATGCGCTTTTGAAGTCGCCAGTGAAGAGCTGAGGTTGCTGCGCAACGCATCACCAAGCTCGTGGGTTGACGGAACGCGCTTCTTCACATAGAGCGGCGCGTTGTCCATAGCTGACCCGACCAGCGTAATCTTTTGTGTAGCGCCGGCCGCATTGCGGACGATGTTGTCTTGCATTTGGTGCTGGGCGTCCTGTTGGGTCTTCTTCGCGTGTCCTTGGAATCGAACTCGAGACCTAACCCTATGGAGTGCCATCTTATCGCTTGCGCAAGAGCTCGAAAGCGTGTGAAAGTATAGAGAAGGAACAGCTGAAGAAATAACAGAAGAGAATTCAGGTTGGAGACCAACCTAGCGTAAGAAGAATCGCGGTGATGGTGTGTCGCAAGATATGAAGTAATGAGAGGAAGGATAACATTTAGCGTGGAGAGAAGGGCACAGTTGCATTGCAGGAACGGGAGTGAAAGAGTTACCAGCTGCCTTAGCTATGGTGGCCATGGGCTATGCATGTGACAGCAAGGCCGCAAGTGAAAGATGCGGTGAAGGTATCGGCCACTTAGAGAGCTTCTTTGCATGGCAGCGGTAGTGTAGTACACTGTTGGGAGAAGATGGTAGGCATGGAGTGTAAAGTTCTAAAAGAAAACAACCAACTCGTCCAGACAGCAGGTCTGCCCCGTCCGTATGAATTGGAAGGGCTGTGGGCCAGCCCTTCATGACCTCGACATGACATTGAAAATCGTCACCAGTCATCAGCAATCGATCGGAAACTGTTCATTGACATTGCGAATGTGGTATCGTTATTGTATCGCCATCCAAAGATACATCTGCTTAGGTGCAATTGCTTTCACTCCTTAGGCGTTGTCGGCGCAGATATATGTGACTACACAATGTTAGTTTAAGCCCAGTCATCTGAGAACCGTTTGCAGACCATTGTTGCCTCTTACAAACGCATCACCCCAGTTGCGCGTGACGCGGCCTTCTGCGACCTCCTTACACCGCTCGAGAGCAATGTTCATGTAGCCATCGACAGACTGAAGGTCACCTGGGAGTGGTCAGAACGGTTGTAGTCGCGGGATCACGTGCCAACTTACCTTTGTAGACGATGCCGGAGTTGAGCTTGACGGTAACGGGAGCACCGATAATCTCGCTCAAGAATCCGCTGGGATCTCTCGAGTCGCCGTTGCTCTCTGGTGCTGGGCTTTGTGACATGGTTGCTGGAGGTTGACGTCCGTAGGAGAAGACTTTTCTGCCTGCAACGTTAGCCTGCTGTAGTCAAAGAGAAGAGAATGCCTTCACGAGCTATATATGGTGCAGTGTCGACTTACCGATTCAAGTACGAATGTGAGAATGTGTCGTAACGACGAACCTGTTCTGTCGGTATGAGACATGGAGGGCGTTGATATCGCACGGGCCACATCGTCCTCTCCACAGCATCCGCGACCAACGTGACTGCGCGTCAATAAGGCGCACGCACCCCGCAGCAACCGCCCTGGACTCGATGCGCTTCACCCTCCCCTGCAACAAACACCAAACTATCTCTCCATGTATTTGAGATGACGGAGGCGACTGCGGGCGCGCCGGCACCTAAGAAGCGCTCCCTTTTCAAGCGTGCAGCCTGGCAAGATGCCGCAAAGAAGGAGGATGAGGACATGTTCAGCCACTCAAACGAGTTCAAGGACATAGTCGCCGAGGAAAACAGGCGAAGAGAGGAAGAGAAGCGGAAGCAAGTCGAGGTGAAGAGGAAGACCGAAGAGCAGGAGAAGCGCGCACAGGCCGAGAAGCATGACAAGAAGGGCAAGAGACGGAAGGTGTCTGCCGATTTCGACGAGCCGGTCTTGCCTCGCAGTGACTCTGCAGACTCGACAAGAATAAGCAGATCTCAGAGCAAAGCGTAAGCAGACTCCCTTTCGTTGCGGACAGAGCTGCAGCTGACGAAATCAGACGAAGCCGAACTCCCTTCTCTCCCACTGCACCTGCACTATTCTCGGACTCCCTCGCAGCGCGCTACAACACTGTCGCACAGTCGTCACAAGTACAAAGCTCGAAATCTGCTCCGGTCATTGTCGACCTGGGCGACTCTGACGATGATGATAGCCACCCTGCACAACAATCCAAGTCTCAGGGTGAAGTCGCGGGATCCGGGACCGATGCAAGAACCTGTCCAAGCTCGCACCCGTCGAATATCATCTCACTGAACAATGATGGCTTGGAAGAGGTTGAAGACCCGGAGCTTGCAGCTATAGAAGCGAGGGCACGCGAGCGAGCGGCGGCAAAGAGGGCAGCAGCGGCCAGCGGCAAGAAAGCACCTATCGCAGAGCTGCTGATCGACTCGAGACTTCCAGATACAACTGCCCTAATGGTTAAGGTACGCATAGATGCTACAATCGAAAAGCCACGCATAGCTTGGTGCACTAGACAGGAATTTTCGCCGGAAACGATGCGCAACGTGTTCTTCACTTGGCGAGATACACGGCTATACGACAGTACGACAGTCAAGAGGCTGGGAGTCAAAGTTGATCATCATGGCAATGTTTCTATCGAAGGCGACGACTCGATTTATGACGAGAATAACACGCCCAAGATTCACGTTGAGGCTTGGACAGAGGAGTTGTTCGCACAGCACAAGAGGGAGCTGGCTGCAGCGGCTGAGGCCGAACGGAGGGCAGCTGAAGCATCTCCTGCGGTCGATGAGCGCGACCCTACACCCCCACCTGAGCCTGAGGTGAAGAAGGTTCGCCTATTCTTGAAGGCGAAGGGAATGGAGGACTTCAAGATACAGGTTCGACCCGATACCACGTTCGAACAGCTCGCAGATGCATTCAGAACTAGTCACCGAATTGCCAAATCGCAACCGCTGACGCTGATGTTCGATGGCGATCGCTTGTCACCAATGGACACAATTCAAGACATCGAGCTGGAGGATATGGACTCTGTTGATGTGCTGCTCAAATGAGTGGGTCAATGAAACTCTCAAGACGATCTAATTTGGAATCTGAAAGTTTAAAATGGGATATTGCGAGCGCGGCGTTGGTGGTTGATATCCTAGATACAGGTCGAATTGTGCGATGCCACACTTTACGGTTCATTCAATTACAAAATCCATTTCAACGAAATTATAACAAGAATATGAGGATTCCAACCAATCCAACAAAAGTAGCACTCCATGACACTCCTCGATCACCAGCTGCACCGCCTTCCACTACTATTGGCCAAGTAGGCTCAGACAGTACTGTCACCTTCCCATCCATTGTGACGATCTGGCCTATCGTCGCAATGGACGAGCCACTGACCATAAATGCGATACTCGATCTGGCAGTCCCGTCTACTATCTCCAAGACTAAGGTAGGCATAAGGTCTGGAGTAGCAAGCACAGTCGGGGTTTCATCGAGAGTAACTTTCTGTCCGATGGAAGCCATCGACGAGCCGTCAATAACGAATACCGGCACGTCGGTCGCTTTGCCATGCAAAATCGTTGTAACCTGTGCAAAGACTGCGGGCGGAAATCCGAGTACAGTAGGTCGCTCGTCAAGGGTAATAGTCTGCCCTACGGTTGCAGTGGACTGACCGCGGACAATGTATGCTAGCATGGAAGTCGGTACGCCATTGATCGTTGTGGATACATAGGTAGGCAACAGGTCCGGTATGGAGAGGACTGCGGGTTTGGCCTTGAGGGTGACCTCTGGACCAGCCGAGGCAAGAGACGAGCCTAGTACAACATACACCGCTGCTGTTGTAGGGACAAGGGTCTCATGTATCGCGTGTATATCTACAACGGTATGAGGGCTTTTATATCCTCCGAGAGGTGCGATGTGTAACCTCTCGTCACTTATAGGCTTGGGAGGAGTGTGTGAGTGCTCTGAAAGGTAATTCGAGACGGCATCTGCGTCTATGTGACCTCGATCTGTAGCTAGTTCATCTAATGCTGGATCTTGCTGCGGCGGAGAAGCTAAACGTGTCTTTGCTGGTGTAGGAGCATGATTGAGTACGCCATTCGTCTGTTCCAAATTCACCTGGGTTTTCGACCCCAAACGACTACTGAAATAATTTGCAATAACTTGAGCTTCACTAGGATCTGGTTCGCGGTAGCTGCGTGTTGTCTGAGGCTCCGATGGAACGATCGGTAGCTCCCAGTCGGACGGAAATTGTCCAGGAAATGGCATATCTTCGTCAGGACCACCTGTGGTTCGTTCCCAACCTTTTGCGGTTCTTTGGTACATTCCGGTGCGGTCTCCCGTAAAGGTGGAACCGTTGCGAACTTGATTGAACGACAACGATCCGATTTCGATGGTAGTCATAGGGTCGCCTTCGAACCAATGACCTTCGTACATAGTGGCGTTCGCCTCTGTGCGATTGTTGTATGGAGGTCCAGTCTTTGTCTCATTTTGACGTATATCAGAAGAAGCATTCACTGGAATCAGAATGGTTGTATGACTGAAAGTGAACCTTGTAGTATGGAAGGTCGATGTTGCTGGAATCCCGGTCGGGGTGGTCCGGTTGCATCGATCAAAAGCCATTGCTCCATTGTTGTAAAAATTGCGGTCCATGATGCTGGCTATATCTCCTACTACATCAAGAGATACCCACAGAGGCTGCAGACGCCTGCCTTCGGGGTCTAGTGTGGTGGTCCTATCTTGTGTGGGTTCAGGATACCACGACCTGGGAATGGTAGTATGCTCACTTATAGTGACTGTCGAAGGCCTAGCAGTTGCTGTCGCCCAGTAGGATGAGGAATGGTGATTCGTTGTCTCCAGAATGCCTTCCCAAGAGTACTCTGTGCCGTAGTCGATGTATGCATTTGGATATCGCAACTTCAGGATTGTGGTTGACCCTGCGGTCCGGAGGGCTACGGCGGCGATAGCAGTACCTTCAACATCCGTCTCCAGACGAGGTGGTAATTCGCCGTCTGATGCTATAGCCATGTTATAGTCCGTATGGGTCTTCGTTGCCACAACACTCGCGTTGTGTAGGAGAACCAGCGTACTGATGATGCCTACAGTGACATTCTCCGTGTAGACGATCTGCTCCTCCGGTACCCATGAAATCATGGAAACCTTCGGATAATGTACGGTGCATTGTACATCGGGAACCGGTTGATCCATATTCGCGTCTGGGTCCTCTTTTGTTGTGAGATCGAAGTTTCCTTGGACTTGGACTTCTTCCTGATCTATAATATGGTCATTGGTGCACTGCGCAGCGATTCCCACTGCCTGCGAGAACAATAGGAAAGTCAGTTGCTTTGTTAAGAACATTGCAAGAAAGCGCATGTTGAAGTTTACGTGGAAGTATGCTGCTGCACATTATCGGCTGATATCCGACAGGAATGCTGATAGCAACTTGATAAATACGGAGGCCACGCTCAAGTCCTCTGGATGCACTGTCTTGCTTATCCGTGTAGCGCACTTACTCAGAAACCAATATGAGCATGCGTGAGGTACCACAGTAGTACGAAGTGACGGTCCAATAGAGAATATACTAAAAACAGCATGTCAACTGTGACTTCAGCTGTGGCGCATTCGCTCCCTTTCATGGTGTCTAACTTTCAGACATCAGGTCTGGCTTCATGCGAAACATGACCAACATCTCTGACGTTCTCCAAATAGAAAGACGTCTTCGAAATCTTCCATTCAGCCAGCCAGGCGAATGTGACTCGGAGTTGATCTTGAGCAAAAACACGTTGCTGTATGCATGTTCATCAAAGTGGAAATATGGACTTGAAGTCGCTGGATAATTGTGGATAATATCGAGAGAAGAATGGGACTTTGCTCGCGGATGAATGAACGTGGGGCAGGAACAGCCCACCATTCTTCCTCCACTGAAATCGAGACATGCTTCAGCCGGGCCTTCATTCCGCAGTATCACTGTGAACAGAAATCTAAATCGGTAACTGGATATCCTAAGCGGACAACAACTGCAATCCACGCAGGGCTCTGATGGTGAACAGATGCAGCATAAGGTGATGTCTATGTTCCTGCGTCTTCGAGATGCGCGACATCGATCCTTCCGCGGCATGTTGGAACCGTCGGCACGACCAGCCGCCTCTCGCTTGGGTAATTGACTACGAGAGTGAGCATAAGTAATAGCAACAAGCGCTTGCAAGCCCAAGCAGAAAACATATTCGAATCCAAGATGGTCAATACAACTAGCAAGAACATTATCATCACAGGAGGCGCTCGTGGAATTGGACGCGTCATAGCACGGCACCTCCTTGCTCAGCCGCTTTCCCACCGGGTCTTTCTTGTCGACCTTAACGGCGAAGAACTCAAATATGTAGTTACCAAGCACCTTGCTGCCTATGCTCCGCGTGTTGGATCCGCCGTAGCCAACCTTCGAAGTCCCATCGAAATTCGGGAAGCTGTGGCCAAAGCAGCAGAGTTCTTTGGTAGCAGAATCGATGTGCTAGTGAACAATGCAGGTATAGAATCTCGATCCTTATATCTTTTTATCGAAATGATGACTGATCTGGCATAGGTATCGCGCGTGCTTTCTTCACAGCCGGTAATGGCACAATGGAAGATCTTGCCACAGCTGAGCAATGGCAAGAATACCTCGATACGAACCTGAGCGCACCGTTCTGGATGAGCCAGGCTGTCATTCCGTACATGAAAGCGCAAAATCCAAAGATTGAAGGAAGGGGCGAGATCGAGCAGGAGGGTGTCGACCGTACCACAGACCTAAAGCGTACCGCCGAATTCGCCAAACTGCCTCAGGACCTGCATGGTAAAGACAGAACCGACGAAGGCGGATGCATCATCCATGTCACTTCCTTCCGGGCTCATGTCTCCGACCCTGATTGCGAGGGGTATGGGTCGACGAAGGCTGGTTTACTGGGCCTTACGCAGTCGATGGCAGTGTCATGCCAGCGATGGGGCATTCGTGTGAATTCGATCTCACCTGGATGGATCCACGTCGTACACGAATGCAGAGAAGGCGATGAGGCAGCAGCAAGTGTGGAAGGTGCACCACACGGGGACGCTGCGAAGAAGGTGCGATTAGAAGCATGGAAGGATGGCCTTCAAGAGTTGTTTCACAGGCAGCATCTCGTCGGTCGAGTTGGTCTGGGAGAGGATGTTGCCGAGGCGGTCGAGTATGTCATGGGCGCAGGCTTCTTGAGTGGACATGTAAGTGAAAGACTTCGAAGCTTTTGGCGAGTTCCGCTGACCGTGACACAGGAATTGACACTGGATGGAGGTGCGAGTAAGAGAAAGAACCCTGATGTGTAGCCTGGGCAGCTACGAATGATAGGCTCCAATGAAAAAGCACCATTCACCGTTCAATATCAACAATCTATTTCAATAGTAAATTGTGACCAAATACAGGAAAGCTCGAGTCTTAGGGCCACCACTGACGCAGACACAGACCAGGTGTGGCTCACGTGATCGCTGCTGCCTTCTGCCTCAGGGTTGTGCAAGGCCGTCACTGCCGCCAGCGCGACTTCCCACAGTAGTGCTATATATTGTTAAAGAACAGAGAGTATCTTGCCTACGGGCAAATGGTCAATTGAAACGATACAGAGAAGATTAGCATGGCCCCTGCACTAAGGATGACACGCTCAATCAAAGAGAAGCTACCATTTTTCGGAATGTTTTTTTGGGTGTACGAGTTCGATCCATCATCGACACAGCTTGTACTGTTTGTATGTTTTGCTTCGACCACGCCCACCCTGTTCTACAGCACAGCTCGCTGCCTCCATACACCATGCGCTGCCCACACCCTTTGCATCACAGCCTTACACATGCTGACCATGTCTTAGCGGTTCAACAAGTGTGCAAGTGGGGACACTGGCCACAGTACTTTTTGCGTGTTTCGAGTTTGGTTCAAAGTGAGCTTCAGTACTGAATTACCGGTAGGTACATGATCACTGTGCTGCTGTGCACCACTCGAGCTGGAGGTTGTAAAACACGTACTTCAGATCCTACATTACGGACGTTGTCGCAGCTAGATTCTAACCGTAGTAATGCTAGCATGTCCCAAGGATGTTCTGTCACCCTGCTCAGGGTACATGTTGAACCTTGGTTCATCACGATGTCAACTCGAGCCTGAACCATATGTGGTGAAAGGACAAGAAAATTATCTGATTATGTATCTTCTATATTTCATTATTCATAATCTTCTAAATTCAATCCCGAAAACCTTTCCACAGTCGATATACACCACTCAAGCTGAGATACAAAGATGCCAATCGAGTTCTGTCTTTCATCAGTCCAGCGCGAGGAGCCATGCTTTGGGTGTCTCCGTCGCGCTCCGAGCCCATACCCCACATCCGCTTCAAAATCCAAGAGCAGTAAAAGCAGCAGCAGGGCGAGGAATTTGATTAGAAGAATCATCAACTGCCCAAGAAGCAAGACCCCTGCATCGTCCCTCCGTTCCTCTCCGGACTCATCGAATTCTTTAGCAAGCGCGCGGGTAACAGAACACTACATGGCAAACGAGATCGGGATGGCACCCAGGGCGCAGGCACCCCAGGGTGGGGATCGAAGGCCAAACGTTGAGGAGACAGAAGATACGCGCTCGGATCTTGCCGTCGTTTCCCGTCAAGGCCACTTCATGAGTGTGATGAGTAACTGGGTCGATGCTGGTAGTTCGTTGCGTGATAACGGTATGCAGCTGGAAGAGGAGGCCATGGCTAGCGAAATGGGAGAGTCGAGGACTTTCTTTGGGGTTGGGGATGTTTTTGTTGTGTATGAGGATGAGCTTGAAGGGTTAGATGACCATCCTGAGGACGCCAGGCGACGCCTCGTAACTCTGGGCATCTTTAAAAGTCCTAACGAATGTGATGGACTTAGGGTCTGTATCGAGTAGCAGGAATCGGCACTTGGGGGCTGTTCTCTTGGAGATGGATGAGCAAGTACTATTGGATACTGTTGTAGTGCCAGATGCGCGCTATAAGCGCAATTGTAATCGTGGTTTTATTTGAAGTCTTGTTTTGCGTGTAGGTGTTGTTCAAGCCCGGTCGATCCGCGCTCGAATTGCAAATGGGTATCATTGCGAAGCAAAAGTCTAGTCGTCTACGGGTATCTAATCTGAACGGTCTGTCTCGCTATCGTCATATCGACTCGAGTTCACGTCTCCAAGCAGGATATCATCTGGAGCAGGACCACGATGGGTCCGCACTATAGTTTGTCAGCGGATCCACGACACCAAGGACACGCAAGTACTCACCCCACTCCGTCTCGACACGGAAGAAAATCCACACCCATCTCCTGAAAACCTCCAGCACTTCCATGGTGAAGATACCGCCCTCAAGGTCATTAAAGTGGTCCAGGTGTGGTGAAAGTTTCAGGCTCCAAGTGCACCTCAGCAGTGCGTCCATGACAATTGCACCGTAGTAAATCTCTTTAGCATGGAAGTATCTGTGACGTCGCAATCCAAACGGATGTTCGGGGTTGTTCCTCTCCTTTGGCGAGAAGAGTGTCAGGTCCCAATCGCGCATGATATCCCACCAGAATGAGTAGCCCGAATTGACTATCACAGCAACCATCCACAGTCTGAACAATGTTGCCTCGCTGACGCCGTACTTTTCGGGTTCTGGCGTGCGCTGCAGCGCGCTTAGTATGATGACCGGGAATGCTGTGCTATATTTCAAGGCGTTGGCGAGGTGCACGCCGCCCCAACCCACAGCCTTCGATATTGAACCTGTCTGCGCGTTTGCCCGCTGCACACGGCGGTACTCTGTGATACATTGGCGTAGGCGGATGAGAGAAGGTATGCTGATGACGAAAGGAACCCAGAAGGCACCGCCGCAACTGCGATTTGGAGGCCCGGTGCTGCTATGAGAGGACGAGAAGAACATGCATAGCGAGACGAACAGGTCGCCCAGGACTTTCGCATACGATGTCAACGCGTCAGCGAGCAAGATGTCGCCGAACTTCCCATCCGCAGCTTCCGCAATACCGCCAATGCTTATGCGCTTCAGCGTGGCCAATGTTCTACTCCGGCCTGCCCGCGAAACGAAAGGCAGGGGCGCGATGAAGCCAACAACGAGGACGAGGAGGTATAGATTGGGCAAGAGTTCCCAGGCTGCAATGTCTTTAGGGCTGCCGTTGGTAAGAGACCAAAACAGAAGGAGAGATAGCGCGAGAGGAATCGATAGGAACGTCGCTATGCGGTAGCAGGAGAGGTGGTGCGGTATGTGATGCGCCGAGGAGCGTGATGGGTAGCGGATGAGCGAGGGAACGTCGATGCGAATGAGAGAGAGGTAGTGCAGATTGAGACCCCAGGCCCAGATTCCTGCAGAGATTGTTAGTATATGTATACGTTTGAGTACCATGCAGACATACCAAGGACGGTTATCAGGGCTACGCGATAGGGCAATGGCAGCACGCGGCTGAAGCCATCCAGTTGGGGCTCAACGGCCGGGTCACCGTCCATGGTGTTGGGATGCGCTGAATGCCGTTGCGGTCGTTGCTTCCCAGGTCTGCTTCTGCCGGGTGATCATTAAGCTGCCGTAGTATGCTGTCGCTACAAGTAGCCTTCCTCTTCCCAACAACTCGCGCAAGGGGTGAGTAATGTCGAGCTGGTTGCGTGTCCAGTTGCTATTCCAGGAGAATGTCTCCAACTTCAGCCACAGTCAGCCACAGCGATCGGTCTCAGCCGCATCACTGACACTAACCAGCTTTGGATAGCTTCTTTGAGCTTTGCCTAGGGCATCATCAGTCGTTGCATATGACGACACCACTTTGACAGTTCAACAGCATTGTGACGCGCATCTGTTGTAGGACCATTGGCCTGGACCCCAGAAATATCACCTGCAGCTTCCCAAGCTACAAGATTCTGACGTCCGCACCTCCCGCTCAAAATTTACCCTTACTCATCATATCGTTACATTCAAAGCACCTCAAGCCTTTCACCACCGTACACACCTCTGACACATAACACGCAATGTCTCCGCTATCAGTCCCCAAGATCTTCATGGCCGGCGGTGCCGTTGGCTTTGGCTACTACCTCTACATGCGCCAGTACTGGTTCCCCAACCCCTACAAGACGCAGGGCATGGAGAACGTTGAGAACCGCTTCTCCGCCGGCGGGGGCCACCCTACACATACGCCGGCTCAGGCTAGCCCACGAGGTACATTTGACTGACTTGCGGCTTCAGCGTCAGTTGCTAATGCTTGTGACTAGGCACGACAGCAGACAACGAGGGGAGGAAAGAGGGTGGCAGCAACAAGGGCCCTGACTCTGCGCACTTCAAGGGCAACCACTCGTCTCAGCAGAGTGAGGTACGTTCACATAGTAGTGACAGCGCAGAACAACGACTGACGATATGCAGGGTGTCTGGCCGGACAAATTCTACGAGCAACAGCTCAACAACCCCAAGGGCAAATAAACGACTCGCCCTAGCCATTGAGAGCGCACGCAAAGTAAAATCACCACACGAGCCTCTTGGGGCCCTTGAGTTCATTTGATGCATCAATTGGAGAGTCAGGCGTTTGGAAAAGCATGATGAACAGATTTGTGGTGTACACACTGCATGGCACCGGTTGACGATCATCATCAAAGGGGAGATACCAAATGTAAAACACATTGCAAATTCCAGAAATAAAATCGAATTACCGTTTATGGCGACGAATGTTGAATACGGTCTCCGCGGGTGAGGTGATGTGAACAAACGGATTGCAGGGTTGTGTGAAATTGTGACCACAGGGTCACGTCACTAAGATCTGGGATTGAACGCGTTCATTCCTGATCCTATACTACGTAGAACTGCTTGATGGCAATTGTTCTGAGGATTTGCTACACCTTAGAAATTAACAACCATGTTGGTTTCCTCCACAGTTTATTCGCACAAAACGATCTGCAGATCGCAGATATCCCTGAGGCATCGAAGTTCGGAACGCGCCACAACCATTCCACCAAACAGAGCTGCTAGGAGAGCAAGCGAGTACGAAGGGCATGGTACTGCTACGCGATGGCACCATTGTATTTATCCTACAACTATATCAAGACTACACCCAAGCAATCCAAGAGTACGAAGATTCAAGAAAATGGTCAACCTCGGCAGCGATGCCGGTTCCTGAGGCTCAATCGCATCTAGCGCGGCGTTTTCTCCGCACGTTTTAGTCTTGGAAAACGCGGAGAGCGCTCCCCAAGCCTGGAAAATCACGTCCCCACATGCCTACCAGCGGACGGTCTTCCTTTCCCAGTAAAAGTCCGTACAACGCTTGTTGTCCGGGGGCCAATTGCCCGACAAGCCGGCCGTGATCAGCAGACAGCTACGTCAATTGGAATAGCTTTTGAGAAGCTTGGAAGGGCTATGCATGTCACCATGCAGAGAAATACCACCGTGGTAGGATTCGGAGGGTAGTATAAGAAGGCGCGCTTCCCGGAGATTCGAAAGCACAGCTATCGTGAAGATCTGCGCAGTCCAACATGCTCGGGCCAAAGTTGCTGTTGTCAACGGTATTTGCGGGCGCTTTGGCGTCTGCTAGTTATCTGCCACCGACCGCTCAAGAGCCGCACTTCTCTCAGCATACAAGGAGGCAGACCAATGGCACAGCAGCATTTAATGGTCCCTACAGTACGCAGGGTAGGGACATTATCGACAATCGTGGAGAGAAGATCACTTGGGCTGGTGTCAATTGGCCCATGTCAGGTAAGCATCCGACTATTTTACACATGGCTGTAATCTAACAGCCACGACAGGAGAGACTATGATCCCAGAAGGCCTTGAGTGGCAGTCAGTGGAAGAGATTCTCGATGATATTGCGAGCGTTGGCTGGAACTATATCCGCATGTAGGTTTTCCGCACCGTTATTAGACTATATTTGCTGATACCAACAGGGGCTACGCCATTGAGATGATCGACCAGGTCTATGACAGGAACGGAACAGATGTACCGCTCGAGGTTGCAATGATCAACGCATTGGGCTATGTCAATGGCACAAAGGTCACAAACGAGATTGTTTCACGCAACCCTGGCTGGACCACTCAGACCACCCGCTTCGAGATCTGGTCCGACATCGTTTCCGTCGCCGAGAAGAAGGGCATCTTCATCTCCCCTGACGTTCACGTCGGCAAGGCCCAATGGTGCTGCTCGCACATCGATGGCAATGCCTGGTTTGATGACCTGAACTTCAACGCCACAGAATGGCGCCGCGGCATCTCGTACGTCGCAGACTGGGCGAAGCAGCACCCCAACATCGTCAGCATGTCTCTTCGCAACGAACTGCGCGAGTCTTGGAATGTCACAGACCTGTACTACAATTGGGACACGCTTGTTGGCAACATGACCGCTGGCGCGGATGCTATCCACGCCGCCAACCCAGACATCCTGATCATCTGGTCCGGCATGCAGTATGGCCAGGACCTGTCTGCTCTCACCTCGGGCAAGAACATCCTCACAGCCCCTTGCTACAAGTGCACCGCCATCCGCGATGCCGCCCGCCGGGACCCCATCGTGTTCGACCTCGCCGACCACGCCTGGTCCGACAAGCTCGTCTGGGAATTGCACCTGTACCGCATGAGCGAAGACGTCGACACAGGAAACTGCGACATCATTAAGGCCAACTTCTACCGCAACGGTATGAATGCGCTGGGCATCGAAGCGCCACCTGCGTGCAACATCACAAATGACTGCCCCAAGGCTGTTACGCAGACACCGGTCATCATCTCCGAGTTCGGCAGCGGTCAGGATGAGACGCTGTTCAACGACACCTTGCTGAACTGTCTGAAGGAGTACACTGTCGAGAACGATATCAGTTGGATGATGTGGAGTAATGCGGGTAGCTACAGGATCAGGTCAGGTGTGCAAGGTTTTGTGGACACATGGGGTCTCACGACACCCGACTGGACGGGATGGCAGTATGAGAAGGGCATCGAGGAATTCTGGAAGCCGTGGACTGAGGCTATGAACGTTACGCACGTTGTGTAGATTGATCCCGGTGCTAGAGCCTGAACTTTTGAAGGAGTAAGCATTCATCAATACATGATCACCTTGAACAATCGCTAGTCACATATGAAGCGTGCATGTCACCACATACTGAGGAAGCGAAGACGTACGTTGAATGTTTAATGTTGTTCAAAGATTCTACAGACCTCTTGGCCAAATACATCGCTAATTCAATCGCTGTCAACTCGTCAGACCACCACCAAGGCCCGATTCCCAGCGCCTGGGTACGCCGCCAACACCGTGCTTACGTGGCCCGATGGGACGCTCAAGCTCCGCATCGCTCGAAGGAGCTTTTGTTGTCATCCAGACGGGATAGTGAACATTAAAAAGATATATACAGTGCAAAACAAGCATCGAATGTATAAGATGCCTCCAGAGGTCATCCAAAGCCGGCTCAGGAGGGGCGATTAGGCTGAGCTTGCGCTATGCTGGGACTCTGCTGCATCTGCTGAGGATTTTGTGGCGTCGCGCTTCTGCTCGGTGGTCGTCCATTCATGCCTGGGCTACCAGCCTGTTGTGATGGTTGTCGTTGTTGGCTCATTAATCGTTGTTGCTGTACCAGTTGTTGCTGGTAATTTTGGACTGCGTTGACGGGCGGACTACTCGCCATACCGCCATTTTGCTGCATGAACTGGTTGTTGGTCATCTGTGGCGAGGGTGAAGACATGCCAGGAGACCCTGCTGCAGCGTTCATAGCTTGGACGCGTTGCTTAGCCATATACTGCCGAAGCTGGTCGGACGCCGACTTCTGGACTTGATCATTCGTCCAGTCAGGATGCTGCATCTTGATGGTACTCTGCAATTGCAAGAATTGAGGGACGTGTGCGCCTGCATTGGCTGCGTTCTGACGCTGCATGTTCGGCGTAGCCTGATTCACACGTGGAGATCCTGCGTTGTTGGCCATGCCATTCATACCACCGCTCATGTTTTGGTTGCCCATAGGTGTCATCATGTTGGCGTTAGGCATGTTCATGTTCATACCCTGGGCTGCAAGGTTGTTGTTCATGTTCATCTGCTGCTGTTGCATCTGGAATTGCTGCTGCTGGTTGGGGCTGTTGAACTGGTTTCTCTGCATTGCCATGCGCATCTGGTCCGGAGGGCCCATCCGCTGACCGTTCTGCATGTTGCTTTGCATCTGCGCTTGAGGCACTCCCGGCGTGCCCATTGGCATACCACCCATGTTGAGGTTGTTCTGCATACCTGGCTGGCCTTGCTGGGCCCGTGCGGCCATTGCAGCAGCATTTTGGACTTGTTGCGCGTTGTTGGACATCTGTGCAGGCATGGAGTTGGTGCCACCAGGCGTGCCGTTACGCTGCATCTGCGGTACACCATTGGGCATCCCGTTCTGCGCATTAAGCTGAGCTTGTCGTTGAGCGGCCATGTGGTTCTGCTTTTTGTTAGCATCATGTACAACCAGAAAGTCGATGGTACTTACCCGAACTGCCATCTCCTGTTGCAGCTGCTTGGACTTCAGCTTCTCTTCGCGTTCCCACTTGAGCTTGCTGAATTCCTGCGGCGTATGGACGTTGTTCTTTGGCGCGGCCGGCTCATGTGCTTTTCTTAGTGCTGCGGCCTTTTGCGATTCCGCCTGCTTGTGGGCGGCAGATTCTCGCTTTCTAGCAAGCTTACGCATACCGTCGATAATAGCGAGGTGACGATTCTCTCGTCTTCTCTCAACACGGATCGGCGTAGTTGTTGGACGCCTACGAGGTTGAGCAGGCGTCGTGGCTCCAGATTGCTGCTGCTGCTGCTGCTGAGCCTGGTACTGAGCAAAAACAACCTTATTAGCTTGCTCCAAGCGACCTTGATATGTGCGGAAATACTGCGTCTTAGACATCTCCGCCGGCAAGCCCTCCAGTTGTACCCAGCGCTCGAAACATTCCCAAGGCGTACGGCGACCGGATCCTGAAGTAAATTTGGACGGTAATGCCAATTGTTGCGCAACCAAGGACCAATTGAAGGTGTACTCTTTGACAAGTGCACGGAGTTTCTGGTCCTCTTCCCACAGCCATTGCGAAGGCGTCCTATTTTCGAAGAAAGCAACTGAAGGCATGTTGAACTCTGTAGGTGGCCTGAACTGATGTGCTGCCTGGAGCCGGTCCCTTACATGCTTGTTCTCGGCATTGAACAGCGCGACATCGGTCATCTCAGGAGGCAGGTCGTTCCGGCAAAATAGTCGTCGCCCAGGAGTCGAGGGCATTGAGTGCTCTGCAGAAGTTCCTGCCCGACTGGGCGGTGTGGAAGGCTCATCTTCGGAATCGTAGTCGTATCTACTTCGCTTCTTTGGTGGGCCCTTGATCTGCGATACCAACTTGCCAGTGACGAATTTCGAAACAGGTAGTATTGGTGGTTCAGGTATCGAAAAAGGCGTCACATCGCTAGCACCCTCGAGAATAGGTTCATAGAACGGCAACTCGCGGAACATGTGATCGCTAGCGGGCGTGCGATCAATTTTCATGACTACATCGTTGAAGCCAAGAGAAAAGAGGCCAGCAGGAGGGTCGGCATGGAACGGTGTAAGAAGTTCATCATCCTCTCCATACGATTCGCTTTCGGTCTCATGGGCGCCAGAGGGCACAAGATCAGGTGTAGGTGCGTCGTGCATATCGTCATCCACTACCGTTTGCATTGTAGACCGAGGGATGCTGGCCTTGACTCGAAGAGACGCACGCTCTTCTGGTGTGCTGTGCACGTACTCGGCGCACCAGTCTGCAAAGGTTGCTGCTAGAGCGCGCTTCCATTTTCTCTCTTCCTTGAAATCCGTCTGCATCCATTTCATCTCCAGCAAAAGCTGGTCTTGGTGAGTAAAAGGGCGTTCCGGTTCAGCAGACTTCTGCAGTTGCCTGAGTGACCATCGATTTGCGTTCTGGAGCTGGTAGACACGTTTGAGTATCTTGTAGTCTAGGGTTTCGCGAATCATGGCAAGCGTGCCAGCTGTAGATAGTGTCTTCCGGGCAGATGTTACAAGCTCTTGTAATGGCACTGACCGCGGTGGGTGGTGTGCTTGGAATCTGAACAACGCTTCCAAGTAATCCCGGCTTGAGTCCTCGGATGCCCCCTGCAAAGACGCATAGTCCTGATCATAGACTTGCATCCCCTTAGTCGACTTAGTCGAATTCTTCTTTGCGAAAACCACAGTTGAGACCTCCATAGATTTCCGGTCTTGTTGTCGTAGGCGTTGTGGGCTAGAGAGGGTGCTGGACTGTGGTGTCAATACTGCCTTGTGCGCCGCATGTTCGCTGATGATCTCTGAAACCGATTTTTGTCGAATGGCCCCCGAAGATACTCGAGTCGTCATGCGCTCACGTCGCGGTGAGGCTTGCACCGGATTGGGGTCCCGGCCAACAGTTGCTGGAGCCTCAGTCATGTCAACATCAACATCCGCAGGAGGTGTTGGGTGGTCTGAAATTGGGTTCTCCTTGACCAGCGCGATCGCATTCTCTGTGCTCTCTCGATCCATAATAGAGGGCTCAGGAGCGGTGGTCGTTGGAGTGGGAAGGGAATCCATAGCAGCTTCTGGTTGTTCTGGTTCGTTGTGGGCCGCGTCCTTCTCCCTAGTAACCACCTCGGCTTCTTCTGTCATCGAATGACCTGTGTTACCCGTTGTTTCACTCAGACGGCTCTTTCCATCTCGAGCCGAACGTATTGCCTGCTCATCCTCGAGTTGCTTCTCTATATCGGAAGTAGGGGAATCAGGGCCGCGTGCACGTTCTCTAGCTTCCTTCATCTGTTTCTGCAATGCTCGTTCGTGGTCTTCCTTCACTTGCTGTGCTGCAGGGTCGAGAATGTCATCGTTGGATACGAGAGGGTGCGAAGGATCGTGGAAAGCTTCTGTGTCGGGGCTCGTATCGGGAGAGTGGTGTGGCGCATGTGGCGTCGCTTGCGAGTACGGTCCAACCGTGGATGAGGGTGAAGAAACAACGTCTGCTCCACCGTTCGACTGTGGTATGGCGAGTCGCTCCTCCTCCTTTTGTTCTCTGTTTGCAGTCTCCAACTTCTTTTCTGTCCGTTGCAGACGTTCTTCCTGGACCTCCTTAGACGGGAGATGTACGACCTGAGGTGTCCGAGGTTTGGCCTCTGCCGCAGGTGCATCCGATACTTCTGTCGAAAGAGGCTCAGCAACTGACTTTGGATCCACGTAGCGCTCTTCTTGGTCGATCCCACTTTCCGCCTCGGTGCCCTGAGCGGCCGCAACTTCTTTACTGGACTCGCGTTCTTCTTCAAAGGACAGTCTAGCTGGTGAGCGGATGCCCGAAGCGGGCGCAACGGAAGATGGTCGAGAAAGATGAGGATGGCTGTCGCTTTGTGTCGCTACATCCGCGTGTGGCAGTGATTGTGTGTTGACGGATGGCGAGGCAGATGCTGCGCGTAGTTGCTCTTCTAAACTAGGGCCTGCGGTTGGTGATGGCGATGATTTCACAAACGTAGAAAAGGTGGATTTCCCTGGATGCGCAAAAGGTAGGGTCGACGGTAAAGGTGGTTGCTGTCCAGAAAAAGGGAACGGGAGGGTTGCATCGTTGAAGCGTCGGCCTCTGCAGGGCGGCGATGTTAGTGGAATGGAACCATCATAACAAGACAATAACGTATGTTATGGATGCGAAAATGATTTACGAAGATGGAATAGGTGAGAGAGAACCTACTGTTCGATATCATTTTCATCTAAGAAGCGACCCTCAAGTTGGTCGAGCTGGGTGTTGGTGGCCCACTTGTCCGGCACATCCAAGTAGAAGGTGTACTTGTAAAGCTCGCGCAGCTTGCGCTTGCGGGACTCATTACACGTCCTATGCATCGACATATCAGCACCACAACGCAAGAATAAAACAAAACAAGCGATTTTTCAGTGTCGCATCGGCTCACAGAGTCGAATGAACTATAATGCGACAATATCGGCGCGGTGTACTTACACGCTCTCGTTCTGCTTCTCCCTAAGTAATGCATCACGATGACCGTCGAGGGACATATGAGAACCGCCGAACGGTGGCCGACATCCGTTGTCCACGAGTGTCGCCAACGTGATGGATTATGGGGGTTGTAGAGCGCGTTCGTTGATGGAAATGTGGTTGACAATATCGCTGAACAGATGGGCACTTTTCGCGAGGAGTTTCGTGAGGGAGACCTGTGCCCTCCGCAGCCCGCGCGCGTCCAAAGCGTCAGAGCCCTCACTTGCCTAGATAAGCTCTGCGCTAGCGCTACATATGGCTTAGCTTTGACGTGCCGCTGTTTTTTCTCAAAGTTTCTGGGCCGTAAAACATCTGCACAGCAACAACACGCGTGATATCAAACTTCGTAATGGCTAAAAGAAAGAACGAAAACGTGGAAGGCGCGAGGGTGCCCAAGTCACTTAAGAGCCGGAAAGACGAGACTGCACCAGCCACAAAGCAGGGCAACAAAAAAGTTGCAGCGCAGAGCAAAGCAGGTGCAAGCACTGAGAAGGCTATCCCAGGCAAGAAGAGCAAGGCAGCACTAGAAGTTACAGCTGCGGCCAAGGAGGAATCTTCTTTGATTTCAAGCTTTCAAATCATTACCGGATCTTACGAGAGGGTTCTACACGGATTCGCTGCCGCAATCCCATCGGATCTCGTTTCTGGAAAGCACGATGCATCAAAGCCTGAGGCAGAGAAGACCAAAGTGGATTTCACAGATACATTCCTTTTCAACGCACACGCATCCGCAATCCGCTGTCTGGCTGTCTCCCCACTCTCAGATGAAACAAACAAGGTCACATTAGCAACCGGCGCAACGGATGAGCGCATCAACCTGTACTCCCTTTCGACAGCACCACCAGCACCTTCAAAGAGCGCTAAGCTCCCCAGTCTGACAGGAATTTCCATCACCGAGAACTCCAAGAACAAGGAACTGGGCTCTCTCCTCCACCACTCTTCTAACATCACAGCGCTTTACTTCCCCACACGCGCGAAGCTTTTGAGCGCTGCGGAGGATAGCACAATAGCGATTACCCGTACTCGCGACTGGACTGCACTATCGACAATCAAGGCACCTATTCCAAAGCCCCAAGGACGACCAAGTGGTGACACTGCTGGCCCTGGTGAGGTCCCAAGCGGCATTAATGATTTCTCCGTGCACCCTAGCAACAAACTCATGGTCAGCGTGGGCAAAGGCGAGAAGTGCATGAGACTATGGAACCTGGTGACTGGAAAGAAGGCCGGCGTGCTCAACTTCTCTCGTGAAATGCTATCTTCGGTCGGCGAAGGGAGGTTTCAATCCGGTGAGGGCCGACGCGTGATCTGGGACCGAGAGGGAGAGGAGTTCGCTGTAGGATTCGAGCGTGGTGTGGTACTTTTTGGTATCGACTCCAAGCCCAAGGCCAAGATCCTGCCTACACCGAGAACAAAAGTACACCAGATGCACTACCTCCCCTCAGAAGATGGACCAAACACACTTCTTGTCTCGACAGAGGATGGACGCATCCTGCTTTACGACACCAGCGCCACAGCCCCCAGCGAGAACGCTGAGCCTAAGAAGGAGGAGATGGCCTCTAGCAAGCTCATCGCCCAGATCGGTGGCCCCGCAGCAGGTATCACCGGCCGTATCAAGGACTTCGAGGTTCTGCCGTACTCTGCAACAGACAAGTCGTCATATCTTGTCGTTGCTGGAAGCAGCGATGGCACAGTGCGCCTCTGGCTCATCAATGCGGCAGAGCTGAACAGTGGAGCAGACGCGGCAAAGGGTAGTGGGTTCACCGCAAACCAGATTGGGAGACTGCTTGGAACATACTCGACAGGAACGCGGATAACGTGTCTGAAGGCGTACCCCATGAACGGTGCGCCTGACGAAGAGGAGGAGGTTGCCGATGAGAAGATACAAGTTGAGAGCGAGAGCGAAGATGAGGATAGCGAATAGATTATAAAATGTCTTGGATAGCTGTACTATGATACCAACATGTTACATTACGCAACCACACTTCTGTCTTCTTCCATACCTACAGGTTCATGGTCACTGTCATATTACCTCCACTGACCAACAGCACCGGACCCAGCCCCTCCGTCAATACCTCCAAATCGCTCACATATTTGACACTCTCAATCTCGCTCTTGCAAGTGCCCTCCATCGGACTGGGCAAAGTGGTGAACACCACCGCTGTATCCTCGCTTTGCGATCTGATCAGCTCATTAAGAATGAGATGTTGTGCGCGGCATGGCAGATCATTGAACGACAGCGGTATAGCCTGTTGGCCAGGGAAGCCTGACGCTGGCGACGAAGTAGTTTGAGTGGTGGGTCGCGTAGCAGGAGAAGGCGCAGGCGAGTGTTGAGCAGAGGAAGTGAAGTGGGTTGCTGAAAGTTCGGGACTGTCGGGCGGGAGGGCTGCGGTTGCTAGGGGATTCTGATGCTGCACTGCTGCTGGGGTGTCTACAAACATGATAGAGGGCCCGGCGGCCTCTTCTTGGGCGACGGCTGTCCGTGGGACTGGTTTAGATGAAAACTTTGGCAAGGACTCCGGATCCTGGATTGCAGGTGCTCGAGACGAGGACGAGATCTGCGACGTCGAGAGTTGTGAAGCGCTGCTGGTACCACTTCTTGCCATCCTGCTGTAATGCTGAGGGTCAAGAATGGCTGTGTCGGAGGCAATGGCCTTAGGATGCGGCTTGAGCGGTGTGACGGAGTCACTTGTTGGCCGATTAGTCTTTGGAGAAGCGTCTTTGGGTGAACCTTTCCAAATAGCTTTCCTGAGATCGAGATTTTTGGAGATGAAGGGAACACCTGCCCCGGCTGCTGTGGTCCTCGACCTTTTCACCAGGTGCGGTCGCTGTATGTCAGAATAGTCGCTTTCGCCTTCTGATGCATCAAGATCGTATTCATCGAAATTGCTGCCGCTTACGCCTGCTTCGCTTTCGGTCACTGCCGCTTCATCGTCCGCCTCATCACCAGCGCCGCTCACTGCAGCATCCGAGCCGCTATCGTCTTCATCGAGGAGAAGATCCGCAGATAGCCTTTGCGCGTAGATTCCGGTGTTGAATGCGCTTCCCCCGACACTGCTTACAGATGCTCTACTCTTAGCTCGGCGAAGCATCTTTTGCAGTGCAGCAAATCTCCTTGGTCTCGCATCGCGCCGGCCGTGCTGGAACGATGCTGTGGGCCATCGATGGACCGCCTCCAGGAGATCTGCAGCTTGTGCGAGTTCTTGACTTGCGCTCATAGAGTTTGGCTGACGCAACCTTTTGATATCTTGCCACCAACGTTCGTCTTCCAAAGAGAAATCAACATCTTTGGCCGCTTGTTCGAAGTCGCCTTCGTCGTGCCCGTTGACGATGACTTCATACATGCCCAATTCACCACATGCGAGCCAGAGGACGATAATCTGCGAGGCACTCGAGTCAGCAAGAGTTACGATAATGAAGCAGGAAGAAGTGTGAAGCAGTTATTGGAAGAAGTTCGACCGGGCTCCATGTTGAGATGTCTCACCTCTGCTTCAATTCGTAGATTACGCAAAAGCGTGGTCACTCGATCTCGCTCTTCTTCAACATCGGACTCGTACTCAACAAACACACATATTCGCAGCTTGTAAGATCGCTTCCATGATGGAACGGTACGTAAGATGCAGCCGAGCTGAAGGATTAGGGTGTACGTGTCGAAGTTTGTCGTCAAAACATTCTTGCGGCTATGATCGTCACCTGCAGTAGCGGTTTCTGCTGACATTTGAATTGGCCATAAGTCAATATACGTCTTTGTTGGTTCTTCAACTTCGATATCGGCAAGACCCCATTGGCCCAGCGCTCGTTTCATCATTGGTGCTTGTGGAGCGGGAAGCTCCAGATCTTTGAAACCCTTTGCGATAGCCACGTTCATCTGTAGCCTCAGAACTAGGTCCTCGATGGTGGTGACGTAGCTTTGGATACCCACAGAGCCTTCTGGCTTGATTGTATCTGTAGGTAGCATCCCGTTGATGTTATCAGTCGTTTTTCGTCTAGCCGCAGCTTGAATCGCCTGACGCGAAATCATGTTATTTGTGGCCTTACTTGTGGGTCGAGATGGTTGAGGTGATGGGATACCCAAACTAGGATCAGAGTCTCTGAGTTCAGTGAGGTTATACGAACCCATGACAACAATGTTTGGCCTCATTCCACCCAGCCCTGCGTTCAGGACGAGGTTGCGAGCTCCCCACTCGATCGCGGGAGAGACGGCGACATTGACAAAGGCCTTGATCTTTGAGAAATCGATGTACTTGAGCCAAAGTGATTGTTGTCGTCTCGCTTCAGGGACAGCTTCGCCGAAATCTTGAGATACGATCACATGCCCAAGGACAAACAATCCTCCTTTCTTTAGTGAGTTGCAGAACTGTATTAGCTTGTACTGCCGTCGAGGGTCATTGACCAGGAGCAGGATCTGTGGCCTCCAAAACTTGACATGCTCTTGTCGAAGGCGAAGGAGATACTTCCTGACTTGATGATAGATAAGTCCCTGGCTGACATCACCCCAAGGCTTAGGTGGTGTCGTGTAATGTATCATAATAAAAACAGCCAGAAGCAGAGCGACACACCCAGATGCGTAAAATCCGTCCACGAAGAACATTGTTGCTCCGCAGGTTATTGTGCCGACTGCGGCCGTTTGCCACTTGAAGAAATGGAATGAAGGTCTAAAGTTCGGAGCAGATCCAATCTTGAGCAGGAAACAGGCCAAGTTGGTGACAAGGAAGGTCATCAAATATGTCATCGTTATGAAGGAGGCGATCTGATTGATGTCTGCGAACATTGTGAGTTGCGCAAGGACATACGTGAACAGGATTGCGTAGATTGGCTCATCCTTTACTCTGGTACCTTGGCCAAAGATGGATAGTCCAGGTACGAGATGATCGCGCGCAAGTGCCTGGAGCAACTTCGCAGAGCCTATAACACCCATGAGGACCGAGAACAACGACGTCGCATACTCTCCGAGGAGGATGATAACTCCAGATAGATTGGTGAGCTGTATGACATTTGTGTTGTTATAGAACGACTCTCGTCCGATTGATGCAGCCATGGCGAGAATAACCACAGTGTACATAATGAATGTCAGACCCAGGCCATAGAGTGTTCCCTTTGGGATAGCCTTGGAGGGATGCTTGAGATCTCCAGACATACTGGCTCCACTGTGAGGTATCAGCAAAACATTATCCTTGTGGAAGAACCTTGAAAACGCACGCTAAAATTCCTCCGGTCGCGGGGAAGAGTATACCAAACAGATCTTGGAAACTCTCGCGATGCTTGATGACACTACCTGCTGCACCCTTGGTAAAGCGAGGCATCATATTCTCGCGCAGGGTGTCGATGCTGAAGCCAGTGAAGACAATACCATGCGTGTCGTCCACGTATGGGTCTCGAATCACTGCTGAAACGGGTATGCTGACAATAGCAATCAGCAAGATTATGAGCAAGCCATTGCTGCATCGCGCAAAGAGCCCGCTGCCAGCTAAACATATCAACGTGCATATTATCAGCACCACTGTTGCCCAGAGAAATTGCCACCAGTAACTCTGGGGCATCCATTGGGACATGGACCCTGTCCGGCTGCCAAAGTTCTCGATAGAGCAATCAATTAAGCCAACAGCGTTCAGACTGGTATTGAAGACGAGGCCCAGGTAAAAAACAATGCCAATGGAGCCACCAAACTCGGGACCAAGGCTGCGAGAGATCAGATAGTATGCACCACCTCCTCTTACGGTGCCGTTGGTAGCAATTGCAGAGATGGACATAGTGGTCAGAAGATTGATTGTGTAGCCGGCCACAAGCATCCCTAGAGGACGTCAGTGTCTTTTAATTGACAACCCTCGCTAAATGAGCACGCAAGAGCAACAGGGCCTCGCAGTTTGCAGTCATTTGCCCTTGGGTCGTAGGACGAGAATCGCTTGGAGACTCAGCACCACATCGGGAACGCTTACCCATCATGCCTACTACACCGGTCTGGCCGAGGATGAATCCAAACCTCAAGAACATCAGGATGCTCAATACATTGAGCGTGACAGGCACGAAAACTCCAGCGAATGTTCCGAGTTTGTCGGTACCGCCCACAGGTCTAGGGAACGCGCCTGGCCTCGGTTTAGAGGCGTCGCCTGAAGCTTTGTGACGGCCATGTTGGTTGCTCGAGTCCAACCTGGATCGCGACAGATGGAAAGTGTTGCAGAACCAACTTCTAAGCCACTCGACACCATGGCCTTCCTCTTGAGCATTCGTATCTGAGGGACCGTCCAGCAACGGGGTCCTCTCATTAGGCGGAGGCGAGCTTTGAGCGAACGAACGTCGATGCAGTCTTTGAGAAGCATCAGTTGCGGTTCTTGCTGCAAAGTTGGAGTGAGACCTGGGCGGCATGCGCCTGGTCTGTCCACCGCTGCTGTCGGCCATGATCTGGTTGACGATGTCACTGCGGCTCGTATGGCGGTTTAGGGTACCAGTGGAAGGTGCGCAGGCCACATATCGGGCCGTTGTCGTCTGGAGAAGTTGGAGTCCGGCGAGGGAAGCATGGGAACAACAGTGCAGACAGACCCACAGCGGTGTCGAAACTCGCGTGGTTAACTATGACGACGAGGGCAGGTCACCGACTCCAGCCAAGTGCAGCTGGGGCTTGAACTGATTCTTCTGGCGGCTTAGCACGATCCTGCTCTGCGACGTTTGTCGACCAGGGTGCGAATGCAGGTGACCTGGGCGCCCCCCACGTTGCGAGCTTGCGAAGCAACCCGTGCGCATCGTATCCAATGACCTCAGACCTCAGACCAGGGTAGCGGCGCACATTCCTCTGCCAGCTTCACGTTTGCTTCCGTCCCATCTCTGCGTGCTCGCTCCTTGTGCAACTGCTTTGCGTTCCACAGCAGAGCATCTCGGTGCGTTCGTGCAGCTCCAAGGCCTGCCAGACATTTTTCAGCTGACTTGAGCCGCGCAGATTGCTATCGCCGACGTTACACACGAATAACCGACGACTGCTCGGAAGTCGAGTAGAAGCTCAACCGCACGCGACAGACGCGATAGCAACTGCTGTCATGGCGAAAGACTCTCCAGAGGCATCGAGGCCGCAGGCTGTGCCTTCATCGTCAAGAGACTCGGCTCGAAGCTCGCCCTCGCAATCCGTCTCACAATCGGTACCGAGGGCAGACTCGACTGCTCGCCTCGGCTCTCCTGTGCCTTCTTCCGTCCAGTCTCGCACGCCTGCGGTTGGGCAGATACCCACACCTGCTCAGCTCGAAGAGGTGTCGCCGATGCCCATACAGACGCCGCTGGCTGGCCGTGCTGAGCCCAAGGCTTCCCTTCCAGGACCTGGTACGTCAGCCTTGTCCTCAGCACTGAAAGAGTCACTTGGCAAGAGCCCGCCAAGATTTGCTTCCCCCGCTGCTACGCCGCAGTCACCTGTGGTGAACGCTGCAGCCTCCACTCGTGGTCCCCCCAGCAATTTTGGCTCCTACGATGGCCGGGGTCGCTCGCCCGTGCCCTACGAGGATCCCGAGATCGTGCGCCGACACTTGGTGGGACATTACGGGTCACCCAGCAGGTCAGCAAGGGGGGTGCCTGGTGACGATGAGTCCCAAAGCCGAAGAGGGGACGACGATGAGGACGACGAGTTCAACAGTCTGCAGTTGCAGGGCGGCGATATCACGCGGCAGATATACCGGTGGAGCGAGCAGCAGGCAGCTGAAGAGCGCGGGAAGATGTCCCGCAGTAAGAGCTTTCACGCCTCTCGGACCACCGATGATCACGACATAAGCGCATCGTCGATTCGACAACCAGGTGGTTTCCGTCGGCAGTATCTGCGGAAGAACGCACCCAGCCCTTCGCCAGCGCCTGGTCCTTCCGGCTACGGCACTATTGGAGAACCCGTTCAGCAAAGACCTCAGCCCTTCACAAGCAACTTCCTTGAATTCTTGACTCTGTATGGTCACTTCGCTGGTGAGTCGCTTGAGGATGACGATGAAGTACTTGGCCCAGACGAGTACTTCTCGTCGGATGCTCTGGACTCAGGCGAGCACTCGGAAGATGAACGCGAGTATGGCGAGTCAAGTGGACTTCTGCCTGCTACGCCTGGCAAACGGAGAAAGAGAAAGCCGAAGCCGGAGGGCAAGGGTACACCCATGGGTGCTGCCATGCTGCTCCTCAAGTCTTTCGTCGGCACTGGTGTTCTTTTCCTGCCTCGAGCATTCCTCAACGGTGGCATGGCGTTCTCAAACGCGGTGCTTCTTGCAGTAGCAGGCCTGTCCTACTTCTGCTTTGTCCTTCTCGTCGACACACGTCTTGCCGTCGAAGCCTCTTTTGGCGACATGGGTCTCAAACTGTACGGCAGGTGGATGCGTAACATGATTAACTTCTCTCTCGTCATCTCACAAATAGGCTTTTCGTCTGCCTATATCGTCTTCGTTTCCGAGAATCTGCAAGCGTTTGTCTTGGCTGTCACCAATTGTGCTACCTTCATCGACATCAAGTTCATGATCATGATGCAGATGGTTGTTTTCTTGCCATTGTCTCTCTACCGCAACATCAACAACATCCAGAAGCTTGCGCTTATTGCTGATGCTTTCATCCTTCTGGGCCTGGTTTACCTGTACTACTACGACCTCTTCACCATCGTACACCAGGGTGGCATATCTGATATTGCGAGCTTTAACCCCAAGGACTGGACTCTCTTCATTGGAACAGCAATCTTCACGTTCGAGGGAATTGGCTTGGTCATTCCTATCCAAAGCGGTATGAAGGATCCTAAGAAATTTCCCAAGGTTCTTGGTCTTGTCATGATCATCATCACCGTTGTCTTTGTCAGTGCGGGAGCCTTGTCATACGCCGCCTTTGGCTCCAAGACCAAGACTGTTGTTCTGCTCAACATGCCACAGGACAACAGGTTCGTCAACTCAGTGCAGTTTATCTACTCCGTTGCTATTCTGCTTTCGACGCCGTTGCAGATTTACCCCGCTATCGAGATCACTAGCCAGCAACTATTCAGCAGAACTGGCAAATACAATCCGCTCATCAAGTGGAAGAAGAACTTCTTCCGTTTCTTCATGGTCTTGCTTTGCGCTTGTATCGCTTGGGCAGGTGCTGGCGACCTTGACAAGTTTGTCAGTCTTGTCGGCAGCTTTGCTTGTATTCCGCTCGTCTTCCTATATCCGGTAAGTCGCACATTCCTCGCCCTATGATAGCTCATTGTCTAATGCTCTATAGCCACTGCTCCACTACAGAGCTGTTGCAAGGACTACATTTGCTCGGGTCCTTGATGTTCTAATGTGTATCGTTGGAATGGTCGCCATGGTTTATACTACATCTCTCACTATACAGAGCTGGATCGCTGGAGGCCAACCCAAGGCTCCCGGGTATTGCGACGGTCGATAAGTCCGATCATAGTCTCTGCGTCCTTTCACACGGACACTACTGAGTGATTTTGTTGTATCATAGGTTCCTCGTTTGGCTTGGATATAGATTGACATAGACCGGATATAGTTCGCAGCCGCAAGCTGCAATTCGACTCTCTGTAATTTGGTGATTGGATCTTAGCAGGGAATTGTCTCCGCTATTCTTTTAAACCAGCCGCTGTAAGAGCGAGTTACATTCTACACTAATCACGCCAATTGCTCCGTATAGAGCGTGCGACTTCGTATTGGCCCGCCATAGATAGGGCTGAAGTGCGGCTGACCGTAGCGCGCGCCACACCTGGACGCCTCTCACTTTGTATCTGACAAGAACTCCACCGCAATCCTTCGTAGTCACTGCAAACAATGAAGCTCTTCAATAATCAGGGCGTTCTCGCGAGATGGCCATAGCTCTTACTCGGCAAGCCTGCCCGGAGCTGAAAGTGCGGTATGCATATACTCCTCGTTGGGCGATGAGCTAGCAGCCAGCAACGGGAAGGCGTGCAGTAGTGTGCTGCATCCTTCACCGTACAATTGTGACTCTGCGATTGTTCGTGCACACACTGAGCAGCAGACGGATGATGCCCGTGAAGACGATAACAGACAATATCTTACGCGGTACAGCGGTAATGGGCTGGGCTCAAGAAACGGGACTCAAAGGATGGTGGCTGACGACGCGGAACGTAGCACCTATCAGCCCATCGACCTTGTTCACGCTGGGAAGGCTGAGACACTGATTGCCGTGACCGCATGCAGACCCTGAGACACGAATTGAACGTTGGTGACAACGGTGCAGAAGAGCCTGCTTGAGCACGGCTTGCAACTTTGGTTGAGTGAGTGCATTGATGGCAGACATGAATCGCCGGTAGTGGGGCCCTTGACAACGACCACCAAGACCCATAACAACCTGCCGTGGTTCCTGCGACGTTTGCATGGCTTGAATGAAGCGAACGCTAGATACTCCGATCTTGTTTACGAGAAAACAAATGCTGCACAACCAGGATGTGCTGCTGGTTGGTGTGAAGACGCCCTTGTCCGCGGGGTCGTTTCGGACATGGATGGCGCTGCTGACGTAGCTTGCAGAGCTGTATTCGGCAACACGGTGTTATTGGAAACGCGCCTACCCAAACCGTGGTAAGCAACCCATGGCACGATTGACGGCCATAGCGAAGCTCCGGCTCACACGAGAATTGAAAGCAGCGCAAATAGCAGTGTGAGGTGAAAAGTGCTCAAGCGTGGTTGGAAAAAAGTAGGGTACGGGCGTGGTGTTGCTAAGTTTAGAGACGCTGCGCCTCGCGTCCCTGAGCATCAATACAACATAGCGCAGATCAGGAACAACAACGGCCGCCATCTCCGAAGCGCTGGCGAGCAGCTGGCGGACAGGCGCGCAGATGACGTTGAGCGGAATAGGAGGCGTCTTCTTAGGAATGGATTTGCGATGCTTAGGTGGTATCAGCGCTTGGGACACGACAGGCAAGATGAAAGGGTGTGGATTAGCGTCAAGGCGCCACCGGGTTATGCGAGAGGCTTGCAGAGATGATGGCTAGCCGGGGATAGATATGGAGAAAGTGGGTTCGGTGCAAGCTTGGCCAGCTCAGATACAAATATCACCACCACCGACCGCTCTTTCACTCTTCTCATACCCTCGACCCTCTCTCCGTGCATATTGCTCAAACACTCTTCCCACTCTACCACACGCCTTACGATCGTTTTTCTTTCCAGTCGCTCATAGTTCTTTCGTTTCATCATGTGGTAAGTCTGCTTGCCCCACTTGCGCTGCGAGCTGCGATCGGCGCGCTGCGAACAGGAGCTGACGACGCCAACCAACAGTGGAATTTTCGGGTACATCAACTACCTGGTGGAGAAGGACAGGAAGTACATTCTCGACACACTCGTCAATGGTACGTAGCTGCAGGGCTGCGACTGCAATGCGCAGTGGCAGCGCCGCGCCCCGCATCTCGCGGCGGTCAACAACAATGGATGGTCCCTAACAAGTGATTGATCAACAGGTCTGGCGCGTCTCGAGTACCGCGGATACGACTCGGCTGGTCTGGCAGTCGACGGTGACAAGAAGAACGAGGTCTTCGCCGTCAAGGAGGTCGGCAAGGTCGCCTCGCTGAAGAAGCTCGTCGAGGAGCAGAACTTCGACCTCAACAAGGTCTTCGACTCACACGCCGGTATTGCCCACACCCGATGGGCGACCCACGGCCCTCCCTCGCGTGTCAACTGCCACCCCCACAGGTATGTGATTCTACCCTTCCTCGGATTACACGGCGCACGGCGCCTGTGAGCTGTAACTGTTGAGCTGCTGCGGGTTCGCCGACCCCGCCGTGCCACCCGCGCCATTACGCAACCATGAGCCCATGAGCTGACTTTTTGCGCCTGCAGGTCTGACCCCAACTGGGAGTTCTCGGTCGTCCACAACGGAATCATCACAAACTACAAGGAGCTGAAGACTCTGCTCGAGAGCAAGGGCCACAAGTTCGAGACCGAGACCGACACTGAGGCCATCGCGAAGCTCGCCAAGTACATCTACACTGAGCACCCTGACCTCAGCTTCCCCTCGCTCGTCAAGGCCGTCATCAAGGAGTTGCAGGGCGCCTTTGGTCTCCTGATCAAGTCCATCCACTACCCCCATGAGGTCGTCGCCGCCCGCAAGGGTTCGCCCCTTGTCATCGGCGTCCGCACCCAGAAGAAGATGAAGGTCGACTTTGTCGATGTCGAGTACAACGACGAGAACACCGCCCTTCCCGCTGAGAGCGCCTCCCACAACGCTGCCCTGAAGAAGAGCAACAACCTCCTCGCTCCCCCGGACAAGAGCCTTCTTCACCGCTCACAGTCGCGCGCTTTCCTTTCCGACGATGGCGCTCCCATGCCCACCGAGTTCTTCCTCTCCTCCGACCCAGCCTCCATTGTCGAGCACACCAAGAAGGTCCTGTACCTCGAGGACGACGACATTGCCCACATCCACGAGGGCTCGCTCAACATCCACCGCCTGAACAAGGATGACGGCACCTCCAACGTCCGTGCCATTCAGACCCTCGAGATCCAGCTCCAGGAGATCATGAAGGGCCGCTTCGACCACTTCATGCAGAAGGAGATCTTCGAGCAGCCCGAGTCGGTTGTCAACGCCATGCGTGGTCGTCTCGATGTCGAGAACAAGACCGTCACCCTTGGTGGCCTCCGCCAGTACCTCTCCACAATCCGCCGCTGCCGCAGGATCATCTTCATTGCTTGCGGTACCTCGTACCACTCCTGCATGGCTGTCCGTGGTATCTTCGAGGAGTTGACCGAGATCCCCATTGCTGTCGAGCTGGCCTCTGACTTCTTGGACCGCAAGGCTCCCGTCTTCCGTGACGACACCTGCGTCTTCGTCTCTCAGTCTGGTGAGACCGCTGACTCGCTGATGGCTCTCCGCTACTGCTTGGAGCGTGGCGCCCTTACCGTCGGTGTTGTCAACAACGTCGGTTCCTCCATCTCCCTCCTCACCCACTGCGGTGTTCACATCAACGCTGGTCCTGAGATCGGTGTTGCCTCCACCAAGGCCTACACTTCCCAGTTCGTCTGCATGGTCATGTTCGCTCTGTCCCTTAGCGAGGACCGTGCCTCCAAGCAGAAGAGGCGTGAGGAGATCATGGAGGGTCTCTCTAAGATCTCTGAGCAGTTCAGGGAGACACTTAAGCTTGACCAGCCCATCAAGGAGCTCTGCCAGCGCTTCAAGGACCAGAAGAGCTTGTTGCTTCTCGGCCGTGGTTCCCAGCACGCCACCGCTCTTGAGGGTGCCCTCAAGATCAAGGAGATCTCCTACCTCCACTGCGAGGCTGTCATGTCTGGAGAGCTTAAGCACGGTGTCCTCGCGCTTGTGGACGAGAACCTCCCCATCGTCATGATCCTCACTCGTGATGACATCTTCGCCAAGTCCCTCAACGCCTACCAGCAGGTCATTGCCCGTAGCGGCCGACCGATCATCATCTGCAACAAGGATGACCCCGAGTTCCCTGCGGACAAGACCGACAAGGTTGAGGTCCCCAGCAACGTCGACTGCTTGCAGGGTCTGATCAACGTCATTCCTCTGCAGCTCATGTCCTACTGGATGGCTGTTGCCGAGGGTGTCAATGTTGACATGCCCCGTAACTTGGCCAAGTCGGTCACCGTCGAGTAAGCAAGCATGATGTGAAGGGTTTCTCGGATTGGCGCGTAGAATGGTCTGGATTGATTTGAACGAATTTGGCCGGTGTTATGAAAGCTCCAGGAAGGAGCTGAATGTTACGATCATCTAGATGAATAGGCTATAATGAACCCAAGAGGGTCATAGCCAGGTGGAATACTCAAAATTTCTTTCAATACCTAACTTGTCACACTGCTGCGCTGTCGTTCGTATGTGAAATAATGATCTTCTGTGGGAAGTTTCAGTTCGAAGTACAAGCCGCGTCAGGTCCCTGCGCGATGACGCGACGCAACATCCCTGTCGATTGGGGGGATGATGCGGGCCGTTCTCGTTCCTGCATTCCAGCTGTCCAAGCAACGCATTCGACCTCACCGATACCCCGCACACCGACCGCTATCGTAGACCGTATCTCCAGGCAGCTTCCAACCTCTACCTGATAGCATCACATCATCATGGCTATTCTCAAAGGTCCCGGTGAGCCCAAGAGCTACGATGGTACGTACCCCGCCAGTCCCACCTCCGCAAGCACCCACCGCCTCTGTTTAGCTATTGCACAATGTACACGACAGAGACACAAAGCACGTAGCGCGCATACCCAGACACCCACTGACGCTCCACAGGCTCCGGCCTCCGCATTGGCATCGTCCACGCCCGCTGGAACGCCACCATGATCGACGCACTCCTCGACGGCGCGAAGAAGGCCCTCGCCCAAGCCGGCGTCAAGGACGAGAACATCGTCATTCAAAGCGTCCCGGGCTCCTACGAACTCCCCTACGCCGTCAAGCAGCTCTACTCCGCCTCGCAGGTGCAATCGAGCTCGACCGGCATCGTCGGCGCCGCCGCAGACCTGCTCGGCTCGACCTCTGACCTCACAAAGCTCAACGTGTCTGGGGACTCGAACGCGAAGAGCACCGCACCATTCGATGCGATCATCGCCATTGGCGTGCTGATCAAGGGCGAGACGATGCACTTCGAGTACATTGCTGATGCGGTCAGTCATGGTCTCATGCGCTTGCAGTTGGATGGCAATGTGCCGGTCATCTTTGGCTTGTTGACGCTGTTGAGTGAGGAGCAGGGTCTCTACAGGGCGGGCATTGCGGGTGCAAATAAGAACGAGGGGCATAACCATGGTAGTGATTGGGGGAGTGCGGCCGTGGAGCTGGGGATTAAGAGGAAGGGCTGGGTTGAGGGCAAGTTCGTGGAGTAGGTTGTCGACGGCCCTCGGTAGAAGAAAGAGAAGACACGAGATATCTATGAGCTCCGGTACAAGCGTGTAAGGCCTGCACCAGTCTAAAATGGACAGAATGGAGATGGAGCCATGGTCTCGATTGTCACACAGCGTCGGACTGGAATTCCTACAAGCTACAAATATATTACCTCACAAAGCTACCAAGCCTACAGTCCGACCGTTCCGATTGCAGCGCACTGCATTGTGGGTGGAGATGTCGAGGTGGTACGTCGACCGTCATATGCAGAGTGAGATGATCAAAGTGGTAGGCTATCGAGTACTTGAGGCGGATGGTATTTTAATCTTCGTCGCGCTACGATTGCTGTTGGTTTTGAAAAACTGTTGTTCCTCGTAGTCAGTCAGCACATAGATGGTGTCGTGTCAGGGCGCCATGGTTCAAGCAGACGACGACGCTCACGTGAGCCACATCACTCGAAAACACACAGAGATATCGTCGCAACCATCCGAGACATCTTCTCAGTACGAGTGTACCCTCGTAGACACGTACGCGTCCAGACATGCGTTGTCGGTGCGGGGAGCGATGACGTCGGTGAGCTGAGCGACACTCAAGAAGCGTGTAGGGCGTGATGCGGTGCGCAAGGGCGTGGCGGTGCTCTACGGTAATTCCATGATGAAGGAGGGCATGCCGGAGTCTGCGCGACTTCTACGGGCATGCGTTGACGTGGAAGACTGTTTGGAGTGTTGGTGACGAGCGGTTGTGAACGCAGGACGGCGTTGGCCAGGGGCAGTTGCTGGGTCTGGGAAGCTGTAGCCCGTGCGCGCTCCAGCGTCCGCTGAACCTCAGACCTCACATTCTTCCAAGCCATCACCCGCCTGGCCAGCCGTCTGCCTGCGTGAAGTGCTGCTGCGTGCCCGCCCGTCCCATCTTTCCATTGTCCGCTGCGCTATTACTGCGTCGAGCGAGGTGTGAAGCTGCCGGCACGCTCACGCACTCACCGCGTCGGTTGCGCGTATCCTATCCTTCCAGGACCGCCGGCCCCAGCATCGCGTCACATATTGCTTTCGGGCGTCCACCACCACAACAACCTCCAATACGGTAATGGCGCGAGGCGAAAGCTGCTAGACGAACGGACGCCAGCTACATTGGTGCGCCGTTGCAGCAGGAGGCACTGCTCTTGAGTATTGGCCTCGAGCGGATGCCGAGACTGACAACGTGCACACGAAGAAGCAGTCGACACGAGCCAGTTTTCACCAACTTCGCGTCGCGCAGGCCCCCGCACCACCAGTGAAGGCGCGCCTGCCCTTCCAAACACCGGCTCTGCCTCCGCTCTTCTTCAGCACGTCTTCATTGATCAACAATGAGCGGCGCTGCTACCACCTGCTGAACGTCCTCGACCTCAATATTGCCATCACCTCCGCCGCTTCTGCGCCTGAGTCTGACGCAATCCCCCGCGGTGCCTATCTAGCACCATGTCGCGTCTTGGTCAACGGAACACACTGCAAGCTCTCACACCCTTGACCAATACAGACTCGTCTCCGCCTGGCAAGCTGGCCAGTCCAAGGTCCACGAAGTCTTCATACGATACGATGGATGAACATGCTACCTCGCGTGCAGCGCCGTCGAGCGTACCAGCCAATGGCACCGACGCTATCACGCCCATAAACACGCCGCCCGAGACGCGGATATCAATATTCCCTTCAGACGGCGTACTCGGCCAACGCCTCTCGTACGACCCTCTCCTCGACTCGAAGCTGGACAAGAAGGCTCGCCAGTCGCGGCAGCCGATATATAAACAAATATTGGATAAGGTATGAAGGTTTTGCTCGGTATAATCAGATGTGGTCGCCCTGTGACATTAAGGCTAACTTAACTTGTGTTACAGGGCGATCCATCTCCTCCACCCGATCCACGTCTCGCCATAGCTGGATACAGTACGGGCACTTATGCCATCAAAACTGTCGGTCCAGCTGCGCCAAAGACAAAACTGCGAACGGCGCCTTATGTTGCGAAGCCCTACTCTTTTGACGCGCGGATATCCTGTGGGCCCGGGCCTGCCACACAGGTGGTAGTGACTGGCTTCGACCCACTGACTGCAGATGCGCAGTTGCGCGGTTTCTTCTCCATCTATGGCGATGTCGAGAAGCTGCAGAACCAGGTCCATCCGGACAATGGTAGCCCGTTAGGGATATGTCTCATCAAGTTCCGCGATACGGCGCCTATGCGCAACACACCTGGAATCAAAGCGTCGACATCAGCCAAACGTGCAGAGCGCGAGGGCACTGGCCAGCGCATCGGTACAGGCACCCATCCTGTTAGGGTTCACACAGATCGCGAGGGCAGAAGGTGTACAAAACTTGTAGACATGGCAGTCCAGCAAACTCGTAAAGAGCAGGAGAAATTACGGGCTAAGATTGCCGCGCAGTCAGCCAAAGCTACGGCACCGGCTGCACCGGCTGGCTTCGATCTGCCCGCAAACGTGCCCAAAGGGCCCTCAGGGAAAGGCACACGCCCACCAAATTCGATGCCTCGAGAACCTCTATCGCGCAAAGCAGCACTCTCTCACCTCATCGAACGCGAGCCGATCAGACCGACAATGAAACGAACACCATACCTTTTCATTGCTCACCAGTACGTGCCTGTCCTGGCTACGACCATAGACCACCTGAAGAGGCGCCTGAAGGCCTTCAAATGGCTTGCAGTCCGCTGCGATCAGACTGGATACTATGTCACTTTTGAGGAGTCGAAAAGGGGAGAAGACGAGACCGTACGGTGCTTCCGAGACTGTCACATGCAGGCATTGTTTACCTACGTTATGAACATGGAGTGCAATCAGTATGGCGACCCACAATACGAGCGAAGCCCGAGCCCAGAGAGGGTCATAGCGGACAAAAAGCGAAAGGCCATTGAAGAGCGCATTGCCGAGGAGGAAGCCGCCGACCTAGAGCTTGAGAAGAAGCAGAGGGCAGACTCCTTGGATCCTGTCTTGGCAGCACTCGATCAGCTCAAGCATGAATTGTCCGAAAAGCTGCTCGCGGACATCAAAACTCGCATCGCAGGTCCTGCTTTGTTAGATATCATGTCTTCAGAGCGCCAGACCGCAAAGCGCCGCAAACTCAACATTCAAGATCCACAAACAAAGGAGAACAGCATGAGTCTGCCCTCAATGCTAACATCCACGTTGGATCCTTTTGCAGCGGTAACCCCCAGAGGACGCCATGGCGGCTTTCCAGGAAGACGCGGTCGTAATGCTCTTGGTCCGCTTGATCACAACAGGCGGGGAAAGAAACCCCTTCGTGTTGTTAATGCTTTTGCGGATGAGAGGAGGAAAGCATCTGCACCAAAGCCAAAGATTGCACGTGGTCTTCACCGACAGATGCTGGAAATGTTCGAACCGGCAGAAGACTCCGACGACGAAGGCCGCAGTACACTCACCCGCGGCACAGAAGAGCAAGAAAGCCGCCCCATCAGTCGCGCCCACTCTACCGACGTCGAGGAAGAAGAGGAATCTTCAAGAGCACATCGCGCGAAACGGCGGCGCATCGAGACTGGTTGGGGTGAGGACAGCGACGAAGAGATGGATGACACGCATGCTCGGAGTTTGCTTGCTCATTGTATTCACAAGGACCCGGAAAACATGGCCGAGAAAGAGTTGGAACAGGTACTTGCTATACTTCCACGATCTTCCCCAATCTGGAAGAAAGCAGAGAAGGCGCTCAAGGGTTTCAGGCGATTGCGCAAAATCGAACAAGAGGCGGACGCAATCTTTGGGGTGGAAACGCCACCCGAAGACAAACTTGAGCCTACAGTTATCGTCACTCAGGAAGACGATGCTTCTGAACCTGTCGAAACCACCGAAAAAGAAGTGCCAGCTCCAGCGAAGAAGGCTGCCCCCAAAACGAAGAAAAAGACTAAGAAGCAGCTTGAGGAAGAAGTCCGGGCTGCAAAAGCAGAGGTCACGGAGGAAGTTGCGGAAGTTGCGGAAGCGGTCGAAGAACAGCTCGGCGAAGTCAAGAAGCCAGAACTTGTCACCGAGGTATCTATTGCAGAGGAAACTCCTATGGAGGACGATCGTAACTCTGTCTACTGGGGTGTGTCTTCAGATGAACCACGCAAGACGGTGGAAGACGACCTCAGTGTGGTCATGGACATCGATGGCTGGCAGCATATGCTCAAGGACGAAGAGGATTTGAGGAACCTCAAGGTTGCCATGCAATCGATCGAAGCCGCTAAGATTGAGGATGCGCAGTCATGGGCCTGGAAACAGAAGTCTATCAAGCACCTGAACAACTCTGGCGAAGCAGGTGTGTCACGCAAGGAGACAAAGATCGAAGGCTATTACGTGCCCAATCCTACCGGCTCAGCAAGGGCCGAAGGCGTCAAGAAGATTCGCGAATCTGAAAAGTCGAAATACCTCCCTCACCGCATTCGCGTCGTCAGGGAGCGCGAAGAGCGTCAACGACGGGCGAAGCAGGAAGACAAATCTGTCATCTCTGTCGAAGGCTTCAAGTTCACGACTGGCTCACAGAAGACGTCAACCGCCAACTCTCGCGCGAATCGTGCCAACAACCGTCGCATGGTCAACGATATTAACATATCCAAGGTTTCTGGCGCCGAGGGTGATGCTTTGCGCTTCAACCAGTTGAAAAAGCGCAAGAAGCTTGTCAAGTTTGACAGATCTGCCATTCACAACTGGGGTCTGTACGCAGAAGAGAACATTGTTGCGAACGATATGATCATCGAATACGTCGGTGACAGAGTGCGACAACGCGTTGCAGATCTCCGCGAAGCCAAGTACGACATGCAAGGTGTAGGTTCTAGTTACCTCTTCCGTATCGACGAAGATACGGTCATCGATGCCACGAAGATGGGTGGCATTGCGCGTTTCATCAATCACAGCTGTACACCCAACTGCACAGCAAAGATTATTCGAGTCGACAACTCGAAGCGCATTGTCATCTATGCTCTACGAGACATCGGGAAAGGTCAGTGCCCAGCTCCATTCTTACACACAGATACTAATGCTTCGCAGATGAGGAACTCACCTATGACTACAAGTTCGAACGCGAGATGGACGCCACCGACCGCATTCCCTGTCTTTGTGGTTCCATTGGCTGCAAAGGCTTCCTCAATTAAATGCGCTTTATGTTTCTTCATTTGGGTTGCATTGGTCTTCAACTACGCCAATACGGTATCGCTGCATGCTCCGGCGCTCCTTCAACAATAGCAAATGGAGTTGGGACCAAATCGCGACCACAGCTGCTACGGAATTTCAGGAAGAGATTGCATTCAACGGCGTTACACATTTTTCTCAAATATCACAAGATGGTGCCACGATGTATTATTGAATGGAAAAGGTGGAGGAGAGTCTGTTTCGATATCAAGATTCTTGCGCTGGGCCCCTATTGCATTCTACCTGGTGTATCACGCCTCGTATAATCTTTCTGTGGGGTCATGTAAAGTACAGCAGGGCTGGTGGCAAAGAAGGCGCTGAGCAAGGGTGTGCCCACCTTGTCTGATCTACCTGCATGCTTTGGCTCACTGCAGGTCATCAATTAGGGCTTTTGAGAGCAATGGTAATACTATAACGATAGTCCGTACAGACAAGCAATGTCGTATGTTTTAACTACGTGGCCGACTTTTTGGCTTGATACCAGTGGGTACTTTTTTCCAATTCAAGATGCCCGGTCCACCAGAGCGCGCCGGTCGCACCTTCCATGTCGAAATGCATACCGAATGTGGACTAGTTTCCAGAGGTGCCTCTTTCCTCTACAGTATCTCGCATCTTTCAGAAGCATTGATACAAAATAATCATGGCTTGACTCGGTCACTCTTGTGCCACTACTCAGTCTTGAAGGTCTTTCAAGTTCTTGCAATCTCCAACAAACTCGATGCCGAACGCACTCGCACTTATTACGATCCAGATCATACTTGGATTGCCTGAGCCGTCCAATGGTATTTCGTGGCAGACTCTCAAAGGCATGTCAACGGTGCCGTGAGCGACGACTTCGCGTATGTTAGCACATTGAACTGTGTTCAGTCACTTTTTGCGTATCTGACCTCCACCAGTGCGATTTCCAACGACCAAGCTGCGGTTCATGTGACAGGGCTTCCACACCATGTGTCGGCTACCGCGACACAGTGACCATCCGGATAGCTGACGAGACACAAGATGTACGCACAAAAGCTAGCGCTCGCGGAGATGGAACCCCAGTACAACGTGTATCTTGCCCGCCCGAAGATATCGACATCATTGCTCGGAACGCCTTTTTCGAACACTACGTCAATGAGCTTAGTCAAGCTTGGGGCATTTTGCTCAAGTACCGCAACTCAGATGGTATGCCTGAACACCTTAGTTTGAGCCTTGATGCTGTGAGTCTTGCATTCATGGCGCACCACACACAATATACCGTAGCGAAAGATCTCGGGAGAAAAAAGTACGTCTCCGCCTTACGGATGTTCAACAAGGAATTGCAAAGCGCAGATTCTATTGAGAAAGCGTCTACATTCGAGGGGGCACTCCTTCTTGATCTCTTCGAGCAGATGGCCATTCTGATCACAGAGGAGACGGCCCCACGCCACGCGCATGTCGAAGGTGCGCTAGCTCTGGCAAAGCTGCGCGGCGTTGAGACGTTCCGAGAAGAAGATGAATATAAGGCGCTATTAGGGCTGTCACTGAACGCAGCAATATGCTGTTTGACCGAAAAAGAGAAAATCTCGGATCCCATCCGGATCATTCGAGAACACGCAGGAAGATACGTTGTCACCACTGACTTAAGCTGGAAGCTTAGTGGCGTACTGATGGACTTCGTGGATCTATCTTCAGACCTTTATACAAGCACCATGACAGAGGATGAAAAGGCAACAAGATGTGTCAAGCTTGACGGCAGCATCGAAGCAATCTCATGCGAGACGACAGGTAAATGGTCGTACGAAAGTTGCATGGTACCGGCACCACATAAGAATGGATTCCTTCCAGACGACGCGCAACATATATACAACAGATACCCCTGCCGAGCTGTCATGCAAACATGGAACATATTGCGAACGCTCCGTATCCTACTCTACGAAGAGCTCACCGCACTGCGTCCGAACTCGCCTCAGCCAAGGAATTCCCCTCAGCCTCCTACATGCGTTACAATGATACAGCAGATATGTGCGTCGGTTCCTTGCACAACTGACTGTTCATTCGCTGCCTCCTTCAAACTCCCACCAAGCTCGCCATGCCAACACCCACAACCTTTATGTCAAGACTTGTCGCATACGGTGTCTCACGCTCACGATGCATACGTGTTGGTCCTTCCTCTCTATGTAGCAGCATGGTCGCGATATTGCTCTTTGCCAACTCGACTCTGGATTCTCGGTCAGCTCGAACGTATTGCCACGCACTTTGGCGTCACAGAGGCCAGTGTAGCTGAAAGCCTCCTACTGGACGACATGGATGCAGACAACGCCTTGGACTCATGGTATGCTTTACGTCGAACGTTGAACATCATTTGCCTGACTCTTACCAGGTCTGAGAGGCGAAAACAGCTCGACTATATGCTGTCAAGACATATCTCCGACTTCTATGGTCTTATTCTCTAAGGCTGCGATAGACACAACTATCGCCCTAAACCTCGGACGCTACGCGTGCGAAGCGGCAGTCTGTGAGCAAGGCAGAGTAGCTTCAGTATTCACTGTGCTTCCTCATCAAAACCTTGATAGAGCAATGTACCTGCTCACGATAGTGCGAAACTGTCATCGGCCTTGCCTGGGGTCCTTTAAGAAGGGTCGGCTTTCATCTCTGAATCATGTGCTATTTTCAACGAAGGAATCGTACCGCAGCAGGAAGTCGATCCGACAGATACGCAGTTTAAGTCGCTGGAAGCGGATATTTGACTCACGATAGGGGTGGAGTTTTTCCCTCCCTTCTGAAAGTACAGGTATTACATTTGTTGGGTTCGTTTTTCTATTTACCTGCAGCGGAGAAACGAGCAGCGAATGTACGACCCAAACTTCGAAGAAATGTTAATATAAAGCAATACTATCAGGCATTGTACTGGCACTAAGATGCAGAGCCTCAGTCAATTGCCTCGTGGCCGGCATGCGAAACTCGGGGACGAACATGCGATGGTGTGACTTGAAGAGGAAGGTCCCTAAGTGCCACCCCCTCAACACGTTCTAGGCCTGGACCCACCCCCATATTCCCACTCCGACAACGCACTCAGGGTCCAACATCGTGATTGGTCTCCACAACGAATTATCAGGTGTCCATCTCGTTAGACGGCACCAAGACGGCCTGGAGTATTGGCTCAACGGCCCCTGAAGGATTTTGCGACTTGGGCGGCGCGCGGCAACTTGCTCGGGACGAGCAATACCCCTCTCGGTACGAGCTGTGCGATGACTGGGCTGTGAGACGACGGGTGGCCGGAGGAAATACCGGTTGCTCATCTGTGTTGTACATATATCGCGGCAGAGCCGCAGGCATGTACTTCTTGTCAGGTCTGTTCGTTGTTGTCCTGATACACAGCAAGCCTCTATTTGGATTCGCGGTACCAAAGACACATTCAACATAGGATCATAGTCACGAAGAAACAAGACCAAACACTGGAATCATGCCCATATCCTTCCTTGACCTCCCTCGCGAGCTCCGCGACAACATTTACGATGCCCTCTGGACTCAAACACCCAAGATCACGCTCCTCGACCACCCATCCATGGGTCGGGTAGTAGCATGCTACAAGTCCCTCCTCACGCCGGAAACCGCTCTGCCCACCTGGCTCCTCACCAACAAACAGATCCTCGCGGAAGCCACATCCCAGATGGCCAGACACGGCACCTGGATCGTACGCCTACGCACCGAGTACGACGCGAACCGCGTAGGCGCAGTCCTATCTCCCGTCCTAGCCCGCCGCTTAACCGTCACCCTGACCCATCCGCTGGAAGGCCCGCGCCCGCGATGGCCGCACGTGGTACAAGAAGCCACACTGCGGCCATCAAAGGAGAACACCGAGTGCCTCTCGCGCGTCATGGCTCAAGTCTCCAAAGCGAACAACGCGCGAGATGTGCGCCTAGTGCTCGAGCTCGTGCGAGAGGAGCCGGCATCGCGCATTGATCTGTCGCCACTGGAAGCTGCCAGCTGCCTGAGGCCCGCGCTGCAGAATTTGGAAGTCGTTGTCATGAGGGAGCAGATTTACCGCGCGTATAGCGACGAGTTTGTCGAGGCTGTTGCTGCTGAGGTGAAGAAGGTCGGGAATCAGGTCATGGGGAGCGACGAGGATCCGAGAGCGAGTGGTTTTCTTCAAGATAGAGGCTTCGTCTATGTGTTCGAGAAGCCGGGCGAGATGGATCTGTGTCGCGTTGATTCCGCGGTTGCTGAGGTAGCTTGCTGAATTGAGGGATGTTGAAGATCGTGACGTCGCGGCAATACGTGGATTGGAGATAAGAAAGGTTAATTACGCATCGCATGTCATACATCAGTCTTCGTATCGCATCTTTAGCCAAACGCATGCGCGTCGCCATGCTCGGACCTCGTCGGAACATCAACCATGGACGGTATGACCGATCTGCGCTTTTGCAGTGGAAGGTTCGGGATTCTAATTGAGCGTGTGTGGTAAAGGAAGGGATGCGCGCACACGAATGCACATCGCAATTTACGATGTAACACCAGATTCAGGTGGACGATATGCACAAAGGGACCAAATGTGCTGTTAGACATAGTTTGTGTTTATCATTATCTTTATACACTTGGGGTGTGTATGTTCAAACTCAACTCTTCGCCAGTTCGCCTCAGCTGCAGGCCTGCGCGCCGATGTACAGATTGGTAGAATGAGACCAGTTTCCTGCGGTCATACACCCCTGCCGAACGCCGGCACTGAGAAGAGCCTCCTGTGGCTATCAACAATTTATACCGTCTCTCGTATGGCAGCTAACGCCTTAAAGACTAAGATGACCTTCTGAGAACAGAACGCAGCCATAACGAATGCAGAATCTTAAGGAGTGTTCCAAGCTGAGACATACGGTAAGCGACTCGTGTGCAGCTCTGCAAATTTGAGAAAAACTCTTAACGCTGCTTTGTTGAGTGACAAGTGCTGCAGTGACGTGTGCCTATTGTCGACGGAAGGCAGTATGGCCTGCTTGAGCGAAATGTGTGCTGGTGAGACAAACGAGCAACTGCTCGATGGATATTGCACTCCTCCATCCTCGAATCCCCAAGCCAGGGCTTTACCCCCCAAAAAGAAAGCCGTGGCTTATATGCAAATCGCTCGTAATCGCTAGTGAATGCGGCTCATACATGTTCGTAGTAATTCAGTAAAAAGATCAGCTTTGTAGATGGCTTTGAGTAAAAGTCAGCAACTGCTTTCGAAACAACGAGAGTGAGATTATTTACATACCACGAATGATGTGACGGGGTATTTGGATTTCACTTAATCCATATAGAAGTCGCCCTTCAAGATCCGCTCTTGCATAGCATCAGGCTGCTTCGGCTGCTTCGGCATCTCTCGGACGGGCGGCTCCATGACGGCGACGCTCTTCGCGCGTTGGTGGGACGGGAGGCTCATCATAGGGGGTGGACCCGAGATAGAGCCACGCTCGGCACGGGAGCGGAGGTTCTCCGCGAAGTTGTAGCCTTCGCCTGTGGATGACCATGTCAGCGAGTGTTCATACTCGGGATAGTCTTCGACACTCTCCGCAATTGTGTGGGGCCAAACAGCGGAAATAGATATAGAACGTCTGGAAGAGCGACCAGGCGGCGATGAAGAGTGAAGAAAGGGTGCTGATGTGGGCAGAGAATTCGACAATGAAGACAGACCTCGTCCTCGACCACCAGTCGGGGGAGAGGGTTTATGGGTGGAAGGTCTACCATTTGGGTTTCCAACACTACCGCTACCCTGCCTGACATCCCGCATTGCTCGTGCACCAAAACTCAGTCGTCGTGCGAAAGGGGTCGCCGGATTGCTACCAGGGGCTGAAGTCGAAGGGGCATAATCGTCCTCAAAAGGGCTCTCATCGACAGAGCCAGAGTTGACACTGGAGAGGCTCTCAGTTCGTGTGCGGGGGTTGCTGAGGAAAGGCGAAGTTTGGCCGGGCGACGCCGATAGGCCAATGGTTGTGAGCGAAAGGCGCCGTTGCTGAGCGTTCACAGCAGCTGTGGTGATGGGACCTGAGACACCTGGGCGGCCACTCTGTTGTCCAGAATAGCTGCCTGATCGACCAAAAAGATCTTGGAACGTCTGTCCAGTGATGGAGGCGCGTCTGCGGTCCGTGGGGCCAGGGGAAGCGTGGGGTGGTGAGTTGCTGCCAGAAGACATAGTGCAGGCGGGAACTTCGGATGGCTTATATCGATGATTCGTGTTTGTGCAGTAGACGTAGGCTGCGGGGCTCGCAGTATCAACAAACGGGGGGAGTAGTGGCGGTGTGTAGGGAGATGTAGGAGAGAGGGCGAGCAGTGCGAGTGGTTGATGTAGGGGCGCTCGGACGCAGGGTCCTCGCACGGACGGTAGGTGCAGTACGTCAGTGGGGTAGGATGGCGTGATAAGCGAGCTCCGTTTCGGAGAGAGGTACGTTAGCTGCGGTATGGGGTGACTGGTGACTGATAGTGGAGAATCGAGGAGGTGTGCGGAGACTGAGGCAAGGACGACTGCTGGACGGGGCCGTAATATAGCAGCCGCAGTGGTGGGTAGGAAAGGCGCGACGAGATGATCCTCCGAGCTTGGGCGCTAGGGAATTACAGGTGTAGCGCTCCTTCCCCGCAATCCGACCTGGAAGGAACAAAGCGCTCCATGTGGATAGCAGCTGCACTGCTGGCCAACCACAAGTCTGCCATCTCGACGCCAGCCCGCTACCCCCGCCAGCTCGACCAACCTTCTGTGCCTGTTTGCTGCACCGTGGTCATTGTGGAGTCCAAGCCTTGGAACTAAAAGCCTTGGATGCATAGCTGGTGCTTCGCGTATCCACCCGCGTACGTATCGACCAGGATGTGCAAGTGCACAACGCAGTGCTGATTGTGAATGCCTCGCGTACTACCCCGTGCTCAGGAGATATCTATCTTGCTACCAGCTTGACACAACTGAGGGTGTACTGCATGCATCGACCGATGTATCTTAGGCTATCGTTGTTTTAGTTCTGTGACATAGCATCCGGTCGTTGCGACCCGCGGAGCTGTTTCATTCAAGTGGTGGGCTGGCGACACTGTCCAACCACCGTTCGAAGATTCTTGTGCACGAAGTTTGAGATAAGCGACCCGTCTTATCAGACTGTATGAACACGGTCCCGTTGTATGCAGGCATGGATTGCATAACGGGTTCTCTGAACTGTACTCCTCACCGCTGGAATGAAAGCTATCAAAACAAGCGGCGATATGAGTGCTACAAATACCAAAGGCCCGTTCACGTTTTATCGGGGAGTGGAGGCACACATTTTGGAGCGTTTCTCTAGCGGCAACTCTAGCCGGCCAGTTACACAGACAAATGACCGAAGTGATGTACGACGTGTGACAATCGCTGCTCTGATTGGCTCCCTACTCCTTCAGTACAATCATGTTGTAGCCCCGACATTCACTCCGACATTCCATCAGCATACTGGAGTGCTTATCTCGCAGATCCATCAAGGACAATGGGAACACGAAGTTGCGTGGCTCAACGGCCTTCGGCTCCAATGCTGATGTACTTGCACATTACTGCACTACCAAGTGACTGACCGCCATGTCCCTGGATTTGCAGCTTTGATCTTGGCAAAGACAGCCTACGACTGCGGGGGTAAACATCAGCTGAACAAGTTACGACTCGTGTGCATGCAGAATATATGTTGTGAGTTACGATGGTTTGGGTGGATACTCGCCGCATGCGGCATGCTTTACAGGTTTGAAACTCCACAATGCGGGACTTCGCGTGAGTATGAGGCGCTAATCGTATGATGGGACGGACGACTAAGATGCTTTGTGTAACGTATTTACAATGAACGTAAGAAGGTGGAGTAGCAAGGATAAGAACATATGCTCAGCCGCAGGTGACGTTGCCAAAGAAAAACCGAGTTAAAGGAGGCGACGCTGTTACGGCAGCCTATGAAAAATGCATGTGCATGGCAAAGGAGAGTACGAAAAGAAATCAAAGGGTATCAAAGAGAGTCTAGAAGGACAAAGTCTTGATCTAAGCAGAAAGAGAAAGGTACCCAGAAGAGAGCTGTACAGAATTGCAAAACGAGTAGAGTGAAGAAAGAATGACAGACCAAATGTCGAGACGGAGCGAAACCAAAAGCCAAACAAACGACCAACAACGCCGAATGTAACAAGACGGAGAGGAGACTTATACCCTACGAGTGCTAGCCACTGAAGGCAAGCTTGAAGAAGCGAAATGAAGGGAGTAAGACTGTGAGCTGTTTCTCAGGAGGCTGTCCTCTTGACCTGGCCGCCACGGACCTCAGAAGCAGCCCTCTTACGGGTGTCATGAACAACCTTACGGAAAGCAGCCAGGTATTGGACAGATGCATTGCTCTCGACAAGCTTCGCCTCTATGCTTTGTAAGGTAACCCAGTGGCTGCGAATGACATCCTCGTGAGGTAGCAAACACAGAGCGTCGAGCACGAAGTAAGATGTGCCGGCTGATGGTTTTCCGATAAGCGCATAGTAGAGATTGTTCTCACTTGGACTTCCAGGTCCCATAGTCCACGTAATGGTCTCGTAGGCATCGACGTTGCGATCTGTGACAAGATCGAGAATGCGTACTAGTGCGGCAGCTGCTCGAATCGCGATGGCTTTGAAGTCCGTCTCTTCCTCGTCTTGTTGCTCGACAAAGTTTTTGATCGCCGCCACCAGGTTCGTGAGCTTCTTCGCTGTCGTCGGTAGATCGAATCGCAGGGCATCTACCGAGGCGTCGGTTGGACCGTGTCTGATGTATTCGTCCAGAGCGTTGAATGTCTGAGTAATGCGGCTTTCGATTTTCTCGAAAAACACTCGACTCTGAAAACTGGGGTCGATTATATCGCGCATCTGAAGGAACAAACCAGGGTCTCGGGAAGCATACTGGGTGAATAGGGCAGTAAGCTCTTGATACTTCTTCGATCTTTCAGAGGTCAAAGGCGATTCCGGGCATCTGAACTCCTCTGGCAAAGCCTCTTGTGGCTCGAACACTGATAGCATACTGATAACCGTCTCTTTGATGTCATCTTCGTCTTCGGGAACATCTTCTTCTTCGTAGACCCACTCTAAGTCGTCCGCTACGTCCTGTAGGCCTCTCCTACGAAGCACATCCGCGGGTTTTACATGCTGAAAGGTGGATCCATCTGTCGACAATTGCAATGGCTGGTCTTTCACGACGTCTGGTACAGTGGAGACAATATGGTCACCAACCCAGTAAATGTGCTGTGTGATGGTAAGCATGAGTTAAGAGCATACGACTTGTAAGCAAACCTTGCAAGCAACTCCATAGTCATTGGCACCGCAGGAGCATCGAGGTCTGCGAAGCTGACCGCCTATGGCCACTTCCACATCGTCATTGATGTAGAAGTACTGCGTCTGCTGGTCTGGATCCTCTTCTTCCATATTAGAAGTGCAGTATTTCAGCCGTAGTCCACTATCTTGGAGACCTCGCTTTATCCTTCTGCGCTGATTTGCATCGAACGTCGATACATTGTAGCTCAGGTTGTTTGTTGAAATGACCAGAGAGGGAGTGGGAGATACTGGTGAGACTGGTTCGACTGACGGAAGCGGTGAATCTTGATCGAGATGCTGCGACGGACTTTCCGCTCTTGCTACCTTGGCAGCTCTAGCTCGAGTGGTCACCATGGCCTCCTCGAGAGAAAGCTGTGAGAATTGCTCCACTGACATGAAGATCGAGCAAGCTGGAATGCTGCATGTTCCTCAAAGTACACAAAGAAGATATATATCGCATCTATGCTCGCGAATCCTGCGCCTCGAACTAACATATTCTCCGAGAAATGCGTGAATGCTTTCTGTTTTGTCGCGGGCGCTTAAGACGTTGGCCTTCTGTGCCGTGGAGCATTGAGGCGTGTGGACCGGTTGTGGCTGTTCAGGACAGAATTGTAAGAGACTTCGACGCCTCGGAACGCCGCAGGGCTGCATGACCGAATGCAAACAGATGGGTAGTCCAAAAGGGCCAATAGCTGTTATGCCGGATCCTCCTTTGCCTGAGATGCACCATTTTCGCCGTCAGCAACATCGTGTTTCTAGCACATAACTTGTGACTGAAGGGACCTCACGAATTTGCAGCCATTTGCACGCCAATCACAGATCGCTGCACTGCACCCCCTAGGCTGTCTACCCACATGCGGCGCTATTAAGGGCCAATTGTGCTTACTGACTTTCCACAAACGGGCAATTATAGCCCTTTGCCGCCGCACCCCAGTCGTGTATATGCCGCTAATCACTCTGTCGAGCCATTGCGAGGAGGATTCGTGCACGCTGCAATGCAGGCATTTCACGTCACGGCAGCCGCATGGAAGCTCGTGATCCAGGCCGCGCATCTCGGATTAGAAGCGCGTAGGCGCTGTCGGTAGAATATGAACGGATTTCGGAAGCAGGCACCATGCACAGTTACGGCTGTTCAATCGCGGTGGTGGTGTACCTGTCAGGGCAAAGAGTCCGGTCCGCTCAGCCTTCTGGGGCTGTTCGATGTTACAACTCCATGACCCTGCACCTGCCAGTCGCTCTACACTGGACTCCGTCTTCTCCAAAAATTGCAAGGCTGATTAGCTGAAGGGATGATTAGGCTTTGGCCTAAGCTTCTCAAGGCTTCGGAGAACGTTGAGCTATGGTTTGTAGAACACTGCCGTCACTGTCTTCGAGAATGCCTTGGGCCAGATTCTGGTGACCGCCATAAGTAAACATTCTCCGCTACAGCCCTGGACTGTGGCTTGGGCGGCACAGAAACAAGACAGGAATAGAGCATGAAACTTAATATCAGGTCGCTTGTTTGACGGGCATTGCATTGCACGGTGCGTCTAGGAAACGATGCATCACGCTCCTCGTCTAACATCCCACACCAATGCAACGCGGTAGAGTGTGCCTCCTCTCCACATATGCAGTAGAGAGAACGTACCAGGCACCTGGGAGCATGAGACCAGTGCTTTGGGGTCGCTGGGTAAAGTTGCCTACGTCGATCATTGAATCGCTGATATTGACCACTAAGGAAAAGGCTATAACCGCCGCGAACCAGAAAGCAGAAACTCGAACGGGCATTAAGCCAGATTCATCCAAGCGGGCTGCTGCGTCTCTGCGGCTATGCTCTCGGAGCTGTGAGCCACCCACGCCTTTTGGCTGCATCGGGGCTGCGTATAGTATACATGATGTGGGTTGGTAATGATGTTGAAACATGTTGTGAAAGTAAACGAGCTCGGCTCGGTTCAGGTCTCAGATCTTCCAGAGACGCGTTGAGAGAATGACTTGAAGGGTCTCCATGCTGCATGCCCTCTCGCGAACCGGTCGGTGAGGCAAAGACCCAACCTGGAATTGTATCAGCTAACCGCAGACCGAAGGAGAGCACGGACTCACGGTGGAACGCTCACCTGCTGCTCCCACCCGCTCGCATGGTATAGGCAGAGCTGTCTTGCGAGCTATACTGTGAGCTCTTTTCCTTCTCTTGTCCCGCCGCTATAACATAACTAAGAGATATCCCTCCCCATGGAAGTCCCGAAAGCGTGTGGTGATCTTCCAGCTCGGCTGCGTTGGGTCGCAAGTAGGAGTTTGCTGCCCTTCGGCGATTTTCTACTTCACGTTCTGCTTCTTCTCTTTGCTCTTTGGCCTTTGCTCCTGAGCTATGTCAGCTATGTACAAACCATAGTTTGCCTTGAAACACTCACTGAATCTTTGTTGAGCTAGTTTGTTCTGGATCTTCCGTCGCTCTACGGGATCTGTCACTTCTGCCCATTCGGGCGATTGTGTGTCAAGTGAAGACATGCTTGAGGTTGGTTTCCTAGACTGCGGACACTGGGTGTTTTCATCGGTCCGCTCGCATGGCATGCTGTCAAGCTTTCTTAGAGAAAGTATGTATCGTACCCAGCCAGACTTGTTTAACGTAGTGCTAAATCTGCTTGACAACGTTCGAGTAGATTGTCCGCACTCGGGTGACTTCGATAGACGTTCGTGGTCTTGTGGAATGAGAACGGTAACAGTAACAAAACATTGACGTTTGCCGCATAGCTTGGTGACCGATCTGGCGTCTGGCCAGTGATGGCAGAAGCAATACTGATATAAGAGCACGGTTCTCCAGCTGTAGTATATTGGTGTTGTGTTAGATGGCTGTGTGAGTATGAAGGTAATCCTCGGAGCTACGAAGTGGATGAAAATAGATACGCACGAAAGTCCTGAGTAGGTAAGAGGTCAAGGTCGAAGAACGCCAGAGATTATGTGTGCTTTGAAACATAATTTAGAGTTTGGTATTTGAGGTACGATGAGAGAGTGATGTCGGACATCGAACAAATTAGGTTCGAAGTCCTGGTTCAAGCCTTAGCTACGTACGGGTACACCGCAGTAGGCGCGATTATCGGCCTCCCTGCGAACGACAAGCCGAGGGACTAACTCGGGAAAGGATCATAGCGGAAGACTATCCTAGGCTCCGACACATGGCCTTCAGCCTCCCAACTTACTGTTCCTATGGAATGCCTCCGACCAATGCAGACTACAGGAGCCTTGCAAAGTCGGCCCTCCCGTGCTGTGGAGTATGAGCCGCACCTATGACGTTCTTCGAATCCTTATGCTGACAGGTAAGAGTGATGGTCCTGGCTGATGCTTCGCAGCCCTGCAGGGTAGGCCGTTCAGTCACTGTGAAACGTGAGTAACATGTATGATACTACTCGGTGATTGGTGTAGCGATAACTAAGGTAACGCCATGCGTCACCCGGTGAGTGAGATCGAAGGCTCCCGAGGAAGATTCGGCATGGATGCCTACCATGGCTCTGGCATAATCGTCGGTAAGGCCGATCGCAGCCTTATCACAGGGCTGATGTATGACCTCTCTGATAGCCATTGCTCAAACTTAGCGCAATCCTGGGACAACCGTTTGGTATAATTCCAGAGAGCCGGAGCCAGAGCCGAGCACTGTCTCCCGCTGTCTTGTCGTGAGCATCGTTCTTGATGTACATTGGGCTGAACGAAGACCCTCGTAAGCAACGACAGCGCGTGTAGCATTTCGTTCATACGGACATCTCCCCACTTGCATGGCCTCTACACTTCTGCAAGCCTGCGGCTCCTGATGCTGGTGCTATTCGTAATGACGGGCCATACAAGTGCAAGCGAAGAGTCAAACGGGTATGAAGTGCGAGTACTCCTGACTCCAGCCGAGCGCCAAAGTTACGCGGTGCTGCAGGGGCAAAGTAGTAGCGGAAATGGCTGCTAATTCCCGACGCAGGATCCAAACGGCATGTGTCGTTACGACATGGTGTTGAGAAGGAGGGTGGAAGAGATGCAGATGCAGCTCCACGGTGAGGACGAGTGCTCGGGAACGGCGCGACGCTCAATTAGGACACTGGCTCATGGTAGCCGCCAATCAGTGTTACTGGCCCATGGCCGGAGGCCCCGGACCCAGAGAAATGAGCAGGGGTCCTGTTCGGCGTCACCGCTCATCGACATTGCGCTCGACTCCATCTTAGCAAGGGGACCCACAGTATGCCTGAAGATCTTCAGTGAAGTCGCAATCCATTCCAAAGACATGCGTTGACCATGCTTGTCCGTGCAGTGCGGTGAGAGCCAGCATCATCCTTTCGCAATACATGACAGCAACGTAAGATCACGGGATTCGCATTATCAGCCCTATGTAGCCTGGGGCATCGAGTTTACGCCAGGCAGATCATCACTACGGCAATATGGAGCCAGCCATCTAGATATGCAGTTGCACGCACAAGATCCTCGACGTTGGCGCTTAATGGCAGGACTGCGCCATGCAGAACTGCCTGAGCTAGGAGAGGACTGCGTCTGCTGGGAAACAGGGTCGGAAGGATTTGATTCAATGCTGTGCCAATCGTTTGTGGTTGCCCTGACGTGAGGTTAGCTCTATGACTATTTGCCTACCGCCACGATGCAAACTCACGCGATGAAAGGTTCGGGGTGACCAAGCTTTGTACAACTCTAAGGCTGCCAGGGCTCATCTCCTTCTGATCGGTACTATTTGCGGCATGTGGGAGATAGATACGCACGGGCAGATGTCTTAATGCGGCTCCTTGTGGATTGAGCAACTTTTGATTAATAGGATGATACAGCGAGAAGTCATGCTGCTTGACCGCATCCCAAAGCTGTGTGCTGTCCTTCTCACTTAAGAACATGACTGTCTTGCCAGTCCCAGTTCGTAAGTAGTCGGCTTCCTTGACGCTGTTGCTGAAGAGGTCGTGCATCACCTTGTCCTCGGCGTCAAGCCGGACGAGCTGCTCTACGGGATAATTCGAAAAGTGTACAGTGAGCTGCCATGGCAGGTGAGAGTGACTGTCTTCTGACAAATCGTTCTTGTGGGATGTTGGTGCTTGGAGATCCGAAGGATATGCTGGCTCCGCTCCAGAGTAGAGGTCGTATAGCAGCCCAAGAGGGTAATGCCACTTCAAAGGTACGCCTTCATATGACAGCCACAGATCTGCTGGAGATACGTCAGGATAGATCAGGTTCGACGAAAAGAAAGTGTGCAGTCTCTGAGTAAGTAGACCAAGGTACGAGAGCCTGGGAAACTGGATCTGCACACCCATGTTAGATTTGGTCCAGCTTATACAAGAGACACCCACCATGTACGGATCCGATTCATTATAAGTCCTGCAATCTCCATTGTGCAACCGCACTTCCAAAGGGACGCTTCCTTGCCAAATGCTCTCTCGCAGCCTACTCGTGACATCTCTGGAAGACATCAAGAACGACGTAAGACAGCTGGGTAGGGCTTGGGTGACTAGGTTGATTGTGGGGTAGGCGGCGTGCCTGGTAGCGCGCGGAGAAAGCAAGGCCGCTGGTCTCGGTTGTAGCCAACCGTAGACGAGCAAAAGCACCTGCAGCCCTGTCAGCTTGCGTGTCTGCATTCCTCCGCATTTTTGTAGCAACGACTGACAATTCTGCCATGTGACGACTTACAGGGCTCTTGCTACTACCTGTATCACCCCGATCACGACCTACGGCAATGTACGCTCGAAGACAGTTGTTCTGTTCCTTTACTTTCAATCGCGCACCATGACTGCACAACTTAGTCGCAAACGATCGCGCCTTGCCTGCGACTCGGACGACGATGAAGCCCAACGACTGCGCCAACCTTCACCAGCGATTTCTACGGCAAGCGACACACTGAAAAGATCCAGAACACAGTGCGAACTAGATGAGCTGGGCATCGTAGGCTCCAAGGATGCTTGGATCGTAGACGTGGACGCCATACTGGCTAGCACGACAATAGCTGCGGTACCAGGCAGCGGACTGGAGCCTCACAACAATTGGCACAGGTACAAGAAGGGGGAATCTTCCTTGGTGTTTTGTGTGCAGGGAAACTTGCAGCTACACTATAACCTACTCTGGTATGTGTTCGAAAACCTGGAAGCCAGACCAAAACTGAGCAGCTACAGTTCTGCTTTGGACGATCTCTATGCTATTGCACCTTCGCTCCAAGCACTCGTCTTATGCCATGACCCTCAAACGCAGAGAACCTCTACGACGGCGCCTTTCTCGCTACCCTTGATATCGGCTGTAGATCCACCACACAATCACTTCGTCCGTATGGGGTTACTACATCCGCTTGGAGGAGGCAAATTTCCGTTGGATGCGCTTGCGGTAGTGGATAGACTGGGTCGTCGAAGGCTCGTTCTTCCGTTTGGCTGGGGCGCAGGGAAACACGCAGATACACCTGCAGGTCGCAGTATACAGAACAAAATGATGGCGTTGCTGAAGCAATGCATTGAGACATTAGAGAAGGAGACGCAGGGCGAGAAACGATATCCAGGTCCATGAAGGGCTAAGAGAATGTTCACTGCACATGTCGCGACGCAAAGTGGGAGGGTAGAAATCATCCTTTTCAAAACACTGTCAAGATCTCATTATTTCGTGACCACGAAGGCTGCTTCGTGTCTTTGGGCTGCGAGTCTCACTGCGCAACCACTAACCGAGCCTTGTCTCCTTGTCCTTGATGGGGATGTCCGAGCCAGTAGTGTTCTTGTACTGGCCTCGAATGAAGTCGGAGATTTGCTCGTCTTTGGCCTGCTCCAAAGCGGACTGCAACTTGGTCAGCGTGCGTATTGGTTGAATCGGTAAGAGTGTTGGTATACCTCATTGTCTTGAGGACCCTGTCCAAGGAACTTCTCCTGCACGAAGTCGACACCTGAGATGCGTCAGTCTTCAAGTAATTGTGACCTGCGGACACGTAACCTCACCCTTGTCAAGGTAGTCCTCGTTCTTCTCGCTCTCACGACCACCGCCGGCAGCCGAGTTGAGTTTGTCGCCAATGCCACCAAGGAAGCCACCGCTGCTCTGCTGTTGGCCTCCGGACGAACTGGTAGACTGCGCTTGTTGGCCTGAGGTCTGACCCTGGCTCTGGCTGTTGTCACCACCAGCCAACTTGTTGACGAAATCCATTGTGAAGTGTGTTGGACAGTGTTTCAGTTGTGAGTGAAGGAGTGAGGTTGTATTGTAGAGAACTGATACCTGCGTAGGAAGAGCAGGCTTATATAGAGACAAGCTGCTGGTAAGCTCGAGCTTGAGAGGCTGTGCAGGTAGCAAACAGGATTAAGCGGTCTTGGTAACAGTAGTGCAAATGATGCGCGGAGGGATAATGCGTACCTGGCATGCTAGTAATAGCCCCAGATAAGGCGCTACGTCATGCGGCAGGAGCAGGCGGACCCTTGCGATGTCCCGCTCGGCGACCCCGCAATGATTGGAAAATGCAGTCGCAACTTTAAGACGCATCCCACTTTGGTACCTCCGACTGATCTGCAAAAGGGGTGACACACCGCTCGCACATATTGATTGCGGCTTACAATCCTGGAAGCTGGCGTCATGATACCCGTCACTATCGTCACTGGCTTTCTGGGGTCAGGCAAGACCAGTAAGTTTTGAAATACTCAACAAATGTTGGTACACGCCCAGATTTCTATGTCGAGGCTAAGTTTTTGCAGCTCTAATCCTAAATCTGATCCAGCAATTACCAAAGGACTACAAGCTTGCACTCCTTAAAAATGAGTACGGCGATGTTGCTGTTGACTCACAGCTCGCTTCTTCTCAAGCAATCTCTGGCGTGCAGGAGCTTCTCAATGGCTGCATTTGCTGCAACCTCGTAGGACAACTGTCTGATGCTCTTGAACAATTATCCACCGATGTCCAGCCTGACCGCATCGTCATCGAGACCTCCGGGTCAGCGTTTCCTGCCACACTCGCCATGGAAGTCAACCGACTATCGAGAGAAACAGGGAAATACGTGCTAGACGGAGTGATGAGTGTCATCGACGTTGAGAATTGGAAAGGATATGAAGACACAAGTTACACGGCCAAAATTCAAGCAAGATATACAGACTTGATTGTTCTCAACAAGTGGGAGCTGGTAGACGAGCGACGACTCGAGGACGTCGAAGACAGGATTCTGGACCTGGATGTTGACCCACCAATACCCAGACAGAAGAGCAGTAAGGGTTGGGTCGACAAGGACATTGTGTTTGGACTGGACGCAAAGCTAGCCAAAGCTGTAGAACAGCCAAACAAGCACGGCCATTCCCACGAGCACAATCACAACCACTCGAACGAAGTAGAAGTTCTGAGTATTACACTTACCGGCAAGGACGGAAACGAGAGCGTTGACACAGATAAACTCGCGCAACTGCTGGAAGACCCTACCAAAGACGAGGTTTACCGCATCAAAGGAGTGCTGTACGCGTCGACGGTCCCTCAATCTTCAGACAAGGACATCAGCACATCGTCGACAGCGAGTGGGAGAGGACGCTACATCTTGAACTGGGCTTTTGGGCGATGGACATTCACACATGTTCCTGAAGCGCCGATAGACACAGTTACCAATGAGGCTGTGCTTCGTTTGACTGTTGTCACTGCGCGATACGAGTCAAACAAGTGGAAGAAGCAGATAGAGTCAAGTGGCTTAATCGCTCTGGAGGGTGGAGCAGAGGGGCAGCTGACAGTAGAGAAGAAACTATAGAAAGATACCCTGGTACTGAATCGATCGTATGTTTTGTATTGATATTTTGCTCTTGTCGCTCGTGTCTTCCTGATACTCAAGTCATTCTTATCTCTACGCCAGTCTTCTTTAGTGCGCATAGTATCGACCACTCCTTTCCTGTTCCTTGGCTAGAGCGTCCGTCTGTTAATTTTACAGGGTGACCACCATAGCACCTTCGCCTACGGAGCAGCGGTACAGACAATCACTATATTGGGACGGAAAAATTGGTAGAATGTGAATGTATTGGTAGTTCGCGTACATATCTCCAAAAATACAGGTCCAACCCAAAACACCAACTTGAAAGTCGATATATGTGCATACATCGAATGGTAATCACCCCCTTCTTCAATCAGCTCTTTTGATCCAACATCTTTCCACTTCACGCGTGCGCTTAGGTGAATGCCATGCTCTTCTTGATCTCAGCGATCGCAAGAGCAGGGTTGAGGCCCTTAGGGCACGTCCTCGAGCAGTTGAGAATGGTGTGGCATCGGTACAAGCTCATGCTGTTGTTGAGGGCGTCCTGGCGCTCGGCCTTCTTCTCGTCACGCGAGTCGGCGATCCAGCGGTAGGACTGAAGGAGGACGGCAGGACCGAGGTACTCCTCCTGGTTCCACCAGTATGATGGGCAGGATGTCGAGCAGCAGGCGCAGAGAATGCATTCGTAAAGACCGTCGAGCTTCTTACGGTCCTCCTTGGTCTGGCGGTACTCACGACCCTTTGATCTGTTAGTGGGAACTCAAGAGCTAGACAGGATACCAAGAGTACTTACGTCAGGCGAAGGAGTGGTGCGCTGGAGGTAGGGCTTGACTGAGCGGTATTGCTTGTAGAAGAGCGTCATGTCGGGAACAAGGTCCTTGACGACGTACATGTGGGGAAGCGGGTAGATGCGAGACTCCTTGGTGGTGTCTGTGGGAATGCGGCACAAGCAGGCGAGAGTGTTGACACCATCGATGTTCATGGCGCAGCTGCCGCAAATGCCCTCACGACAACTTCTCCTGAAGGTGAGGGTAGGGTCGACCTCGTTCTTGATGCGGATGAGCGCATCCAACATCATGGGTCCGGTCTTGTTCAAGTCGAGCGTGTACGACTGCATCTTGGGCTTCGATGATGGCTCGTCAGGGTTCCATCGGTAGATGTGGAAGGTCTTGGTCTTCGCATCCTGGCTGGGCTCGGGCTCCTGCTTCGTAGAGGTCTTGCTCTCGGGGATGGGCTTGCGGGCCGGGTCTGGGACGATGCTCTCCGCGACCTTGGAGATGGGCTCGCGGGCGGTGGTGTCAGTGACGGAGGCAAAACCGCGCGAGAAGACAGCCGGGCGGAAGGCTATAGCAAGGGCGTCAGCAGAGCTCAATGGCGCATATAGCTGGTGTACAAGGTCCGCCTACCTGTCTGCCTCGTAGCCAGACGAGCAAAGGTGCGTGTGCAGGCCATTGTGGGTTGTGTGGAGTGGAGAGTGCGGGATGTCGTGTGTCAGTGTGTCGCGCTCATCGAAGGTTGTTAACCATGGCCGAGGTGAGCGCTGGCACGTGGCCAATCAAATCCTTTGTATTGCTGAACGAGGTCATAATCTGATGGAAAAGCCTCGGAAATTTTCGGTTGGCTTTTCCGGCTTTGCCACGTCCGATCTCTAACGTCAACACTCACGTCGGCTATCTCGTTGCTTGATATTACAACTTTTGACTCTGTGCTTCGAGAAACTTTACGATTCAGCTTGCTGAAAAATACACAACGTTCTCGAACAGGAAGTCACGAGTCGTTTCGTTGTTTGCACCAGTCTCAGTCGCCACGACAAGCTCGCACGTTGGCGCCAGCACGACGATACGGCCACGAGACATTGGCGAAAGATCTGTTCAAAGCCCAGACTGTGCATGTTATGGTTTACGGTGTTGAAGGGTAATATCTCAACTTGCATGTGAACTTCCCTATAGGTCACGTGAGCACCTCGCAGCCCCCCGGCCTCCAGCGTCTACGGGTCTTCAATCAAGTGGATTCTGCAATTGAGAGTCGCGATTTCAGTCTTTTACCTGCAAACTTCCACTTGATGCCACTGCCAATACGGCGCCTTCGCAATTGTGCCACTTTTGCTGTATACAACCACCTTGCAAGCACATCTCCAAAGCTATCTTCCACTATGGCCTCAAACCGGCGCTTCAATCCCACTGAAACCATACACTGGATCCTGGACTGGGATGGCACCATCACACAACACGACACACTCGATGCACTTGTTAGCATAGCAGCTTCTGCCAAGCCTGATCTTTCCGTACTTCAGGAGTGGGAACGGGTATCAAAAGCGTACATGTCTGATTACACAAGTGCCATGGAGACCCTTGTCTACGGTGGTAATTTACCAACGACTCTGGAAGAAGAGAAAAGACTTTTGCAGGCGCTTTCACGAGTTGAGCAGGCAAGCCTAGATCGTGTGTCTTCTGCTGGTATCTTTGCAGGTTTGACCCGGCAATTGATCGCCGAAGGCGCCACAAAGCTGATCGAATCTAAGAAGGTCGAACTACGTACAGGCTTTGCACCATTTCTGCACCTTGCTCGAAGCCGATCTCGTGACAGACTGGACCTTTTGAGCGTCAATTGGAGTCGTTACTTTATTGAATCCTGCTTGGCGGCTGCAAAGGCACCTGTGCACAACAGCTCGATATATGCAAACGAACTGGACGGTATCAGAGATGGTCAAGTCTCACGTGGCTATATTGGCCCTAAGAATGAAGCCGACATGTCGATTGTTTCCAGTGGTGACAAGTTGAGTTACCTTAATCAATTGCGCAGACGACAAGGCGAGTCAGTCGTGTATATTGGAGACAGCTGGACCGATATAGAATGCCTCCTCGACGCAGAGTTGGGTATCTGCATCCGCGATAAGCCACTCAGCAGCTCACAGAAGAAACTGAGTGAGAGATTAGAAAGCTTGGATGTTCACTGCCCTCATCTATCAGATTGGAGGCAAGCTGATGAGCGGCAAGTAGTATGGGCTAGAGACTTCACCGAAGTCAAGCAATGGGTAGAAGCGCATAATGCAGGATCCTTCTGAAACTTCGAAAAGAATCAAGGTCATCTCTGTTGCAGAAGTATGGCCAAGCTCAGTGTCCCGATATCATGCTGGAGCCTGGGGGCCTTCAAGTATCTTGGGCGCGAGCCATTGTAAGCGAAGCAATGTAGACACCAAAGTCATTGTTGGTGTACAAAGAGTATGTAACTATGTTGAGCGTCTCCGTCATCCGTGCCCTGAGTAGGCTATGGCCCAGGTCTCAACATGGAAGCTGTCAAGCATAGCTTAACCTAGCGAATTGGTACAATGCGATGAACCCTACCCCCGTAATGTATCGTAGTAAAAGTATGGAAAGGAAACAATCATCAGATCGACTTGTTCTGATACTATGCTGCGAACATATTCACTTTCGGTAAGCGAGCCAATCAAGTGTTTAGCGTCATGTAAACATCTCAGGCACATTGTGCTCTCACCGCTGCAGACGTTAACATCACAATTTCTTAGGTGATTCTTAAGAGGTACAGCAACATGTCTGATCAGCCGATGTTTGGAGGCTCCGATGATGGATCTATCGACTCTTACGACCTGGCGCCCGACTCCCCATTGACCAGAGAAAAGACCCGCGTAGCGCATGCGACTTGGCTACTGGAGCTGGAAGAAAGACCCGAATTTAAGCTACTGCACTCATTCCTACAACAATCTGATGTCAGTCAAGATGATACCATCCACCAGCTGGTGGAACTCACACATCAATCTGCTCTGGACGACACAATCGGCAACCACTGCTGGATGACTGCATGCTCCTTCTTGGAACTGGCCGGTCGTACTGCCCCTGAACAGCAATCTAGGATCATTGGATTGCTTCTGTCTCTCCGTTCGGTTATTCTCACAGATACCAGTAGCAACGAGCCCTGGACTTTTGAGGACGGTCAAGGCATTGTCTGGCAGGACCTTCCCACTTTCGGGTATACCATTGCTGATGAAATGGGTTCTTTTGGTGAATAGCAATATTATATCTCACCTGAAACCAATGCTGATATTGTCTAGATGGCCAGGAGAAAGACTACACACAAGAAGAAGTGCAAAAATGGGAAAACCTAACAGCCTTCCTTGCACAGATCGATGCTAGTCCCTCAGCCACAAATTCAGTACTGGATTCTTCTACTTCAACAGCGCTGACAACTTTCGCCTGGGCTTTTGAGGGCAGTGGAAATTCTGTGGAGCCTTCTGAGCTCACCATTCGTCTCGCGTGCATTTGGCTTGTCTATGATGCGGACAAGCTGTGGTCAAAGGTCCAGGATCCTGCAGCTGATACCAACACCCTTGAGCGCTGGAATACTTGGAGACAGGGTCTGGCTGATGTCCAGACACATGCTACAAATGGTACCACGCCCGCGCTGATTGCACATGCGTTGGCGCAGATGCAACGGGTCCAAGTTGACAACTAGCCAACGCACGAAACTTAACTTCTGCGTCAAATACACCTGTCACGGTTTCAAGGATGCTACAACTATCTTTTCAGTGAATATAAGGTACAAATCGTTCCCAATCCGGTTGGATTAAGGTGCAGTTACGCCCGTACGACCGATACTGACCCATTAGTCTGCCAGTTCACGGAACAGCGCCTAGTATCATCTGTCCCTCGTCTTCAGACTAGCCATGCCAGGTGAAAGGCTGTCTTGAACAGTGCTGTTGTGAAACGGTCCGCGCGAGCTATGCATAGACACATATGACAACAACGACGCATGGTGAAAGTCCCTGCGAATAGTTCGGGAAACAGCATGTAGTAGCTATTAGCAGTATGATATTGTTCTGTAGAAATGCATTACAGTGTACATTACACCACTACTCAAACACCAGTATGCGCCGACGCAGTATTATCCCCACACGCCCACTCCCTGCGTGTCACAAACTCAGGGATCTTATCGACAAATGGAAACAGAGATGCACTGGCCATCCAATCTCTGCGTATTTCAAGATCAAGGGTCTTGTCGAGAAACTCGAGCATACACAAGTCAAATGTGCTTCCTACCTGCGGATCAAAGACAACAACCAGCCAGCCAAAAAATCCAGCAGTCCTAGAAGCCTGCAAAAGGACTACGACTCCAGGATTCCAGCAGAGACACCCACCGAGTCCTACGTGATCAAAGATCACCGCTACCCCACTCTTCGTTCACTCAAAACAGACGAAGAGATCGGCGACGGCCTATGGGTATGCTGTCACTGCCGCCACGAGAACATCATGCGCCACTATAAGGGAAGCTTTCCATTCAAGCACTTGGCATGCACTAGCTGCTCCCGCATCATATGCAGCGGCTGCATATCCACCGAGATTCTATCTCCGATACCCTTTGGCATGGTCAACGCTCCTCACACTGCCGTGGGGAAGGAAGTGAGATACCTCCAAGTGTGTCCGCAGTGTGGTCTAAGCCATCGCGCTGAAATGGTGGGCACTACGCTTGATTTCTATGGCGTGACGTGCGTTGCGTGTGGGAACTCATCGTTTGGTGATTGGCCTAGATACCATATTGGGTCTGTAGAACCGTATAGGAAAGATCCAAATGCGAGTTATGCGCGTTGCGTGGAGATGAGGGCGGAGCGGGCCGCTCATCATATATGTGGTCAGGAGGAGTAGGATATGGCATTGTTTGGATGTCGTTGTGCAGGTCAGGTCCTCAGGCTTTTGTGGTGCTTTTGAAAGGCTTTGTGACTGGAACATGGTTGAATATTCGGCCATGCAAGCGTTACGTCTCCATTGTCCGGTGCTTTGTCTACTACTGTGCCCTTGAGCTGCTTACCTCACAAGCTTGGAGGCTCTGGTCACGGATAGATCGGCTTTATGTCAAAGATGTCAACCTTTGCTAATCTCCCACCGTCACACCCAGTCGAGTCAGACACAGAAGTCCAATGTAGATTGAGGAAATCGCGAAGGTTGGTAAGGCCATAAGCGGCTAGAGAATAAAACTAAATCAAAGCCATTTTCAAGTATGCTGAGATACCTCAGCGAACAAGTCTTCTACGCCCGTCATCTGAGATCCAAACAACTTCGAAAACGATGCCTCGATATAGCAGCAATTCGTATATGCGGCTGAAGGCTTATGTGATCTGACAAGCTGACGTGCATTACGGAAGCGCGGCTTTTCATGCCAACAAGTGCTTACACACACTGTGTGAACATGGACCATCGTATTAAAAGAGGAGTTCAAGTTCAAGTTGGTCATCCACGGCAGTTTTAAGGGAGGCGTTCTGTCACGACAGCGAAGAAACATGTCAGGTACAAGTATGCACACATACGGCTTGGCGATCCAAGCACCTTGTCTTTGACAGTACCATACTCTGTTGGGAGAGGGGTGGTCTTATAGCTTGCGGATCCAACGGCGTTTCTCACCTCGGAGCAGCCGTCGAATAGGTACTCAAAAGTAACCAGGTTATAATTAATGTTGTAACGAGCTAAAGGTTGGGCTGACTTGGGTGGCATGTACATGGAAGAAGCACCAATTTTTGCTAGATTGTTTTGCACAATTGACTACCGTGACATCATGCATGGGCGGTATGACAACTTTTAATGGTGTACTATAGTAGAACGATAAGTGGAGAAGGAGAGGTAGGGAGGGAGGTGGCTTTCTCCCTATTAACGACACCAGAAATTACTTCGCGGTCGAAGCAGTTCAAGGCGGCATTCCCACTCGAAGGCACATGAATGCAAACGCAATTCTCGTGTGGTGGGGAAGTACGATACAGTGAGACTCAAGCAACAGACAGTCACAAGTCATCGTGCTGCAGCACCTTGGCGTCTACGCATGGTCGAACACAGAGCAAAAATCTCGTCCCTGTCAGGCTTTTACTTGCAACAGGTTTTCCGTCGTGCGAATCGTCCGAGATGCTCGTTATTGGCACTCGGCAGCGGTCGTACTCGGAGATGAAACGTCCTTGTATACGAGGCTCAGTATCGTTTTTCAGCAAAACGCAAGAAATCGATGGCGATCCTTCCGCAACGGCGCTCACATCGACAGTACTCATAAATAGATTGGGTCTCCACAAGGTATACGATGCGAAGTGGATCGAGCATGGTTCAGGGGTTAGATGAAGAATTCGAGAAAAAGGGAGGCGGGTCTTTCAGATGGCACGATAAGATAAGAGGCTGTATGCCAGCATCACGTCGGTGCGACCGGAGGTCCAGGTCGCGACTCAGATGTGGGGCTGAACATCATAACTGGAGATGATGAATGGAGATGGAGATCCTCAACGCCATCTCGCATCATCAATCTGCAACATATTGGCAGATGTGCTACAGACGTCGATCCGATCGTGTCGTCGTCAGAGACCCGCGTCAAAGGTCAAGAAACAGGCTGGGTATTGAACTCCACAACACCCACATATCTTAACCGAGCGCTCTTGTTTATCTTGGACAAGCTCGAGATCAGCTTGGTGGCCTGACGATCAGCGGCTGCGGGGAGCATTACGCGTTCGACGTGCTAAAGCACGTTGCAAGCGTTCAACATTCAATCGGTGGAGGGTCCTTGAGAAATCCGAGAGGCGGGAGTGCTAGCCAGTGTCCTGCAGATGTGTGACTACGAAGCTGAACATTCAAAGTTGCCGTGGCCAGTCGGATGCTTCGAACGACGCACTTCTGCAGCAAGCATGCGGCTTGGTATGCGGCTAGCGAAGCGCAAAAAGAATGCTCGACGTGCAATGATATAGGTCAACGCATGGATTGTGCAATCATGTAGTTGTAGCACACGATGAACTGAACGCTCGATACCATGTTCGTTGAGCGGAAAGGGTTGGACGAGCAGTGGTCAAAGTGACGTCGAGAAAGTATGGGGTACGAGTCGCGTGGTTTCGAGGAAGGCACCCACTCAAGTCGATAGACGGCAGGCACATCTCAACACCAAAAGTTGCGGCGCTGAGCCTAGCCGAATTCCACAGACTTCAAAACGGGCGAGTGCCGTGAAAGATGGTAGTACAGTCTGTGCTGTTGTGAGACCGGGAAGGTCAAGCCACTACTCGGCAGCGTTAAGAACATAAGATGACGGGGTTCAGGCAGGTCTTCGACTTGGCCAAGTTGGCTGAATACAGCATGTCCTTGACCATACTAGAAAGCTCTACTGTAGGACAGCGCAGGACAGGCAGTCTTCCCGTGGTCCGCTACTCGGAAGCGACCGTGCAGCGAGAAATGCAGGCTGGGCACGAGCAGATTCCCTGCGCCGCGTGAATACTGTGTACAGTGTATCGGAGCCTCGAGGCCGAATGCAGCCTTTCATTTTATAGTCGCATGAAAACCTTGAATGTAATTGTGCTGACCCTGGCGGCAGGCACACCCAATTGCTGTGCTGAGAGCGAAGGCGTGCTGTTGCAAGGCTGGCAATTTTGAAGCCATCCAGACGCGGTAGATGGCTCTTGCTGCAGAGCCGCTAACATGGGTCCCGTTGTCATGGTCAACAAGTTCGAGCGCGCCGCGGCTCACGTCGCACGAGATGGGAGTGTGACGATGAGTCTGAAACAAGAGCTCAACGAGAGGGAGGCCGTGTGGGCTGCATGGGCTCGATGACGCCGTGCGGGCAGACGATTGCATTGCGCGTCAGCGGCAGTCCATCTCTTGATCAGCGCGCATGTTGAGCTGGGGGCCACAGGCGAAAACGTGCCTGAGTGGCATGAATGTTTAGTCTAAGTTTGGTACGGTTGCTGGGGGTCCAAGCCATCTGGCCGTGGCATCCTGGCATGGATGGCGCGGACTCAGACATCAACCAGCACTGGACTGAGCAACACTCTAGTCTAGCGGGACGGTCAGTGTGGTAGATGGCTGGTGGCTGAGAGGTGTGCTGCGAGGAGCCACTTTCGTCGCCGTCGACTGCAGCAGCAGCTACGTGCAACACTCAAGTCGCTGTTTGCGTTCAGGCTCCGGTCCTGGCCGCTGTGTTGATACAGAAAACGGTGCTATAGCGAGCGGCGCGCAGCAACCCCAAGCAGCGCCTCCCGAGCGCGCTAGCCTGACTGCGGCTGGATTTTATTGCAATCGGTAGATCCTTCAGCGACTTTTGCGAGTCGTCAACCCCTAGGAGCTACGACGGCATCCCGCAGCAGCATCACTTCTTCAGGGTGCCCGTGCGAGCATTCTCCCTCTCCGCGCGCCTTCACCCGCTCCCTCCCAGCTGTTTGTCCGCCTCACGCGGTTGTCGCTCTTTGATTTGGCTGCACTGCACACTTTGTCACAGAGGAAAGGCTGCTACCGGCCTGTGTCTGGTAAGTCGCGGTACTACCCCAACCCCAGTCTCCCAGCGGTGCGGAGCATTGTTGCGTGCGGAGCAGACGATCCGGCACACGCTGCCAGGCAAGCGCAGGGTGAGACGCTGCGACGTCAGCGCAGGCAGTGCGAGGGCGCGAGAGACATGCAGCGGCTGCTGGCTGCTCGTCTCCTCGGACGCTGCTGAGGCTGTTGGGAGCTGTGTGCTGCTGCTGGCGTGCTAGTGCGTCCGCCATGTGCGCAACCACCTGCCTACCACCGTCTGATGGTCACTGCCTGCCACTCCCTGCCCTGCGCCATCGCCGTCGACCTCTCGTGCCTGCCTGCACCCTTCCTGTCGCGCCTGCAACGCCGCTCAATTGCACCCGCACCCGCACCCGCACCCGCTGCCTAACCTGTCCGGCGCTGCACACTGCCAGCTAGCTAGCTAGAGTACTGACCCGCCTCCCAGCACCACCCCCTTCAGCATCCTCATCTCCTCTACCTACGCTCGCTCCCTGCCGCGCACCTGCTTCCCCTCCGAGCACCTATTCCTACCGTACATGCTATAGCCGGGCCGCTGCACGCAGGCCACACCGGGCATTCGAGAGCGCCCCCCGCGCAGCAGGCACACAGACGGCGGCACCATGGTCAAGCCAGGGCTGGGCCTCTTCACCGGGCGCCGCAAGTCGCAGAGCAATGTGCTGGAGGAGCTGTCCTCGAGCACGGCGCCAGCGAGCCCTGATGCTGCGGCCGCGCCCGCGCCCCCGCCCGGCGAGTCAGGCGGCTTCCGCCTCATGAGCCGGCAGGAGGTTGAGAAGCAGACGGAGCGTCGCAAGACAATGGAGAAGGAGAAGAAGAGCGCCTTTCCACGCTTCAGCGGCTTTGGCAGCAATGGCAACAAAGCTCGCCATCAGTCATTCGACGACGAGTCTCCAGGGTCCTCGAAGCGGTAAGGCAACCTGGCCCATGGCCCATGCGGTAGCGCCGGCGTAACTGACTCCTGCATTAGTGACAGCAAATCTAGCAGTGGGACGCAATTTTCGACGTCTCGTCCTTACATTAACGGCCAGCATGGGTCCACCTCTACTCTGCCGTCCTCGACCGACACTGGCTCTGACGATAACCTCTTTGCCAACGTCCCACGCCCGCAGATCCCGAACCACAACAGCTCCCCTGGCTCGTATTTTTCTTCCAAGAAATCACTGCCAGCCCTGCCCAAGACTAGCTCAGGAGCACCCCCCAATAATAGCGCCGCCATGCCCTTCGGGTTCGGTAAGCGAGATCGCGCCATGACAACATCGAGCTATGCCAGCACCGCTATGCCGCCGAAGCTCGACCAGGACCTGTCCTTTGGAGACGAGTCCTCCTTCGACGACATCTTCAGCGGCCTTAACCGCAAGGCCTCCCCTGAAGTGACAAGACAACCTGAGCCGACGGGCCGCTCGCTCCTTGCGGAAAAGCGCACATTCCAGCCAGACCCTATCAAAGTTCTACCACAGATGAATGTTGAGCCACCCTTAAGAAGTTGGGACAGCCGCGGATCAGCCGACAACCTCATGGACTCACCTCGTTCCGAGAACGAATCACCCCCCGTGCCGCCGCCACACAAGTACCAACAGTACGCCCCCGTATCCATGGCTCCCGACAGCCCCGACCTGCAGTCGTCTACTGCCTTCCAAGATCGCAATGGTCAAGCCGCCCGTGAGCCCTTCATGCGTGGAGGCAGCACCTCACCCGAGCAGAACAATGCTTCCATCTCAACATCCTCAGCCCACTCCTTCGAGACTCCTCTCTCATCACGATCCGCCTCCACTAATGCCACCCCGAGGGCACCACTGCCGCCGTCCGCCATTGCCTACAACGATGACGATGAAGACAACATGTTCGCACCGCCACCGCCCAAGGCGCAGGCTCAGGTTCAGGCAGCGCCTGTACCAAGGGCAGCGCCCCAAGTCGCGAAGAACCCCCCTCGACCTACTGGCGCGTCGCGGGTCATGTCTCAGGCTGAATTCCGTGAATACCAAAAGAAGCGAGCTGCGGCACCTCCTCCAGAAGACAGCGAGTCTGAGGAGGATTATGAGGACGAAGAGGACGCTATCAAGAAACGTGAAGAGGAGGAAGTGTTGAGGCGTAAGAACCAGCAGATGTCCTTTGCACGAGAGGCCATGCGCCGCTCGACCACAGCCCCAGCGGATCCCAACAGACCAGAGAGCATTGTGGATAATGCTTTCAATTCTTCTGCTATGGGCTTCCCATCTGAGACTTCGATGAAGGCAGATGAGTGGGAAGACGAGGACGTTCCTCTCGGTATACTGGCACAGCATGGCTTCCCAAGCACAGCACGGAACCGAGTCCCAAGCCAGCCCCTCAATGCCATTCCCTCGGCTTTCCCTGATCGCCCAGCCTCTGCTGGCGCTATGGGTGGGAATCGAGCGTCACACCTCCCTGCCTTTGCCAGAAACTTGCCAATGGACCCTCATACTTCATTCATTGGTGGTGGCCTCGTTCACCATGCAAACCGCGAGTCACTGGGCTTCAACAACTTCCCTCGTGGGCCAGCATCTGTCGCTGGTGACGCAATGGGTGGCGGCTATGGACAAGGGCCCATGGGCACGCCCCCACCACTCATGTACAACGATGCTGGCATGTCTGCGCCATCTCTTGTTGATCAGATCCAGATGCGCGACATGACGAAAAAGAAGTACTTGGGAGGTGCGTCCAACAAGAAGCCTGTGGAGGGTCCATTCACTGGCATGCTAGGGAACCAGATGAACACCCAAGGCCAGTCTCAAAACCCAATGCGCATGTCGCAGATGCCAACCATGAACGGGATGAATGGCATGAACGGGATGAACGGGATGAATGGCATGAACCCCATGATGATGGGCGGGCAAATGGGGCCTATGATGGGCATGGGCCAGATGGGCTACATGCCACAGCAACAAGACTTCATGCAGATGCAGCAGCAGTACCAGCAGATGCAGCAAATGATGGCTATGCAGTTCCAGCAGATGCAGATGCAACAGATGCAACAGCAGCAACAACAACAGCAAGACCCGCGAATGTCGATGGCTATGCCAAACAACATGTTCAACAACGGCATGATGGGACAGGGGCAGAACATGATGGGTGGCAATTCGTTTTTGAATGTGCCAGGCATGCAGAATGGTATGCAACCTCCTCAAAACCGGCCCATGTCTATCATGTCCACACAGCAGCGCCCATACTCCACCTTCGGGGGCGGTATGGGTATGGGACCAGGTCCTGGCTACACACCATCGATTGCACCCTCTGAGCGTTCCAACATTGGTCTTTCTGCGCGGTACAGACCGGTCACTAACCATTCGGATGCAGTCTCGAATGGCACATCAATGACGCTACAGGCCACCAGTGGCGGCGCCAACAAATCCGGCGTGATCAAAGGCATCCTAAAGAAGAGCCCCCAGATCAATGTTGAAGAGAAGGACGACGAGGAAGACTGGGGCTCCGTAGCTGCCCGCAAGAGCAAATTCGGTAAGGGCAAGGAAAATTCCAACTCCGGTCTGGAGGATTTGACGCGCGGTCTCAATATTTGAGGACGCAAAAATTCATTATTTAATGGCTTGAAGATTGAAAGACGGGAAGATGTTTACCGATTGGTTGGTTGATTTGCGCCAAATCTGCGATACGGAGCGAGCTTTTTGGTCTTCTGGTTTGGTGTAATCGCATTTGCATGGCGTTCTTTTCCCATTTGCTCGGCTTTTGTACGGAAAATTTTATATCCTCGCGACTACCCCTTTGCTCATTGGTTGATCACATGGCATTGAGAGGGGGAGGGGAGAGGGAGCGACGAGAAAGAGATGATTGCATTCATAGCCCAAAGGTCTCCCACGGGTGGCTTGTATTCTTTTTCCTTCACGGTCTAGGAGGAGGTGTGACTCGGATAGAATTCGCTGTAATTATAATACCATACGCTTCGGCTCCTCTCTGCGTTTTGTCGGGTCTGACCTGAGCGTGGTTGCACTTGTGTAGTGAGAGCATTGAGATGAGTCCACTAGGTGGTGGTAATAATATCTAGGTTTTTGCTATGTCCCTTCTTCAAAAAGCACCAATCGTCTATCATGCGTGCCATTCACAGCTCATGCCAGGTAACAACATCTCCACCGCTCTCGAACCATGCGTCCGCACAGCTCATGACATCAATGCAATCGACCCATTTATCGTTCTCTACCGCTAGGGCTCGCGGGACCACCTTGAAGAAACCTGATGTCTGGTCGTTGCATCCAACCTCCTGAGGTTTCTTCCCTCCCAGCTTCTCACATTGTTCTTCATCAACGCCAGCCCTACGAGAATCGCTCGAGGTCGTAAAGATATCAGCGCCATATTTGCTGTCGTCGTTGGATCCTTCCACGGAGATGCCGTATATCAACCCATCTCGACCAACGACTTGTTTTGACCGAACGATCCTGTCGACAAAGTTATGCAGACGCCACGTCTTGCACTGTGAGGTACATGTGAATGCCCAGATCAAAATATCGGGTCGAGTCTGAACAGCAAGCTCGCAAATATCTGGCAATATCGCAATTTCCATACCGGACAGCAAGATGGGCCAAACGGTGTTGCTGTCATCTGTTCCCAATCTCTCTGCCGGGTCGAAGACAGGGGGCTCGTCCCACCAATTTAGCCAGTGGTTTGAGTCTTGGACTTTTGAATCGAATGAAGTGGGAATGTTTACGTCCCCACTTTCTGCCGTTTGCTCCAGCCTCGATAGAGCCAGGACGTCTGGAGGAACGCTGTACAGCATAACAGTGTCGCCAAATACCGCTACAATGCGAGCACCAGAGGACATGTCAACCGCCGTGGTATAGATTCTCGGACCGACTCTCTCCTTTGGTGGAACCAAGACGACCTTGCGTATCAGTTTCGCAGGTCCTCCAAGTGGTGCGTCGCATCCAAGTACCAGTCTGTCATTGGACGGATCAATGAAGATTACGTGATGACCGTCACTCAGCGGTATGGCATTATAGTGGTCACAGTCCTGAGTCTGCTGAGTACGCGTCTCGCACTTGAATGAGCCCCAGAAGGGGCTGCTAATCTGAATCTTGGGAAGCCCTCGGTTGATTGCTAGTCGTTGGACAGGATGCGCAGCACTCGAGATTAGGCGTAGCTTTTTGGATGACTCGAGCCCGAGACGAGGTGATAGGAAGTACAGATGGTCACTGGGCAATGTGAGTGGGAACCATCGGCTCAAGCTTTGCCCTGTAAGTGCGTCGATCCAGTGTAGCTCAATTCCCGCAGAGCAGCCGTATGCAACGCACCGACGCTGTGGGCAAATGGCAACGTTGCGTGGTGGATCGTCTTCCGAGCAAAGATGTCTGTAGAAGGTAGAGGTGCCGGTTCCGAGTGGCACGCTTTGAGCTGTCGGCTTGGTCTTCGAATTGGCTGTGAGGGCTTCTATCGGTCCACGAAGATCTAGATTCCATGTACGATTGATGAGGTGCCTTTCATGGGTACTGTCATCGTCAGTGTCTCCGAGATTGAACCCTTGACTGTGCGCCTTCAGTTCGATTGCATTGAAGGTGTCCAAGGCCGGATCCTGGACAAATGTACAGCGTTGGAGGACACGAGACAAGGTGGTCTCAGTTGAGTTTATCGCGTTGTCAAGATCGTGCGTGTCCCCAGTAATCACAATAGGTTGGGTGTTCATCCACGGTATATATCCGTCACCCTTGACATACGTGTCGCCAGAGGAAGTTGCTCCCTGTAGGTTTGGGCGACCATATCGAAGCTCGCATACCATACCCATTCTGCCCTCGAGAAGAGCTGCGACGGCTCCCCGACCCACTGACGCATTCATGCTCATCGCGAGGACTCTCCTTGGACATACCACGCTTGTGAGCGGCTGTAGGAGCCCGTCTTCCATACCGTAGATACGGATGAGCGTATCCTTTGCAACCATTAGAAACTTCCCGCAGATGCTTGAAGTTAACAGCAAGCCGTGTCCGTTAGCTAGTTCCGAGAAGTCGATGTCTGTATGTCCAATAACTGTCGATCTGTCATCCAAGCCATTTCCAGTCCAATGAGAGGCTAACGCGCATTGACGAGAGAGAGTTCGACTTAGGTTCCATTCCAAGCTGGTGGTAGCGATACTGCATCCCTGCGCCGTTTCACAGCAACTTTGCCACCCCCCTCTAATCAGCATCGTTTTCAGTAGGGTCGTATTCAGACTCGCCGCCATCCAATCTCGGCAAGTGTGTCGTGCAGCATTGAAAGTCTTTGGGTCTAGGAGCGTAAGAATGTATACCAGTATCTCGTTCGGCAATTTGCTGGAAGCTGGGCATAGAGGCGGTTGGACAGATTTGATGGACTTGTGACAGAGTCGACAGGCAAGCTTGAAGCTTTCCTGCGTCTTACTGTCTAAATGATACGAGATACATTTGAGGATGGCCAGATCTTGAAAGAAGTCATGTTTGCGAGGCGAGATATGGAGTCCAGATAAACTGTTAGGTGAGGCCGTGATCTGTACCGGACTCGCGATCGTGAGAGTGTTATTACCATTCGGGTCTTCAATGAAGGTGTTGTTATGCTCTTCAACCGATGTACTTGCCCCAAGAACTACGTCTGAAATACTCCGCGCCACCTCTTGACCTAAACTCGGCTCAAACGATTCGGTTTGGACACTTATGTTGTCAACTACAGAGAAAGAGTCCGACCGTATGCGGCGCGAAGGTCGTCCATCACCAAAAGAACCCATTAGACTTCGATGTCTCGGAGTCGAATTACTGCAGGATCCCGCAGGCCGCAGGCTGGGCCCACTGAATATGAACGTGCCGGGTGACATCAGGTCGAGGCTTGGGACCGAACCAAGGACAGAGGACCCTGGTAGCGAACCAGAGCTTGACGCCCTTGACCGAGCCTGCTCATTGGAAGCTTGAGCTCTTCTTGTGGGTACGTTGCCAAAGAAAGAGCTGATTACTCGATGGAAAGCGCCTCTGGATTTCAGCTGTCGCCTGTAGGGGAAAGGGCCTTTGTGAGCATCAATCTTGGATATGCGCGAGCTGGTTGCCCTGTCGTAAAGAACAGAATGCCGGGATGCGCGGGGGAAGACGTGGCGAAGCTTTTCTGAGTGCTTTGATAGCAGGAGCTCTTGGTTGTGACTGGAAGGGGATGTCGATCGCTCCGTCACACGTTCTGAAGTTGTGTTGGTCGACTGTGACCGATCGATCGCCGCTCCTGGAGCTTGTGACATAGGTACGGGTAGAGGACGCGTACAGCCGAGTGAAATTCTGCGGAGAGTTGGCGATTCGAAGAACGATGTGACCTGGACAGGTTCGAGGTCGACTACTGGTAGAATGGACCCGGATTTAGTACCAGCAACTCCTCTCGAGAGGTAGATTTGAGAAGACGTTGTGACTGCAGCCCCTGTTGGAGCCTCTCTGGAGTCTCTTTAGTGCGGCGGAACTTATGTTTTGATCAGGTTGAGATAATAGGTGCGTAACCAGTGACAGTCAGTTGTACTTTAGGTGAATAATATTCGAAAACGGGGCTAGAGATGCTCAATAAAGTCGGCGACAGTACATTCTAAGCAAGGCGTCTCAGTCGATGCATAAGATGAATCGCAGATTGAATCAAGGGTAGGAACGTCAGAAAGTCCAAATGCAATTGGGTATCGGATGGAAAGAACGCCGCAAGCTTATGCTGGAAGGTACTACAGGCAACACCGACAGGAAATCTCCGTGTATGTCTCGACAAATATAAACAAGTTGGAAGGTGCAACTGCGCTGAATCATCTCAGGCATCGCCGTTGTGCGGTGTGGAGGCGTTGGATCCGTTCACGGACCTTGTGCTCTTGTTGGCAAGCCAAACATCATTAAGACTACAAACAAGGTTAGTGATGACTTTGGGTATGCTGCAATGAACCTACGGCATTACGAGACTCGGTATCTCGAACTTCAACCCGCTCTCTCTAGCTTCGTCTAATGTGAGTCGTCCTGCAGGTCTTCTGCGCCCGTTGGTTTCGGCGTGAACGGCTTCCTCTTGAACGTCGCGGCCCAGGTCTGAGCGCTCAGGATCTCTTAGACTACGGAGAGCAATAAATTTCATAAGAGGGCGGTAGGTTCGAGCATAGACGAACAGGAACCAGACAGTGCCTACTGCCAATGGAGCCACGAGGATGGCCCGTTTGAACGCCTTCTTCAGTGCCAGCTGTCCAGCAACAGTCGCCTGGAATAGAACCACTCCAATGATGACGCGGTCACACATCATCGTCCAGCCTCTGCCAGTAGAATGCTGGCGATGCTCCATCGCATAGAGTAGTTGGTATTTGTGGACGAACTGTCCAATGATGAAGTAGGCGAGGCCAGTGAGGAGAACCTGCCAGGAATCCCTCAAGACACTATAGACCACACAAATAATAAAGATAAGAATGGTCTGAGGTAGGAAGAACCCGTAGCTGAAGACAGGAGGTTGGACCAACTCTGCGTAGTCTAGGCCAAAGTCAGAATCTGATGTCCATTCTTGATCACAAGGAAGTGCTCACCTCGAGGCGTCTTAGCTCCGATAAGGTAGATAGGGTAAAGGGAGATAGCACCAAATTCCAGCAAGCGGAACGGGAACAGGCCAAAAGCTTGGAGGATGATGAAGTTGGTGTAGAATCCAAGCAAATCCGCGAGAGAGTTGGCCAGCGCAAAAGCAATCTCAGTGGCACTTGTTAATTTCTCTCCAAACTTGGTCAATAGATCAAGTAAGTTAGACGCAGTTCCCAGGATCGTAAAGAGGATGAAGAAGTTGAAAAAGGTGAAGAAGAAGTTCTTCGAGATGACGGAGAGCTCTACATCACCCTGCGAAATCATACCTTGCTTGTTGGCCAACCCTGACAAGCATTAGCAAGTGAACCATCAACACGAAGTTTCAACTTACAATCGTAGAGGAATGGCACAAGTACATTGAGCAGCGTCAGTGACAAAGTTGGCAGCTGCGTGTTTATGAGCGATTCTAGAACGTCGTGGCGGCTGAGTACAGATGCAAGACGTGGGAAAACTTCGCCAATAGAGCAAGTGTTCAGGGCAGCCGCAATCGGAAGCAGAAGAACGGTCCAGAAAACGCTCAGCACTCCAATGAAGAACGTGATTGTCCAGGATCGGAACACGCGCTGGCTTCGCGAAAGATATGTGTTGGGCCAAACGACGTCAGAAGGGGCTGGACTGTTATTTGCAAGAAGTTGGAGAGGCGATGGATCCAATACAGCCTGGATAGCCATTTGTGCGCTTGCTACGCTGTCCATAGTCACAAATGCCAGTGGCGTTGGTTCGAAATCCTTTTTCCGCAGATCCTTGATCTCTTCATCCAATTGGCGAAGCTTCTCCTCGTAGTAATCGATGGCATCGACCGTTCTGTAGCGCAGCTTGAAACGACCGTACCAAATCTTTGCGGTTGGGCGTTTGCGTGCATAGGGCGCGACGTATCCATCGGAGCCGTTGAGCAGATGGCTGTCCTCACGGTCGTTATTATCGGCTTCGAACGGAGAAGGCTGTATCACAGGTAAAGTCTCCAAGCTACGCTCCACTCTTCGGCTGCCTAAGTGGACAGTCCAAGCCTCTTCGAGCTTCCGTAGTATGGTTTGTCGCCGCGTGATTTTGTCATCAAGCTCTTTCCAGTTTCTACACAGTGTTACACTTTCAACCTTGCCAATGCCCAAGTCTTCTGTAAATTTCTTGATCTTCTCCTCGGAACGTAGGTCTACTGGTATTCCTGAAAGTCTGATGGTCCGGTCAGTGATGGTTGTCTGACTGCCCAAGTATTCCTGCCTGATATCGATAATTCTTCGTGTTTCCGAGACAATCATATAGAGTATGAGTGCTGTGAAGAGGTATACGAAGACAAGGTACATCCACAGATAATCTGTGTAGTATTCGTAGTCGTGCCCAGCAAAGGTTGACCAGAGTCCCGCAGAGCGCATCTCAAGGTTCTCACCACCTTTGTCGCCGTCTCCACCGAGATATGGCTTCTTGCCCTCCTTCTCCTGATGTGTGTCGTGGACGGGTTTGATTACGGCGAGAGCGAAGAATAGTGTAACGAGGAGGAACTTGATGGCCATTTTGAAAAATGCCAGGTACTGCAGCGAATTAGCTCAACGATGTATAGACAGCTTGACTTGACATACCACATAAGCATCCAAGCCAGCTGAAGCCAGCACCTGCTCGTCTGTAATCTTCCATAGTGGGATGATCCAGCCAAAGAAAGTATCCGGAAGCTCAGGAAGCGCCGTCGCGAGATTGTTCTGCTTCTTGCGTGCAGCGTACAGGCCTTTCCACCGTGGGCGTAGGAACTACAAAAGGTTGTCAGCGCATCGTCGTGTGGCTGCGATGCACAGAGGTCGTACACAAAAGAGTAGGAATGCTCCCACGCCGAGCGTCAGGGAAATGTAGATCTGAAGCCGGACATCACGCGGGTGTTTCTTGCCGAGGATGTCGTCGCGGTCATCCGCAGACGGACATGTGCCGTTCTTGAGAGGAATCATCGCCGAATGGTGCATGCGAGAGCCATGCCAAAACATCAAAAGACAATGGGTGGTCGCAGTTATTGTACGGGCTCGTGCGCGAAGCGTGGGTTGACAGCGGTGAGCGTCATCATGCATCCGCCGGTTAGCTCCGAGCTTGGACAAAACCTTGCTGATTTCCATGCAGTCTCAGCCTATCATTGTCCAGTCTGCACAAAGAACCTGAGACGCGCTGTCTCGCAGCGAGACCTGTCTGGTCTTGAAAGAAATGGTAGCTCTGTCAACATCAGCCCTATACCCATGACCTATTCGTGTGTCCTGTGCTTGAGCTTGGCATCGAATGTTCGGCCTATATGGAACTGGCCATCTGCCAGGGCTCGCAGAACCTAATGGAAGACAGTGCACTCACTGCCTCTCAAAACCCTGAAATCTGCATCCAAAAGTTCATATCCTTAGGATTCACCCTGTCTGCGTTTGTCAAACCATCTGTTCCGCTATTGCGCTGTCATCCCTTCCTCAGTCAGACAGGGGCCTCCTGAATCAACGTAGAGATAGGGGTAAGGGCGTAGCGACCAGCTTCTCATACGAGTGCAGCTGCTACATAGAGTCCTATAGCGAGGTAGGTAAGTATTGGCTTGCCAGTCCTGAGCGCCTGCAGTGTACTTTGGTAGGATACTAGTAAAGCCACGCGGCAGTTAAGTAGCGAACATGATTTGTAAACATATTAGGATACTGCGAGTCCAACATATGACAAACCTAGAATCGAAAGCTGTGTTTAGCTTTGTATTCTTCCAAAGAGCTGCTGAGAGCAACATTGTGCATAATAATGGTCTTTCGGTGTCATTGTATCGCAATACGGTAATACGGCATAAGCCAGATCTGGTGAGCGAATCAAAGGAAGTCCTGCCTGATGGGCACCAGTTGGAATCATCTGATCCTGCAATTCGAGACAAGAATATGGTCGGAAATAGACAGCCGGAGCGACAGTGTTGTCAGCCTAGGTATCCTCATCTCAGTGCGAACACATGATCTGTGTAGAGATGATTCAAATCCCCGCTTTGCAGAATTATTGCACTAACAGAACGAAGCATTGGTACGTAAGCTTGGCGAAGCTTAATATGCGGATGGATGACAGTTTGGTGTTCTCGAACACGTTGATCGTTTGGTTGACAAGTACTACTAGGACACGCAACCTCTGTTTCGGGAGTCGGCCCATCCACCGGTTTGACAAGGGATACGGCGCGATTGAAGAGGTCCCAACGTTGATGCTGCATGAGGGAATAATGACCAGCGTGTACCTGTTCGAAGCAAAACTCGCAACAGGCCAAAGAGGGTTTGAGCCGCCTGTCCAGGGATCTCCTCGACGCAACAGTTGCCGTAAACGCTACGTGATCTACCCGCGGCGCCGCGACTGGCTGTCTTCAGCTACTGAGCCCAAGTTGTGCAGGCGCATGAGCCCAAATCCCAGACGCCATTCCCGTTTTGCAGTACATGTAATCGGGGGCACGGGCTGTGTCTAGGGCAGCTCTGAGAGAGTCAATATGGCTCGCCCTGCCCCAGAGACTCTTCCCTTCAACATCGTCCTCACCCTCAGTCAGAGTTTTTCGTGTCTCTCGACTCGTCGCCAGTTTATGTGTTTCTGTGCATGCCAAGAACGAAGCCAGGTACCATCCTGAGACCCTCGATCTGCGCCTGTCCAGACCTGGTGTTCCGCCGGCAACGTGCATCGCCCTTGGCAGCCTTGGAAGATTGATGCGGCTCTTGGAAGACAGCTTTGATCTTCTCTGCCGACGTAGTGGTACGTAAACAGCGACCCGCGGCGCAAATCTCGACCGCTGCTGCGATCGTCTGTGCGAGCGCTGGGCATATGGAGTTGTTCCTATCGCGATCAGATCGGCCTCCAGACCCTCGCGCTAGGAAGCACTGCCCCCCGTGAACAATCCCCACATCCACGCCCGCAAGCACGACTCCAATTGCCACTACCGCGGTGTGCTACCCGCAATGCTGACTGCAAGCCAGCGCATCTCCATACCTGACTACTGCCGTCGCCGTGTCGCTGTCTACAGCCCCCCCTTGACCTGAGACAGTTGCGTGTCGGCCTCGACTCGCACGCGCCCCTCCGTCGCGCGCCCAACTGCACGCTGCGTGGCTCCCAACACGCCCCCGGGCTCTACTGCGCATCCCTCGCACCGTCCGCTGCCGCCGCGCCCCGTAGCTCTGCGGCACTTGCTGTTGTCTGCGCACCGTGAGGCCCAACGAACGCCCTGCCACAGCGACACCAAGCCTGCACAAGCTCCAGCCACGACCCAGGACCCAGCTGCGCGGAACCAACACGCATACGCAGCTTAGCGACATCAGAGCTGTGCGCGGCCTGCGACATACCACATTGAACGCGGCCAGCCGCAGCATGTGCGTGTTGCAAGTAGCATGACTTCCAGCTCTAAGCGCGACTCCGTTTCCTCAAACTCCCCAGCACCCGGCAGATCGTTCTTGTCGCGACTCAAATCGCCTCTATCCTCCAAGTCGCGCAACTTCACAGACTTCTATATCCAGTCGGATGACCCACACCGCCAGTACGTGCCGGGAGACATCATCAGCGGGACCGTCATCATCAAGGTTGTCAAGCCTCTGAGGATCACACATCTGGTGGTCTCGCTGCACGGATATGCCCAGGTGTTCAAGAATCCAAACGCGCCTGGGGATGCATACAAGAACTACACAAGTACACTCGGGTCGGGGAGAGGCAAGAAGCAGGGCAGCTATTTCGGCAATGGCTTCGTATCACTTTTTGAGGACGAGGTAGTCCTCTGCGGCGAGGGCAAGCTGGCCGAGGGAGTCTATCATTTCAACTTTGACCTCGAATTCCCCTCCAAAGGCTTGCCAAGCAGCATTGACGTAAGCATCATGCACTGATCTGCTCACTAAGGATCCTTTTGCTGATCATTGTGTCTAGTTCGAACGTGGAACAGTATCCTACATGCTGACCTCCACATTGACCCGACCTACAACAATTTCGCCTACAACTTCATGTGATGTCAAGGTCGCCCTTCGTGACTCCATCGACATTGCGCCGATTGCAGAGCCGAAACCCAGGGTCATTTCCCTGGAACCAATCTCACGACGAACGCGAAGGTCGCCTCGAGCGCGACCAGCAACTTCCAACACAGATAGTGTCCCCCCCACACCCAGTGCTTCAGAAGCACCACGATTAGCCCCACTTCGCGAGTCCCAGAGTGGAACATCTGAAGAAATCGCCAGCCCACGCAGTCCCTCACCCAGCGAAACGAGCTTCGCAAGTCAATTGAGCAGCAGTGGAGCATCAGGCACCGAGTATGGCATTCGATCCGTCAATACTGTAACCGATGCTGGTGTCTTCATCGCCGCTAATGGAACCCGTGCGACAGTCAAGGGAAAGATCATCACCGCTACGATTGATGTTCTTAAAGGTGGTTTCCTCAGTGGCGACCAGATCCCCATCAGAGTTACTGTAAACCACAATAAACACGTCAGGAGCTTGAAGGGCATTATAATCACCCTCTATCGACAGGCGCGGGTAGATATGCACCCTGCGTTGCCCGTCGTGCCCAACAGCAAGGGCGACAAGACAAAATCCGAAGAGTACTACCCCAAATCCAGGACAGGACTTGGCGGGCTTTCATTGTCATCCGCCGGCTCGAGTCATACTTTCCGTAAAGATCTAGGCCAATCGTTTGCACCATTGTTCGTGGATCCTAGGACGCTTACTGCAGACATCAAGTGCTCGGTCAGAGTACCAGATGATGTGTTTCCAACCATCTCAAATGTTCCTGGTGCTATGATCTCATTCAAGTACTACGTCGAAGTCGTTGTTGATATCCAAGGAAAGCTTACTGGGCTGGACCGTATGGTGTCTAATGCTGGCGTGGTCACGGTGCCGTCGTCTACAGCTAGCACCCCAGGGGGCATTGGGCGTGACGAAGCCGCAAGTAATACATTTTCGACTTGGGGCGGCAACTTTGTTGATACAGACGGGATCAGACGGGAGAAAGGCGTAATATCGTCAGTGTTTGAAGTCATTGTGGGGACCAAGGACAGCGAGAGGAATGGCAAGCGAAAGCAAACACAAGTGCCGCAATCTGACGGTCACGACGGTGTTCACGAGATACCCTACGGATCTTACGACGGTGCAGACAACGGGTACGACCAGTACGCATATGGATACGATGAGAACGGCGAGTACTATGGAGATCATGGTTACGATCCAGCATACTACGAAGTCCCTGGGTACAACGATCATGGCGGACACGTAGGCCAGTCGTACCATGCCCCGCCTGGGCCAACCCAAATGGAAGAGGGTCTCTCCGAGAAGGAAAGATTACGACGAGCAGAAGCTCTTCTGTTGCCATCACAGCCTCCGGGTGCTGACGGTTCCTCGACCCCTAGAGGACCCAGCCAACATGGCATCCCAGCATCCGCTCCTATACTACCAGAAGATGATCTCGGCCAGTCATACGTGCCTGAAGCATCGGCATCAGCATCATCGTCCACGCCCGCGCACCCACCACCACCGTTCCGCGCCATGACAGAACCCGCGATCTTAAACGGTACACCCTCCCAGCCTCCACCGATGCCTCGCCGCACAACCGACTTTACTGAAGCAGCGCCACCAACGCCCGCTACTGGATCATCACTCACCATCACCGCGTCCCGAATACCTTCCGCACCGCCAGCAGATGGCGTCGAAGGTCACTTGAAGCCGCTCCCTCCCCTTCCGCCTCAATCCCCACCAGGCAACGCACCCGACTACTTTGCCTCCTCTTCATCGCACATCCCCGCCACAGACGACAAACAAGAGCTGCAACGGCGGCGCCTAGAGATGGAAAGCAGCGCGCCGCCACCAGCTCACGGGTCATACGACGAAGGAGAAAGCTCGCAGGCCCCCTCGGCGCCACCACCCGTCAACGGTGTGAGCGGCATGCGGCTTGCGCCGGGGCATCTTGCGCCTTCTGCGCCGGTGCTGGACGAGGACGATGAGGAGCTGGCGGCTGCCATCACGCCGGTGCGGAGTCGCGTGGAGAGACCTGTCAGTGAGGCGCTGCCTGAGTATCAGAGATGATTTGTTGTTTGGAGCATGGTGTTCTTTGGCGAAGTGGTGTGGGGTCACCACGCTGGGAAAATGTTTGTTGATTTCTTGGGCGCTTTATATTATGATACCTAGTTCGTATAGAGACTTAATGGCTATGTTGTATATGTGCGAAGATGCAGAGTCCTGAAGGTTGCTTCTGCTGTGATCGATAGATGATATGATAGACGGGTCGCCTCCCTCTCAAAAGGCATTCTTTCTCATCCTCTTTCCCTTGACTTCCCTAGCAAGCTTTGTGCCCATGACCCATGCCTGCCTACATCGGATACCCACCTACTTCAAGTCCTTGATTCGAAGGCCAACAACGAACGATAATTCCCTGGCGTGTGTATCATACTGCGCACGCAAGTCCTCCAGCTTGGTCGTCATCTGAGATTCAATCGCAGCCTTGGTGGCAAGGAGCTCTGCAAGGCGGTCAAGCCGAGCGTGGTGAGCAGCGTCTCTAGGAAGTGCGTCAGTAGACTGTCCGTGACAGCGAGAAAGGTGTTCAAGAATAAGTATTTGTTATCAGTGTGTCAATGATGAGATGTAGAAGCACACGGTTGGAGGGAGTACGTGGAGATTGGGATACGAGCTCGTCAAGAGAGCGGATTGAGAATGCTGCGGGTTGGACAGCAACTCACGACTCGTTTTCGTGTTTATCGAAGAAGGCATTGATTTTTGTTTGAATATCGCTCTTGGCATCACTATAGCCCTTCCTGATCTTCTTTTTGTCGATGAGGTGGCGCTTCTTCTGCTGTGTAGCTGTCAGACAGTCTTCGAGGGACTGTACGGATGGACATGTTTGCTACCTTACTGACGCTGTCGATGATCATGCGCTGCACTGCATTGCCTTGCGATGGGACCGAATCGTCTTCTCCCCCTTCATCAGTGGGCTCTGAGTGTTCTGTGTGGCTTTCTTCATCGACTTCACTGATGCTGCGGTGGGCGCGCTGGGCATCTTTATTTTTGGACTTCTGTGCTACACAGGAAGGTGGCATGCTGCTGAGTGAGTGCGGAAGATTAGTCTCATGAATTTTTGTTTGTGATCAATGTAACGTCGCTCGTGCAATTGGCATCATATTTGTGATCCAGGCATTGACTATTCTCTGATAGTTGTTCGGTGTCTTAGCGTTGTCTATCGAGGAAGGAACAAGGGTCCTAGGCCGCGTCTCCACATGCGGTGTGGGGCGAACTTTTGGCTCCAAAAATTTGGGCAGACTTCCGCAAGCCATCTTGCAGCAACCCCAGAGCGAAGCAACGCAACAGTCAAGATGGGTCTCGCGCAGCAGAAGAAGTACGGATATCTCAAGCTCCAATCACTCCGATAGCGACCGTATTTGTACAGCCACTAATAGTCCACCAGCCGTAGCAAGATCTCCAACGATCCCCAGAACACCCACTGGGCCAACAACACCGAGCGCTTCGGTCACAAGATTCTCGCTGCGCAAGGATGGAAAGCCGGTGATACCCTCGGCGCCAAAGACGCCGCCCACGAGGCGCACTACACGCAGGCGTCGCAGTCGCACATTCGTGTCTTCCTGAAGGATGATAACCTGGGATTGGGCGCGAAGCGTGGCAGCGAGCGCGCGGAGAACTTTGGTCTCGCCGGTTTGGAGAGCATTCTTGGACGTCTGAACGGCAGAGAGGAAGAAGTCAAGAAAGAAGAGGCCAGGCGGGAGGAGATTGAGAAGAGAGCGTATGTGTACAGGAAGTTCGGCTCCATGAACTTCATCAGCGGTGGTTTCCTCGTGGGCGACAAGCTGGTACCCAGGTCAGAAATGAAATCGGAGCCGACAGAGCCCAAGATCAAGGAGGAGCCGGACAGCGACGACGGTGCAGGCAAGAAGCGCAAGCGCGACGTTGCTGATGCTGCTGATGATGGCTCGAGCGAGCTGAAGCTGAAGCGCAAGAAGAAGAGCATGGACCTACGCGAAGAGGCAGACAAGCAGGACAAAAAGAGCAAGAAGGAAAAGAAAGAGAAGAAGGAGAAGAAGGACAAGTCCAGCAAGAAGATCAAGAAGGAGGAGGGCTCTTCCGACCCTGAACCGATGTCTGACGATGCGCTCACACCTGCGTCTGATCCTGAACCCCTGACCGACAAGGCGAGGCGGAAGGCAGAGAAGAAGGCGCGCAAGGAGGAGAAGAAGCTCAAGAAGGCCCTCAAGAAGGCCGCAAAGAAAGCCAAGAAGTCGAAGGGGAGCGCCGATGACTCGAGCTCCGAGAGCTCTGACGAGGAGACAACACCCAGCTCCTCAGTACCGGCGACGGGCACATCCACACCCAGTTTCGTACCGCGAGGTGTGCAAACTGCCAGACACCGTCACATCATGATGAAGAAGCGCGCGAGCATGGACCCGCAGGCACTGAAAGAGGTACGTGGTGGTGTAGGCATTGGTACACCACAGCTTTACTAACATCACGCTTAGATTTTCATGATCAAGACTCCGGTAGCATAGCCAGCCTGAGGTTATTTCTTTCATGTGCATAGCGAGGCGTTTGGGACATTTGTTGATACAGAGTGAGCATTTGGAGGCATGGTGTAATCCTAGACGATCCACCGATGAATACAGCTGACGAGATCGATATGTTTCTCTAGTTTATGTATGATGTGATCACTGCTGCCTTGTGATCCCAGGAGATTGGTCGTGAATGAATACGAACAAAGAGTGATCTACGAGTGCTTGCGTTGCAGAAGAGGCTGTGTTTTCCGGTGGCTCCGAGTACGACGGGGAAATGGCAATATTTTAAGTTTCACAGCAGACAACACGACTTGACTTGCCAGAGTACAGTGCGTACACAGTAAGGCTGTGTGCAGCGTCTCGTGTTTGCAAATTCGCAGTGGGAGGCACTACCTATCTTCTGTTGAGCTGGAACGGGCTCGCATCCATCCCTGATGTGGAGCTTATCCATCCTCTTTGCTATTGTTCTCACGATGCGCAGGCGGTCAAAGCAAAGGGCCGATCTTGCATGTCAGGTCTTTGAGGTGCAGCTCGCGTGGGGAGCAATCAGCTGTACAGTGACGACGCCATGTGGCAGTGAAACGTCTTGGTAATCCGAGTCAGCCGTAGGGCAAGGGCGAAACAGACAGGGTTCAGCGCAGTCTCCGCGGTCGTGCCGGCCGTTCCTGCAGCCGGCTTAGGGCGTCAGTTGATCAAGGCAAGGCTAGCGCCCCCATTAGGATCGCCCTATGTAATGAATGTCCAGCTTACCCAGCGCTCAACGCCTCCTGAAGAAAGTCTGCTCTTGTAAGCGTATTCAACTACATCCTACACAGACACGGCTTTGTGCAGCATTCGGACATGGCAGTCAACGGCAGCGTTCGCAGAGCCAACTTCGCGTCGCCGCGTAAGTCCCGTCTCTCGGCTACACCAGCACTCTACAAGTCATGGCTGACCAGGGTTCCGCAGTCACACACCAACAGCGCTCAACGTCGCAATCCTCGTCCACACCTGAACACTCGCCCGTCGACCCTGCGCGCGCCCAATTGACCTCCAAGATGCCTTCGCTCGTGGCCTCGACTCCCCATGTTGCGCCCGCCCTGAAGCGTAAGCAGTCGTCGCCCATGATGCCTCCATTCATGGTCTCGGCGCCGGGCAAGGTCATTGTGTACGGAGAGCACGCTGTCGTCCACGGCAAGGTACGCTGCACGCTGCATGCAACACTGACAATCAGACGCCAACATTGACCGCGTGCAGGCTGCAATCGCTGCCGCCATCTCCCTCCGCTCGTACCTACACGTCTCATTCCTATCCAAGTCGAACCGGACCGTAAAGCTGCGCTTCCCGGACATACAGATGGAGCACACCTGGAACATAGACGACCTCCCCTGGGAAGCCTTCTCAAAAGCGGGGAAGAAGAAGTACTACTACGACCTAGTAACGGCACTAGACCCTGACCTGATGGCCGCCATACAGCCCTTCATCGACGAAGTCTCACCAAAGGCCCCCGAATCGATACGCAAGATACAGCATGCCTCCGCTTGCTCGTTCCTATACCTCTTCCTCTCGCTCGCCTCGCGGAAGACACCACCTTGTGTCTACACATTGCGCTCAACGATACCGATAGGGGCTGGATTGGGAAGTAGCGCAAGTATTTCCGTTTGCTTGAGTGCTGCGCTTCTGATGCAGATCCGCGCTCTGAGCGGACCGCACCAAGATCAGCCGCCGCAAGAGTGCGAATTGAACATTGAGCGCATCAATCGTTGGGCTTTCGTTGGAGAGATGTGTATCCACGGCAACCCGTCGGGCATCGACAACACAGTGTCATCTGGCGGTAAGGCCGTCTTGTATCAGAGAATGGGTGAAGGAAAGCCGCCTCGAGTTGAGCCGCTCCACAACTTCCCTGAGCTTCCCCTGCTGCTCGTCAACACACGCCAGTCCAGGAGCACCGCGACCGAGGTCGCCAAGGTTGGCGCACTGAGAACACTCCATCCTGCGCTTGCAGAGAACATACTTGAATCGATTGGCATGGTTACTGAATCCGCATACAAGCTTCTGAACTCGCCAGACTTCGATCCCACATCGCACGCCTCGCTAAAGCATCTCGGCGAGCTTGTGACTATAAATCACGGCTTGCTCGTCTCGCTCGGTGTTTCGCACCCCAAGCTCGAGCGCGTTCGCGAACTCATCGATCATACCGGTATCGGCTGGACGAAGCTCACCGGAGCAGGCGGTGGCGGTTGCGCCATCTCGATTATCAAGCCCAAGCCACCAGCTCTTTCCAACGGCAACAGCAACGGCACCCACGAAATCTCTTCTGACGAATCAGACGTTTCTTCTGAAGCCGACTGCAGCGCATCAATCATCTCCAACGGCACAAAGCTCAAGCACAAGATCCTAGACTCTCTGGAGGTCAAGCTCGAGAACGAAGGATTCGAGAAGTTCGAGACCACACTCGCCGGCGACGGCGTTGGTATTCTCTGGCCAGCCGTTCTCCACAACGGCAACGAAGAAGAAGGTGGAGAGGAAATCGATCAAGAGAAGTTCCTGATGGCTGAGGGCACAGTCGGGATAGAGAGGTTGGTTGGCGTAGCAGGGCCGCGGAGAAGGCTCGCGAAGGAGGTTCGCGAAGGCTGGAAGTTCTGGAGGCCATGGGTCACGCACGAGGAATGAGCCATGATATGCAGCTTCTTCTCCATTTAACTACCTAACATTCGATTCGAAAAACGCCACTTGGTATGTACGCTGTATAATGCAGGCAGGGCCTGTGGGAAAGGGCATGATGCAAGATCTCTGGACGCAAGTCCGCTTTTTTTCAATCAGCAAGCTGTTTTGCTACTTTGCTTTTGCTGTGTTCTGTATAGTTACCTTGCATATACTCCTCTAATGTTAGTCTACGAGCCACCGACACGTACCCTAAAGATCTTTCAACTTGGTTTTTGCAAATCGCTTGATGATCAATACCATGAGCGTTTAGCTATGACGCAGACCAGTTCCATCTACACTGCATAGCATATCAGCGATCATCAAAGATGTCGGCTGCGCCGGCTTCGATATGACCAAATGGTTTGTCGATGGCTCTACTTCTAGCATCAGTTCTCAGTCTCCACCGCCGTGTCATCAGATGCAATCTCCACAGCAAACGTCGGTCCTCATACAGTACAACTCATCGACAACCTCCATCGATGTTCCAGGGCAGCAGCAAAGCAAGTTGACTTGATCGTATGTCCTTCGGACAAACCTAGTCATTTGATGCCACAACATCGCCATTAACAATGTGCTACCGAGCATCCCTCGTCATAGGTACAGATCCAAAAATGCCCACGCCCAAACGCCAGCCCAATGCAGCTCAGAGTAGAGATGTACATTCCTTCCCCACCCTACACTCTTACAGTCCCACATCGCTTCCGTCAACACTCTTGCAGTCCAAATGTTATCATCAATCTCTCCCCGCCCCCCTAACTAAACCACTTCTTACTCTTCTTCGCCTCGGCACGCGCCTCCATCTGCCATGTATCAGCTCAACGCCCCCTCCCAGCATCAAACCAATCAAGGAAAAAGCGAAATTCACATACCCACTGCTTCTTGCAATCCCTGTACGCCCTACACGCCGCACGTCAGCCAATCCTCTTCTTCCTCCCTCTGCTCGAAAGATGTGGTTCAAATATGTTGTCCCCACTTACTGGAAGAAATCACTGCACATGGCGCGCTCGCCGCCGTTGCGCTTCAGGCAGCGGATGCTCTTGTCGGCGGCTTCTTGGCACGGGTCGAAGTACTCGCTGTATGCTTTGCTGTTTTGCACCAGTTCGGTTAGCGAGTATGCTCGTGCGTGGACGGTCTGAAGCGGGGCAACGACGTATCGGGTGGATGGAGGTGGTGAAAGGGTTGGGTTGACTGCGTACTTGTCGAATTTGGCGGCGGTTGGGCCGGTCCAATCTGGCTTGTCGTTTTCGCCGAGTTTATCCTGTTTCGCCATTATGTGAGGTGAGGTGGAATCGACGGTAGGGCGGTGGTGGGGAAGAAGCCGAGAAGGAGTGTAGGTAGGTGTTGGCGGCGATGCGGGAGCTGGTATACGATCGCCTCGGTGGTTTGCGGAGTTTCTTATCGATAGAGGACGCGATCCACTCGACTTGAGATCGTTGCGTTGTAACGTGACACCGCGTGTTGGGATTTAGATGTGCGTGATTGTGATAAAGTGGGACAAGATGCACACAAGGTTACATGTTTGAGTGTAGGAAGGACTGGTTTGTGAGAGCTGCTCTAGCTCTGCTGCGTGTTGTATTGACTTATTTAAGAGTGGTATAATGCAGGGTAGTGACGCCAAACAATGCATAGAAAACCAACAGAGCCGTTTTGATGCCGCTGAAAAGACATTAATCATGATCATGCCCATGCCCTCATAAAACGGAGACACCAGTTCTTAACTGATAATCGAAACACGACACCCTACCAAATACCAGAAGGAAAGAAATTGAGTTGTAGTAACGAGGGAGTTTCTGTGAGATGAAAAGGTCTATCAAATGAGTTGACCAGTAGTTGCAGGACGGGCTGTCCTGTTATTGTGTTGGGCAGGCGACTCGAAGGTTGCCAGTGGACCAATGCTGTTGCCCTGTCGTGAGCGGTAGGCATTGTTAGCATACGCCGTCACTGGGGATGCGAAGGCTTCTGAAGAAGGCAGTACACCTGGTGGTGGAGCGTTCATCATGTTGCGATTGCTCCTACGCCGGCCCAAGACTGGTCCAGCAGAGCCGTCATGTGCCGTCCCAGCAGAGTTGACCGAACCCATGGACTCGTTTGAGTTGCTTCGAACGTGACCTTGCGTCATGGGAGGCATGTTGCCAGCGCTGGGGCGGCGGAAACCTGAGGAGAATGGATTCGTGCGTGCGGGTACATTGGTCGAAAGGCCCAGAGCTTGCTCCCTGTTGTTGCGAAGCTCACGAGCACGAGCGGTAACATCGTCAGGTGTCAAGCCCATCGGTACACGTGCCATTGACGGACTGGCCATTTGGACGTTTGGTCCAGGCGATGGAGGGGCTCGCAATGCTCTCGTAGAAGGCTGGGCGCTAAGGCGGCGCACTGATGGCTGAGGACGTAACCCAATACGCGAGGTCTGTGTCCTCATGACTGGCGAAGGAGCTGGGTTCTCGCGAATGTTCGCACGGGAACTGGTAGGCCTTAGGGTAGCTGTCGATGACTGTTCGCGTAGACCCAGTCGAGAATTGCGAGCCCTGATGCTGCGTGAGACGTAGGCCGCCCATGGGTTGGCAGGACGAGCAGGGACTGCGGATGCCGGAGCGTGCATGTTCATGTTAGGGTTTGGGAAATTTTGATATACAGGCGAATAGTTAGCAGACCCTCTGCGACCTGCTGCTGAGGGCGGACGAGCGCTGATGCGACTCTGGGGTCGGTCGATCATATCCATAGCTGCAGCAGCTTGCGTACGTATCGTTTGATCGAGCGAGTGCTGCGAGCCGGCCACTGAGCTGCCTGGCGTTAAGATAACTGAGTCGTTGCTTGCTGAGCTTACGGAGGGAGTTCTATCGTTGCGCAGTGCACTGTCCATGACGTTGGCTGGAGGCAAAACTGGGGACATGGCACTTCGCCTGTTAGGGGACGGCATAATGCGCAGACCAAAATTCCCGTTATCCATCAAGGGAGTCCGCATCCGTGCTGGAGGGAGAAAGGGGGAGAACGAGGCTGGTGCGGGACTTTGACGGTTGCGGTTCGAAGTAGGCGGTCGGTTTAGGGGTGTGATAGAACGAGATTCGATGTCGATGAGGTTACCGCCCATTTGATGTTGCTGTAGCTGGGCTTGATGTGCAGCGAACATCCAGCTAATACGTGGATCATACTCGCGTCGCTGAATACGGGCCGTACGTCGGCCAGGACCAGCTTGTGAGTTATCTGAGTTGTCATCTGTGTCCGCTTCATTGGTAGCACTTGGATTGGATGTGAATCGGTTTTGGAAGGTCTGAAAAGCCGGCCCGTTACGCATCGTTTGCTGCGAGCGACGACTGCGAAGAGAGTGCATTGCCATGCTCAGATCACCGTCCTGGTCTGAGTCGTCATCGTCCGCTTCACCATCTTCGTAATGGGGATTCGCGTTGGACAGGACGGAAGATCTCCGGCGAAGGCCACGGGAGGCATCGAGTGCTCGAACGTTGCCCACTCGTGAGGGGGGACGGATAGGGGCACTAGGCCGAGGACGATCTGCAGTAGGTGTTAGAGACCCGCCCATTCGGCTTCTGTCATTTGAATTCGCAAGCGGTTCCCACCCAACGGTCGTAGCGCCTCCATCGCTGTCTCCATCTTCTTCATCCATCTCGTCGTCGTCTGTTTGGCGCATCCAGCCTTCTTCTTCCAATAATGCCCGTTCATCTTCGTCGAGCTCTTCAGTTGAAGCATCCGTAGAAGCTGACGAAGATGGCGCAACCACGCGTGCGAACCGGGACCGAGTACCGTTGGCCCTGTTGAGAACGCCGTTCTGCGCTCGCGGTCTTTGTGCCTGCGGCCTCTGGCCTCGACGGACAGGACCAGCGTCTTCTTCGGTCTCTTCATCTTCTTCTTGCTCCTCTTCTTCTTCGACAACACTTGATATTGTTGAGGAGGTCTCAGACTCTTCCACGACGGGTCGCGCTCTCGCACGTGGCCGTGGTCGATTCGCAGGTGGCTGGGGTGTCTGGCCAGGTGTGGACGATGCGCCACTGGCAGACGCCGAAGATTCTTGAGCTGCATCGTCGATGAAGTCGTTCATTTCCGAGTCTTCCTCTTCGTCTTCCTCTTCGACTGTGTCCATTTCATCTCCGTACACATCTGAGATGATGCTCTGCGAATACGAGCGCCTGCTGCCAGCCTCGCTGTGAGACAGGTGACGCCGAGGTCCAGCGTTGTTGTGTTGGAGAAAGCGGCGCATCACAAAGCCGGCGCCCGGGTCGCCCATGTAGTCTTGCCAGCCATCCATTGGGTCGCCAAAGCCGTCAAATTCGCCCTCCTCGAAGCCCATGGCTGCATCTAGGTCGTCGGCGTCTTGCTCTGACATTTCGTCCATGTCGCTGAAGCCCGTAAAGCTGTTGTCCCACGAGACCTCGCCTGTCTCATCGAACACGAGGCCACATTGCGTGCATCCGCCATCTTCGAGCTCCCACGCACAGATTGGACATCGGTCGACGCCGTCTTCTCGGTCGCGGACAATGTGCAGGGACGGACGCAGTGGGTGTGCAGGCGCATTGAACAGGCCCTTGAAGAGCCCTCCGGTACGTGGGTCGGTGTTGTCACGATCTTTTTGCACGGCGTCAGCGTCTTCCTGTTGCCATTTCTTGTGTTCTTCGAGGGTTTCGCCGGGCGGGAGGAGGTCGGCTCGAGATACGAAGACGGCGGCCATGTCTCTGATCTGCCGGTGTGTTAGGTACATTTACGTCGTGGCGTGAAAGAAGATTCACATACAACATAAGCAGGCGCAGGCAAATGCTTCACGTCGACACGACAGTCGGGACATGTCAGCTTCGACTTGTTCTGCTTGAGGTTCATGAACCACGTGCAGAGACACTGCATAGGGTCAGCCATCTGGTTGCTAGTGCTATATCGAGCTTCGTACAGTGTAGCAATACGTGTGACCGCAAGCTATTGTGTATGGCTGGTAGAGCATGCGGTCGCATATCTTGCACGTGAGGTGTGTTCGCAGGCCGTCAAACTCTGACTTTAACGCCTTGAGTTGCTGTGCAGTGTCAGTGCCCCTCTCTTCCTGTGGTGCGTGAGCTCGAGAGCGCACCTCGTCTGCTCTGGTTGCGCGGGCCGGCTCGTCGACCTTGGCTACTGTCTTCTGCTTGAGGCTGTTGCTGCTGGCCGCCCGCGCCGGCCTGTCTGCGCTTGTGTCTTTGGCGAGCCTCGCGGCTGACCGGCTGGCAGTGGGTGTACCGCCGCGCGATGCTCGCGAGGTCGACGCCATACCCTCTGCCTTGGAGGGCGGGGCTGGCGATGCGCGTGGTGTGCTGCTGTCCATGGCGGGCGAATTAGTCCAACGGCCCGCTCCAGCGATGAGAAGAAGAAACGGCTGCCCAAAGTGCCCGCATGAGCCGCACGTCGTCACGGTCACGTTGGGTCGTCGGTGGCAGTCGCAAACGCATGCACGCACTCCCAAGAAAGCCGCCCTAGCAGCCTGGTCCCGGTGGAGAATGATGAGCCCTCGTCTACCGGCCCGCATCGCTCGCCTCATTCCCAGCGCCAACCGCGCACTTTCACATGGCCAATCACTTCACTCGCATTCTGCAATATGCACGCCAATCACATCGCTGGAGTGGCTTCAGCTCTGTCACATTCGAGGACCCGTATCAACTGTCCTGTAGTCTACTCGTCTTCTGAGATACGAAGCGTCAGACATCTTCCTCGTCCAGACGAACAGCGCGGTTCTCCTTCACCCATATCTTCTCGCCCTCGCTTTTGAAAGCGGGAGGAAACATGCCGTTGATCTTCCACAGCCGCCGCTCCGTTTCGTCAATGTGAAATTCCCAGTCGTAGCCCTTGTCAGCGACATGCGGTTTGAGCGCAGCATCCACTTTATTGGCTGTGTTCCTGTACACCTCGTCCTCGTTCGGGAGAGTCACAGCAATGTGCTCAATTGCCAATCGAATGAAAGGCTTGTCCTTGCTCAACTTCTTGCCGCCAACCCACATCGTGTTGCCGGGCATCTTGATGAAGTTGACAACGACATAGAATGCAGGTAGTCTGTGAGACAAATAAGGTACTGTTGAACTGGATCAACTAGGGGCAAGCTTACCCGACGCCCGTATAGATCTGAGTAATATCACCTGATATGGCCTCTTTAGAGGCGTCATCCTCGAATGTGCCTTCTGGGTGGAAAATCAACCAAAGTGGCATCTTGTCGGCTCGTATCACGTTAAAGATTGGCGCGTAGCTGCGAGAGTGCGGCGCTGTTGTTCTGGAGTGGGATATCGGAAAGCGCTGAGTATAGACGATCCTGGAGTAGGTATGATATGGACACATTGAAGCCTTGTTATATTCCTCTCCAGACACACGCATATGTTGCACCACATTGTATCCATCAAAATGATTACTCGTAGTTCAATCGATGTGGATCGATGGTCGATTACTTATTACACCAAGAAGCGCGCAGGGCCTCAGTATGCTAATCAATGATTAGTATTCAGCCGAATGCACGGTCTCAACCACGACACAACGTCTTCATCCCAAACCATTACCGGATATCAGCATGAAATACATCGGAGCAAATATGGACGAATTACTCAACACTGGCGTTTCGACTCGGCATGACTTGTTATACCGCTCAGGATACACCAGCTTACCAAGCCAAAGCAGATTCTATCAGCCCAACTTTACCTGATACTGCATGAACTCCACAGAGAAGAGCCCAATCGCAAAGCAAGATGTGAGTTTGGCCTTGTAGGACTGTGGGCTAAGCTGCTTGTCAACCGCGCCACCAAATGATGAACAATCACCCCTAGCTGAATCCTTCAGAGCTACCAAGTTGCACGCCAATCCAGTATAAGAGACAGCATTCAGTTCGAGAATCTCACCATTATATACCAACAAGGCTTTCAAACTATCCACCCAGAATACCTCACTACCATTCCATCATGCCGCAATCAATCATCTTCATCACAGGCGCAACTGGCTTCTTGGGCTCGCACGTCGTCAGCCAAGCATTAGATGCAGGCCACAAGCTACGTCTCAGCGTCCGCAAAGAAGCTCAGATTGAGACTCTTCGTACGCTGTTCTCGAGCCATGCAGATCAGCTAGAGTTTGTTGTCATCCCAGACCTTTCCGCCCCCACTGCTTTCGCCACTGCTCTTCACAATGTGACGAGTATCATCCACATCGCCTCACCCATGCCCGGAAAAGGATCCGATTTCGAGAAGGACTATCTCCAGCCAGCCGTGAAAGGCACGACTGTGCTCCTCGACGCCGCAAAAGAAGTCAACTCAATCGAACGTGTCATCATCGTCTCATCACTGCTCGCCATGATGCCTCTCGGTGCCCTGGCAGAACCCAGCACCAGCATCGTCAAAGGCAAGCTCCTTCCACCCCTTCTCCGTACCCTTCTCTAACAAACAGACACAGAAGGGATCAATCCCACACTTCCGGTAGACCCACACATGACCTTCCCTTCCGATCCTCAAATGGCCTCCGGCCTAAAATATCACGGCTCCAAGATCCTCGCGCATCGCGCCACTCTCGAATGGGCCGCTACTCACAGACCACCTTTCGCCATCGTCACTCTCCACCCCTCGTTCATCTTTGGTCGCAACCTCACCCAGTCTTCACCCGCCGAGCTCAGCGGCTCCAACGCAATGCTATGGGCCTCTCTCACCTCGCCACGTCCGATGATCCCATTGGTTGCCGTCGACGTGCTAGACGTTGCGGCTGCGCATATCAAGGCGTTGGATGAGCGGGTGGGAAGGCCGGGAGAGGTGGTTGAGTTCAACCTTTCGGCAAGCGAGAAGGAGGGGTGGACTTGGGGTCGCGTTGCGGAATTTGCGAGGGAGAAGTATCCCGAGGTTGATGTGAAGTTGGAGAGTCAGGTTGGGGAGGTGGTGAGGGTGGACACAAAGCAGGCGGAGGAGGTCTTGGGACTCGAGTGGAGGGCCATGGAGGACACGGTTGCGGCGTTTTTGGGACACCAGGTTGAGCTGAGCAAGAAGGCCTAGACTGAACATCTGTGACAGAAGAGCAGATTCCTCAATGTTTGTTTGATGGAGCGAGTGCTCAGAGGTGCGTTAGTTCGATACTTCATTGTTTGGGCTAGGAGAGATGTACAGAACTCGTGGATGGCTGCAATATAGAAGCTTTGGTGTTCAGTGTATTGGCTCTGACTACTTGAAGGTATAGATAGCTCATCTTCACCGTTGCAGTGGCTTTCAAATGCACACGAGAATGGACAATAGTCAATCTCGACGTAGTGTCTACAGCAGAGTCTGGAGGCCTTCAACGTGTTTCGTGGTAAACATCTGCTTTGGTAGGCCTTGTTGTAGACATAGAAGTGATCTCCTGTTTGAGACAAAAGCTGGCAGCCTGTCTGAAGACCCCCATTATTCTCAAACTATTATCCACCCTCGTCGGCTTGTAGCCGACTTATTCTGCAATATGAAAGGGTGAGCCACGCATGCGCGGGCTGCCAGTGTATTACGCCTCCACATGTGTCTTCACTCTTGCAGAAGAATTGTGATCATCATTAGCCTTCTCTACCCTTTGACGTGGTTTCCCTACCCTGCAATGTGCCTTCTAACCACCGTCATTCGTAAACGTCAACGCACCGTTCTGCGACCCAGACATGGCAGCAAGATGCCCACTACCATCGAGACAAAAAAAAAGAAGTCTTTGCATTCTCCGAGACTCGAACTCGGGCCAATTGCTTGGAAGGCAATTATGATACCCTTTCACCAAGAATGCGTAGATGATATCATAATTGCTTTATACAAGATACAACCCCTCAAAAACGAAGCTCGTACTTACAATACCAGTCTCGCTGCTCTCCCCACACTTCCCGTCTCGAATAGCTCCACCAGCCCCGCTCCCACGCACTCTTCAAGTATCCATTCAAACCTCATGCCGTAGAACTGCTTCCACTTCTTCGTTCGGCCGGGTAACACGCCCACGAATTCCCTCTTTGCTTTCTTGCGCTCCTCTCGCTCTGCACTGCCTGTCCCTGCAACGCCGCCGTCCCAGCGCTCCCGCAGAACGTCGAGGGGTGCGGCTTTGAACTTGCTCTTCTTCAATATACTTAAGAGATGGTTCCGAGCGTCGACGAGCAGCTTGATGTGCATGCCGGTGTGGGGGAGCGAGAAAGAGAAGGCTCCTGTTACGGAGGCACGAGAGGAGAGTTGTGTGCCGCCGTGCATGTGCTGTACTGCGTGCTGGCCGCCCACGGCGTCTGAGGAACCGGCTGCGTGGCGGGAGCCTGAGGACGAAATCGCGGATAGGGAAGCAGCACCTGGTGATGCGAAAAAGGCTGATGCTGTCGTGCTGAGTGCAGAAGCAGAGGTCAGGAAGCCCGTGCCTGTCAGAGTGGCGATTTCTGCTGGTGTGAATGTTGAGCCAGGGAGTGTCGTTGATGTTGGATTGACGTCCATCAAGTGGACACACTTCTCCTTGAGGTCATCAGTCAGGGCTTCATGTGTCCTGATCAGTGCCTGCCACTCTTTCACGCTCGCGATCCCGTCACCGACCGCAGCAGCACCGATACCACGGTGTGGTATGGTGACCCTTCTCAATATCCCTTTCTTAGCAAGCTCAGCAATTTCCCTCTCAACGGTTGTCGAGCTCGTGCTGAGTGCATCCACATGAGCAATGGTGACGAACGGCGGTAGGTGCTTCCTGAAGTTCAAGACCTCCGCAATCCTAGTGCTATTCATGCCAGCCTTCTCAGGCATGTCACTGAACATGCGGTTTCGAATGTACTCCATGTACTGAGGTACATCGCAGAAGTTGAGATCAGAGGCCAGGGAAGCTACGATTCCAAGATCGTCGAGTTCTTCTTCCTCATCGTGCACAATGGATTCTTCCGTCGGGAGTGATCGCTTGGACGGGCTTGCATTGGAAGGGGAGGATGTTGAGCGTTTTAGGCCTAGAGCGGATACTGCACTTCGTTTCCTGCTGACTGTGATTCGAGACGAACGCGCTGGTGTTGTCTGCATGACTTCTATAGTCTGGCTTAGCTTGCTTGCTGATTCGTGTCGTCTGAGATCGATGAGTTGATAAAGATGACGTGCTCTAAGCAGCCAACGATACTTCTCAATCAGGTGGTAAGAGTGTGCCCGGAAGTCTAGTGAGAGAGCAGATGTGAATCATGGTCGACCACGGTGAGACTGCGGCCAATGCATGTTTTTGAAATGGCAAGTCAGAGGCGTGGCAAGGTAAGGTGAGAGATGATGCTAGTCAAAAGCTCAAAAGGGTCAGCCTCGGTCTACCATGCGCCACAGCTCAGGAATGCGAATGGTCTGCCATTCATGTCACGACGCGTACAAATTTCCAACGAATTCCTGACTTGTTCAGAACTGGATTGGCTGCACGTGAAACAATTACACTATGTCACCTCATAGTTCTGTTGTGACGATAGCGTCGCACGCTCCTTCCGAGACTCCGGTGAGAGCCACTTTCCATGCATACGTCATTCGAGCAGCTTCAAACGGCGCATTGTTCAACAAAACCACACTGCATGGCTCTTTGGGTCAACTATCGTCCAGACACCGTCTCTTCGCCCGTCGTCATGTCCCTGAACCCCGAGCCTGCTGCGCCTGAGGAGCGCGAAGCCCATCACCTGCCGCCCAAGTCGTTCGCCGACGCTGCGCAAGAAGCGCTCGAGCCTCAATCACATGTGAACGGCACTGATGGCGCTGCTGAGCGCGACAATGTCAAGACAGACGCTCCCAAAGCCAATGGCGTGAGCGTCCTTAGGATAGTTGATACTGGTGCACACCGGGACGATGAAAAAGATTCTTCCAAAGATTCGGCGTCGATCCAAGACCAAGAGTCGTACGAGGGCACTGGCATCGAGGATAGCCCGAAAAGCCCCAAGGGAAAGACACATCGCAGGAAAGGCTCTCGCAGCTCGCTCGGCTCTATTGGTCGCACGTACGGTGTCTCGCTGAAGAATGGCCTCAAAGACGCGGCGAACGAGCTGCAGGACGAAGCCACCAAGCTGAAGAACGACACAGACGGCACACGCGATAAGATGGAGAACGAGGGCAGGCAGAAGCTGGATGATATTTTCCTACAGGAGCAGCCACGCCGTATCAATGGCGATGCGTTGACGACAATGAAGCCGTCCAACGAGGCTGGGAAAGGCAGCCGCATTGACAGGCCGCTCAAGCGCAGGGACTCGGAGCTCAAGGCCGGCCGCCAGGCAGGTGCTGGATGGGCAAAGAGCAAGTACGTTAGGATCATCAATTTTGCGAATTCAACTTATCACTGACTGTCACCGTAGAATACGATTTGCACCTATGAATGTGCCGCTGCAACGTCGACTCCAGACTTGTGCTGTGCTTATGCATACTCTCAGCATCGTTGGTGGTCTTGCAATCTTCTTCTTCCTCTGCAGCATACCGCTCCTGTGGCCCATTCTGCTCCCATACACCGTGTATGTTCTGTTCTCTAATGCTGGCACTTCTGGCGAGCTGTCCTTCCGCAGCGAGCGCCTGAGACGCCTGAAGGTATGGTCGCTGTTCGCCTCGTACTTCCCTGCTCGTCTGCACCGCTCACAGGAGCTGGAACCTACTAGGAAGTACATCTTCGGCTACCACCCACACGGTATCATCTCCCACGGCGCCTTCGCTGCGTTTGCTACTGAAGCTCTGGGTTTCTCCCAGCTGTTCCCCGGCATCACCAACGCATTACTAACACTCGACTCCAACTTCCGCTACCCCATCTACCGCGAATACGCCCTTCGTCTTGGCATGGCCTCGGTCTCGCGTGAGTCCTGCGAAAACATCTTGTCAAAGGGTGGTCACAATGGCGAGGGTATGGGTCGCGCCATCACTATCGTTGTTGGCGGCGCCCGCGAATCCCTCGACGCACGTCCAGGTGTTGTTCGTCTCGTCCTTCGTCGCCGCAAAGGCTTCGTCAAGATGGCTATTCGTTGCGGCGCCGACTTGGTCCCCGTGCTTGCATTCGGCGAAAACGACATCTACGACCAGGTTGATAGCGAGTCCCACCCTCTGCTCCACAAGTTTCAGATGTTGGTCAAGAAAGTTATGGGCTTTACCATCCCCATCTTCCACGCGCGCGGTATCTTCAACTACGATGTGGGTATGATGCCATATCGCAGACCTATCAACATTGTTGTCGGTAAGCCTATCAGGGTTGTCCAGGACTCCCATCCCACCACCGAGTATATGGACGAGGTGCACGAGAAGTACATTGAGGAGCTTATGCGTTTATGGAATGAGCACAAGGATACCTTTGCTAAGCAGAGGACCGGTGAGCTGGAGATCGTCGAGTAGTGAGATGAGCTGGACCAACGAGCGCTTTTCTGTACTGTTTTCGCAAGACACGGCCATACCCTTTTTTTCTCTGTCGCTGAGGGTTCTCTCGCTACGACCGCGGGCGTCGAGGCACATTTTTACATGCAGTCATCCTAAGTGATGCACACGGATTAGTAAGTTCGGACAGAAACGGCCGTTAGTGTAACATAATGTATGGAGAGGAGCTATCATTCTACATCATCCAGATCAAACTAATAACCGATTCGACCGTCATCTGACGCCCACCTTCTCTGCTAACCCCCTCCACTTCCCTCTCCTAAGCGTCTCCGGTAGCTCCGCCAAGACATTCCTCACCTCCTCCTCATTGTACTCCATCTTCTCCAGCGTAATCGCCTGCAACACGTAACTGCCCACGGTACTCTCCGACAGCGGCGGATCGCGCAAGAGCCGGGCGATTTCGCCCAAGGCCAGTTTCTGGTAGTGCCACATGTGGTATGCGCGCAGGTGGGGGATTGTGGCGCGGATGTGCGAAGGGACGCGGGAGGTTGGGGAGGGGATTGAAGAGGCAAGGTAGGACTGCGCCCAAGAGGTTGCGAGGTCGAACTCGGGGGGTTGAGGTGCTGGTGTGGGGTGTGAGTCGGCTGGGGGCTCCGAGAAGGATGGCTTGGTTGGAGAATGGAGGTACTCGATGATTTCTGAATCGTGGAGGAGGTCGAGCAGTTGTTGCTCCTCTTTGTTGGAGACTACGTCGGGCTCGGAATGGATTGGCGCTGGTTCATTCGGCTTGTGGTCCTGGTAGATTGGAGCTGGCGATTCGTCCGTTGCGGATCCGTCACGGCTGGTTCTTGATGGAAGCTCCGACGGTTTCAAAAGGACAGTAGGCATATCACTATCAACGTGAGCTTTGGCTCGTTGTAGATTGCCATCGTTATCAATGCTCAGATCTTGCAGCGCTTCCTCGAGTTCCGGGTCGTCAAATCCACTCTTTTCCTGCTGTTTGTCGGGCGAAGCTACTAAACTATCATCAAGGTACAGTTCTTCTTCCATGTGTCCCTCAGATATGTCAACAGAATCCTCCTCAGACAATGTATCGGAGTTGTGATCAGGGGGGCCTGGAAGGGAGGGATAACCGGGATCGGGTCCTCGAATCCAGCTTGGACTGATACAATCAACTCGTATCTCACTTGTCTCTGCTGTTGTAGGGTTGCTTTCATGTACGGGTACCGGCGCCAGTTCAATCGACACTTCGCCTTCACTTTCGTCTGTCGACTCATAGCTGTCCTCTGAAGAAGCTGCTTCCTCGTCGTCGAGCTCATCATTCTCCGAGAGCTCCTCCTGAGCAGTTTGATAACCATCTGTGTCTTGAGAGCTTTTGGACGTATCTTCCACCTCTTCCTCACGCTCCTCTTCCAGCTCCGTTGGCACGGATGGCTCTTCTGCAGTGCCACTTGTAGCTCCGTCAGTCTCCGTAATGGGAGCACGCTTCTTACGGGGTTTACTGCCACTTGGTTTAGGTTTGGTCTTTGGGTCGTCGTCGCACACTTCAGGCCGCGGTGGGGTAGGTCGCAATTGCTTTCGCTTCTCTTCCAGAACATCGTATAGTCGGAACCCGGCATATGCATCTGCCGCAGCATAGTGAATCTGCTGGTGGTTCAAGGGCAAACTCCAGTCACTAGAGCGGACGTTGTAGGTGTCATCCAGGTCATCGACAAGGGCACCGCCCTTATAAAGTGGCAGCTGCAGATGCTGCTGAACCTGATCAGCAAGGTTGACAAGTCTCTTCGTGACTTTACTCGGATCTGTTGCATAAAACTGAACAAGATTATGCAACCGACTAAGCTCAAAAACGCCTTGAGGCTTGACGTTGAGGAACTTGCTGACACGGCTGAAGTCTCCTTTGACAGCGACTCCGACTTTGTACACTCCCGGCGACTCAAGAATAGTCTTCAGCGTTGGGGGCATGAGTTGCGCAGCAGTCGTCCCTGAGAAAAGTGCAATGTGGAAGAGGGCAATCCTGTCTTCGCAAGCGAGTTGTAGCAGCGAGACATTCTTTTTGATCGAGTCAGGGCGCGCATAAACCTTCCATTCAATGTCGAAACCGACGACTTTTTCATTGATGAAGTGTTGAGCAACCCTTTCAGCGACTTGCTTAGACTTGCAGTAATGCACAAGAATTTTGCGATCCTCCGGACCTCGATAGAGATTGCTACTCCAATAACTTGCCTTTGTGTTTCCGGGGGCGTTCATAGTTGCTCGTAGGACATCTTCAGGTATCTGAAATTCGAGAGGAGTGTAAGGTTCTGCGGTGTCTTCCACACTAGCGTCACTCCCTGTATCTTCCTCTGCCGTCTGACTCTCATCCTCATCCGCAGAACTTGCTACGTAGTCTGCGTCCACATCTTCGTCCATGGCCTTGTCCTTGGGACACGAGAGGTACTCGGCCACGGTTTGCTTTTCGCCGGGAACGACACCATCAGCATCCATCGAAGAAGCTGGGTTTAAAGATGTTGCACGGGGCTCGGATGACGTTTCATCGTCATCCTTGAAGGCTGTCCGCATCCGTACGACGTTTGGTAGCTGCAAAGAGGATGGCAGTTGTTCTCCACAAGTAGCCTGCTCATGGGCTATAGATACTGCCATGTTTCCTTCTGCGCGATTGCATGGCTCTGCAAGTGGTTCTTGAAGTCCATGATCTCCTGTCGCAACGTCCAGGCTAGCAGATTGTAGTATCACAGGTTTCGCCTGCATGCTGGCATCTACTTGCTTTGTACTGAAGGCTCGGCCCGTGAATGGCACAGGACGTGCGCGCTTCCAGCGACATTGTGTTGTTCGTGTTGATGCCTCATTCGGCGGAGATGTGCGATGAGCGTTGGGACTCACTGCTGAACCCGACGTGGGCCAGCTCAGTAGACTTCCGTCGGCGCTGTAGCATTATCAGTATGAATTTGGACGTGATTGATTGGGATTTAAGTTACTTTCGAGCTCCATAACGCGTGTTGGCAAGCGCGTTGTGTACTGCCATCTCATCGCAAGCACGTACATGTAGCTGCAGCACGCCTTTCAAAGACACGCGCCGTCTGAAGAGCATAACCCTCCATTGTAGTGCACCAGCTAGGCACCAAGGTGATCGTGAATGAACAACGAGCGTTGCCTGGCACTATGACGCGGGCGGCTCGAGATTCGCGATAAGTGGAGTGATTGGCTAGCGCGGCTCCCCTTCGGCTTAAGCGCCAAGGATCAATTCGACCCAACGACGGCTTCACTTCTACCTGGACATCAAACACAATAGCACAAGTAGTCGTTGCCAAGCTCGTCACACAACCGCTCTGCCGTTACAGTCATGTCTCTTGAAAACTTACTGCCGCTCGGTAATTGCTCTCCTTCTCACGTGTCCTGACCCCACTAATTGCCTTAGAACTCATTGACAAATGCGTTGGTTCGCAGATATGGGTCATTATGAACGGTGGAAAAGGTAAGTGGGAGCTCATATGAAAAGCTGTAGCATACTGACATAATTTAAGAATTTACCGGGAAGCTGGTTGGATTCGATGACTACGTCAGTGAGTAACTCAGTCACGGGCTCAAGACTTTGCTGATTCAGTGCAGATATGGTTTTGGAAGACGTGACTGAGATGTATGAGCTTCGAATGATTATGACTCAGCTGGTTAATGCTAATCTACGATACAGCGACCCTGCCGAAGGCAACAACAAACTACCCAAGATCCTACTCAATGGAAACAACATTTGCATGGTGCGAACGTCTCACAACCATCATTTATCCAGTACTAACCTATCGTAGATGGTACCTGGAGGTGACGGCCAGACAGTGCTTGAGGAATAAGTTATAAGGGCACACCTTTCACCAAAAAAAAGAGAGATTTCAAGCCCAGCATCGTGGTCACGTCTTCCTACTCTGGAGGATTTTTTACAGCGAGGAAGCCAGACCGTGTTAGGAGTGCGCAGATACCTATGTAACAGATCGAGCTACGTCGGCCGTCAGGTCCAGACGTCAAGTGCGACCCATTGGAACTGAGCAATGTTTGGCCAAGCGCATGACGCAGTTGAGTAGAGAGAGAGGGGGGGAAGATCTCCTAATCATCAAAGGCCATAGCAGTAAGCAAGATCGAGAGAGAATAGTATCCCGTCCGCAAGTACACCGTCTGTTGAAACCTTGCGGGGGTTCGATGGCTGCTTATTGTTCATTGACTTCACATGTCGTTACTGGAACCACCTACACCTTCCAAGGACTGCCTGCTTTGCTGTATAGAATTTCCTATTGGGAGGAACTTCTTTTGCCGAATCACGTGCAGTTGCTCTTGGCTCCCTGGGCAGAATCGAAGTACAGTACGTGCCGTACCAAAGCTGCAAGTGGCGTCTCTGCACCCCGCGAGTAGCAGCCACACGGAGACGACATCCGTGAAACACGTGTCGCCGGCAGCTGAGATCTATCCAAATTGGATGAATTCCATCCTGCTCACATCGACGATCGATGAATTCGATACTGACGCGGTCTGCCGACTTCTTCTCTTTTTCACTGGAGGAGCAGCAGCAGTGCTGTTGTAGGGCACAAACAATCTTTGAACATGTACCTCCCCGTTGCGTTCGCTGTAGCTACCAACTTGAGACAACTATCAACACTGACTACATGAGTCGTTTCCAGCTCCGAGTATATTCTCGATGCTCGATGCTCGATGCTCGATGTTCGATGCTCGATCTCGCCCGTCTTGTGGTCTGATGGTGCCTCGTGTCCTAAGCCGGCCTCAGCTTCCCATCCGCCTGATTGGATCGTTGCATAGAAGGGAACCTCCGCTCCCGTCTTGCTGTCGGTGGTATTATTGTGGTGAGCGTGCAAGACCATCTCTGGTACTCAGACACGGCAGCATGCAGCAGACGTTATGTGATCAAGTACATGGCGCCAGGGCAACAGCTGCAACAGTGGTTAACGTCCGGATCCACCACAGTGAATCGTGATCGAAGATCTGGTACCAACTAGGGTCTTGCTAACAAGGGCACCAACAACGTCAACGTGTGTGCCAAAATATGGATGTCGTTCCTGTCGTTTCAGCCAATAGCTGCGCGGGCTGCGCGGATGCCTGAGGGGCAGACTTTGACTTCAAGGTGCAATAATGATAACGTTGGAATAATGCGAACGTCACTGCAGGCACCAGCCGCAGATTAGCAGCCGAGAGTGGTCCCAGGGCGCATCACGATGCAAGCTGCGACAGCGCATGCGCGGGAGCGCAGTAGGCTTGTTGCGGTGTTGCTAGCACAGGAGCCCTGCATGCCGTCTTTCGCCAACGGCCGATCGCGTCGACATTTGCGATGTTGGGCCAGCATTTCGCGCGTCGTCTACTCGCTTCGTTCGACTGCCTGCGGTCGTCGAGCCACTCAAGGCCTCGTTTCCGCACCCTGCGCATCTTCGGTTCGCGCTCCTGCCTTGGCTGAAAACCGCCGTCGCCCGCCGACGATCCATGCTTGCATCTCTGACCTCACAGCTTGGAGGCCCAAATCTCTGCTCTCCTGTTGTTCCGAAATGCCTGCCACCACCACCAACGCCGTCACTGCGCAATCCTGACACAACACAATCCCATCCTTCAGTCTCCCTCTGCCGCCGCCAATCCGACATGCGCCCTGCATCCTAGGTAGCCGTTGCCCACCCACCTGGAACCATCCGTGCTGCAGCAGCATCCGCGCCAGCCTGTTCGCATGCTGTGGTCGTTCGGACGACTGGTCCATAATTGCCCGCACGCCCCCCTTGTGCGCGAGGCGCCAGATGCTTCCCGGCCATTATCCCCTGACTCTCGCCGGCCGCTATTGTCCTGGTCGCGTCAGCCTTGAAGCCGACACTATTCCATGACGGCTGTCGTATTACCACGTCTCGCCCGTACCACAGTATAATTACAGAATTCTGGCTTTTGGGGTCCACCTTCCCCAATTCCACTGTGCCCACCCACTTATGAGCACGCACTAGTTGCCGCTCAGAACTTACTCTTCTTCGCGCCTGCGCGCCCAGCAACACTTACCCCTACCTAGTTTTTCGTTACGAAACGTCAGTAGCACCGCCACTGCTGTACCGCACCAATCACCTGTGCCGATCAGAAATTTACCATTTCCTATTCCGAGTCTCTCCCTGTAAACTATTCCTGTCGCGCGCACTCGCACATCGGCTCTCTTCCTTCTACACACCCTGCCGCCTTTGGCCACCGGCGGTCTAATATCAAACGGCACATTCCCAACCTGTCAACCATCTCTTTTGGGTGGACCAAACAGACCTCACGGCTCGGCCGCCTTATCGATACCGCCACTACCTTACCATACTACCAAAACGGCTTGCTCCACCATCTTCACCTCGACAACCATTCAAGCATTACCCGGTAGGGTCCTTCTACATGAGCAGCGACTTGAAAGAACGCCTGGCGCGATTGGGTCTTGCCCAGTACTCCGAGGTGTTCGTGACTGAAGGCTTCGACACATGGGAAACCGTTCTTGACATCACAGAGTCCGACCTTAGCCACCTAAATGTTAAACTTGGACATCGAAGAGTATGTCATGCACTTTACCTACAAGTGCACGTTTACACAATTATGCAGCAACTGATCTTTGCCCCAGAAACTCCAGCGGGCCATCGCCGAATCGAGAGGGCAATCATCGGACCGTCCCTTGACCATTGCAGCTGCGGGAGGCGCAAGTGTTGAAGGCTCCTACCGCAGTGACGACTCGGCAAACGAGAGCAAGAATAAGCAGGCCTCAACAACAGCCGATGGTACTACTGGCACGAGTACAAAGCGAAAGTATCGACGGCATCCCAAGGTCTGTTTCTCATTCATTGGACTCCAGAATGTCGGTGTCCTGGCTCTCGGACTTGGACTAACTCCACCAGCCGGACGAAAATGCCCCAGAGCGACCACCTTCAGCATACGTCATCTTCTCTAACCGTAAGGGATACCTAGACCTTGAGGATATCATAGCTAATGAACCGTAGAGGTCAGAGAGCTTCTCAAAGGCCAGGACCTTTCTTTCACCGAAATCGCTAAGGTCGTCGGTGAAAGATGGCAGGTTCTGCCTGCGGAAGAACGTGAAGCATGCGAGCGTCAGGCCAATAGCGCTAAAGAGAAGTATTATGCAGGGCTCGCCGAGTACAAAAAGACCTCGCAGTACGAGGCCTATCAGAAATATTTGGAAGAGTTCAGAGCCAAGCACAACGCGCCTACAAAAGGTCGGTATTGCCCCGTGTTTCATTTATTTGGTAACAAATTAGTGACCTTTTCAGAAGGCAAACGGTCAAGATTGGAGACCGAGACGAGCACGTCGACCCGAGCCAGTAGCCACGATCAACCCGAACGAGCAGCATATAGGCGACTCAGCGCTGCGGTGACCGACTCCCTTGGTGGACAGCAAATACGAGGATCCACTCCGCCCGTCGGACCTGCGCGTCTTCCAGCCGGACCTTCGTATCCGTCCAAACCAGCGTCGCCAGCGTCGCACCCTTTGTCTGCCTTCAACTCTCCACGCACAGGGGAACTGTATTCACCAATTGCCGCATCACCACATTCCGCCACAGCTCCCAGAGAACTATCGTTTGAAGGATCGTCTGCCCATCTCCCAAGGGACATGCGAGGTCTAGATGCCTCGACTTTGTATCATCCAGCCGGTTACATGCAGTCGCAGCAAACGCCTTCGACCATGCCAACGCCATTGAGTCGCTATGCTCCACATTACCCAAGCTCTGTCGAGCTACCGTCACGGCGGTCAAACCGTGAGCATTTGACGCATCTTCCCAGTCTCTCACATGAGGACACAACGCTGTCTTCTGAGAGCGGGCACAGCAACTACAGTCTCCCTCAAACTGCACAACCTACATTGATGGATCCGGCAAAGTCGATGAGGATGCTTCCTCAACCGGTGCCCAATATTGGACCAGCACCTTCTCCATTAGATCGAACCTTGCCTCATCCACCTCCTGGACCTGGCCACATTCAATTACCGCCGCCTGATTACCGATCACAGGGATCGCTTGCTGCGCTTGTGAGAGCTGGGGAATTGGTAGCCCGGGTGGCAGATGATGAATTAATGGAGAGGGGTGAATCTCCTTGAAGCTTGCCGAGTCGGCATCACTACAGCAACTACGGAATAATACATGGTCATCAGCAATCGCGACTGTGGAAACCACACAGCGTAGGTGCGCGTCCGCGTCCTTCGCACACAGCACATACCCCCTCCGGGTCAAAAGTCATGTCTGGGGTGGCCAGACGACATACGGCTTTACGAAATCTTCCAATGATACCCCGCAGCTTGTGCCCAATACACGACATATCTGCGCAATACACTTGATACCAGCGCTACAAGCGCACAGACCGATGCTCCATCAACAAGCCTGATGCTCTGGGCCCCTGCATGATCACCCATGTTGGCTGAGCTTTTATTTGAAAATTAGCTGGCGTTCTAGGCTTCAAGCTTATGCGAAACGCATAGTAGTATGCGTCTGGAGGGAATGGCAACACTTTTGCCTTGTTAGTTTTTATTACAGGGAACATAGCAATAGTGGAAGGAACGATTCCACGATAAGATTCCAGAGGAGTTGTACCCTAGCTGCAATTCCAGGCTGCTCAGGCTGCTTCTTCATCACATCTCATGTCGAAACCTTGCGATTCATGTGAGTACCTGTCACTGATCGCTCAAATGATAACGTGTTATATTTTCATCAAGTGCTCAACCTCCAGTCCAATAGGCCAAGTTAGACTCAGAATTCAAACCGGGGTCTCTGCGCACCGACTGTAAGTAGTAGTAGTCGCATTTGCAACGCGGTGAACAGCTTTAGACTCTCGTAAGCAGTATGAGATCCGTAAAATTGTCAACACTTTAACCACAGACATGTGGGGACGGGGTGGCATCTGTTCAGTAATTCGTAACGAATCGCTGCGCATCGGCGATAGTGTTGCAGCCAGATCGTACGAGGGGAAGTCAACTGCTCCGCAGGCGTGGATCCCTGGGGCTGTACTGGTTGTTTCTCCACTGTGGTCTGCACAAGCACTGGACCCTTGGCTCCGCGGAGCATTAGGGCAGCCGAAGCTGCATACAAAACGGCATGCGGAAGTGAAGAGCTGCATGGCCATAGGTCTAGAACATCAAATCGTGTCAGACGGGATTTCCATGTTTCCCGTCTTGCTGCAAAGGGCATTTCGGGTCAAGTGCATGTGCATGTGGCGAACTGCGGGTGGGGTAGGTCCATGGAGATCAGCATTCGGAACTTCTCTGTTCTGAAACATGCAATTGTGGGAATTTGCGATATGGACTCCGTGCAAGGTTATTATCTGATGGCCCACTTCGATATGGGCGACTGATCGCCTACTCCTAGAATCGGAGGCTGCTGATATGCCAGATCGCATTCGATTATGCACCTGAAGGCTCAACCGCACGTCCTTGCCACTCTCTCGTGAACGCTACCATCTTTGGGTGCTTGCAGTCGTGGCTGCGAGCATGAACCCCAGCGCTGTGTTCATTGGTGGTACCGCTGCCGGATCGTGATCGGCTTACCGCTCGTGGTGAAGCCCATAAGTTATTTGAATTCTTGACACGGTTGTCTTCATGCGCCTGGGCTTGACCCCCCAATAAATGATTCGTGCAGAACATTCATCGCACAAGCCGAATCCAAGCGAGTGATTAGGGTGTGAGATGCAAACACGCGGAGATGTCCGTTCACGGATGTACTGTGTACGGAGGGCAGACTGCCCGAAGTACCCAGCCTGATTCAACGACGTAGCGTGCTAGCGTAGCGAAAGCGTAGTCTAGAACTGCAGGGTTACTGACCCTCACCGATGCCCGCAGTGACCCCCATTACCATCTTCAGCAATCCCAAGACTTCCGCTCCGCTGTCCCCACAATGGCGGGTACACCTTACCTCAGTCTGCAACGTCTGCGCGTGGAAGATGTTCCACAGCACCCCGCGTTTACTGCGCCCGCCGCCAATGCTCCAGCCCTGACGACCTTCCTTGCTGCCGTCTTCAAAGAGGCTCTCAAGGAAGACTTCGAGACCGGTTTCACCACTGAAGGCAATTGGACGCCATCTGGCAAGAATGTCAAGATCACTGGTATCGAAGGTGGGACGTCTACTGTGCCCGTCGCTGTCGAACAGCGCAAGAGGGGAAAGGGAGACCAGACATGGTTTGCTAGAAGATCAAAACATCTAGAGACTGATGTCCGACATACAGAGCTTGACAGCTTGTTGATGAATGACCATAGTTGGTGGGAGTACCAGTACACACCAGATCTGTATGACGGTAATCTGCTTCTAGAGTGGGATGCAGGTGTTTTGGAAGAGGCTGCAGCCAGCATCAGACCAGAGGTTGCCGTTGGACAAATAGAGATGCGAGGTGAGTTGGCCGGGCATCCTCCTCGTACAGTTACTCCCCACAGCTGATGAGGAACATCATACGTGACTCGCGCCTAACTATACATAGTCGTTCAAATGTTCCACGTATTACCAGGCCCGCTTCAAGACCGTGTTTTCCATGCTCTAGCGATTTCTGGGAAGCAGGAGAACCAGTCCGTCAATACGCAGATTCCCATTGATTACGGCTCATTCATCACAGTAGAGTCTATACGTGCAAGGAGCCGTCTGGAATCCCAGGGAAATGCGTATCGCTACAATACCGAGGTCAACCGCAACGAAGGTCGAGAGCCCAAGCCTACAGACATGCAGAAGCAAAGGACTGGAAAAAAAGTCACAGAGGGTATATATGCTTCTTTGGAACGTATTCGCGTGATCCCAGGAACAGGCAAAGAGCCACAGTATACGCAGTGGGATATGATGACACTTAGCAATGCTGGAGGCGTGGTAAGCTCTGTACCCGTCGCGATGCAGAAGGGCCAGTTGCTAGAAGCTGTGAGCAAGGACGTACAGTATGTCCTGCAGCAAGTTGGAAAGCAAAGAGAGGATGGAAAGGTGACAGCTCAGCGCAACCTTTAGCGTGGCGGCCTTAGCGGAGAGCACATGCCGCGGGGGTCCACCAAACCACATCAGGGTGCGAACTGTCGAGCTTCAGCCCTCAGCCTCATAGCGCGCATGGGTCTGCCACTCTTCCTGTATCTACACTCTTAATATAGCAGATTCTGATCATTCCACGCTCACCGCCGTGCTTTGTCCTCAACTTTGTCCCTTGCTGTGTTTTGCGCCGCGTTTGGCAATCGCGACACCCTGATTTGTACTCAAACAGATAGTATGCAGAACTACAGCCAGTCTGGGTTTGAGAGGCCTGGTAGCACAATGAGCTTCGCAGGACAGCAGCAGCCGCCGCCGCCGCCTGTCCCGCAGTACAACCAGCAGCAATGGGGTCAGCAGCCGCTCCAGCAACAGCATCAACAACTGCAGCACCAGGCAGCATCAGGCTACAATCCGGGCATATATGGCGCAATGCCTGGCGGCTGCACTCAGAATGCTCAGGTATGGCATCGAGCCAACATATTTCTAGCCTCACATTGCGCTGACAGCGTTCGCTTTGGCAGTACCCTCAGACATCGCAATCGGTAGATCCCTACGCAACTCAGCCGCATGGCGACGTTCCTCCTCCTCCACCACCGCCGAAACCACATGGCTTTGCAGCTGCCGTACAGAAGCAGAATCAAAACAGCTCGCAACTCGGTCAGGGTGCAGAGCAGGCGCAAAGCTGGCAAGAATCTCAACATGGTCATACCCCTCATGCACAACATGGAGGCTATCCAGTATACAACAATGCGCCTCCACCACTCTCCAATACATCCTCCGGCTCGTATTTCCCTCAGTTGCAAGGAGGAAGGCCAAGCTCCATCTACGGGCCGGACCAGGTCGGCACTACATCAACCCCTGTGAATCAGCAGTCTGCAAGCACTGTCATGAGCCCGAATGAGCAGACTCCAGCATACATACCGCCATCGCTCTCAGGGCAAGGCGTACAGGCGTACATGCCCTCAAATACAAACCCAATGCCTGGCGTGTATGTGCCTCCTCCTCCAGATGTTCCAGCTTGGCAGCAGACTCAGCAAGCACCTTCGCAAGGCGGAAATAAGAAGTTTACCTATACCAAGCCAACTGTTGATCCTAGTTTCTATGCCCAGGGATATCAAGGTGTGCAGCAGCCGCCGCCTTTACCACCTCGGTTGACCCAGGTAGGGCAGCAAGCACAGCCGACTTATGGACAGCAACCGCCGCAGTATCCACATCAAGGCCATGCATTGCAACAGCAGCAGCAGAATACACCGATCCACGCTCCGTTTTCGCAACAGCAAGCGCCCGTTCTTCAGCCACCAATTCATTTTGGACAGCTTGGACAACCCGTTGAACCTCTGCAGCAACAAAATTCTCAGTCTCCGGTGCCGCAAACATACATTCAGCAACAAGCTGCACGGTTGGAGCAGTATGCTCAGAATCACCAACAACAGCAGATGCATCCACAAACGCAGAGTCCTGCCCAGCTACAACCTCAATGGCAAGCGCCAGCGCCGTTGCAGAACAGTTATGTTCAACAGCAGCAGCCTGGCAATGGTCAGTCCGCTGTGAACTATCAACCCCAGCAGCAACCACAACAACAGCCGCAATACCAGTGGCACTCTTCACATCAACCTCAGCAGCCTGCTGCGGGACAACCACATTACCCAGTGTCAGAGCAGACGATACCAGCACCGAGACCGCTTGATCGGACAGACACAATGCCACCAACATTCTTGCAGCAAGCCAGTCCCCAACCCCAGATTGTATCTCCTGTCGCTAGTCAAAGCGCCTCCAGTTTCGCACCAAATCACCCAGTGGCTGCGCGTACCGACTCAGTTAGCTCAATCGCATTGGCCAATCTACACTCCCAAAGGACGACAACTCAAAGTGTTTCACCGAAACCATCTTCCTTCAACGTCCCGGCGCCGCCACCACCTCGAGATGATGCGTCGAGATTCAGCGCTCTAGGCAAAGGCGGCCCATCAGACTGGGAGACCTTTGGTGTAAGTGATGAGATCGATGACGAGGCGCTGTTCGCCAGGAAGCCCAAGCCCGTACAATTGGACAGCGTCGAACTACCCGCACGTCAGCCCTCGCCTCCATCTACCCAGGGCTGGCCAAGTCCAGCTGACAACACTGCTTATGGCCAATCCACTGATCGTCATGACACATACCAACCAACACCGCCTACTGCCACCGTCAGCCCGGTGCATAGGGTTCCCTCGTCTGGCACACCTCAACAGAGATACGCATCCGTCGCCCCGTTGCAAGCCTCACCTCAATCTCTTCAGAGGCATGGAGCGCACGAGGACCCACACCACGGCTTTGTCATGGGCGAAGTACTGTGGGACGGGATAAATTCATCGAACCAGACAGGCAATGCGTCGCGAAGAGCTCAGCTCGAAGGGCATGCTTCAGTTGCTGACGACAGTCAGACAACTGCTCCTGTGCAGGTCGCACCCATCCAGATACCTGCGTCGAGCATAGCAATCTCGTCTATGGAGACACAACGGCAGAACAGACCTGGCACCACGCGCTTCTTTAGCGATGTCGGTTCAACCTTCGGTCTGTCATCGAAAGACGGAAGCGCTCAGCACGCACAGGGCTCCAAGGGTGATAATGACCTTGCTGCCAAGCTACAATCAAAAGACGAGGAGTTATGGCGTCTACGCACGGAGTCCAAAGAAGACATGCGGAAGGTGCAGGCTGAAATCGAGGCTAAGAACGCGGGTTTCTTAGCCACGATACAACAGTTGAAGACGGATGAACAGGCTGCCAGAGTATTAGCGGATAAGCAAAGCCAGCAGTTGGATCAGCAGGTTGAAGCTATGAAAGCTGCTGCTGAGCAAGCAAAGCTTGATGCTGATGCTTTGAAGAAAGAGAGCGCTCTGACAATCGAGAGAATCAAAGAGGATGTTGAAGGGAAAGAAGACGCAATCAAAGATCATGAATCAACGATTGAGAGCCTGCGAAAAGAACTTGATGACCTCCGAACACAATTCGATTATGAGAGGACGAAAGAAGTTCCGCAGCCGCCTAAGCCAACTGCTTCTGATATGATTCCTGATCTTGATCCTTGGTATGCTGGCTCTCTTGAACGTTACATTGTTATGCTTCGTGGCGAGGCGAATGAGCCGCTGTTGGATGATAAGATCAAGACATTTCGGGCCTTCATGAAGGCTGAGAGTGCGATTAGAGGCATCGAGTTCTACGACGCCGCACCGAATCTGGCACCCGTTGAGCCTGAAAATCCAACTCAATTAATCCAGCCTGTGCGTGTCAGGAGTTCTCAAAGTGTAGCTCAGGACCTCAATGTCACTTTACCACAGGAGACTGACGATGACGATGAATACATGTACAGCCCTGGTGGCCGGCCACTTATCACGCGACCAACTGTTCCAGCTGGACATATCGTTCCGACTCATGCGCCATTCGTTTCCTCTTCGCAGTCAGCAGCTATTCTGACACCTACAAGCTCGGTGCACGATGACTCGACACCAGTTCAGTCTCCATCCGAGGAACAAGCTCAACCACAATACAAGGCGTACGTGCCTCCTATTATGTCATCGGATGCGTCATCCTCCCTTGCACAGCGAACAGCAACGGCATCCTGTGCACTTCCAGGCAACAACAGTTCAGGCGCATCAGGAGAGGTCCATGATGAGATTTTCTTTGGCACTCGCGATACTAGCAACTCTCGAACGGGTCATACGCCCAGCAGCAGTGACGACACTGGTGGTGTCCCTGTTGTTGCACCATTGAACTTTGGTTCGAACCGGCCAGTTTCCGTGTCGCTACAACCAAAGATTAACCCTGTGGATGCGCTGAAGAGCCTTTTGCAAGGTCAGGTTCAGCCGGCCCCACCAAGCCCGCTCATTGAGAAGATTCGCAAGGAGGCTACAGCTATCAAGCTTAGCTCTCAAGATGCGATTGATCTTAAAGATTCCTGGGAAAAATCTGCCTCGCTGACCCGCAGAAAGAATGTAGACGCACGTCGTAAACGGGCAGAGGAAAATGAGGCTCATAACGACGATCTCTTCAATTCTGACGAGATTTCTTATGCTGAGTTGAAAGATCTCGAGGCAGAATTCAAAGCGAAGGAGGACAAGCTGAAAACGCAGGAAGATCAGGACGAATGCAAGAGCTACGTTGAATCCGTCTTCGACAAGACATACAACAATGTTCAGGGTGAGATCGCTGCCCTCACCGATCTGTATATCGAAGCAGAGACTTTGCTTCAGACATCAGTGTCCGGAGTGAAAAGCTTACAGGGCGGTGATGCCCCGACTACAAAGGCCTGCCTGGAGTTGCTCCTGGACCTCCACAAGCGAATTGAAGAGACTCACGAACAAGTCGTACTGGCTATTGCCGAGCGAGATAGGAGGTACAAGAAGACCGAGATCCAAGCTCTATTCACCTCTGGCAACATCGCGAAGAAGAAAGCGGTCGAAAAGCACTTCGAGCAGGCGGAGAAGCAGGCTGAACATCGGGCGAAGAATCAGAAGGCCGAGCGTTTGGGTGACTTGGTTAAGGTGGCAGAAGAAGCGGTTGTCGGTGCTGCAAGTATCGAACAGAATGAACGTGGCCGCATCGTTGCCGCGATCCGTGACTTGAACGAGAGCGATAGCGACGCTGACATCCTCAAACGGGCAAGTGAAACGCTTGACCTCCTCCATGAATCATCTAAGGCACTACTTACGATTTTTAACCGTCTCGAGATCGATCTCAATACTGCAGAAGTTGATGCCGATATAGCACGAGCGAAAGTTGATGGTGCACCCGAGTTAAGAGTAGAAGAGCTACTGTCAGAGATGAAGGCACGAGAGCTTGAGCTGATAGAAGAGTTCACTCGAAGGATCAATGTCCTTGGCCAAGATCGCAAGGAGGTTGAGCAGTTGACGAAGCAAACGGGACAATCTGAGGAGACCAACGATAAATCAGAGAAAGAGAAGCGACTCAAGGCGGCACTTGAGGAAGCTAAGAGAAGGAACGGCCACGCGTGAGTATACATGCTCTACAACTCATAGGCTGAGTAAGCTGTCACTCTATTCAGACGAAATTATAACCTATGATATATAGATAACCAGGAAAGAGACCACTTCCCATTCAACTTCAAGCTTTCTGTGCATCATGACCCCAATTCTTCAAACTCTTGTAACTCTTACTACTCGTATCCTGCTTCGCCTTCTCCTCCTGAGCCAAATGCCTCCTACAGTACGCCACAACCTTTCTCATATGATCGATGTCATCCTGCTCATACTTGCTGGGGTCCTTCTTTGGGTTCTTCTCCAGGATCTCAACGATCTTGCGCCCGCTGTCATGGCCAACGGTCTCGCCGCTGCCGTCGTCCTTGGACCAGCCCGCTCCGGCGGATTCTTCCTGTCCAAGCCAGTCTTGGAGTTCTTTGGCAGACATGTTGACTAGTTCATTGAACTCTCTGGCTTGGGGTTAGTGGGGAGTTGAGCGGTGAGGAGTGGGGTGGTAGTACGATATCACAGTGTCGTTGTCTTTGACCATTTTGGGCGGTGGGCTTGAGAATCTTATGTTATATGGTTGGTATTTTCGACAATGTGAATTAGATTTGTGTGGAAGAGAAGTCGCTCATGATACCGACAAGATGTAATTACTTCTATTCCTTTGATACTGGACACATTGACGTCAACACTCTAGTGTGAGCGCACGTGACCGATCCGTTCCTGCTCAGGTATGTGAGTATGATTCTCTAAACAAGGCCTTCTCAATTAGTATTTTACATTTCAGTGTAATCCTTTGTGGAAATAAAGTGCTGAAAAAGGCAATTGACCTCGCAATAATTGTTCCATTCTGATGCTTTGGCCGACAGCAAAGCGGCATTCTCGGAGCGACCAGGTTACATCATAGTCGCGTGCTAAACCAAAGCTAGCGGGAAAGTGCGAGCAAGAATTACAGAATGCGAGGTCCGCTGAAGTTATATAGAGCCAGCGTGTACTCTCGTGCAGTCGTGTCGCGATTTCCATCTGCCAGTCAATTTTCCCCATGGACGTTGCAAAGTGTTGAGGCTGGGGACTCCGCGCCCTCCGCGCAATCCCCCTTGCCTGCTCCAGAAACTCCGCCCTCCACGTGTACTCCAAAGTTTTCCAGGAAGAAATCTTCGGGGCCCCGTTAATTTTTTCGACTTACCCTTGACCTCGATCGACGGTCTCAACAAGGCCTCCACCGAGAATGGAGCCGATATTTCTCAAAACTTGGCACGGATCATCAAGGCCGCACGCAACCCCTTCTAGCACCCTCAATCTGAGGTAGTACGGCAGTTGCGAGTTACGTGTTGCATGGCGTTTGCTTGTCACTCGACACAAAGTTTCCTTCGAGAGCCGCAAGAAGTGGAGTCATACGAGTCAGTTTTCAGCCGCATTGTGAGCCGCATTGCGGGATTAAAGAGCCGGAGGATTGGTGTGGAGTTACGTCGCAGAGCCTCACTAGAAGCTCCGAAGTGTTGAGACTTGCACAGACACTGACTGGACAGCGGATATACTACTGAATCCCCACCCACTCTTGCTGACCTCCACATCATCAAGGAGAGGCGTCCAAGCGCGGCTGCATCGGCATCCCAACTCCCAGAGGCAAGTCACACGACACTGCGGACAGAACGGCACAACGGTCCTGCCCATAGTCGCGGCACGTTGGCAGTCGACTAGTTTGCGGGGAAACGACATCAGTGGCTTGAAAGCAACACGATTCCGATGACCTGGGACAAGCAACTTCGAAGGTGAAAGGAAGCCGCCGATCTCATCAGGCGCGTGCAATCCCCATGGCGGTGGGGCATGGGGCTCTCCGGTGTGGTCGGGCGTTCGTTGCTTGGCTTGGTCGAATGGCCGCTGTTTCCCCACAACACTGCCTCTTAGAGCAACCCCGGTGTCACACAATCAAGACACGCTATGCGCGTTACAGAACTTCCGAGATTGCTGTTGGCTGTTGCAGCAGACCAGCCAAGGTTACTGCTGTTCGCGGGTGACGGTAGTGGCGTGTATGACGTTTCTCGCCAAAGCAATGTCTCGGCATTTGCTGGGCATCTGGGCATTACCACATGGTCTGCATAACATAGGCATTCGTACTTAATGTCGGCAAGAGAACCGAATGTGAAGCCTCATCGGAAAGCTTTCGACTCGCAATAGACTCTCTGGAGAAGCTGCGAGCTCGGTACCGCAAACATGGGTCTCGGCAAAACATCTATCAAGTTGCGTGGTGCGGAGGTCGGTATTGAGGCCGTTATGCTGGGAGTTGTCACATCGATAGGTGGTAAGTTGAGATTGAAGATCGTCGCTGTTGACCTGTCACTCACGAGGCGTAGGCTTCCTGTTCGGATATGACACTGGTCAGATTTCCAGTATGCTGCTGTTCCCTGACTTCAAGCGTCGTTTCGGTCAGTACCAGGATGCGAATGGCGAATGGCAACTTACAACTGAGATCTCATCTCTCGTTGTCTCCATGATGTCCATCGGTACGCTTGTCGGTGCCCTTGCTGGCGCTTATACTGCCGATTGGTTTGGTCGCCGACGCAGTCTGTCCATCGGTGTTGCGATCTTCGTTGTTGGCAACATCATTCAGATCACAGCTATGAACTCCTGGGTCCATTTAATGATGGGTCGTATTGTTGCCGGTCTGGGTGTCGGTATCCTGTCTATCGGTGTACCCATGTTCCAGTCCGAATGCTGTCCCCGCGAGATCCGTGGTGCAGTTGTCGCCTCATACCAGCTGATGATCACCATTGGTATTCTCATCTCCAACATCATCAACTTTGGTGTTCGTGACAACCCTGGTTCTGACGGCGATGCTTCCTGGAGGATCGTTATCGGGCTCGGAATCTTTTTCTCTCTTCCACTTGGTATCGGTATTCTCTTCTCGCCCGAATCTCCTCGTTGGTTGGCCGGCAAAGGCCGCTGGGAAGAGGCACGCATGTCGCTCGCCCGCCTACGTGGAAAGAAGGACGACCCTAATGATACATTTGTCAACGACGATTTCAAGGAAATGCAAGAATCGATCGCTGAGCAGTCCAAGGCCGGTCAGGGTACCTGGAAGGAGTGCTTCACTGGCCAGCCCTCTGGGATCCCTCGCCTTGTGTATCGCACTTTCCTGGGCTGTGGTCTTCAGTTCTTCCAACAGTGGACTGGTGGTAAGTTGCAACCCGTCTTTTGAGACCGCATTCGCAATCTAACGATGTTAGTCAATTACTTCTTTTACTACGGAGCTACGATTTTCGAATCCGCTGGTATTGATGATCCCATCCAGACTCAGTTGATTCTTGGTGCCGTCAACGTCGCCATGACTGTGCCTGGACTCTGGATGATCGAGCGTTTCGGTCGCCGTATGCCTCTTGTCATCGGTGGACTCTGGCAAGCGACTTGGCTGCTCATCTTCGCCATCATTGGTATTGTCCGCCCGCCAACCGAGCACACCGACTCCGGCATTGTCATGATCGTGTGCGCTTGCATGTTTATCGCATCTTTCGCTTCCACATGGGGTCCTTTCATTTGGGTTGTCATCGGCGAGACTTTCCCTCTCCGCACTCGTGCTAAGCAGGCTTCGCTTGCCACTTCGTTCAACTGGCTTGGCAACTTCATGATCGGTTTCCTGACACCCTATGCCAACGCAGGCATTGGCTACGCCTTCGGTTTCGTCTTTTTCGGCTGCAATTTCTTCGCTGCCGCCATGGTCTACTTCTTCGTCTTTGAGACCAAGTCGTTGACCCTTGAGAGCGTCAACGACATGTACATGGACATGGGCACCAAGGCGATCAACAGCAAGAACTGGGTCCCTGCTGGATACATCGACCGTAATCAGCGTGATGAGTCCTACTGGCAGCGTCGCACATCGATCCTTGACGACCGTGCTGCTGCTGCACACGTTCCCAGGAGGTCGGTTGACGAAAAGCTCGATGAGAAGGACTCCGACAGCACACCTCGCAACAGGTCGATGCACCGCGAGACTATTGGCGACGACAGGGTCGTCTGATTCCATTCAGCGATTCGCTGGAACTTTACTTGTACATAATCTCGTCTTTAGCGTTACATTCACCATATTTGCGCCTTCTCTTCTCATGGGAGGTGTTGTGCGTAGCATACGTTCTTGCAGATATCGAAATCAGCATTGCAAACATCAAATCCATAACTACCGTGTCATCAAATGATGAGAATTTACATACCCTTTATTGTTGCACATGACCAGGTACAGATCTCCAGTTGTCTTTTTTTTTGAGGCCTTTGTAAGCTGGTTTGCACAGGTTTTGTAGAGACGCAGATGAATTTAGGTATCAGATGACACCAAGACAAATTGCATTCAGATTGCAAGGTAAACCTGAATCAATCAATTATGCTTCAGAGAATGGTGCTCACATCGTACTCCTTACGTGATATTCAAGACGTTGTTGAACAAGTGGTGTTCCGGTCGGCAGATCGGCAGCGCAAAGAATGCCTGCAGCTCAGCCACGGACAATTTTAGCATAGCAACAACCTTGGAAACGTGGCGCACGTACGCTGCAAACACGCGTCAGCTGTCCAAGCAGCCCCAGCCCCAAGAAGACAGTTTCAAACAACAAAAACCCAGCTCTCCTCACTGATACACACCGTTTTCTTATACTGCATTCGTTTTTCCGTTCTCGTTCATATCTGAGAAGGCCATGCCAGCGCTTCCTCAGTCCGTTGGTTCGCTAGCGCGTCGCGCCCTCGTTACCGCTGGCCCTGCGCTTGTCCAGCCACATTTGCACAGCTTCTCGAAGCGTGGGTTGGGTGTGAATCACACACAGGGTGTTACGTTGGGAGTCTTGGGGGCGTACATCGTGATCATTGCGATTCTTTGGAATGTGCCGTATATTCGCTGGGTCTTATGGCCGTTCAAGGTAATTTTCTACCAATACCGTCTGGTTCAACCTAGGGTCACGTGACTAATGCTTGTGCTGCAGATGCTGGTCATCGCTTTCCATGAGTTTGGCCACGCAATAACAGCATGCTGTACGGGCGGTCGCGTCGAATCTATCAGTCTTGATCCGCATGAGGGTGGTGTAACGCACATGCGTGGTGGGAAGCAGTTTCTCACACTTCCTGCGGGCTACCTAGGATCGAGTTTGATCGGTGCGCTACTTACGTTCTGTGGCTTCAATATCGTGGCCAGCAAAGTTGCAAGTATCGTGTTGGGTGTCTGCTTCTTGCTTACATTGTGGTGGGCGAGAAAGGATTGGCTTACAATCATCACGATCCTTTTGGCGGTTGGATTGTTGATTGCTTGTTGGTTCATCAAGCATGCTGAGGCGTTGAGATTCGTCGTCGTAAGTTCGCCCTAATTTGCCCATGATGGATTTGTTACTAACATTCATTGAAGCTCTTCATTGGTGTTATGTCAAGCCTGTACAGCGTGTGGGACATCTGCGATGATTTGATCCTCCGAAAAGTCAACTCTTCTGATGCCAGTGTGTTCGCGAAGAGGTATGGAGGTTCCTCGCAGTGTTGGGGCGTGATCTGGTCGGTTATCTCTTTGATCTTGATGGTGTGCGGTATCATTGCTGCACTGGCTGCCTTCCCTCAGGATTTCGAGCAGCAGCAGAAAGATAGCCAGGGCTTCATCCCCACAAAGTTCTAGAGATGTAGAAAGACTGCGTCCTAGGTTGGATTGGGGGCACATTATGAGTTAGGACAGCTTACTATATCATAGACTAAAACATCACGAGTGGTGATATGCTTCCAGATTGGTTCATTCGATGATTATCACACTGCAGGCTTAATGTCATCCGCGTTTTTGCTGCATCTCGCCCTCTTGCGTGGCTCTATGTGACAGACACACATTGACTCGGTTCTCATCATACTTTCGTGTGCTTCGTTTTGGTAACAGCGCTCTCGATCTTGCAGTGATAAAGCATCTCTAAAAACAAAAGTAGATCACTACACGGTGCATACCCTTCCTGGAAAGGAGAGGCTACACTCAGGTAGAACAAGATTTACTTCAATAATCCGAAAGTGCGATTTTCCAACACAGAATGTGAAGTGTTGGGTGCAAAATGAAGTAGCCCACGACAATCACAGTACTGTAAGGGTCAAAATCCTCCGGTCACCTTCAACGCGAAACATAGCTTCACTTCCCTCTTAATGACATGCCTGCATTGACACAGCTAGCTAGCACAACCATTCCGAGGACATGAGCATATAATTACCACATACATCTACATACTTTGCACAGCAACATTCGCAACAATTCTATCCCACTACACCTACGCACCCATTACTATAATCAGCAGAACACCCACCTACCAACTTACCGCACAGGACCTCACATACATAAGTCATGTGCCCCCGCGACAGCGACACCTACCTCCTATTCGACACCTGCGGCCACACGCTCCCCCGCGGCGCATGCAACCAATATGCAACCAAACTGCACATGTGCCTCAGCGATCCAGTGAATCCCATTCGGTTTGACTTCCAACACATGAAGTACGGTGGGAAGGTGATGGACAAGTGTGGATTCTGCAAGATGGGTAAGGATACGGGCGGGACGTTTGCGTTTGGCGAAAAGTGGGAAGGCGGCGCGGTGGCGGTGAAGGTATCATCTAAGGGGATGACGCAGTTGAGTACGTGCGAGAGAGAGGCAGTGGCACTGGTTGTAATTCTGGTCGGGCGTCTGTGATTTTGCGTCTGTGTGTGAAGTATCTGAATCGCATTTTTCTATATGCATGCAGCACGAAGGCTGCTCAATCACCTCATTACCCAGAAAGAGAGCCGTGATGCATGCGCTCAAACCCTACTCCTTTTGTCGTGACATGGGAACAAACGAAAGCAGTTACAACGGATCTCCAACGCCGCTCATCTACATCTAATCGGCATCCTCATCGATGGGAGCCCTGGGCTGCTTCTGCTGCTGGCCCCCTCGGCCCTTGAACCGTGTCGCCTGCTCAGCCTTCTGGTCGGCCCTGTTGGCCTCGTCCTCCTTCTCCTGGATGAACCTCTGCTTCTCCTGCTGGATAACCTCGAGAACTCCCTGCAAGCTATTCCTCCACATGTCGAGCCTGCTTGCGACCTCTCTCCACTGGTTCTCGCCGAAAACGCGGTATGTGGAGCGGTGAATCAGGAAAGTCTGGTTGAGCTGGCTGAGCTTGCCCTCGACAAGACCGGCGCGGATAACGTCAATGACCCACATCTCAACGTCCTCGCTGGGCACCTGGAGCGCCTTTGCAATCTTCTCGTATGGAAGCGACCTCTGCTGGCCAGATGACGCGGCGATCGAGGCCAGTGTGAGAAGGCGGATCTTGCGGTTCAGGGAATCGCTGTCAAGACCGGACTTCTCGATCCAGCCATCGTGCTCATCCTTGAAGTCGTTGAAGTCGTCGACAACGTCCGAGTTGAAGATCTCAAGAAGCTGGAAGTAGACGGGTTCCGAGTTGCGGAGGGCCTGGATCGAGTCGAGATCGGTGAGGTCCTGGAAGTCGAAGTGGGTGGGGTGGATAAGAGCAGACTTCAGTGCGCGCAGAGACAGCTCCTGGGCCTCTGGGGACGAAACCTCCTCAGAGGGGAATGTTCGCAGCGCGCGGAGGAGGTATGTGTAAGCCTGCTCGTCTTCGCCGGCAGCAGCGGCCGAATCGCTGACTGCCAGGTACAGCTTGCGCTGCTCCTCCTCCTCGACGTCCCAAGTCTGTAACCAGGTGTCGAGCTGCTTCAGCTGTGGGCGCAAGTACTCGAAGTTGGTTGTGGCACGGATGACGCGCAGGATGGCGAGCAGAACGTGGAAGCGCACTTCGCTGTCGGCGGGTAGGATGTTGAAGATTGTGCTGAGAATCGAAAGGGCGAGGCCGCTGCCGTTGGCGGGCGACGAGGTCACGGGGTTGCTCAGGTTCTGGCAGATCTTGGGCAAGAACATGGAGACGTTCGGCGACTGGTTGACGAGGTGGATGAGCAGGTTGTATGCTGCTATGAATTCTGTGCACCGCTGTGTTAGCCCCGCCGTGCGCGTTCGCGCTCATGAGTATAAGGCTTGCATACCCTTCTCGGGCGCCTGGTTCAGCGCCTGAGCGCCAACTACCAGCTTCTTCAACACCTCATCCTTCTTGTTCTCCTTCAGCAGGTCTGCTGACTCCTGCTGGATGTTGGAGCTCTCGTCGCCCTGGGATTTTTTGAGCGTGTCGACGTATTGTGCGAACTCGTCGGTAAGCTCCTCGAAGGATCCCTCGATGAGGAGCGTGTTCTTGGGGCCCGGCATCGTGATTGACGTGTGCGATAGTGCCTGGAGACGGGGGCGGGCGGGGTCGTCGGGCGCTGGACGTGATTTGGGCTTTGTGTCGAGGGTTGCGCCTGCCCGTGGTGGGATGTGCCAAGCCGAAAGTTCAAAATCCCACATCGATGACTAGCGCTGTCCAATCAGGACTGTTGGTGGTGGGGTTCTCTTTCCCTCCACCCGTCAAATGTCAAGTGATTGTTTACGCAGGCAGCATGGCATCCATTTAAATTGCATCGTCTTCATGGAAATCACGCACTTGTATTGTCGTAGATACACACAGATGATTGGTACATGATCAGAGCATACTCTCTCCCTCTCTCGTCAACCCAACCACCAAGGACGTATAGGTCGTAGATAGCGCGGAGGAAGAGGGTTGTCCGACAGGAGCTGTACCTGTAGCGCCATCTGTTTCAGGAACCTTGAGTACTGTCTATAGACAGGTTCATACCCGAACATACGGTTGACCATCCTGGACGTCTCCTCGATCCTTTCTGCTGCGTCTTGAGCGACAAACCGGCCCATCTCTATGGCAATACAAAGCTCGTGCATCTCCTCCATCAGATCTGCGAGAGGGTCGTATTCCCGCAGGAATCGGTACTGTTATGTGCGTCAGTGTCGCTGAATGTCCTGCTTGTTGGCATACCTACAGGCTCACTAAAGTCACCCTTGCACAATGGACATCCCTCGACATCGCAGTCTGCTTGTCTGCGTCTACGTCTCGTGACAGATACGTGGTCATAGCGTAAGTCTTCGTACTCCTCCTCACACATGCCGTAGCCGTCATAGTATCGGGCAGGAGGGTAGCCACCATAGAGCTGGCGATGTCGACGGGGTCGCAATCGATCCCTTCCGAAGCAAGCCATGGTGGTTATTGTCGGTAGATGTCTTGCAACAATCAGAATCTTTTGAACATGTCTAGGGGCAGTAACTCTGACCTTATGACACTGTCCTGAGTCCGGGGTATTGTCCTTTACAGACCTTCTGTACCACAGCCGACGTGCTCTCAACGGACCCAAACGGGCAAGAGGTGGTACGGCATAAGGCAGCGGTGTGGCTTTAATGGTCATTTCGCACTTTCTTCTGCAGCAACATCCATATTCAGATGTTGCTGGTTGCTCGATCTGCAGGACCGATGCACGTATATGGTGCCTGGCAAACAGACATCCCTGCTTGCATGCAGCTCGCACTGCCCAAGAAACTTGAAGCACCTCTCAGCGGGGCGTATGCTCGATTGATGGACGACAAGACCGAGTGCCGTCAGTATCGCAAGTAGTTGCACGACCTGCATGCATCTCACGGTATTGATACCGCTTCTGTTGCTCAAATCCGTCTGACGACCATGAGCAGACGGTCTAAAAGCACTCTCGACGATAGCGCCGCCTCTGCCTAAGAGAATTAGTGATGCAGTACCTGAATCTGAAGAAGAAACATTGTGAAAGCCCATCACAGCTTCGGCGTAGGCTTAACCATGTAGCTGACTGTGAGACGAGGGTGCACAGTAGTGCACCGTCCGAAACGAGATACTACTTTTGGCGGCGATACTGCCAAACACTACATCTTGACCGACCGGATGTGATGAACAAGGATGCCTTCTTGGGCTCTACTGCCAAAGATTGGCTGGGTGCGCCGCCCGGTCAACGTTGTACTAAAAGCTGCCAGGTAGCGAACCCTTCTGCCGGATCCTGTACATGGAAAGCTGGCTATCACATTCATGTTATTGCGGTTTTGGAATATCAAGAGCTCAGCGGTCTACTAGATTTACCGATGGAATAAGTTAGGAGAACCAGTTCCTGGATGTATCGTGTCCATCGGATTGAAGGTCGAGACTGTGCGTTAGCAACCATTGTCCGATTCTTCTCAGTGAGGTATAGCAAATGGTAGCCACAAATTGAACCCTTCCCGCCGATAAACCCCCTGTCAGGTCGAATTTACTCTATGATTTGGTGTTTGTAGTAACGTTTCCTTGGAACACGCTGCAGCTCTGACTTGGCGTCTGACTGGTACTGAGGTGTTGCAGTGCTGTGATCCTACTCCACTTCACCTGCCATGTAGAGCATTGTCTTGCAAGGATTGTTTTCGTCCGGTCATCATGCAGCGTGACTCTATTGTTTCGTCAAATCAATTTGTCTTTCCTTCGAACATCCTTCTGATCAGCTGCGCATGTCTTTATCATCGTACAAGCCAACAGAGTGTGCGTATCATGCCAGGAATTTGAGGAGGATACCCAATAGGTGCGAAGATCTAGATTGGCAGTGTCAGGAAGAGGGATGGTAGGACGTCGATATATGGGCCCTGAGCGGTCTTCAGTATTCAAGGTCCTGTACGGTTGTCATCCATCAACGGGATTTGCTATTTGTGTTGCCTCGACTGACACTGCAAAGATACTGGACTTATGTTGAGTGGATGAGACGGACCCAGATCCCGGATACAACGACTGCTGTAGGTCAGTGTCCAAAAGATATCGATGATGGCCCTGGATATCGGTCATCTTTTAATAGAAGGAGTCTTGGTTGAACACCCTGCATCACGAAACCATACCGAACCACAATGCTGCGCATGGTCCCTGACGTTGCTAACGATACTGTTATCAATTGTCCTGAGCACTGAACTGTGGAGATACTTAGGTCATGGACCTTTTTTGATCATCTTCATCTATCGAGGGTACACCAAAGCAGACTACAATGCTCCTCAACAGTAGATCTTTTCCTGCCTAGACTACACTGCAGCTCTCAGTGAACCTTGTCAGTTCCTCGAGGTGTGTCTTGCTGACTTGTGACATGCTTCGGAGACAGAGGGGGGACACGGAGATTAGGTGCGCCAATCAGGGGAAGCCACACCGGACCCTGAATCCCTGCTCCGTTCATGGGACATTTCGTCACCCCGAAAGCTGCACTGTCTATCGCTACGCGCAAATAGTTGCGCAGTGTGTCGGAATCGACAAGGAATGGCGTATGCTTTCCTGAAATATAATGCGATTTTAATTGCTGACCTAAGGCCACAGGCGCTCAATCCGAGGCGGCGCTCTCGAGAAGCTTGCTCGTCTTTCCGCGCAATCGCAGGCTACCGCTTCGTCCAACAATGACTTTGAGAAACTGTACAAACGATGTTCGAGCGCTTCGAAAGCCCCAAACAGTGTCGGTGGCATCAAGGTCACAGAGTTGGAGGCAATCCTGGCTTTGTGCAAAGCTGCGCCATATGTCGAGTCCATAGATGTCGCTGCGCCGCTCTTCGACCGTCTCGCTACCTACCTACCCAGCATATACACCCAAGTACTGCTGCCGTCGCCGAGCCTTCGCGAAATCCACCCTTCACCTTACGAAATCTTGTCTTATCACCTGACCTCTGCGGTACTTCAGCTTGGTGCTCGCCATGATCAATTGCGTTCCAAGGTCACAGATACATTGGCGAGCTATATACAAGGCTGGAATGCTACTGCAGCCGAGCTGTCAGCGGTCCAACTGGACGACGGAGACGATATGTCTGACTACTCTGCAGACGGCGAGCTTTCGCAGGTCATATCACACAGCCTATCTCTGTTAGGTTTTCTGGACGCCGCAGCCGAGCACGCGAAATTCTGGAATGCACACGAGAGGCTCCGTTTTGTCCAAGACCTCAAATCAGCTCTCTCTGAGCAGTTCTTTCTCGCTTTTGAGACAGCACTGTCGATCGCACGCAATGCACGCTCACATCAACCCGGGCTAAGGGAGTGGAAGCGCTATTCAAAGCACTATGCAACTATAGGGCGACCACTTGGTGCTATGATCTTGCATGACTCCTTCCTGAAGGTCGTCGTGACTTCTGCATCGTTGCTTGTCGAGAGCCCAGCGCGTGGCCCTCGTGAGTCGGTACTTGATCACCTGTCAGCATCGTACACCAAGAACCACACAGTCCGAGACACATCCGAGGACGCTCTTGCCGAGGGGCTTACCAGGATTGCGGTCGACGAGATGCATGCCCTGGAGAACGATGTCGACTACCTGCAGAGAGTGGGCTCTGCTTGGCAGCAACGGCAGGCATCTTCCGTCAAAGCCAAGATCATCACGACTTATCTTTGTTGCACCATATACGATGAAGACATCGCTGACGAGGATGTCTTGTTGGAATGGCTCGATGCCGTATTGAATGATCCCACACAGAGTGCAGATCATGATCTGGCGTCTTCAGCTTTGAAGTCCATGGCAGTTCTGGCAAAGGTCTCCCCTTCGACTGCGTCCACCTTGGGTCGCTCCCTTCCAAGGCTCATTGTACAGGCCAATTTTGACCATCGAACTTCTTCAGTCGCAGCAGATTCTCTTGCAGCGGTTCTAAGCCTACTGCCTCAAGATGCTATCATCACAACCCTGTATAGTCTTGGAAACGTTGTAAGTGCAGGACCCAGTACCGCCGGTGCCACATCTACTTCGCCTTCGCTGAACGGCACTGGTAACACGTTGCGTGCTCCGGGTATCTATGCGCATCAATCCAATGGCAGTGCCATATCGCTCACGCCAAGTGATGTTGAGGAACCACATCATGTACACACAACCATTGTCGAGACGGTAGTGTCGGTGGCAAGCAAGTGCAAAGACGAGAAGATCACCGCATTAGCTCTGTCCATGCTTGTACAGAAGATAGGAAGGGCGAGTAAGGTGGTCGATGTTAAGATCATCACCGACGCCGCTCTTCTGGGTATTCACACGCCTCCGGCAGAGTTCAGGTCACTGCTCAAGCTATACTCGACACTCTGTCATGACGCACTTGTGAAAGATGACGTTGTCACTCTCGATGCTGTAAGTCCCATCCCAAAGGTAGACCGATCATAACTAACACCTGTAAAGGTGATGAATGCACGTCTGAACATTTCCAAATCAGTGTCTGATGAGGCCTTTGAGGTTTACCTCACTCATCTGCTGGACACTATCGTCAGCAAAGGTGACGCACAAGAGACATCTCACAAACATCTACAGGATACCGAACTAGCCTCGCAGGAAATTGCCCAGATGTTGAAACCTCTGGCCACTCTGCTTGCGCACAACGCCCAACGGGCCGAATCTATTGAGCTTGACGATACAATCGTCAATTTGCAAAGAGATGCCTGGTTCAATATTGTTGTTCATGGCTTTGACACAAACTCGGATCTAGGAAGACAGTACATTGAAGAGCTCCGCACCCTTGCTCGTTTCAGCAAACCTTTGATTGCCGAGGAGCGGCCTATGCTTTCGGAGAGTGATATTGAGTTGAACACAGTGCTGCGTCGTGGAAAATCCCCCGAACATACGACTGAGCAGAAGAGGCGATTAGCTAAGCTCCTGCCATCCTGCGAGGCCGACACCAAACCACTCACATACCCTGAAGCGGTGTTCCTGAACACGGCCTACCTTGTAGAGGAGTTGCGTGCCAGCACAGGCGATTGCACCAAAGCACTGGCGTACTTCCTAGACCCCAAGCTACGGGTCGGCGCAGTCGGCAACTGTATGGCCGCGATCACTGTCGTGGCTGTCCGGACATACTTGTCAAGAACACTTTCTGGGCAGCACCATACCTTTTCTACGCCATACCTTGCGCAGCAGCTTGCACAGATCTTCTCAGCGTGCTGCCATCGCATCGCACGTGTTCAACAGGCTGCAGCTGCATGTGCAGACATCATTATCAAGGAAGTGCCGTCGACTCTGTGTCAGAAGAGTGCTCTATTCGCTCTCCTCGAGCTGCTCTCTATCATGTGGTACAGCTGTCTTGAGGGCGAGACTGATGATTATTCCTGGAAGTCAACGTTTACATCAAAGAAGTCAGACATCACTGTTGAATTATCTGATGATTACGCCTTTCGTCGAGCAACTCTCGAAACATTGCACAAGCGTGCAACGTCTTGGGTAAAGGGAGTCATAGAAGCTGCACCTCTGGACGTCAAGGGGCTTCTACAAACGTACCTTTCCGAGTTTGATGATGAGACCTCATACGGCCACGTGTCTTTGGGGAGATCGTTCGCGCTCGAGATGGGCTCTGTAATCCCTGCAAACGACCAACGCCTGGGTGCCATCGAGCGTCAAGGCATCAATATTAACACGGCATCAGACTTCATTACACAGTACACTACGAGACAAGAGTACAAATTCCTTGAGGGTAGTAATGACCAGCAAGAGGAGTGGCTCGATGGCACGGCAAACGGTGCTGTGCCAACCCATCTGACTCGCAGTATCCAGGATGCTACTAAGCTTCTGGTCGATCTCGAGCAACGTACGCTCCACCATAAGCACGTTACTATTGCCGAGCTACGAGACATTCTCCGACGTGCAGCTGCTCTGCTATGCCGAGTCAAAAGGGATCAATCTCCAATTGTGCATCACCTAGTTGGCATTCCCTTTGCAGTCTTCTCCAAGCAATCTATCAAGCTGGGTATCTCGCTTTGGACAAGTGTGATAAAAGAGAACCCTCGTATGGAATCTCGTGTCCTGGTGGCGATTGCTGAGAATTTTGAGAATACTGTGCGCAAACGAAGGGGTCTCTTCAACCCTGTGCTGAGGTGGGTAATCTGCTCTACACAGTATGCCCATTAACTAACGTGTGTTCAGACATCCAGACCCCTTCTACGGCAGACAAGAATTTGCTGCCACTGATAAGGAGGCATTGACCAAGCACCAGCAGCAGATCTACAATATTATCGCACCGCATTTCCGGCTCGTACAATTCCTCTCAAGTCATTTCAGTGCCTCTAGACTCAGCAAGTCCGATTTCGAACGCGTATACGTCCGCTTGATCCATGTCACGCTCGATGCGATGAGCGAGGGGTGCTCGCAGCCTTTAGCCAGAGAGACGTACTTCCACGTTATTCTACTTGCGCTACGTATCGTCCGTCACAGCACAACCATATCATCTTCAGCTAAATGGCGCCTCATGGATCGCCTCTTGACCGCAGCCTTGGCATGGTTCGCTTGCGCACCGCAGTGGTCCTACGGTGGAAACCGCTTGCAAATCAAAGCAGAAACGCAAGTTCTGTCAGACGTGCAAGCTCACCTTGAAGTCCTTGGAAAGTTGGCGACTGTAGCGGACGCTGCGTCCAGACAGGTGAAGGCGAAACAAGACCTCTTATCTTTGCTCATCTCGAACGAGCAGACGCGCCTCAATGTCTGGCTGTTCCCCTTGGACAACGGCAAAAAGCATCACTTCGGTGCCGGTGCCAGGAACAGTGTGCCTGATGCTGCTGTTACAGCTCACGTCAAGACTGCATGGTCCGAGAACCCAGCCATTGCCATACACTTGCTCAAGCGGTTCCAATCCCCACGATTGCAGAGCGAGGTACGATTCCAGATCTTAAACTTCCCGCATAAGGTTTTGAGCGAACCAGACGCGTTGGAGGTTATGCTGGGTAATCAGCTGCCTGGTGACGTGTCGTTCCAGCTCAAGTATCTTCTGTACTGGGCTCCCTTGAACCCAATTACAGCGGTGACGTTGTTCATGCCAGCTTACGGTAATCATCCCTTCATCATCCAGTATGCTATGCGAGCACTTGAGAGCCACTCGGTAGACGTCATGTTCTTCTACGTCTATCAGATCGTGCAGACGCTCCGCTACGATGTTCTTGGCTATGTAGAGCGATACATTATCGAGACAGCCAAGTTCTCTCAGCTCTTCGCCCACCAGATCATCTGGAACATGAAGGCGAACGCCTACAAGGATGAGGCTTCCGAAGTAGTAAGTACTACAATCCCAAATGTCAGACCACATATTGACTGTCAGCAGCCCGACCCTGTCAAGCCAACTCTGGACAAGGTCATGACGAGCCTCGAGTCCAGCTTCTCGAAAGAAGACCATGAGTTCTACGAGCGCGAGTTCGCTTTCTTCAATGAAGTCACCGGTATATCCGGTACCCTGCGATCCGTCCTACATGAGCCGAAGGAAGTCAAGAAGCAGAAGATTGCGGAAGAGCTGCGCAAGATCGAGGTCGAGGTTGGCGTTTATCTTCCCAGTAACCCTGACGGTCAAGTCATTGGCATCGACCGTAACTCTGGCAAGCCGCTGCAGTCACATGCTAAAACACCCTTCATGGCCACCTTCCGCATCCGCAAGAACAAGCCCGACCTGGGTCTGATCGAGGAGATTGAGGAAGAGTCCCGTTCTGGCCTTGCTCCGAAGAGCAGCAACACTTACGAAACATGGCTCTCGGCCATCTTCAAGGTTGGAGACGACTGTCGCCAGGACGTTCTCGCCCTGCAGATGATCGCTGCTTTCCGCGGCATTTTCAACACTGTCGGCCTCGACGTCTGGGTCTTCCCCTACCGCGTCACCGCCACAGCACCCGGCTGCGGTGTCATCGACGTGCTCCCCAACTCTATCAGTCGAGACATGCTGGGCCGCGAGGCCGTTAACCGCCTCGATGACTACTTCGTCTCGCGCTACGGCAACGAGGATAGCATCCGCTTCCAAGAAGCGCGGTCTAACTTCGTGAAAAGCATGGCCGCCTACAGCGTCATCAGTTTCCTACTGCAGTTCAAGGACCGCCACAACGGTAACATCATGATCGACGACGCTGGCCACATCATTCATATCGACTTCGGCTTCTGCTTCGACATCGCCCCTGGCGGCATCAAATTCGAGCGTGCACCATTCAAGCTGACGGCCGAGATGATCGCCGTCATGGGCGGCTCTACCACATCCCAGCCGTACCGTTGGTTCGAGGAGCTGACTATCAAGGCCTACCTGGCTGCCAGGCAGCACTGCGATCATCTTTGTCATATTGTTGAGCTTATGCTTGACAGTGGGCTCCCATGTTTCAAGCCTGAGACTATCAAAAACTTCAGAGATCGATTTGTGCTCGACCGTACGGAGAGAGAAGCTGCGGACTACATGCGTGGGCTGATTCAGAAGAGCGCTAGCAGCTACAGTACTGGCACGTATGATCGCTTCCAGTTGATCACCAACGGCATTCCGTACTAGAGTCGACAAGTATGGTGTAGATAGTAGTAATGGAAGTACACATTTGCTCGGTTACTGAGTTTTCATTCGATTGCATCATGTTCGTATCGTTCATGAGCGTACCAACACACCATCAGCTTTGTACAGATAGCTGTCTAGCATACCAAGAGCTGACTTGCTCAACCCAAGATTGATGATGCCTGCCCAAGACGGCATGAGAATCATGGCGCACGACGCACAACTCGAGCTGAACAGCCATGCTCGCAACTCCGCACTCGTAGACGAGCCGTCCATCGCAAGAACATCAACAGAGTTTGGGCGCACCCCAAGCAGCCTCCACAGAATCTTGGCTCAACCTCCACTTGACCTTCACGCACCTAACTCACGATCACGGCTGTCCGCTGTGCCGACGCTGTGGTCGCTCGGCGCAGGCCTAGAATGCCGCGGCACAGAACACATGTCCAACGTCGTCAGGGTGATTGCATGCAGTCTCTGGTACAGGGGGCTTACTCCTGACTGACAGGCTTTGTGGCTTTGAGTCGGAGGAAGGGCCAGTTGAAGGTGTCGATGGACCTATCATGAGCGAGGAACCCGGACACCGTAGTGTACTTGAACATGCGGGAAATGACGATGGTGTGCAGGCCGGAGACCTAGAACGACCGACTTGCCAGGCTACTTAGCCTGAGACGAGCTATGTATAGTTTGAGGCTTTGAGGCTTTGAGGCGTCGGTGCAACATGTGTGGCTTGACGCAGGCCTGGCGAGAGACTCTGACTTGGCAGTCCTGGTCCATGGTAACACTCGTGTACGCGCGCTATGCAGGTGCTCAGATGAGCAACCATCCGATCGTCCAGAACACAAGCTCCTACGTGCAGGGCGAACACGGCAATCTCGAGTGCACGAGCTGCTAGGGTTGCGTTTCATTGTCCCATGTGAATTGTACCGCGCCTTGTCATGTCAAAGGACCATTTGACAACTTCAAAGAACGCACTTGAGAACAAGCTAGTAGTTAAATACGGTGAACGATAGCTGTGGCCACCTTAGCTGAGGATCGGATCTAAACTAAGTAATCGCGGTTAGTGCTGGATCATGCCAAGCGACTGCCCGAAGCTGGCAAGGTGCAAATGCGAAGTGCAGAGGTATAGCCAGACGCATCACCTTCGACCGCAGTGTTGCTTTCTGGTAGCAGGTACGATGAAATCAAAGAAAGTGGATAGAGCTAGACCAGTTCAGGCGCTGTTTGCTAGCAGAAACAAACCATGGATTCAGTATCGTGTACTGCCCAATTGAGAGAAGCATGGAGGTTGCAACATACTCGACTAGGCAATAGTGTACTCCCCGTTAACAATACAAAGCCCGTCGCGTTTGTATGCTGGCCTATACGTGACTGTACGAGCCGTGTGGTCGTTCAGAATCTCCGATTATGGGGCCTAGACCTGGTGTGGCTCGAATAGTCCTCACGCTAAACTGACAGACAGCGCCAGGCGCGGCGGGCTTTTGCACACGGCTGCCAGACCTGTCCTTGTGAAAGTCAGGCCTGCGGTCTATTATAGGTATGGTTCCAGACCGTTGCCAAGCAGGACCAGGTTAGGATCGTACGGCAGCGGCTGTACGGGTGAATGTCGTCATGAAATTGTAAGCGAGGCATGAATACCGCCGAGCTGATGATGTTGAGTAATAAACTGTGGCTGCGGACAGTTGACATGTTGTTCGCTTACGTGTTATTGATATCAGGAATTGTGGCCTCAGAAGAAGCGGTCAGCTTGTAGACAAGAAGGTCTTTGTGGACAAAGAGTCTCTAGATGAGATAGATGGTTTTGTCTGACGAATAGCCGTGTGGGACCCATGGGGATAATCCGCCTTTTCTTCCGCGGAGAGTTTGGACAGGCTTATGAAACACCTCGAGTTGGTACTTCTATAAGCTGCTGTGGTATGCAGTCTCAGGGCAGGGTGAGCCGACGCATGACCTCGTCTCTTGTGTTTGCCAGGAATGGGTGGCAGGATTACTATCCTGCTCGCGATTTGTCCTACCAGTTGAGCTCCACGGCTCCACGCTCCGAGCAAACAAACTCATGGTCTTAATCACACCTCGGTCTAGATGCTTCATAGTACATTTGAGCACAATCTTGGAGGACGCCAGTCTCGATACACAAAAGCGTTGTGACCGAGAAGCTGCACCGAGGCGTATCCTGCGAAAAGATTATTGTTAGCTGGATGGACAAAGGGCGGGATGCTGGCTGCGTATCGAATGGAATCAAGCGGGCCTTTGGTGTCTGGTCAAGTGGGACACTTTGAAGAATCGAGCAAGGCGCATCAAAGCCTAGCCTCGGGAGTTTAGATTCCGTGAGCCGCCGCAGACCATTGACTCTAGCAGCGGGATCTGAATTGCGGCGTACTGGCGGCTTTTGATGCTGTGTGGGAAGAATTGTCAAGCCCTCCTGAGCAGGAAAGATGTTGGAGATGTGTCGCGGGGCTGTTGCGGCTGCCTGGACGCCCAGAAAATCCTTCCACCGTGAGTGGAAGTTACGATCGACAGGTTCACTATTCCAGGCCTCAGCAGAGCCCATCACTTCTCTTTACGGAAGGGCGTACAGAGCGCACGTATCATGTGTTTCCCGTTCGGTCTTTGCAAAGCCCGATGCGCTTAGTTAGGGGATGCGCTCAAGGATAGAGGTCAGAGCGCTCAGCATCAACATGAATCTTTGCTCCAGGCGTCAGGTGCTCGGACAGGCCATGTAACGTTACTCCAGATTATGCAGGTTTCAGAAGCAGAAATGAAAAGACCACGATGGTGATTGGCCTGAGGTCCCTTTTACTGTGGAAATAAGAGAAGCAGCACAAAGGCAAGAGCTTAAGTCCTGCGGCCTAGAACACCAAGCCAGCGTATGACACACAGCAACCAGAAATGGTCTGCCCGACCAAATCACAGAAGGTTTGACGTGCTGCAGATAATCGTCCGCCGAGCTTTCACTTCGGCCTCACTTGAATGACTTGACACGGTTGTCGCTTGTTGCAGCCCACGGACCGAGTTATGGAAGCACGAGCAGGTTTGCAAGTATGACAAGGCGTAGAGTAAGACGTGTGCTGCTTGTTACCAGCCATACTTGTTCTCGTCATGCTATGCTGAGGATGTCTTAGATAATACACGGGGCAAGAAAACTGAAACAGCATATGAATGTGCAGTCATTATTACGGAGAGCTTAACATCACATCAAGCCAGCTTCAAATTCTGGTATCATGCTCGAGTGGCTCTTCGGTGCTGCTGCGGTGCAGTGGAGCGGAAAACGCCAGCTTACTATGTTGGTACCGCGGCAACGGACGCATCGTCAATTGCAGCAGCCGTCAGCCTTCGCGCGAGCGTACCTGCCGCCGTACTTGGTTCGTACCGTGGTATGGTGGCTGCGTGCTTCGTCCCATGTCCCAAGGCGCTGCGTAAGCAGGACAGGGTCTAGCGTGCTGCAAGGAGCAACTCTATTCACCTTCTCCACGATCTCTTGGAGGCCTGCCGAGCTTTTCCACGATGGAGTGCGGTGAGGCAGACTGCAGATGGCACAATTAGCAAGCAGTCGTCATCAGGTCCCAGCGACTGCCCTGGTCGCACGCGTAGGCCCACTCGTGCCAGCCATATCAGTGGTGAAGGCAGGGCTATGGCGCCGCATAAGCAGATCGAGCAGACGACACCAAGCATTCTAGACTGCGGGCGATCCACCCTGCCGAACGCCCAGTCAGCAAGCGTGCAAGCCTGCAGCGCTGCCAGGGCCCCACGCCTGCAGCAACCCAGCTGCTTCGGCCGACGCGCGGGCTGCGGTGTTTGTGCAGCACCGCTCGCAGCAGATAGCATCGCGTTGGCCGCCTCGAAACAGCGCAGAGGGCTGGCGGAGACGGGGCGTCCTTATGAGCATCTGGATGCAGCGGCCGGACAGGCGCCAGATGCGTCTCTTTGTGTCTCCACCGCAGGCCTTCCACCGGAGCGCGCAGGGAACGCAGAGGCCTCAGTAGCGTCGGGAAGCGTTCTAGATCGCCTTGGAGGCGCAACCTGCGCCCAGCCCTCTTATGTGCGACTCTAGCAGTTCCTCTTCCAGTCCAACCATATCGCTGACACAGCCCTCCTCCCTCGCAATCTGTGATCCTCTCTGCACACAACCGCATTCCTCGCCAGTCCCACCTGCTTTCGCTTCCTCACCACCGTTTAGTCAGCGTATTCCGGAGACGGCCTGTTCAACCTCGGTGACCAACTTGGTCAGCCCAGTCTCGGATCTGGTTCTCCACCACATCCGTGTAGCCCTGTCTCCATTCAGCGTTCCTTCACACCCTGGCGTGGATTCGTTCACCCAACACCTTGACGACGGTTGAACATCGTATTGGCCCACCTCTACCTGGAGCACCGCCCCACCTACTGTCCGCATGGAATTGTAGAAACATGGGTGAACTTTCCACCAGCCCTGTTCCACCCGATATAATGGAGCGCCGCTCCGTTGCAGTCTCACGGCCCAGCCCGGGCGTGGTGGTGCAAGAAGGCGAAAGCGGATTCAAGGAAGAGCTCTCTCGAATCTACGATGCTACCGAGAGCAACGCAGCAGAACAGCTGGTCGAACTCAAGAACGCACTGCGAAAAGCCAACGCCGACAACTTCTGGTCTCTGCTAACTAAAGGTCTTGCAAGCATGGCCGATGCCCAGTACGCTTTTGTTTCGAAGAGGATATTGGTTGACGAGAAGGACGTCGCGGTAGAAATGCCACCAATTGGAGAGACTGGGTCTTGTTTGATGGGAGAAGCCTTCTATATCAACGACGACCATGGCAACGGCCCCGGACACCTTCGCAACTTCAAGTACCATGCTTATCAGTGCCCATGTGCCTATATGAAGCACGACAAGATTTTTGTCATCCCGGAGCGATTGAACGAATTCATTGTCAACAATCCGAACGACCTCATTATCCCTGGAGAGGCTTATCTTGGGATCCCACTGTTTGCCGAGGGGAAATGTTTTGCACACTTTGGTGTGATGTGGGGCAAGGAAGGGGCTGCGAGGCGCAAGTTGAGCTGGGGATTTCTCGAGACCTTGTTCCATGCACTGGAAGATATGATTCTTGAGCGAGTCCTGGAAGGAGATCAGTTCGCTGCGTCTGCACATCCTGTTCAGAGAGACCAGTCCAAACTCGTCCCGCACGAAGCTATTTCAGCAGCCCAATCCTTCAAACCCTACGCAAGAAGCTTGTCGCACGAGCTGAGGACGCCCATGCAAGGTGTTGTCGGCATGCTGGACGTCATGATGGCTAACGTGAAGGAAGCGGCCGAGACCATGGAGATTGATGCACGGACTCGCCAAATGCTCGATTCCCTGAAGGAGAACATTGAAGCCGTGCAGGGTACGTGAACTTGTCCGATTCCTCAACTTCAGTCATGCTGACTCCAATTAGATAGCTCTAGACGTGCTGTCGAAGCGGCTGACAATGTTGTTCATGCATATGACATGAACATGGGGGTTCCGGAGGCTCCTGTATCTCCGTTGGATAAGACGCCCAACCAATGGAACACCTTCTGGCGCGAAGCTCGACCAGAGTCCGTGGCTATGGTCAACACAACCCAGCAACAGCAACGCGGCGTGAAAAGGCGGAGAGAGGACTGCTTTTGGGAAGAGAAACAAGTACGCGTTGTACGTCCCATCCGACGTCGAACTCGAGACACGTTTTCCGAAGAGCCACCCTCCCGTGGATCGATCTCTTGTCCTCCACAAGCTAGCTTGAGAGAGATGGATAGGATCGAAAAATGCTGCGGTAGCTCCTCAAGTCTTCCCAGAATCGTTTCAGGACACCAAAAAACCCCGAGTCTCCGTCATACAAACATCAGGGAGGTCCTGCATTACGTGGTAACGGATGCACTCAAGATTGGCGGTCGGCCTGAGTCTGCCGTTGCTGAAGCGACGGACAATGGTGAATGCATCGAGGTGCGCACGCGAAGTTCGCAAGGAGAAGCTTACACCAAATGGGTCGAGTGGAGCGTGTCTCCAGATGTACCAGACTTGATGTTGATCGACGAAAAAGACCTTGCCAAGGTTGTGTCTTGTGTGACCTTGAATGCGATAAAGTTCACTCAGAACGGTAAGATTACTCTGGAAGCCACCTTGAGTGCAAAAGGGCGTTACGTTGTAATCAACGTAAAGGACACTGGATCAGGCATCCCAGCCGCGTTTCTGCCGAAACTGTTCAAGCCCTTCTCTCGAGAGGATGATTCCACCACTCGTCAAAGTGAAGGCCTTGGGCTGGGCCTGATGGTTGCCAAGGGGCTCGCTAGGAAGCTGGGAGGCGATCTGTTCTGCCTCCGCTCCCATGTCGCCGGTCCTAAGAAGGGATCGGAATTCGAATTGCGTGTCCCTCTCACGGCAGGTGAGATCTGCAGTCGGCCCTCTTCGCCTTTTGGCTCACCCACACCATCGATCCGCGCGCGTATGTCTGTGGATCCTGAGGCTGCTCACCTTGATGTCTCCCGAGAACCGATTACACCACCGCTATCATCAGAGCCATTCGTCGGCGTGACGACCAACTCCATCGATACACCTACTGTTGTCGTTCACAGCACACCTTCCTCAAACGTTCTTGGTCTTCTCTCCCCACGCAGAACTTCTTCTCCTCTCCGCCACCTCTCCAAAGAGACTACAAGCAAACCACCTCCTTTACCTAAGCTTGCCGAAGAGCTTCCTCTTAACATTCTCGTCGTCGACGACAATGCAATCAACAGGCGTGTATTGCAGAGCATGCTCAGCAGGCTGGGCTATAGCAACGTCACAACAGCCTGCAATGGCATCGATGCCATTGAAGTAATGCAGCGCAACGCTTTCGCTCCTGCTTCCGAGGCTATCGACGTCGTTCTAATGGACCTTTGGATGCCACACCTCGATGGTTTTCAGGCAGCCGAGCACATCTTGCGCATGCCAGACTTGGTCAACAGTGATCGCACGCCGACGATTCTGGCTGTGACAGCCGATGTCACCGACGCGGCGCTGGACAAGGCAGCCAGCAGTGGCATGAAGGGCTATGTCACCAAGCCCTTCGTGACAAGAGATCTTGTTCGGTTGATCCGAACGTACTGCGCGATTCGAGGATCGTAAACCTCTGTCGCACTTCACTTCGTTCAAGACACCGGCGTGTCTTGGTCTATTTACAAGTATATAATCAGCGTTTCATGTACAGCGACTTGAAATCAGGTCAAAAGTCCCATGGCACACGGAAAGGTATTGGGCATGATGACTACGATAGCGTTTTGCAAGACCGGCGAAGTTTCCCCGGCACTCGTTTTGATTCCCCCTGGCCCTCGGGCCTTGTCTTTGCAGCAATTTTTGCGACGACTGCACTGCTACACAGCGGGCAGTTTGTATAGTAATACAATACAAACAATTACATCGTCAATCACTTCTTCGAGCCTGAATATGTGAGCGTATCAGCCGTGACTTGCACACAAGGAGAATTGCGGCGCGAATGCGGCTCTTGTTTGACATTGCGCGGTGCGACGCAGAGCCGCACGCTGCATGCCGCATAGCCGTGCTGCAGTCGCGTCGCGCTCCGGCGATGATGCTGGGTGGGGACGAGTATTCGTGGGGCAGAGATGAGCACAGCCAGCCGACTTCCGGATGCAGCGAAGTAAGCCCGCACGCCAGGCAATCGAATGTTTCTGCTTGCGGGCCACAGTGTGTCTCGAGAGCTCACCAAGTGCTCAAGACCGCCTGAGGTCAGCATCTTTGTAGAGGACTGACTGCATGGGCAAATCGCAGCGGCCCCAAGTGAAACGTGACGTGGCTGGTGAGCAAGCAGCCCTCGCACGGCCCATCGCCCGTGTGGAGACTGGAGAGTGTGGCGCTGCTATGAGCTAATTGAGAGGACAGATTTCTTGAGAAGCTTCACATCGCTTCTGCCGAGTTCCAGATCGCTTTAAGCCGTCTGTGCCCCGAGGATTCTAAGGGCTTGAGAGGTCTCCTTTACGCCTGTACTCTAGACAACACCGTACAGTAGGCAGCCATCGCAGCAGTGCGACCAGCCGAGTACCCGTGCGCATACAATCGGTCCCAGTGTACCGTATTCTCTTCGACGACGTCAAAGCCCCACACGCTTGTCTCTCCACGTCGTTGCGCCCTCATACTTCGACTGGCAGCTGGCGAGTGACAACACATCTCCGTGCTACATCCAGGGCGGCGCGATTTCATTATGGAGAACGCGTATACAAGAACGCCCGCCGAGGCGCTCAAGCATTTCCAAGTCACAGAGGAGAAGGGTCTCTCAGAACAGCAGGCGAAGAGCCTGCGGGAAAAGCACGGCAAGAATGGTATGTCGCTGGCAGTAAGAGAAACCATGCATTGTTCTTGTACTGACGGAGCCATACAGCACTGCCCGAGGAGCCACCAACACCCATCTGGGAGCTCATTCTCGAGCAATTCAAGGATCAACTGGTCATTATCTTGCTTGGTTCAGCCGCAGTATCTTTCGTGCTTGCCCTCTTCGACGATGAGGAGGGCTGGACAGCTTTCGTAGACCCTGCAGTTGTAAGTACCTTCTACCTGCGCCAACACTACACGCGCTAACAGCTCGTCCAGATCCTTACCATCCTCATCCTCAATTCCGTTGTCGGTGTCTCGCAAGAGACCAGCGCCGAGAAGGCCATTGCCGCTCTTCAAGAATACTCTGCGAATGAAGCCAAGGTTGTGCGGGACGGCGCTATCAAGCGCGTCAAGGCCGATGATTTGGTACCTGGAGACATCGTCTCTGTTGCCATTGGCGACAGGATTCCCGCCGACTGCAGGATCCTGTCTATTTCGAGCAACAGCTTCATGGTCGACCAGTCTATCTTGACTGGCGAAAGCGAGAGTGTCAACAAGGATGTGCGAGTTGTCAAGGATGAGAGCGCCGTCAAGCAGGATCAGATCAACATGCTTTTCTCTGGAACAACCGTTGTAACTGGACACGCAAACGCTTTGGTCGTTCTGACCGGCTCCAATACCGCTATTGGAGATATCCACGACAGCATTACTTCTCAGATTTCGCAGCCAACTCCCCTCAAGGAGAAGCTGAATGATTTCGGTGACCAGCTTGCCAAGGTCATCACCGCTATCTGTATCCTCGTCTGGCTCATCAACATCCGCAACTTCAATGACCCCTCTCACGGTGGTTTCACCAAGGGTGCTATCTACTACCTCAAGATCGCTGTTTCGCTTGGTGTCGCTGCCATTCCTGAAGGTCTCGCCGTTGTCATTACCACCTGTCTCGCTCTTGGAACGCGCAAGATGGCCGCAAGGAACGCCGTTGTCCGCAGCCTCCCCTCTGTTGAGACCCTTGGAAGCTGCAGCGTTATCTGCTCTGACAAGACCGGTACCCTAACCACCAACCAGATGAGTGTCAACAAGCTTGTTTTCATCAACGAGGCTGGCAACGGTCTTGAGGAGTTCGACGTCGAGGGAACCAGCTTTGCTCCCGAGGGCCAGATCTCGTTCAACGGCAAGCCTGTTGAGGACCTTGCTTCCTCGTCCGCTACTATCCGTCAAATCTGCGAGGTTTCCGCACTTTGCAACGATGCATCTTTGGCCTATGACTCTAAGAACGGCACTTACGGCATTGTTGGCGAGCCCACTGAAGGTGCTCTCCGCGTTTTAGCTGAGAAGATTGGTACCCCTGACGCAAGGCTCAACTTGAGCAGGACCACTATCTCGCCCGAAGGCCGCCTCCACTTCTCCAGCAAGTACTACGAACAGCAGGCTACCCGCCAGGCTACATATGAATTCTCCCGCGATCGTAAGAGCATGTCCGTTTTGGTTAACAAGGGCGGCGCTCAGAAGCTGTTGGTCAAGGGCGCCCCCGAGTCCATTCTCGCCCGCTGTTCGTCTGCCCTCGTTGGCAAGGATGGAAAGAAGGTCCAGTTGAACAACCAGCTCGCAAATCTCATCCAGCAAGAAGTGGTTGACTACGGTAACCGTGGTCTCCGCGTAATTGCCATCGCCGCCGTCGACGATGTCTCGAAGAACCCTCTCCTCTCCAAGGCCAAGACCACTAAGGAATACGCTCAGCTTGAACAGAACATGACTCTTATTGGTCTCGTTGGCATGTTGGACCCCCCTCGCCCCGAGGTTCGCGCTTCCATTCAGGAGTGCCGTTCTGCTGGTATCCGCGTTATTGTTATCACCGGTGACAACCAGAACACTGCTGAGGCCATCTGCCGTCAGATCGGTGTCTTCGGCGACAATGAGAACTTGACCGGCAAGAGTTTCACTGGACGCCAATTCGATGATTTGAGCGAAGCCGAGCAGATGAACGCTGCGAAGCACGCCTCTCTGTTCTCCCGTGTCGAGCCTAGCCACAAGTCCAAGCTGGTCGATCTCCTTCAGCAAGCTGGCGAGGTTGTCGCTATGACTGGTGACGGTGTCAACGATGCTCCTGCTTTGAAGAAGGCCGATATTGGTGTCGCTATGGGCTCTGGTACCGACGTCGCTAAGCTCGCCGCTGATATGGTTCTCGTTGACGACAACTTCGCTACCATCGAGGGCGCTGTCGAGGAGGGTCGCTCCATCTACAACAACACCCAGCAGTTCATCCGCTACCTCATCTCGTCCAACATCGGAGAAGTCGTCTCTATCTTCCTTACCGCCGCCGCGGGTATGCCCGAGGCTCTTATTCCCGTGCAGCTCCTCTGGGTCAACCTTGTCACCGATGGTCTCCCCGCAACAGCGCTCTCCTTCAACCCTCCTGACCACGATATCATGAAGCGCCAGCCCCGCAAGCGTGATGAGGCCCTCATTAGCGGCTGGCTGTTCTTCCGCTACATGGTTATTGGCACCTACGTCGGCGCCGCCACCGTCGGTGGATACGCATGGTGGTTCATGTTCAACTCTGAAGGCCCCCAGATCTCCTTCTACCAGCTCAGCCACTTCCACCGCTGCTCCGCCCAGTTCCCCGAGATCGGATGCGAGATGTTCTCCAACGCCTCCGCTCAAGCTGCCTCCACCGTCTCGCTCTCCATCCTCGTTGTCATCGAGATGCTCAACGCTATGAACGCCCTCAGCTCCTCCGAGTCGCTGCTCACTCTTCCCCTGTGGAAGAACATGATGCTGATCTACGCTATCTGCCTGTCGATGGCGCTGCACTTCGCTCTGCTCTACGTCCCCTTCTTGCAGGGTCTGTTCAGCGTTGTCCCGCTCAACTGGAACGAGTGGAAGGCCGTGCTGTACATCAGCTTGCCCATCATCCCCCTTGACGAGGGTCTGAAGTTCCTCGAGCGCAAGTTCTTCATCCAGACAACGCATGTCGATGATGTTGTGGCGAATGGCCGACCGAAGAAGGAGTAGAGGTCGCCCCCCATTTCACTGGAGTCCGGTGTAGAGGATTAGCACTTCCTTGTGGAGGATTAGAGCGCGTGTAGAATAGTGAATTGTGATCGTGCATACAGACGCAAGAGCCTGTCTATGGCATCGCCTATCCGTTAGATGAAAGACGCTCCAGCCAGCCGGAAAACCCTGGCGGAGAAAAGGGCAATGGAAGCTTGTGTATACTTTTTTGCATGTTAGAAAATAAATTCGTACTCTGCTCATGCTTTGCCTGCTTTTGATGTGCGAGGGTTGTGTTCATACCAAATACTGGCATCGTATACGGGCTTGACACAATAGCATCTTCGTATCAACAGCCCCCCACACAACAAACATAGTGCCTTCAATATGCAAATACAACGCCTAGAATGCACACCTCCAGCTTCACCGCTCTCACCGCTCATGCTCCGGCATCCCCACGTTGCGCCCTGTCCTACTGTCACCGTCCTTCTTCTCCTGCTCCTTCTCCACCTTCTTATCCAGCACCAACTCGCCCTTCTCATTGCGCGGGATGCGCATCCACCCTGTCTTGAACCGCTTCTTACTCGCGTCGAAGCGCGGGAACGGGTGCGCCTCGGTATTCAAAACGATCTGATCGAGCGGAAGGAGATCTGCAGGACCGAAGAGGAGGTAGAAATATTTGAGAGTCTCGGCCTGGTCGTGAACGTCAGCGTTCATTACAACATGATGGGAGAAAGAGGGGAGAGGGGGCCTGTGTTTTCTCTTGGGAATGAGAACGGGGAAGCTTACCAGCCAGAAACTCTCCATGTTATCCCTGCTCGGCGGCGGGATCTTAGTCACGTCGTTCACGGAGGTGTAGCCACCGCCGCCCTCGATGACAGTGTGGTTCAGGAATGCACTGAACATCTCCCAGCCCCATTCGCGGTACATCTCATCGCCGGTGATGCGCCACATGTAGAAGAGGGATTCCGCTGTCTCGGGACGCTGCAGGTTGTGTGCATCTGCGGGCTTGACAATGAAGTCTTTCTTCCAGCCCTCGCCCTCGGGGACAGCAGGGTCTAGGTCGGTGTCTGAGGCGAGGACAGCGGTGTTGTACATTTTGGGTTCTTCGTCGAGTTCGAAGTGTGCGATCTCCGGGGAAAGACCGGTGGCGGTAGTGCGGTACATGCCCATGCACGTTTTTGTGAGTTCGCGCGCAAGAAGCATGTTTTCTTCTTGTTCTTTGCCCCAAGAGGGGTCTTTCTGAGCAACAGAGAGGGGTTGGCCGCCAGTCTGTGCCAGGGCGATGGTGCCCGGCATGAAGCAAACGAGATGGTCCATCTTGGGGTGCAAATGGCCATCCAAGCCGCTGGGGCGTTCAGCGAGGACGGTTAGGTGAGAGTCTTTGGTGTAGGTGAGGAGGTGCTTCTTCACGCCTCGAAGTGTCTCATCCCACATGTCCAGGTAGATAGGCTCTTGCTTCTGCGTTTGCAGGTATTGCTTGATCAAGTACTCGTAGTAGCTGTCTCCACGGGACCCAAGGCGGATTTCGTCGCCTCTGAAGGTGCCGCGGTCAGCATAGATGAAGATGGGTACTAGGCCGTCTTTGGCACCATTGTCGTCGACAACTTGCATGACCTTCTCAGCCTTTTCCCAGTAACTCTCCTCACCGGTGAGGTAGGCGAGGTACTTCATCTCGAGTTGCAGGGTAGTGGCTTCGGCTGTTGAGGAAGCACCACCATCGGCATGCGAGGCTTCACCCTTGCTATCCTTCAGGCGGACGCTAGCCCATGGAATGCCGGATGGCGACTCGTATGCGCCCAGAAGTCGGTCCGCAAGATCAGTGGCCTTCTCAAGGAAAAGGTCCTCTTCGTTCGCATTGTCTGGTTTTAGGCCAGGAAGAGTTTCTTGGAGGTAGTGTGCAGACAGCAGGCCTCCCAACATGCGAATTGTGGTTTCAAAGGTATTTACATCCTGGTCTTTGTCGTAGTTTAGGGTTGTAGAGACCCATTCTCGGGCGTGTTTCAGTTCCTTGGTTAAGTTCATAATCATCATGGTATCCAGCGCATCGACGATGATCCAGCCCATACCATTGGGTTCTGCCATGTAACGACCAGTTTTCGAGACTGGGCGATACTCATCATAGCCCCATCCATGCTCCTCGTATGCGTTCCAACTAAGCAAAAAGGCATCTTTGACCGCTTCTTTCCTCTTTTCCCATAATAGATCTTTCTTGCTAGCTGTGCTCCCACCGAACCAGCCTCTCCCGGAGCTCAACTTTGCAGCTGGAGTCTGGTTCGAACCAGGCACTAAGAGCCAGTAGAAGACACCTAGCACGAACAGTGCTATTGTCACTACACCCTTCTTGCTCTTCACAAAACCTCGCTTCCCCTTGCCACTTCCATAACCGTATCCCGTTGGTTTGTCCTTATACATTGGCAAGCCCTTCTCGTTCCCTGTAACCTTATTCCAAACATTCTCTTCGAAGCGACGTGAAGCAGACTCGATGTTGCGTGGAACCGCGAAGGACATATCGGAATCCTGAATGGCCTGTTTGGTAGCCTCGACGGCCTGTTTCGTCGTTTGTTTAGTCGACTCGACGGCCTGTGTGGTGCGTGTGGCGGCGGTCTGTAGCAGTGAAAAGGCTGAAGGGGCTGCTTTGGATGCTTTGCTGCGTAGATTGAACGGGTCGCGCGTCGTGTACATTGGCGGCCGTTGGCAACGCGACGGGCTGGTAGCGTCTCAGGGTTCAACACCCAGGTACGATCAAGTCATTCTCGACCTAATCTCTACATGTGTTTGCTTGCCCAAGTGCAGAACTAATGTTGCGCTCATCTGCTGCGAAGCCAGGTGTCACATAGCTCCCTTCCTAATTGAGACAACAGCAGACAGGGGTCTGGCTGCAATTGCCCTGTGCGGCACAGACACGGCGTAGACACGGCGTACGGAGGTTTGGGCCGGCACTCACAGCCTCGTTCATCCAACACCGTCCGGGGCTGACTACGTTGCCGCGCGCGGAGTCCGCACAGCCTCCTGTACTACGACTACCTACTGTCTAACTATAGCCGTGAAGTGATTATAACAAACGTAAGATTCCGTCAAGGACCAAGTATGCTGAAAATCAAAGTACATCGTCCATACTCCATCTCATCATTCTTACCACGTCGTACTGTCGTCATTGATCGTCAAGATGGCCCGCAACAAGCCTCTATTTGTGCAACAGCTGCGCTTCCTCTTTTTCGTCTTTTGTCCCTATCTTCCACTGTATAACTCCTTCTACCCTAAGCGCACAGACGGAGCCGCTTAGACTACTAGCATATCAGCTTCGACCTACCCTATTGAGTAGGATAGCCATCTTGAGAAGTTCAAGTGCAAAGCGTTCGCAGAGAACATGAAGCATATCCAGCTCACCCCGGGTGAGGGTGTCAAGCCTTTGAAGAATAGCTCGTCTGTCCCTGCTGCTCTGCCTGACGCCAAAGAGACCAAAGTGCACCCAGCAAATGCACTTGACGCGTCAACGAATGCATCACTTTTCTTCGTCGGGACTGCAACTACAATCATAGAATGGGAAGGTCTGCGTATTCTCACGGACCCCAACTTCCTCCACGCAGGAGATCACGTCCACCTGGGCCCTGGAGTCCAAGGAACACGTCGCACGAACCCAGCCATTGACTTGGAAGAGCTGCCACACATCGATGCGATTCTGCTGTCGCACTACCACGAGGACCATTTCGACAGGTTGGTCGAAGACAAGCTCTCGCGCTCCATTCCCATCATCACCACGCCGCATGCCCACAGCTGCCTCACATCCAAGGGCGAAAACTCGTTCACCAACGTCCACGCGCTCGACTTCTGGGACAGCCTCATCATCGACGTAAAACCCAAAACCCTCACAACCGGCTCGACACCCAGCCTTAAAATCACCGGCATGCCAGGCAAACACGTCCCACCAGGTCCCCTCAACGCCGCCAACGAGATCCTCAAAGCTGTCCCACCGACCAACGGCTGGATGGTAGAGTTAGGCTACGCCGCGCCTTCGGCCTCAAACGCAGACGAGTTCGCCAGCGGGTACAGGGTGTACATCACTGGCGACACGCTGATGGTGGACGAGCTGAAGGAAATTCCTGAGCGGTACAAGGACCTTAACATCGATTTGATGCTGATTCATCTCGGCGGCACGACTATCCCGGGTCCAAGCATGCCGCTGCTGATGGTGACGATGGATGCGAAGCAAGGCGTGGAGTTGATGCATCTTATTGATCCGGATGTAACGATTCCGATTCATTATGATGATTATGATGTGTTCATGAGCCCATTGGATGATTTCAGAAAGAAGGTTACGGAAGCGGGTTTGAGTGGGAAGGTGGTATATTTGGATCGGAAGGATCAGTATAAGTTTTTGGTCAAGCAAGAAGGTGAGAAGAAGGGGATTAAGGACTTGCCCAGTGCGAGCTGAGATAGGCGGGTGGCATGGAAACTCGTACATGACAACTGATGATGGAATCAAGTCAATCAAGTCAATCAAGTCAATCAAGTCAATCAAGTCAAGCCACAGATGTAGCGTCTCTTCCATTACCCACGCTAGCTATATCGTACATTCACGGAAGATCGCATTATCAACTCATCTTCTTAATCATATCTCATTCCGTCCCATAGCACCTGCGCATCGAGCTTCACAGCCTCACATGCCGAAAAGGGCACCAACGAAAATGGCACCAAAGATGCTTGCACCTCCCTCGATATGCAGTCCAGCAGCAGCATTGGCGGTGGCCTCAAGGGGAGCAGACTATGCTGTGGTCAGCTTGAGTTCGTCTGCGAAGAATGGTGAACTTACAGCAGTAGAGCTTGCGGTAGCATTTGCGCTTGACGAGGGCGCACCTGTAGCGAAAGAGCTCAGCGTTCCATTCGCAATCCCAGTCGGGTAGAGTGGAGCGGCAGACGCGACAGAGGTGATGACAGCAGTGGGCAAAGAAGAGGAAACTGCATGAGAAGAGACAGGAGAGGTCTCACTTGTTCCGGAGCCAGTCACAGCCGCAACCTGACTGCTAGCTGACGCCGCCACAGACGATTGAGCCGCCGATGCGGAAGCAACAGCTGACGGGGCAGCAGCAGATGTCTGCCCGGCTGCGGATGTCTGAGCAGGGGCAGCTGAAGTTGCAGCACCAGTACTACCAGCTGGGGGCACGTCTTCCTGCTTGCCAGCCAGTGGCTCTGTACCAAGTCCACACTTTGCACCAGCACCGCTCAAGCCGCCGCCATAGTAGCGCCAGATGTTGACGTTATCTGGACCTGCGCACTGGAGGCAGTTCTTGTAGTCGGTAACGAATACAGCGTCGTTACAGGGGTCTGGAAGAGCATTAGGAAGAGCATGTAGATGGGAGTGAGGGTACTCACCGGCACCGCGGCCGAGCTTAATGGCAGAGCCGCTGACAAGGATGTTAGATCAATTCAAGCAATGAGTGACACAAGAACGCACCAATTGTCGTGGCAGTTGTATGCTGGAGTGCCAGGCTCCTGACGCTTCAGAAGAGAGGCGAAGTGTGCATCTTCACGTGTGCTCAGGCTGGTAGCACTGACAGTAGCGATGAGGCTGGTAAGCAAGAATCGAGTAGCAACCATAGCGAACGACGATGTAAGAGCGAATGTTCAGTAGCACACGGGAAACTGCTAGAAATGATCTGAATTCAATCCAGCAACTCAGGAACGGGCACTGCAGGTTTTGTAGCTTCCTGCAGCTCCGCTCTCGCTATGTCTCCTGCCACGTTCCGAGTCATCCCATCCCGTGCGACAGTCTCTAGGCACAAGCAGCAGCCACAGCGTACCACGGTAGTAGAAACAACGGGTTAGGTTCCAATCGGCCGAACGTCGGAGATCCTGTGAGCAACAGAATTTTATCAGATGAGCTGATAAGATGCATTGCCCAGTGAATGTCTAAGCCTGAACAGGCGGGGTGGCAGTCGCTTATTCGCTGGGCGGGTCCGCTATCAGTCTTTAGCTCCATCTGATAACTTTATTGCAATACGAGTCTGCAGGGCCTGCTGCCGTCTGCATTCCCATTGGACGAGGTCAATGGCTGGGCTGTTGGCTGCTGTAGGACTTCGCCAAAGGATGTGGGGTTCTCGCAGGCAGAAAGGTGTGATTCGAGGAGAATGAGGCAGCTCAATACTTGAGGCACTTGGCGGTGTAACGCAAGACGGGAAACAGGTGGGTCACGAAGTTGCCATGCCGTTATCAGATGCTTGGACGGCTATGCGTGACTGGTACAGAAAGAGCGAGTGACAGTCGTGTGCTGCGCGACCTAAATAGTGGGATCCCAGAGCTCTCTACCTTTCAAGTCTCAGGACTCTGATCACAACCGTCAAAATTCACCCAAGATGCGCACGTCTATCTTATCGATCTTCGCTACTCTCGTCACACTGAGCCATGCGCAGACACATGGCGAGGGTGAGGAGGGAAGCAGCATGGGGCCTGTCGCCTTCATGTGGCCGCCAGACCGTATCTGGGACGCACAGCATGATAACACTTCACCGTGCGGAAGTTCAGCAGGACCGTCGAATCGAACCATCTATCCACTATCGCAGGGTGCTGTGGCATTGACTGTTGCTGATGAAGCATGGCATGTTGCCTTTCGTCTGGCTGTTACGGACAGTGAGTTGACAAGAACAGAAAGCTGTTCTTGTATCTGACAGTATTGTTTTAGATCCGACTACACAGGCAGATTTCGATGACCAAGTTGTGAGCAATATCTCATCCGTAGCCCCTGGCCATCAGTGCTACTCGATCGACCGCCTTGAAGGCATCCCCGCCGGCACCAACGCCACGATCCAGTTGGAATACTGGTCCGAGTTTGAGGGCGAGAACGATGGAAAAAACCAGTCCTTCTTTGCTTGTGCCGATATTGTAAGTCACTCTGAGCGAAGCTGCCAGAACTTTACCTACCTGCTTGCTGGCACGCTATATTGTACCCAGTGACTAACTGTCTCCAGACCTTCGTCGAAACCATCAACTTCTCAATCAAGGTTCCATGCTTCAACGTGACATCGGACGACTTCGTTGCGCCAACTCCTAGCACGAGTGTCTCCGGTAGCAGCCCATCCAACACCAACCCCTCAGCTTCAGAAGGAACATCAGGCCAGGCTTCCAGTAGTGGTGGCGGTCTATCCACAGGTGCGAAGGCCGGTATTGCCGTTGGATCTGTCATCGGTGGTCTGGCTATACTCGGTGCTATTGGCTTCTTCCTGTGGAGACGAGGAAAGAACGCCGGACTTCAGAACAAAGATGCGTACGAGTTGAGGGCAAAGAAGCTGGGTACGCCCGAGGGGTCGACGTCCGCATAGGGCTTATGTGAGAGGTAATGGGGGTCCGACGTCCGTATCGAGTTTCATACATGAAAGCTGATCCGGTAAAGTAAGCGCAAGTTGAGCATGATGATTTTGACGACGAATATTATGAGATTTATGCATGTGGAAATGCACGCTCCAGCATACACCTGTGGAACAGTGACCTTTAGCAAGCCCAATATAAGGTAACCGTATACCAGCACTTACATCGTACCGTCGACAAAGCAATACAAAATCTTTGGGCACTAATGCTCTCACATCTCTAACGAAGAGACTGTGCTGCCTCCAGTATAGTGTACGGCATGCCATAGCAAGCCGAGCTGACCGGTTGAATTTGCTCGGTCGAATGGTCGGGACCACCAGCCAGTCGTCCACAGTTATCGGACACTTACTCGGAACAGTATGTTCGAACGGAGCTGTAGGTCATACCACCGTCAAGCTACGTAGAGATGTCAGAGCTTTATCCGGTGGGATCTGTTTGATGAGCGCTAGTGTCGTTGTAGGAGTAGCGCTGGGCGTGCGAGCGTATAGACAAGGAGAAGTACGGTGCCTCAATATTGTGAATCGTCGTGAGGGCAACGTAGGGCATGCCTGATGAGGTAGACGTATCGATAGTGATCGTTCGAATTGATAAGTATATGAAGAGAAAAATAGTCATGAACATGCCCCAAACCATCTACGCGGAGTCATACTCAACGCGCTTCTCTATCCAACGAACGTCTATGTGTACCCGCTTCAAATGCTCAGTCGCTAAATGCAGCAAACCAACGAAGAATGCAAGTCAGAGAAAGTGAAGAATGCTAGTAGACAGAGCAGCCGACCTGCGCTCTGGTCAGTGCAGAAGCGAACATGGCCTGCATGGCCTTGTAGTGGAAGAAGATGCCGCCAAGGACAGCAAGGTGCCAGATGTTGTGGCTGCAGCCGAAGTAGTCAAATAGACCGGGGAACCACCTCTCGGGGCACTTGCTGGCGTACAGAACGGCTCCGGTGATATACACAATAAGGCTCTTGGTAATGGGAGCGTAAAAGTAGAGCGCCCACTGAGGTCCGCGAGTCCAAGATAGCTGGAAGAAAGGAATGAATCCCGTCAATGCGAGGGAGCAGTAGAAGGCGACGCGCAGCCAGGCCATGTCGGCGCGGTTGAAAGTTGGCTGCCATGGCAGGATGACGCCGCCAACGCCAAGAGCAGCAGTGAGGACCATGTAAGACCAGCGCGAGACGGGCTCACAGTAGAAGGCGGCGTACTCGGTGGTAAGGATGGAGGCAGCAACCAGTAGCGAGATACCGGTGTAATCAACGCATGCGAAGCGCTCAAGCAGCGTCTGTTCCGAAATGCTGCTCATGGTGTGCCATATGGTAGAACATGCCAGGCATTTACAGGCGGCGAAGAAGAAGACGCCTGCAATGAAGATGTCGGCCTTAGTCGACTGGTTCCAGTTGACGCTGGATGGGTAGAAGTAAAAGGCCATTGCCAGAACCATGATAAAACCCAGAAGGTGAGACCAGATATTAACGAGCTCATTGTGGAAACCAAAAACGGAGCGCACGCAGGCCATCTTGCCCTCCGAGAACCGGTAGCCCTTAAGAATGTGCGGGTTGATCCTCCAGGGCTCGGGTAGGTCCTCGTAATGGATCAGTCCATGTTCCTTCGCACGAGCAAGCGCACGCTGCACTCCATGTTCAATTGTGGTTTCAACAGTTTCGCGGGCGCGGCGGGCCTTGTCTAGACCGCTGTCAACCACACCCCTGGCAGCTTCGATACCCTCATCCATCTTTCTTCGCCCACTTTCGTACATCTCGTGGGCGTAAGAACCAAGTGTACCGTCTCTTAAGGCATACGCGCGCGTTTCAAATTCGACCAGGTATGAATCCATCAACTGGATGCCCTCCATGACCTTTTCGCCCAAGGTTTCCTGCGATTCCAACGCTTCTTTGTATCTCTCTTCAAGCGTCTCCACAAAAACAGAGGCTTGACGACGTCCTGCTTCGAAAGCGCCATCAGAGATCTTCGAGCACGATTCGCGCACAGCAAGGAGGGTTGTGTAAGCATACTCCACACCAGCATCGTACTTTAGGTGGCCGTAGTCTTCGAGAAAGTCTAGTCTGCAATTGAGGTCGGCCAGGAAGTTGCGAAGCTGGGGTAGGATCAGTCATTGCATCAAGATCCACTTTAGGAAGCACTGCTTACCAGGACATGGAAATTCTCCGCTTCCTGTACGCAAGGCTTAGGGTGCCACGAGTGGCGCCGCTGACGCTGTTCCTCGAAGGTACCGTATCCTGGGCGGCGCAAGCGCTGAACAGGCTCTTCTTGCGAAGTCATAATAGCGGTACTCACGCCCGTCGAGGACATGGAGCGCGGCATGAGGGGCAACGGGTTGATATACAGGGGCGCGGGGCTGCTGAGGCGTGGCGATACGGCTGCTGAGGGGTCCAATAGACAATGAGCACTGATCAGGAAGGTCGGCGGATTGGTTGCGTGACGAGACGTCTGGCTGACCTTTGCATGTGCGCGCAAAGAGACGTTGTGGCTGGCTGTCAAGGAGTGAATTGGAGAATTGGAGCTTCAAGGCCAAGGTTTGGTGGGTCGGGTTCTCCACGAATGAGTGGAGCGGAGCGCGCAGCGTGGATGGCGAGCCGAATGCAGAGTGGGCAGCTGCTGGTCGCGGAGACAGAGAATTACGAGACTATGTACAGAGGGATAAAGCGAAACCAGGTGCTGAGCGGGCAGAGCGCCGATTGACGTATGTCTAAAAGAAAGTGGGTGGATTGGTGGAAAAGACGGCATCTCTGAGGTGTTGGCGCCGTCATCCATGGATGCCAAATTTCACACCCGAGGTCGCTCGCATTCGCAAGAAAGGATGGGGCTGGTTCGGTGCTTCCCGAAACCCTGCATATTGGGGCATCCCAGGCACAGAACTTGAGTTCATGCTAAGCTGACAGCTGACAGCTGCCTTTTCTTTTTCGTCGTGCACAAACTGTTCATGCTCACTTGCACACGATAGAGGTCCTACAACGCGTAGTGAACTTCAAATCGCGCATGGGAATAATGGTGGAAAGGACGGCTCAGATAGCTTGGCACTTGCTCTATTTGACTTGGTGCCCCATGTCCCCTTTCAGGCTCAGCTGGACGCCAGCAGCATCATTTGCAGCTCGCCAACGCATTGTCCTCTCCTTGCTTCTGTTCTTTATAGATAGTCGGTGACTAATAAATGTCTCTTTGTCTTCTTTAAGATTCAGTTGCCCCTGCTTTGTCACAATATCGATCCCGAGCTCATTGCGTTCGGTCTTCTACTCACTTTGTATCGCCGTCCCAACGCAGGAGCTTAACGGTGACACCAAGCATGACTCTCTCCTTCTTGCACACTTTGCATGATGTCGCCTGTTGCCGATTTGTCTCTCAACGGCGCGAAAGAGTATTCATGTGAGATTTGCGCGGCTGGTAACGTCTACTGATCCTCCGCTCAGGTTGCGCGACAGTCGTCACCCTTCATTTGCAACTGTGCTTCTGTGCTTTGCTGTTGCCTTGCTTGCACTATGTAACGCGCAAACAACGCCAGTATCCGACTTGCAGTCGTACCTGGTGCCAGTGAATACAATCGCGAAATCGAGTCTTAGGTGTCCAAACAGAACCTTGTATCTCACGCATTCACAGCTTCAATTCAAAGCGGTCAAAGAACATCATTCTCACCGGACATCTCGCACAGGGTCCGCTGTCATCAGAAGGTTCACTGCCCCAATGCTAACAGCAGAGCCTCACCCCTCATTTTGTGGCCAATGAGTGCCGTATCTCAGGCATCATGTGTGCCACAGTTTAGCGCAAACTTGTCGTATGTCATACTTCGTACTGCAGTAGCCACATTTCATTCGGTCCTCAAGCCACCACCGTGAGGGTTTGCCGAGTCTGCAGCCTGTTCCTTCGGTTGTGCAGCAATTCTCTTCACACATGCAGCTTTTGTTTGCCTCTCGGTCATCGGCCAATCATCGATGCCCAGATCTCCGCTCTTGGAGTCCCGGTCAGCGATGCCCTGCATACGTAAACGTGCCATGACCTCAGAACACGAGGTTCGCAACTCCATGAACCATTCAGCAATATTCGTCATCTGCACATATCGCTCCTGAGCCCGAATCTTGGATGCTTCGATACTAACGGAACATGGCGGTACTCGCGGCAATACTACCAGTGGTCTCTCGCAGTTCGTGTCTTGCGCTAGAGCTTTACCAAACTGCCGCCTCGTCGCCTGGAGAGGCAAAGGATCTACTGAGGGTCGCAAGAGCAATCAACAATTTCGCTTCGATCCTGAAGCAGGTCGGAACTATTATCAAGGAAGATGATCGACTGCCTTCTTACGATGTAGGTGCGACTATGCCCATTAATTACACAACGTATCACTTGGTCATCCTATCTTCGTCAGGCTGAGAGGACAACTCATCCCTCTTTACTCTTGCCGACGCATTAATGGCAGGAGTCTTGATGGAGACGATAAATGACAGGATCGAGTTGAAGAGCAGCTAAAGAAGTTTCAACGCCATGCAGACCAAAGCTGACAGCAACTGCAGGCTCTTGACGTGCTCGAAGATGTCACAATACAGTCCCAGATATGCTTAAAGGAAATCGAGCAGACAGCCAAGCTTCGCGACAACGAGCGAACCGATGGAAAGGGTTCACTGCGGTCGTCGAGGGGGGATTCACGGAGTGAATCATTGACCTCAGAGAGGCTGGCTTACTTTGCTGCGCACCTCGAGTCCTTGCGCTTAACATTGGCGGTCCTCCTACAGACACTATATACCGCGCAAAGTATCATGTGGTCTAAGTAAGTATACCTTCCTCCTGTTCGTATCCTTCACATGCCACCGTATAGGTTGTGCGGCAACAGACGATCGCCACTAGATTTGGCTTTCGCGAAAGGATATTAGACAGCCACCACTAGCACACTCCATGGTTACATGCATCCTGACTGACCCTGCGTAGGCTACGACCGACAGTATCACCAAAACAAGCTGCTAAAGCTGTGGCTAACGAGAAGATCCAACTGCAGACTTTGATCATCGAGCAGCAGATGTCAATACTGTCAGCATCAATTCTTTATGAGCAGACTTCTCATCAAGACACCTGGCTTTTGATGGAGTCGGACAGCTCGCAGAGTCTCGTTGCTAGTGGGGCGGATAACAGTTCGCCCAAACCGAATCACCTACATCAATACCAGGACAAATACCTTGGGAGCCTTGATGTGTATGGGTCCAAGGAAGAAGGGTGGCTGCCAACGGTATGCAGCATTGCTAGTCCACGGGCTGAGCAGTTGCTAGAGAAATGGACCAGTCTGCCAGAATTTGATCAGCGTTTACAAGATGAAGAACGCAAGGCCCGCTCTGAGAAACACGAGACCAAGCAGGCCACTGTCGAGTCTGACAGTGAGGAGGATGAGAAGGAACGACCCGGGTCCAACGGTAAAGGCCCATCACCTCAACGACCTGGAAGCGTACAGCCTCTGTTCACAGACACAGCCACGCTGCCTATACCAGTACCTGGTGCGAAAGCTGGAAATTCAGTGCCAGTATCACCAGCAGCGTCACCGAGGACTTCTCGTACTGGATATGAGTTCCCAGTCTCACCCCGTCATAGTGTAGGAAGCCTCCCAGTAGAGGCGGCGGCAGCAATGGAAGCTCACGAGGAGGACAAAGACCTCGAGTTGGAAATACCATGGACGCTTCGTACGAGGAGATACGAATGGAGATATATCGATGGCAAGGTCGTTGGGTCCAACACTGACTTGCCACCGTCAACTGCATACATCGAGAGGCCGGGTCAGAATTGGACAGAAGTAATGGCAAGCTGGGTCTGCAAGGAAGCCATCCAGGAAGCGGGCTATAAGGTTACACAAGTACAAAAAGAGAGGAAGGATGGCCGAAGGACAAGATTCGATACATGCTTCTGCATCGAGCAGCCGCTCAAGTTTGATCAGATCAAACACCTGGTAGAGCGGACCGTCGAGATCTACAGGAAGAACGCACCATCCAGCCCACCACCACCGCCGCCGCCACGCGTTAGACGCAGTTCTTTCGACCGACCACCTCCAGGCCCACCACCGAGCTATCTGGCCAAGATGGCTGCCCAAGACCGCGACCGAACACCGACTGTAAGCAGGCCCCAGATCCCCCTCGAAAGATCATCAAGTACACTGGCATATCCCCCACCGCCTCCACCCTTGGATCGCTCCATGTCTACACCGGGACCAGGCAAAGTCCCCCCACCACCGTACCCTCCCAGCATCAACTCGCAGGCCTCCTCTCGACCTATGCCCATGCCTACGCCAGGCCCAATGCCCAACCCCATGCTTAATGGTCAATACTCATCTCTACCATCACAACCGCTATATCCACCGCAAATGCCTCCTAAACCCAACGTACAGCAGCAGCCATACCCATACCCGCCGCCGCCACCACCGCCACCTGGGCCGCCATACGGCAGCTTCCCACTGCCACCCCACATGCAACCGTACCCCAACCAAACGGGGCTGCAATCGCCGCTGCGCCAGTCGTACGCAGTGCCTAGAATGGACAGGTACGACGACGATTCGATGACGTCTGATTCCGGGAGCGGAGAGCGCAGAAGGCGCAGGTCGAAGTCACGGAGGAGGTATGAAAGGGAGAGGGAGAGGGAGAGTGAAGGGCGGAAGAAGAAGCATGGGAAGAGCGCGGCGGTAGGGACGCTGATGGGGATCGGCGGGTTGACGGCACTTTTGGATGGGCTGGGTGGGATTTAGAGGAAGCGGCTGCGTGGGATGAGTACGTGGGTGGCGCGGGAATAGATAGATGCACGACTTTATGACTACGCTCATGTCGCTTGATGACCCTGCAGGGATTGAAGCTATATTGGTCTCGTTTTTCCATGTATGATGCTTTTCCAGTCTGCCATGTCCCATTGAATGCACCTGTTCCCAAACGCCGCGCTATGCATGAACCCAAACAGAGTGTCTTTTCCACCGGACCCTCCTTGATCGCTCACCGGCTATCAGCCACGTCCGGCAGCCTCTCGATGACATACTTGCCCTTGGCCACGCTCACAATGGGCACACCAGGGATCTTCCTGATCCTCCTCTTCAAATCCCTATCGTTGGTTGCCACCAGATACACCCTGTGCTTGAGCACACGCTCCACGATACAGTCATCGGCATAGGTGCCCTTGTGGTCGCACTTGAGCCTCTCCCATCGCTCGTCGCGCGCGATCCTCAGCGCAATCCTGTACTTGGGCCCCAGTTTCTCCAGCTCGGCCATGACGCAGGTGGTGATGATGGGGGTGGCTTTGGCGTACAGCAGGTCCATGAGGGCCTTGTCGAGCTCGAGCTTGGCGTGCACGGTGTGAGAGAGGAAGTTGGTGTCGACGAGGACGGAGTAAGGGGGCCCGAGGGCCGTGTTGGCTTGGAAGAAGAGCGCGGACGAGACTTGGGGGATTTCGCGCTTGGCGACTTCGGCGGCGGCTTTCTTTTTCGCTTCGAGTTCGCCATCGGCTTGGTTTTTCTTTCTGCGGTGGGTGTTAGTTGACTGAGGGGAAGGGCGGTTGTGGTGGGCGGGCGGCGTACAGTCTTCCGTCTCGTTGGCCTGGGAGAGTGTCAGTATGCCATGTGCGGTTGAAGGGAGTTTCGAGGCGTACCGATGACTCGCTTCATCTGCGCAAACTTGCGCGTCTTCTTTTGGACACCCATGGCTGCGGCGTTGGGGTGGTCGTGTGGCGCGTAGTTGGTCGATAAGAGCTCTCTCTGTGGTGATACTTTTTGGTGGAGCAGGTGCCAAGAGTTCGACTTCTCAAAAATCGCATGCGTCGCTGCCGCCTGCCAGACGCTAGTTGGTCTTAGCGTAGTAGTGGGGCCAGGAATAGCAGCGCCGCCGCGCAGATACGCAGGGACGAGTATTGACAGAAAGGGTTCACGAGGCCAGAAAGATTTCTTCTCTCCAGCGCAGAGCCGTGTGTGTGTGTGAGAGTGCAGCACCACGTAATGAGAATTACACGCAGCCATTGTTTCTACTGTTTCTGAGACCTGATCATCACTACTTGACGTTCGTCACCGTCGCTCGTTCGCTGCGCCGCCCCCATTCCGATCGCTAGCCCGTGCCAGACACGAAGCGAACTGGGCGCTCGATCCTCACTCGGCCGCCCCTGCAGCCCCATTCTCTCCACCAACAGCCCAGCAAACAGGGTCCTCTCCGCTCTCTCGCTGTCCTGTCGCTCGTTCTCCCCAGCCAGCACCGCATCGCCGCCCTGCGCAAAGTAGTCCGCTCGCTCACTCATCGTCGCCGCCCCTGAGACACGGTCGGCCACACGACTCGGCGCTGCGCCGTCCCCTGAAGCGGGATCCGAGACTCCCAAACCACAACACCACCCTCGGCCACACTTCGCCATGCGTGCTTCCGTCGGCCTCGTGGGGCTGCTGCTCGCTGTAGCCCCCGCTGTTCTCGCCCAGAACAATAACAACAACAACAATAACCAGAACAACAATAACGACGACAACGCCCTCCCACAGCTGTCGACACTCGCGCAGCCTGATGGCGAGGGTGCGACGTCTTCCCCTGCGCCTTCGTCGGCTGCATCATCGGCGCCCCCAACCTCAGCCCAAGCGTCCTCCACACCAGCACCGACTTCGACACAAGCAAGCACAACTCTGACGGGAACAACCGCCGCCAGCGCCGACAATAACGGACAATTCCCCACCGTCGTCAACTCACAACCCGTCATTCAGCTTTCGGGTCTACCCACGCTTGCCGGTGTGGGTATTCCCAACCAGCAGGTACCTGACACAGCAGGTGCTCTTTTCATGCAAAAGTCGGATTTGCCGGATGGCACTGTCTTCATCTGCGTTGGAGCCATCCTCGGTTTCCTCGGTGCGTGCGTGCTGCTATGGCGTGGTTTGGTTGCATGGTCCCTGTCCCGATCTGTCAAGCGAGCAGCGCTGGCACAAAACATGGCCGATATGAAGGCTATGACGGCTGTTCCTGGCAAGAAGCGTGGCATGTACACTCACGTTGGTGCCAGCTCTACTATGTCTCTGGACCACCTGTCTGCGGCACCCACAGGGCACTCGAGGCCTCAGAAGCCCTTCGCTCAAGGCCCCGGTGGTACACCACCCCGTGCTGCGTCATCCCTGTTCTTCTCCCCCACTGCTGGCGGCGCAGCCGGTCTTGCGCAGCAGGGCAATCGTTCGTCAAACTACCTACCTGCTGGCTACTATGCGGCTGGTAACGCGGCGCCGGCTGGTGGATCTCCCGTGGCCAACGTTGGTGGACACGGAGCTCATTTGTCGACAAACTCGCTGGCCCTGCCTGGCAATCGCTTCAGCCGAGCATCTGGAAACTCGCCCCCGGTATCGCCGTCTCTTCCATCGTCCCGTGGCTACGATCGCGCTCCCCCTTCAAGAGACGGGTACGGCAACTACAACCGCAGCAGCGTAGCAACACTCGGCCAACCAGGAAATGCCAGGAGCCCCGTCTACGGTCAAGGTCAGGCCAGCATAAGTAATCTGTCCCTGAACGTACCAGGAGGAACTACCGAACAAGGTGGGCGGGCACCAAGTGCATACCTTGAGGATCTGTTCGAAAACCACGGCCCTCCCCACTCGCAGGAGAGGTTCTAGAAAGACTCAGAAGCGCAGTATGTCGTCCAGCGGATGTCGAGATCGCAGTCCTTGGTCGACAGCGGCGTGAAGCTGTACCGTTCAGTGTACCAGATCTCACGAGAGCGCATTTGGGATGTCGAAATGGCCGTGGACAGATCAAGATCTGCGGTTCTGAGGTGCAGAAGAGACGACCGGTGGAAGTGTTAGGCTGCACACTTGTTATGATTGTTTTTGCCGCTTCAAATATCCCAGCCCCTCGCGCATAATTGGTCTCGTGGCTTCGTGTTGAGGTCGTGCTGCAGCGCGGGTACCTCGTTTCATTTGCTGTTGTACCACCCTGCGAAACGGCATCGTGTTACGCTCTCAGGCCACAGACACATCTTGACATATGGCATATCGTTACTGGTGCTCTCCACGCTGGGTCTTGTCGCCGGCTGGACAGTCGGGTCTCACGGACGGAGTTCATTTCTTGTGCATAGATTCTGCTGATACTTCTTTTCATCTCCATAATGACGGTTGGGCCCGGTTAGACAGTCGACTTAGCAGTATGGTAATCACAAAGACTCTTCCCGCATGTTACAAACTCAGCTTAGATGATGCACTGTGCGGAGCCGTCCGTGTTTGCGTTTGCGATTTCCCGTATGTGCTGTGTGGTTGCGCAGTGCTACCGTGTGCGATGCAAGTGACAAGTGACGGGCGCGTAGCTATAGCCATTCACGATGATTGTGACAAGAGACAGGTGGAATGTGTGCACAAGCTCAAGAGACAGATTCGGGCTCTCCGCTCTCAAAAGACCGACTAACGCAAGCACATGGCTCAGCACAACGCTTTATCAAGTCAAGATAGCAGGTCAGCTCCTCTTGGTCCTCCGCGGTGCCGGCGTGATTGGCCCGGGTGCTGCAGACGGCGTGGGTGCGCTAGAGGGGAATCTTGTTTTGGGAAGCACGGCAAGAGCAACGAAGGGACGGGTGATGCGGTGTTGTGCAGTAGTGGGTGGACTACTTACGCCGTGCTGCGCTCTGCTGAGCCGTGTCGGACTCAACGGGCGGAGAAAGAGGGATGTGATGGGATGGAATGGCATGAGGGAGCTCGTTGCTTTGGCAGATGCCGGGTAGGTAACGCACAGTGAAGCAAAAGCAAAGCTTAGCACACCAAAGCACGAAAGCCCAGTCTGTGGCCCTGCAACTTTCACAGCACCTATCATCACATCACATCCCCCCTCCCCCATCAACTTCATCAACTCATCAAAAGATATGTGCGGTCACGCAGGTGGCTCCAAGCGATATCGAGATAATAAACCCGCTCAAAGCCTAAAAGTGCCAACTCTCCTTCTAGAACGCAAATATGACAACCTCGCGGTGAGAAAGTATGAAAATACACGCCGATCGAGGCCGTTGATTAATCGTCCATTTTTTATGATTGTGTGTAAAGAATCAAAACAAGGGGACGGGGGCGGACGCCGTTTTGAAGGGGGAGAGCGGCAGGTGCGAGGCGCTAAGGGACTCGGGCCGGGCTGCGCCGAGGGGGTTGGCTATGTTGAAATTTTTCGGGCGCTGGTAGGGGACGACAGTGCATCACACCACGCAACGCAACGCAACGCAAACACATCGCAACAACGATAGTCAGTCCGGGTCGAGGAGAGGAGAGGGAAGGGTTTGGAGCTCGCAGCGCTTGCTCGCAGAAAGAGACAATTCATTGTGTTGTCTTCACGAGCAAAGCGCCTTGCCAGCTCTTCATCGACCCTGACCGACCTGACCTGACCCGACTCCGATACGCGATGTGTGAGCGTGAGTGGCGTGGTAGCAAAGCTTCTACGATACATACACATGTGCATATGTATCCCCACGATTGCCTGCTTTCTGGATCTTCGCCCGATGGCCAGAGAGCAACATTCCTTCTAGTGGGAGAGGAAAATAGGTTTTTAGCAGGACCGTGTCTACTCCACCCTACGCATTGCCGTCTTTTTTAGATGCGTAGGACTATTTATATGACAAACATCTTGTTGTTCTCGCGTGAGATTATTCTATCGGATACGATTGAATCTGTACATATGTCTGTCTGCGTGTCGAGCATATTCGACATTGCGGCTGTACCGGCTGCTGCTGGTTGGGGGTGTGTCCGTACCTGGTGCACAACCGCTTGCTGTTGCTCTCGGAACGACACAATGGCCATCCTGCGCCTATGCCACTTCGCCGCGCGGATTCATGCATACAGTACTGTCCCTCTCGCTGGTTCTCATCGAGTTGGCGGCGGGTCCCAAGCTACGCTGAGTAACGGACGAGATCCGAATGCAGCCGCATCCCATGACATTCGACCAAGAATCACCTTGTCTCCATCGGACCGCAATCCACAATGATGAAGCAAAGATGCTTGATAATATCGCTCCCCTCAATGCAAATCCCTAATCCCCGGGTCCTGATACGTCTCCAGCTGTCTGCGACCCCTTCTCAACAGGTACTCAATCGTGCCGAAGTCTTTCTTCCCCACGCCCTGGTTCTTGTGGAACTCTGCTCTGTAAACAGCATAAAAACCATCAGAAAACAACCTCTTTCAAATGATTTCTGTGCGTTGATTCTCACCTTGCGTAGGACCGAAAGTGTGGTTGTTTCTCCTGCGGTGCAGCCGTTAGTCGCATTTACCGGCAAATGATTGAACTGGACTCGATCTCCAAAACATACTGCAGGTTTCTCCCTGACAGCTCTTAGGCATTGCCGATACAGCGAGAGGACTTCGCGCTGCAGGCCGGATAGGCGCGCCATTGTGAAGGGTTCGGGGTTTCGTGGGGACAATTGGGATGGAGGCAGAGCCGGAATGAGTGATGTCAGCATTCGAGATGGAGAGGCCTCGGGAGTGCTCCGGGCAGGGCTGCGCTCTGGTCAGAGAACGCCCGTGGCTTTTGTATGCGACTACTACGATCAATCTTGATAAAGTCACACATGTTTGTGCATGGTAGTGGTGAGGTCGTCAAGCACAGTGTGATGCTTAGAACTGGATTGGTACAGCTGGCGAATCTGCAGAGAGCTTCATGCGGACCCCGCAGTGAGTGACATGGCACTGCGCAGCCATATAGCGGGCGGACACCCTCTTTCTCTACTCTCTGATGACTTGAGGAGACTGGCCTCCGAAAGCGCATGTCTGCACCACTCTGAATACACAAGGTTTGTAGCGAAGGGATTTTTTTTTAGCTAAAGTCAAAGCTTCGAAGCGTCCTACAAGCATAACATGCAGATTAATATGACCGACAAAAGAGACAAGGCTGCAACAATAGGAAGTATCAAAGTTTAAGGACGCCTGCATCCGAAGAGATATACCACCGCTCAAGAGCCTTCCATTGATCACAACAGCGGGACTCGGACAACGACCAGCTGAAGCCCGGTTCGCTTTGGTGCATTCGACACTGAATGTTGACCCAAAACCGCCTCGAATCTTGGCTCAAAGCATCACTGCCTCTCAATAAAGCCCATCACACTACCACACGGTGCCTCTTTGACAGCCTGGCCATCATGCTCGCTCTTGTACATGTCCCATTCGGAGAAAGGGTGAGGCGAGGCAGGACCAGCTTCCTCGCAGACAATGTTGTCTTCTGTCGTCGCCGAGCAGTGCGACGGGGTGTGGCTCTCCGAGAGAGCTACTGAAAGTCTGCGGGTTGGGGTGTGGCTATGGCGTGCGGCAGAGGCAGGAGGCTCGTCATAGTCACTCCAGCCAGACATCGGGCTCGAGCAACCCTGGTGCATCTGGGTTGGTGTGCTTCCTCTTGTGTTTTGAGAACGAACTGCGTTTGTCAGCCTTGCGGTACTTCTCGATGACAGTCAAGCAGGAACAAGGGACACTGCTTGAAAGTAGGGCATGGTAGCTGCGTTTTCAGGCTACAGCTTCCTCTTCTTAGGATGAAAAGGAGGCGGTCATCTGCTCACGAGAGTCGTGGGTAGGCTGACACTCACCAGAGCGTTGGCGCTGCAACTCCACAAACTCTTCAGGTGAGATGCTGAAGCGATCGTGGGTCAAGTCGCGTGTGGATGGATCTGATGAGCTCTTTCCTAGGCCACCATGACGATACTGCACTGTTATTGAGCCGAAAGAATGGATGGTGGCTGAGTCAGGCTGTGCTGCACCCTCATCCTCGCTGACTTCCACGCCATCTGGGTACACCGGAAACGAGTCCTTCCTCGATCCCGTAGGAAAGTGCGCGCCCAGATGGTCGAGATAGACTGGGTCAGGGCTCACTTCTTGCGCTTTCACGATGAGACTGTGCTTGATGTGGGGCTCCTCTTCTCGGCTGAGGATCCGGTGAAGGTCAGCCTGACCAGAAAGAGTAGACATGTTGCCTAGAGCGAGGCTGAGACGGTCGGCGCGGTCGAACAGGCAGTGAGTGAGACGAGTGGGTAGTGTGAGATCGGACCAGCAGAGTGGCGCGCTAGGTGCGAAAGTGTGTTCTGGTTCAACGATGAATCTCACAAGCACAGCGGTGTAGATTCCGCAAGAGAGATTGTGGGATCCGACACTCGAAAGCCCAGCAAAGCACCGAGATATCTTATACTCACGCAGATCAGCGACCGCTATGCTGGTAGCACGGGCGAACTGCACACTGACCATTGAAGTGTATGCGGCCCAGTCCGCTATGTTTCAGGAGAACCTCTTCTCCTCGCTCCTACCGAACACTTGCCGTACGGAAACATCTATTGGTTGGAAACGTAAATAACATACTGGCGACTGCTCTCGGGTGGCAAAGGACATTTGAGCCCACGGATAAGCGGGCCAATGCTGTAGGTCACCAGGCATGAAGGAGTCTGACGGGCCGCAATTAGAGCCGCACTGGAGCAGAGATGACCAGGATCTGTGCAGCAGGGCTCGTTACGCTACGTCCGCTGCATCGGCGTCTGAGCTTAGTGATCGAATGCGTTCGACAGCTCTAAGGCTCGCTTTAACCAAGGGTGTTGCTCAATCCTCGGTTGAATTTCAAAGTCGACTACACTAGGGCTTACCCGCACAGGCTGTCACCTTCTGCTGTAGTACCGTATCTTCAGGAACAGCCAAATGATCAGACTGGAATCTTGGCGAGCATGCAGGATAGGGCAAGTACGCGGATCAGAGCTTATTGCGAGCAGGTGTCCTGCATGGATTGCGAAGTGAGCTCGGTCTTCACCGAAAGGTAGCGTACTCCAGGGGCTACACGCGATATGGGAGCTTGTGCGTCCTCCTTTGCAGTGCAAACACTAATCTTTGCCGCTATGGTACTTCTTCGTAGCCCACGCCCAGTATGTGACATCAGATGGATTAGTAACGGTGTCTTGTCTTCACGCTTCTCGGGGCTGCCGAAGCTTTGCCCAAGGCGTGATGGTGTCAACCATGTGTCGCTCTCGTTGTGAAGATCATCATCGATTTGAAGAGTGAGGGAGGACGCATTGTATGCAGGGACCTTTCACCGGTCGCCCGTGACTTTCAAGCCACTCTCGCGACTATCAAGCCACAACCTCGAAGGAGCCGCATGCCTGCAAGAGGCCCCAACGCTGCCGGTCGAACGGTTTTTGGTGATGGCAGCATGCATCCGCGAAAATCTCGCGTTGTCAGCTGCTCCAAGGTACTCTGAGCGCGCGACGTCAGGAATTAGTCTCTCGCAGATCATGCCTATTTAACAGGTAGACTGCGAGCGAAGCGACAGGTTTTGCTCGCTTGCAACGATTTCGATGCCTCTACATAGATGAGTGCTCTGAAATGAGGTCTGCCAATTATCGGCAATTTCTCGTTGCAAATTATCTCAAAAGGTTGACCGTATGCGAGACAACATTTGCCTAGGTTTTTGCCTGATTAAGTCAGTGGAATGTTGTTGTTCCAATGATCATTGTGTGGAGATGAACGTTGGGAAAGCGGGGTTCTCGGGGAAGCCGTCATCTCCAGAGCTGCAGGGCAATTCTCCACCAAGTTGTTGGGTCGGCGAGGCTGACGCTTGTTCTTGTTGTGAGGAGAGTTTTGCGAGGATGTAACTGTAGTCAAAGTATAGCCAATGAGTGACAACAATGCATTGCGCGCAGTTGCTCCAATCCGCCTTGCGCAAACTCGAGCATAGTAGTATGTGCGAAGAAAACTTTTGATTTCGTGCATGCTGGCAAATCTGGTATATGATCGTCAATGTTGCACTCGGGCTCCTGTAACGCCGTGCCATCACATTGCCGTGTCTCAAATGTAGGTAGTCGTGAACAGGAAAGAAGGGCTCTATGCGCCGTTGCGCAACGATCTCCTCTTGGCGACAGCGGTAGCCAGCTCCTCGAGTACCTTCTCGGTATCTTCCCAGTTAATGCAGGCGTCTGTGATGGATACACCGTATTGCAGGCCATCCTTGCCCTCCTTCGGTACCTTCTGGTTGCCTACGGATTCCGTTAGTATGTGTCAGGTACACGATTACGGGGACAAGCATACCCTCGTTGATGTTGCTCTCGATCATGACGCCCATGATGCCTGTCTCACCAGCTGCAATCTGTTCAGCAAGGACGTGAGCGACCTTGGGCTGGTTCTTGTGGTTCTTCTCAGAGTTGCCGTGGCTGCAATCGATCATCAAGCGTGCGTTAAGACCCTTCTTCTCAAGAGCCTCGCGTGCCTCCTTGATGCTGACCTCATCGTAGTTGGTGCCCTTTTTGCCGCCGCGTAGAATGACGAAGCAGTCGTCGTTGCCAACGGTACCGACAATAGCGACGACACCGGGCTTGGTGACAGAGAGGAAGTGGTGAGGGTGCTTGACGGATCCAATAGCGTCCACTGCAACGTCAAGGGTGCCGTCTGTGCCATTCTTGAAACCCACAGGGAAAGACAGACCAGAGGCAAGCTCACGGTGGAGCTGCGACTCGGTCGTCCTGGCGCCAATTGCACCAACACTCAGCAGATCGGCCAAGAACTGAGGAGAGATGGTATCCAGCATCTCACTGGCTAGAGGCATACCCTTCTCGGTCAAGTCAACAAAGAGCTGTCTGGAAACACGCAGACCCTTGTTGATCTTGAAGGTGTTGTCAATGTCCGGGTCATTGATCAGGCCCTTCCACCCCACTGTTGTTCGGGGCTTCTCGAGATAGGAGCGCATAACGATAAGCAGATCGTCCTTGTACTTCTCCTTCATCTGAACGAGACGGTCGCAGTACTCGAGGGCGGCTTTCGGGTCGTGGATCGAGCAGGGGCCAATGACAACGAGGAGTCTGCCATTCTTGTCGCGGCCTTGGACAACCTCGACGGTCTCATTGCGACCCTGGAGAACAGTTTCTCTCGACTTTGGGGTCTGGGGAATCTCGCTCTGCAAAAGGTCTGGGGGTGTGAGGGGGTTGTAGCCACGAATTCGCCAGTCTTCGGAGTTGGCGGCGTCGCCAACTGACTTGTTCTCGATGTAGAACTACGTAACTTCGTTAAATGGGAAAATTGGTGGGGTAGTGGCGGGGCATTGTAGCGGATGTGGATACTTACAGACATGGCTGCTCTACTTCAATGCTGCGGAAGAACTCTTGAGGGTGGGATCGAAAGAGTCAGCTGCTGGAGGATAAACTTTTATCTGCAGCTCAGCTACCTTTACGTCGTCTGTGGGGCAATAAGAGTCAAACATGGGCTCAGTGTGACATTCCGGAGTCGGCCCTCTGGTAATTGGCTGGGGCGGGCGGTGAGGCGTGCAATCGGCAGCACCCGCATCGCACTCCGAAGCTCAATAAGTGACAATACCACCGAAAGTAATTGTACGTTGATCAAGGTTGCCCTTTAACGGTGGAGGGCATGTTGTGCGGACACCCAAGGCTCAACCTGCTCCTACATCTCAAATTCGCACGTGCATTCCATCTTTACTCGAAAGCAGTTGCTACTTCTACGTAGAGCCTGCACCCGACTCGGCGACTCCTGACTCCCTTGACCACTACTAAGGATACATCATGCCCTCGTAGACTCTGGGCCTCCTCGGCCTCGATTATTGCGATTCATATATTCCCATGAACGTTCTGACGTTCTGTGGAATTTTGCTAACACAGCTGTATGCGGTCATAGTAGCTACTCCACCATCGACGTCATGGCTACATATCAGAAGTTCTGTTGCACTATGAGCAGCCACCACGACAGCGTTTTTGGCCACGACACTTAAAACACGAAACCAGTCCATGTGCAGGAAGCCTATCTTCATTCATATTATAAGACTTGCGGAACCTCTTTCACATCAATAACAGCACACAATGGGCGCTCTCGACCTCGCATCGCTAGCAACGATTCCCATCAGCTACGCAACCTGCTCCCTCGGTTCGCCGAACTCCCCACCTCCGCTCCTCGATCGTCTCGATGCCATATCGAAAGCCGGGTTTTCCGGTGTCGAGCTTTCCTTCCCAGACATCCTGTCTTATGGCCAGACGTTGTTGGGCCACGAAGTGCAGCCGAAGAACTACGATGAGCTCGAGAAGGTAGCAGCAGAGATCAAGAAGGAGTGCGATAAGCGCAAGCTCGGTGTCATGATGCTCCAGCCCTTCGCTAATTTTGAGGGCTGGCCACAAGGCTCAGATGAACGGAGGGATGCATTCGAGCGCCTGAGCGGATGGATCCGGATCATGAAGGCTGCAGGGACAGATATGCTGCAAGTCGGTTCTACGGACTCTAAGCTCGAAAAGTTGGATAAGAGCCGCATCGTTCCCGATTTACAGGAGCTTGCCGATAAGTTAGCACAGCACGGTTTCCGTGTTGCGTACGAGAACTGGTGCTGGTCGACGCATGCACCGGATTGGAAGGATGTATGGGAGATCGTGAAGAAGGTCGATCGTCAGAACATTGGGCTCTGTCTTGACACTTTCCAGACAGCGGGTGGCGAGTGGGCAGATCCACGAACAGAATCGGGCTTGTTGGAAGACGTGTCAAAGGATGAGCTGGAGAAGCGATTCAAGAAGAGCCTTGAGGAACTTGGCAGCACGATCCCGAAAGAAAAGATTTACCTTTTGCAGATTAGCGATGGTTACAAGGTACCGCAAGCGCTCAAGGATGAGCGGGACGACGACGGCCTGCTACCGCGTGGGCGCTGGAGCCATGACTTCAGGCCTCTGCCGTATAACGGCGGCTATTTGCCTGTGGTGGATGTGGCACGAGCTGTGCTCAACACCGGCTTCCGAGGATGGTTTAGCTACGAGGTATTCGATGGAGGGAAGGACGGAAAGGGTGGTGATGTTGATCTTGTGGCATATGCACGCACAGCAAGGAACGTGCAGGACAGACTGCTGGCCGAATGTGCTGGAGCGAAGGTTCCAGAGCAGACTGCCACACGATAGCACCGTCGTCACATTGTATTACATGGGATAACTTTTATAATTGAAGTGGGAAAACGATGATTGTAATGAAGTTGATAAAGTCATGCATCTCCGAAAAAGTTTTTGAATGCCAGCATCATACTGGCTTCACAACACGCCGGTCGCCTGTACGATTATGTTTGCGACTACCACCAGTGCCAACGTCCTTGTCAATGTTGCTTGTGGTCTAGCGCATTGTCAGTGGAGACGTCAACACCGCTTCCCAGGGTAAGGACACCACCCAGTCTCTCTTGGCCTCTCGCTCTCTTCTGTGCCCTTGGGTACACTGGTCGTAGATGTTTCTTCTTTGATTGTCTCGGTGACGAGCGAAGTCTTTGGCTCACCGCAATGCACGCCAGGGAAAGGATATGGGCATCTCGGATCTGCGGAAATGACACGGGTGTGTACTGTGGGATCCTTCGGTGGTGTTGTCGACGAGCCCTGCAATTCTGAATTCAGTACGGTGGAGGATGACAACTGAGACACCGATGAGAGTCGCACTGTCTTTGTCAGAATACTTGTTGTCTTCGATATGATAGCTGACTCCTCAGGTGAACGTTCTGTGGGTTTCGATCTCGGTGCGCTCGCTGTGATGGTGACGTGGATCGTGCTGGTCTGCGCATCAGAGATAGGCAGTCGCCCGGGATCAAAGATTATCGGGTCCACAAGCGCATCGTCTGGGCGATGCATTGTGCTTGCCGCTGAAGACTTAGCTAGCAGGCTTGACATCTTGGTGATCGAAGGAATGAAGATGGAGGTGAATAAAGGGTCAAATGGGGAGACTGGGTACGCTTTTGAACTTGATATCATAGAGGACGACGTTAGAGTTGTCAAGACTGTGCTCGACTTGCCCACAAGCAGTAGTGGTGAGGATCTTGTGGCGGTATTATTAGAAATACTCGAGATGGGCAAGTGGAGCGACGAAAACGCATTCCATGAGGCTGTCGTTGAATAAGCAGATGAATCGGGGAAGACAATTGAAGAATTTGGTACGCGGTGTGAATGACCTGCTTCTTCTGGGTGAGTGGTGTTCGGATATGGGGCGTGACTTCCATTTCTGGTCAGCGAAGGAGGCAGCGAAGTGGAAATCAAATGCATTGTTGTGCCGTACATGAGTGAGGGAGGAGAAGTATGTGTAGAGCCAGTGTGGACAACAACAGGCGAGGCTTCGTCATGGCCTCCATGACGTGCGACGATAGCCGCAAGTGCTGCAGGAGCAGCCAAGATTGAGGTGACTGATGGTAGAATCATTTTACAAAGAGGTGCTGGATAATGTAGCTGTCGCGGCCTTTGAAGGAGATATAAAGGATGTAGTGCATGAGGTATTGTGCGTCAACAACAACACTTGAGAAAGCTCAGCCAAATGTGGAAAATAAGACAAAGATCTTACAGGTGACGCTACGGGCTTCTCAATGGAAGACACTTCGAAGCATCCACTTGAACAGTGTTATAGAGCCATTCAACGACCCAAAGGACCTAAGCACCCGCAGTCCAGTCCCCTCGTCATAGCATCTAGGCAAGCTTGTCTTTGCTCGGCCGAGCTTTCGTATCCAGCTGCGTTAACACCTGCTTGGTGCAGCCTCTCTAGAACTGCGGCCCATCCATTTTCTGACTCTGGTCGTCTTCGCCCGAGAGATACGAGAGAATCCTTACAGCTCTAGGGGAGGATGCGCCACTGTACATACAGCCCTGGGAGGGTATCACTGTGGATATATTCTGGAGGTCATGGGCGAAGTTTTTCAAGACCTTGAGTTTGTGTCTGAGACCGAATTTGACGCGGGATATGACGGACGGCTTGCTTTGTCCATATGAATAAAGGTTTGGGTGGGAAGAAACAGGACTGCTGCCGTAGTGTGACTGCATTGGGTCTTGTGAGGTGGTTCCGTTGGCCATTGTAGAGTTGACAAGGTCTTGCTGAGGTATCGTCGATTTGCTTGGTTCAGTGAATGTATCGCTATGTGTGCGATGATTACGAGACAAGATGTCTAGTTCACAAGATCTCGTCTTCTCATGTTAATATGTGTGATCGAAGATGCCAGGGTACATTGGTGTTTGGTTCAAACCCGCAAACCACAAATCTACTCCGCCCTGATCCATGGCACCGCACAAAACACTCGCCCGCAATGATTACACGCCCTCAGTGATTTAATTTTGTTCAAAGATACCTGACGGATGCATACGTATGTACATAATGTGTATCTACAATTCGATCTGCTCACCACCAAGACGCGAGCCTTGCTGCATGGGCTCCATCTTAGAGGCTTGAAGAATGAGCCTCCTATAGTCAAGCACAGCCTGTTCCAGCTCCTTCCTCTTCAATGCCTCATGGTCTGAATGTGCGACAAAGATAGTACCAGGCCCATACAAGTATCGCCTGTGGTCGCCTTCGAGATTGGGCACGTCTGTACCATAGTTGACCGTAAGCTTGTCAAACCCTTCAATGTCACAATCGATATCCACAGGGCCATAGCCGTTCCCACTCCAATCAAACTCCAAGTCACCACCTTGCTTCTGTGCGCGAGCCTTGATGTCTTTCGTGGCGTTAAGGATGAGGCCTTGCACGATCTTGGGTGTGCCAGCCGCCAGACGCGTCGCAATCTTTGCGCTCGATGTCTCCGCGACAACATTGGCTGCTACACCACCCTGTATGCGACCGAAGTTCATGGTTGTGTTTCCATATTTCTCGCTCCAGGGCAAATGCTGCCTTAGCTCAAGCAGCGAAGCCAACGTCTCAGCCATGATATCGTTGGCGCTCACACCAAGCCAGGGGTATCCAGAGTGCGCTGCCTTGCCAGTGGCATGGATCTCGAATCCCAATATACCCTTATGTCCACAAACCAGCTTGCCCTCGGTAGGCTCACCAAAGATAACAATGTCATACTGAGGGCGTTTGTCCCAGGCGCTGAACTTCTTCATCCCCTCACCACCAGTCTCTTCGCCCACAACAAAGAGCAACGAGATATCATCGCGCAAGATCTTGGCTTCACCATTCTTATCGAGGCCCATGACGGCCAAGATCTGCGCCGCAACGCTGGCTTTGGCATCTACGCTGCCACGACCGCCAATGATATCGGTAGTCTTGTTGTAATAGTATGGCCAGTACGGAGGGACGGTATCGATGTGAGAGGAGAGGAGGATGGTCGTGTCGCGCTTGCTGCCGTATGCGAGGAGGTTGTAACGATCTTTGGCGACTTCTTGTTTTTCTACGGTGAAGCCATTGTCCCTGAGATAAGAAGCTAGCCACGTCCCTACTCCGAGCTCATTGTCGCTAATTGACTCAATCTCGACCAGCTTTTTGTGCAATGCAAGTAGCTCTTTCGACATCGAGGAATCAAGCGCCGTGACTTCTGTCAAGGCTGGTTGCAGGGAAGCTGCATAGCTGCCCAGAGCCAGCGACAACAGCGATAAATTTTTTAGAAGCATGCTTGAGGTAGATTCGTGGAGTGGTGGAGGCAGCGAGAATCGCAATGAGGGGAGCTACCTAGCTGGAGCTCCTCCGGCTTCTGATGACGAAAGCCGCACGAACATCTTCGACGGGTACCTGCCTCTTCTAGTAAGCGGACAACATCAACCTGTCACACAACAGTCCTGCCGCTGAGTTTCTACACTGCAAATATAACCCTCGCAACATCTTCTGCACCGTAACAGCCTCTTCCCTGGGGACGGTCCAGGATTCCCGAGATCGAACGTCACCGTATGCACAGACTACAGTACACCATGCTTTCTGCAGATATGAACTGCACAGCTTAACAACACTTGCTGCATGTCGACCCATGTACCCTTCGCGGAACCTTCCCGGTCGACTTAATGACCCTGGGTTGAAGAAGCTGTACTGACAGCGGCGCCCTGCTGCTCACACATGAGGGCCTTGCGAGCCTGAGAGCGGAGCATCACCGAGCTGTGGAGGAATGAGCGCGCGATTTGACGGCACGGGAGCATCATATCCGGAAGTCCTGTGAGCGCTCTGAAAATACCGTTTGCGGATTCAATCATACAACTCCGAGGAGTCAAATCGTGTTTTGCGTGGACCAAGCCAGGATAACTACACGTCACGATCATGGCGTCGATCTCCTTGCGTTGAGGCCGATTACAACCAGGGCTCTGCTTGAAGATGATTGCCACCCCGCCACCAATTGTCAGACATTTCGGCTTGATATTAGCATAACGGTTCTCTGTGAGCCATCAGTGGTTTGGGACAATGGTTCTCATGGTTTCAGATTAAGCTCGATGAGCCACTGTCAGATGAAACCTGGGCGCCAAAGTTGCCCCGAATGGATATTGTGGCGCGTCGGTAATGCCATCCTGCGGCTCCTCGTCTGTCGCGCTTATGGTTTCAGGGAGAACTTTAAGAACCTTCAACGTTACCAAGAAACGCGTGACAGCATGTCAATCATGACAACTCACCCCACAGCCGATCGCAATTATATCTCAAGAATACGCAGGGAATCTGCGCCTCATGATCCACATAAGAGTCTCGACTCTCAGAACAGGGACCACGAAACAGGAACTCGAATCAAGGTCTGCGATCGGAACTTACAAGGGTCAATCTTACGATTTTCAATCATTGCAGGAGCCGGATCGACAGTGTGGACCGCGGGATCTGATGCCCATAGGCCGTGCCATCCATCTTCCGAATCCATGGTACGTAACCCTAAAGCTCAAAAGCCCCAAACTTTTAGCAGTCCTCGGAGAGGTGTGATTGTATCTGCATGTCATGATCAGTATACTGGTACCTGCATACGGCATGGCACAAAATACATAGTGTGGTGCTGCCATTGTTAGGTGACGGAGCTACGGAAAGTCTATTTATTCACTAGGGTGGCCTCAAACTACGGGAGCACGCGAAAGGCACTAGTACTGGGAAGCCTGTGTCTGGGGTATGCTGATTCGACGTTCGGAAATGCGATTCCTGGCATCAACCCTGATGGTGCGAAGCCGACCCTCCTCGAAAGACCCTCCATCGTCCCCCGCGGGAACTGCCAGTCAGTCTCGTATCAACCTCATCGTGTACGCGGAGTAATGAACTCGGACCGATGGGGCTCATTCACCACATTGTTCGTCAGGACGACGGCGACCAACAGGTAAGGAACGAGTGTCCATAGGCAGGAACATAATGTGGTTGACACGAGCTTTAGTTGTCACCCAGCGTCCTTGCGGAATCACGCCAACCGCAGATGATTATTGGTAACATCGTTGTACAGTCAGTTGGGTCCTTGTTCTTCTTTGCACGAGCATACTCGCGAGTCGCCATCATCAAAGCCTGGAGGCTAGAGGACTACGTTCTCACGATGGGGTGGGTACGTCCAAGCATGCCGTGCCTACAGAGGAATCAACTTCAGTTAACTTCATCATAGCTCTTCTGCACAGGCTATAGCATCTGCCAGTACGGCCAAATCGACAACGGCGCCGGCCGTCACGCACAAGCAGCCTTCGCTCTGAACCCGGAAGGTCCCATTACTTCGCAAAAATACGCCTATGCAGCGCAAATCCTCGTCTTCCCCGCACTGGCCGTATCAAAGATGAGCATATGCCTCACCTACCTCCGCATCTTCTACGCAGACAAACCCGGCCGCCGCATGATCCAAGCCCTCCTTGTCCTCCTAACCCTCCTCACCTTCCCCTTCATGTTCGAAGTCGCCTTCCAATGCACGCCCGTCCATGTCTACTGGACCGAAGCCCGACCCTTCGACAAATGCATCGCTGACTTCGCCGGCTTCCTCCTAAGCGGCAGCCTCAACATCCTCGCCGACGTGGCCCTAATGGCCATCGTCCTCCCCCGCGTGCTCGAGCTGCAACTCCACCGGCGCCAGAAATGGGCACTGACAGGCATCATCCTCCTCGGCTCCCTCGCCGTCGTCGCAGGCATAGTGCGCATGGTCCGCGTCAGCAACTCCCTGGCCACACCCAACTTCGACCCTAGCTGGGACCAGTACGACGTGTCTATCTGGCAGTCGACCGAGATCTACGTCAGCCTGCTGTGCGCATCCGCCCCGGGCGTCAAACCCGTCGTCGTCAAGATCCTGCCCAAGCTGCTCGGCTCCTCGTACAACCGCAGTCGCTCGCGCACCACCGGAGGCACGAATACAGGGATCGAGCTCGGGCTGGGGTCCAAGTGGAAGCGGACTACGATTGGCAGTGCACGCATGAACAATCACAGGCGCTTGAGCGAGAGTGTGTTGGATGCGGCTGAGGGACCGTATACGGAGGTTGGGCACGGAGTCGATGCGCGCAGTCTGAGTAAGAAGAGCATGGACCGGTCGACGATCGCGCCGAGTGAGGAAGGGGAGAGCAGTTACGAGGGGCGGCATATCTACAAAACGAGTGAGATCTCGATACAGAGTCGCTCAGTGTAAGGGCGAGGATGACGAATGATAATCCCTGTTTATGAACTTTCAAAAAAAAAATCCCTCTTGACGATCTAAATTCTTCCATTATCGTTCTCCCCAAGACCCATTCTACGATTCAATCTACACATGCTCTCTCGTACGTCCTTGGTATTCGCAAAACACGCTCGGCATAAAACGCACACACCCTCGCTACAGTCCTTCTCACCCCTCAGAAAAACACAAACAAAGCACATCACATTACATCGCCAGCACCCTACCAACCCCAGTCAATCCAATCCAACACACTCACCATGTCGTCTCCACAGCACAACAAGCTCACACCGTTTCCGGGACCTCAAGAACAGGAGCCTTCTTCCCCCACCTAACAGCCTGCACATAATACTCGAGCAACGCGTCGACCTCGCCGCGATTCCGCGCATACTCGGTCCTCAACTTGTCCAGGCCGCGGCCCGACCCGGTCCCTTTGTCGCGCGCACCCAACCATGCTGCCTCCCCACCCAGCCCAATGCGACGCCGCATCGCGGCACTGTAGTCGATTGCGTGGCGTATAGTCTTGCGGTCTGCGTCTTTGACTTTGACAGCGGTGTAGGACTGCAGGTTGAGCCAGACGGCGAGGTCGAGCGGTGCTGTGAGGAGGATGCCAGGGAAGGCGGGGAGGTCGGTAGTGATGACTACGGGAGCGGCGGGGTATGATGAGGTAGGGCGTTTGGAGGAGGCGAGACTGCTGCTGGAGGAGCCTGTGGGTGTTTGTGTGTGGTGTGCAAGAGCGGTGTCGAGGGCGGACGTGAGGTAGGAGATGTGTGCTTTCCCGTCTTGGGAGGAAAGGGAGAGGCCTGATTCGAGGCAGCGTGCGAGGGGTGTCCAGACGAGCATTTTGCCGCTTATGGTTGGCGGGGTGAGGGTTTTAAGGGTGTGGAGATGGGCAGATGCCCATGCTGTGGTTGTGCTGAAGTCTGAAGGGAGCCGTTTGTTCTTCTGGGTGGTTTCGGAGAGGAAGAAAGTGCGGATGGCGCGATGCGTGTATGTGACTTTCAGGGCGTCTGGGCTGTCGATGGAGGGCGTGCGACGTTCGGGCGGTTGCGTGTCGAATATTTCAAACAAATTCCTACACTTGTACATCAAGACATGCCTCATGTCGTCTATCCGCTGTGAAGTCTCCGCGGTCTTCAGCGGCTGTGTACGTGCTGCTATACTGCCCTTCTCATCACTCGAGAGGGCATAGGAGAGTGGTAGAAGACTGGAGTAACCATGCGCTTCGACCAGCTCACTTATTTTCCACGCCTGTTCGAGGTCATCCGGCTCGAAGTTGCTCATGATGTGTGATAGTAATTCATCCAGATCGGACGGTAGCACTTCCGCGCGGTTCTGTAGTGTAGTGAAATTATCATTGCCTGTGAGTTCTTGCAGTAAGAAGCGGGTAGCGAGTAATCCCCACAGGAAGATACCACAAGAAGATTCGGACAGCATGGCGACAATGTCAGTCTCCTCTGGCACCACTGTGTTCCCACGTAGCTTTGCAAGGGGCTCATTCCGGCTGAAGTTGTCCAAGATGTAGGTGTGGACATCGTCCTGTGTATGGTCATCCACCCATAATCTTGGTCGTTTGTCAAAAGCTTCTTGGAATGCTGGGGACGGACGACTCGAAACCAAAATTTTGACGTTCTCCTTCTTGCAGGCATTGACTAGAAGCCGAATTACATCTACGAGATCGCCAGTCTCGTCGACCTCATCAAGACCGTCGATCATGAAGAGGAATTTGGTGCTCGCATCTGAGATCATAAGCTCGAAAGAGCGAAGTAATTCGGCGTAGGTTAAGGCGTCAAGACCTCCGCCATAGGACCGGAACTGCTCCCATCGGTCGGCGAAGATCTTCAGCAGGATACTTGCGTCATGCTCCATAGGGCCATAAATCATATCTTGCAGCGACTCGGACAGTATCGATCGTAGTAGTCCAAGTTTAGACCTTTGCAAATCTGTTCCGCAGTTCCAGAAAAAGAAGCCAGATGTGATTCCCGGCGCGTGGCCAGACCAAGCCTCGAGGTGATCGAAGATGCGATCATTTCGAAATAAACTCTTCATCAAGGTCGTTTTTCCTGCGCCAGGTCGCCCGGTGATCCAGAAAAGATTTTCGCCTCTCTGATTTCCCAGCCATTCGAGCACGCCCCCTTCGTCCGTCTGCCTGTCGTCAAATACCCATTCCAGCGTGCCCTGGTGTGGCGCAGGAATAGAATGTAAGCGGTGATCCAGCTCTTCAAACCCAAGCCTTTCGAAAATCTGCTCGCAGAAATACGACTCGTTCGCCGCACTGATCAGGCGATCAACCTGCTTCGAGAACTCCTCGACATGCTTTTTGTTCTTTGATTTCCACTCGTTAGCATGAACCATATCCAGCGATTCATTCTGCCACATCTCCCAATACACACGCGATCCTTCCTCGCTGAACACAGGGAGTCCTGTCTCAGCCGACTGATCGAGGTACTGTCTGCAACGCGTCAGCTGGCTTGTCTCGTCCGCAACCCCCTTTTCTCCACGCATTGCCTACCTCAGCGCCAGCAGCAGCGCAGCATCGACCTCTCTCCTGACGACACGTAGTTTCTTCTTCAGCCCTGTAACATCCCGCTCCTTCCACACGCCATGACAAAGTGCTTCTCGCGCGGTGGTCCAGCGAGGATCGCTATAGCTACCTTTGGCCTGCGTTGCGATAAGCGCATCCACGAGCGGCGCAACCAGCTCCTTGATCTCTTCGCTGAGTTTCAGAATCTGCAGCGCGGGCTCGCTGAGTTTGCTCTTGCTCTTCTCGCTGAGGTGCCTGAGTTCTGCATTTTCAATCGCGTCCTGGAGGCGGAACAAGTTGTCCACGATCTTCTGCAGTACGGCTGCATTCTCTACAACCGCGGAGCCCTCGGACTCGCCTGGCTGGAAAATAGCGTTCTGCTTCTGCAGACACCTGATGGCGAAGTCGATGAGTTGTAAGCACTGGTCGGCAAGGCCGACGGCAGGTATGGGTCGGTGCGTCATGTTGTTGGCGAGTCCGAGGCTACCATGGACGCGCGAGCAGAAAGTGATCGCTGCGAAAAGAACAAATGGCAGCAACGAACACCTCCTGCGCCGCTATGGATGGGGAAGGTGAGGCTTGTACTCGAATCTAAGCGAATCGGTCTCCGTCTCATGTTTAGCGCACGTCGATGCCCGAACACAACTTGGCGCACACTTACTGCTATTTTGAGCAGGTGGGGGTCGGATCTTGGACTGACGCGTGCCATGGCCACCGAAGAAGGGGCCTTACGAAAGTCAGGGTCATATGGTCAGCAATCGTTGGAAGGTGGACCTGAGCATTTACAATGGTAAATTCACAATGGTAGGTTTGCAATCGAAGATTTGTAAAGGTAGCAATAGTGTTTGAATCATATATATAAACGACCAGCGCTTGAGTCCGAACACAACACACCCATAGTAACTTTCTTGTAGGGACTACATTGTCTGTCCCTCGAAGTACGGCCTGAACCTGGGTGCGCTCTCAAGACCACACTGCTGAACAGCCTCGTAACAAGACATGAGCAGTGTGGGGAATTTGGTAGTCCAATATCTGAGATACCCATGAGGTAAGGGTCCGACTTTAGCTTTCACATTGTCTTCCATGTCCTCGTAGTGGTTTTTCTTGTTTCTGAGCGCTCGTAGCAAGTCCAGAATCCGATCTCCAGTGTACTTGCGCTGCTTGCCCAATGAGTTGATAAACGCTGTGTCCAACTTCGCGAGGAAGTTCATTCTCTTGTCTAGAATTTCCTCTGCCCAGTCCTCGAGGATGGTCAGGTGATTGGATGGTGGATCTCGAGGCTCGCGTTCCCAGTGATCCGAACAATCACAAAGAAAGTTCAGGCGCTTCTCTGCGGACCAGAAGAAGGGATGGTTCATGACCTGAAGAGCGGTAGGACGATCTTCAGGACGGGTCTTCAACATCCACTGGATTAGCCAGTATGGCTCTTCAGAGTCGTCACCCATACGCAGACCCTCAAGGTTGGCCTTCTCCTTCTTGATGTTGTACTCACGCATCTGCATCCATCCCTCCTCGTCATCGAAAGGATGGCAGCCGTTAGTGAGTACATAGTAGAAGACACAACCAAGGGAGAATATGTCTACGGCCCGCTTGACACCTTGCGCGACAGGATCGGTCGAGGTAGAGGAATCACGGGAGTAGCCAGTCGAACTACCTCTATCCACATCCCTCGGCTGCGAGATCAGCTCAGGAGCCTTCCATCCGACAGTACCCGCATTGCCTGTAGTGCCAATGAGAGTGCTGACATTATCTGGCAATGTCTTGCAGAGACCGAAGTCGGAGATGACCAGACGTGGGCCCTTGTTCTGGGTCCGTTGCGGATAGGCAATGAGTATGTTTTGCGGTTTGACGTCGCGATGAATGATCCTCAGACTGTGGAGGTGGTTGAGGCCGTTAGCAAGCTGGTACAGCGCGCGCGGCACGTCTCTGTTAATCTCATTGACAAGACGTCGCTGAGCATCTGTGAGATCTTCGCCGGGCCTGCCATCTCTGAAAAGATCAAAGAGACTGGCCTGACACATCTCGACGGCGATGTACAGGAAATTCTCGTCCTTCTCGTCATCAAAGTAACGGATGACATTGGGATGCAAATCACTCTCCTGGAGAAGTTTGACCTCCTGTTCAGCCAATCCAAAGTACTGTGGCAGCATTCGCTTGATGGCAACGTCACGGTCCTGGAGTCGGATTAGCACCTATCGCAACATCCCAGTAGTCTGCTACTTACGTTCCATTTGCCCTCAAAGACAAACGTACCGCCGCTTCCGTTGCCCAAAAGTTTGTCTTGATCGATGGTGAGCTTTCCGATCCTCTTGATATTTGAGACGTCCTGCATATCATCGCCGTTCATGGTGACTTCGTCAGGATGCAGAGTCGGTGAAGGGTCAAGCTTCTTAGCTGCATCAACAATGCGATCGACATCATCCTCTTCCTTTTGCTGGTTCTTATTGAGCTTGCGACCACCCCGCTTTCCTCTGTGCGTCTTCTTCTTCTTAGTAGGAGTAGCAGCAGCGGCGTTAGGATCCTGAATGGAGCCTTCAGTGCTACCATTGCTGATAGATGTGGTTCGTTCAGCTGGCACTGGTGTAGCTTCGTCCGAGTCACCTTCCATCGTAGACAGCTGTTCAATAGTTGTAGTCCTTGAAAGAGGCTCGAGATCTGCCTCTTCATCCTCTGGAATGTCGAAGGTCACGACTTTCTTCTCTTTCACTTCAGGAGTGGCAGGGGATTCGACAACAGCTTCTTGAATCGGCTCTGGCAGGGCGAGAGGTTCTGCACCCGGAATGTCAGTGGCGGGCGCTTCCACAACGTCAGCGTCAGCGTCCACGTTCACTTCTGCTGGGTGTTCAGGCACGATTTCAGGCATGGGCTCTGGTTGCACCTCAGGAAGGGCCACAGGTTGCACTTCTGGCTTGATTTCGATCTCACTGGACGGCTTGATCTCTGGCTGTGAAAATGATGAGACAGAAACCGCGATCGGAGCCTCTTTAACTTTGCGAGCTTCAGACGACTTTGCAAAAAGGCTCATCAGTTTGTCAAGCTGCGGGGGATACTTCATGACCGATATGGTACCAGCCATGACCACAAAGCAGAGCAGTATGGTGTATACGGCGGCTGCCCTTGTCTCAATCATTGTCTCAGCTCGGGGCGGTGGATCAATCAAGGGTCGTTCCCTTGGCGAGGTCTCTGGTGGACGAGAGATAGGCTGGCCCTCCTCCGGATGGTATGCAGTCGGAGCTGCGATAGCAAGGTACCTTGATGGAGTCTCAAGCTTTTGATCTAGCTTGTGCACTCCCACCAGGTTTTTCTGATCCGGGAGAGAGTGTGGGCCGTCCCAATCGAGAAGGTCGTTTTGCGTGTAGCACAAGGCTTCTGGGGCACCATCTGTGACCACAGGATAGTTCTGCTCCGACAACGCATACCATGCTCCAGTCTCGGTTGTGTTTAGCCAGACGTGCTTGGCCGTCTCCTCTGATCCCGCCTTACCAGGTGGTTGTGGGAGCAGGATCAGGGCCGGCTCGGCTGAGTCGTCGTTCGTAGGCCGGGCTACATCAAAGACGCGTGCTACTGGATATGGCAGTTCTTGCTTGAAGAGTGGCTTGAGGCGAGATTTGCCAAGTCGGTTGTGATCGAGAGCGATGACTTCTCCGTTGTACCTGCTGTAGATGTATTGGTTGTCCATGGTAGCAGAGTACTGCATCTGCAAGTCTCGGTCGCGGTTGTTCGGTGCCCATTCGGCATACTTTATGGTGCATATATGATCGTTGGTCTGCTTGTTGTGGATGCTGATGGTATACTGTGTCTGGCCAAGGTTGATGGAGCCCGAACACTCCCGCTCGTGTGCGTAGAAGTAGTCTCTGGATTTCGGGGCACAACTCTCGTCGTCAACTGAGTAGGTTCCGCTGGGGCTGAAGCTCTTCTTGATCTTGCCTGATGCGGCCTCGACAACCAGCATGAAGGTGGACTTCTCGACGTTGTAGACGACCGGAAGCGCAGGATCTTCACTGGAGTATGGGGCCATGTTGGCGAGCTGTTTGACGGTCATGCCCAGCCTGTGGAGTGCTGGGTAGGGGCCAGGCGTCAGGAAATAGAGAGCGCCATCTTCCTTGGGCTCGACAATCCAGACAAAAGGCTGGTCCTGGAGCTTGGCGGAGCCGTCGGAGACGTTGTAGATAGTCTCGAGCATGGGCTGACCGGTCAGCTCCCATATCTCCTGTCCTGTGTATCGGTCTCGTGCGTGGATGCGGCCGTCGACGGTCGCCAAGAGAACAAAGTCCTCGACTTCCCAGTCCTGCAGCGAACGCGCACTCGGTGCAAGGGCACCTGTGGCTGCGTTAACAGCAGAGGGGGCTCTGACAGCGGACACCGCTGGAGCGGAGGAGACATGTGTTGCTATGGCGCTCTCATCCTGGGCGAACACGGGGGAACTGGGTCGACGTCGAGCAACGTGACCGGCGCTCTCCTGTGCATGTGTGGATTTGCCGTGGTTGGGGTGGATAGTATGTGCAAGCACGCTGCGGGGCGGCTGTTGCTGCTGCTGAGCAACCGCAAGGAGCGACGGTCCAAGGATGACAATGGCGAGGAGCGTCGTAAGCGTGAGGCCAGCACCCGGCGGCCGGCGCGGGCGTGGCATGGTGGCTGGGCGTCGTCTACGATGCGGGCGGCGATGCCTGGGGCGCGCTGTGGTGAGGGAGGAGATGGAGCATCGATGGGCGACGGGGGGAGGGAGCGATAAAAGACGACGGCCAGATTTCGAACCCTCGATATTAAGGCGGGCGGGGAACTTGGACGTGCGTCGTGCGTCGTGCGCCTCTTTCCGAACGGGAGCGTTAGGAGAGGCTTGGGGCTTGGGGCTAGCCCGACTCCTGTTTTAGATCCCCGCGGCGCTAGAACCGCGGTAAGGCTGATGCTGCCCGAAAGTTGTAGAGGTAGAGATAGAGGTGGAAAACTTTTGCTCAAGATCGTTTAGAACACCGCAAAGTGGGAGCTGTGTGGGGGACTGGCGGGCCTGGCTTTGCCGATGGTTCCTTGTGTGACAGCAGGTACGGTCAGTTGCAGGCAAGCGTCCCGTGTGGTTCCAGCCTTCTCCTTCGAGGACTCGCGAGGCAAAGAAGGGAGCACCGAACACTATCACCGAACCGGCAATTACCAACAGCGCCCTGCGTCGTGTGCTGCAGCTTCTCCTGCATTGGGCTCGCGCCGTGGCTGTCTCGCACGTGTGTCCACGCATTCTCAGGCTCTGAGTAGAGCAATTTCACCCCAATATACGTGCACCGTCATATCTGTATCGAGGGCTAAAATCCCTATTGACGTCTGTCTGCGATCACTACGCTGCGAAACGAGTGTTGCCAACATTAGAGAGTCAGCACCGCCTGCCTGTCTAGTTGGTATCCATACTTTAGTGGAGTCCTTGCTTGCATCACGCGACAACCGCAAGGCGGTGCTGTGTATCAAACACCGGTCCCACTCTGCTCAACAGCACCACAGGTTTGACGTGTCTCGTCTTCTCTCGATTACCGAACTGATGTTCTAAGCTTGTTGTAAGCTCCGGGTGCGAGACATTCGTTAGTCATATCTGAGTAGCTCCACCACGCCATGTTGCTATTAGGTGGCGTGATTGCTAGAATACTATACCTGTTCTTCATGGCCTCAAAGATCTGCTGTCGAATTGATTCCCCTTGCGCCCTTTGCTGAGGCTTGCACATTGGGTGAAACTTTCGAGCGAGGACAATTCTGCAAGGTTCGCATCTGTTGAAACACTGCTCCCTGCGTCCGTCTCCGCGGCCTTCACATCATGTTTGGGTTTAGCCAGATGCCGGAGCAAGCCGACACAGAACCTGAAGCTAGAAGTTCATCGACAGACGTCACTTATTGGAGCACGCTGAATGTCTTGGGTTGCATGAATTTTGTTTTGTGTTTGACACTCATCTAAGCCATTACGGTATCATGCTCATCATTTCAAGTCGTGCTACAACCTTACATGCGCTCACGGCGACGAGGAGCAGACCTGATGATGTTGTCGACACGCAGGAGCAGCTCGGCGGCTTCTGATGCCGACGAGACGACCGCGCGCTTGAGCTTGTAGCTCTCAATGACACCGAGCTCCCTCATGTCTGCAATGCCACCGCTGGGCGACAGCAGGTCGAGTCCTGAGCTGGTAAGACCCGAGTAGACCGCCTTGCGGAGCCGTGTAACGAGATCGCTGGAGTCAAGACCGGCGTTATCAGCCAGAATAGTAGGCAATTGCTGCAGGGCCTTGCCAAACGACTCAACGGCGATGGCCTTCTTGCCCTCGACGTTCTGTGCGGCCTCAGCAACAGCCTTTGCCATGTTCATCTCCGCACATCCACCACCCAGTGTTGTCCTGGGCTCCTTGACAGTCTGTGACAGAACCGCAAGGGCATCGTGTAACGATCGCTCAGCCTCGTCGAGGAGCTGTTCGGTTGCACCACGGAGCACGACTGTGCATGCCCTGCCAGCCTTGACACCAGAGAATCTGATGAGTGTGTCCTCGCCTATGATAACCTCCTCGATCAGGTCGCACTCGCCAATCTTGACCTGGTCTGGGTGGTCGAAGGTCGATGTGATTTCTCCGCCGGTAACGAGCGCCAACCGCTCAACGCCGTCAAAGTCGGCGTGCTCGATGGAGCAGATGCCGGCATCTGCGAACAGCTGCTCGGGCCAGTTGTAGATCAGCTGACGGTTGACGAAGCAGTTGATGCCGTGTGCCTTGATGCGCTCGACCTTGGCCTTCATCTTCTCGCGCTCAGCCTTCTCCAGCTCGGCCAGCTTGCCTGTCGAGTCCACCTTCACCCTGGCGCCGAAGATCTTGATCTTGTCTGTGTCCATGGATGTGTTTGCTACGAGGATCTTGGCGTTCTCTATCCTCTTGGGCTGGTTCACGCCAAACTTCTTGTCCAGAATGAAACCATCGTCCAGGTAAGAGTCCTTGAGCTTTCCTCCTGCCTTCTTAATGATCTGGATGTGTGTGAGGTCGGTCGAGCCACCGAGCTTGAGAACAGCGTCGACTGCGAGCTTGGAGAACTGGTCGCGGTCTTGACTCAGCACCTTGGAGCTCAGTGTTGTCCTCGCAATAGCCTCCAGATCCTTCCTGAAGGCCCCCTCGTCCTTGCTGTGGTCTGTGGCAATCTTCTCCAGAGCGCTCAGCGCAGCGCGGCTGGCTATCCTGTAGCCTTCGATGATTGTCTGTGGGTGGATCTTCTGGTCGACGAGCTTCTCAGCTTCACGGAGGAGCTCGGCGGCGAGCACGGTGACCGAAGTGGTTCCATCGCCAACCTCGTCGTCCTGGACCTTCGAGATGTTGACGAGGACCTTTGCGGCAGCGTTGTCCAGGGCGATGGCCTTGAGAATGGTAGCGCCGTCGTTTGTGACAAGAATCTCACCGGTGGAACTGCATATCTGGGTAAGTTTGAATCTGCGCGGGGGGCTGTAGTGGGGCATCCATACGCAGACTGGAGGATCTTGTCCATTCCCTTTGGCCCCAGGGTGCTCTTAACCAGGTCACCGACGGCGATGGCGCCTACGAATGCGGAGAGACGCGCATTCTCACCCTTCTCCTCGGTGACATCGTCCGCAAAGATCTGAGTGGGGTTCGACTACACAATCATGATTAGTCGCAGAGCGCCAAAGGTGATGCGGGTGCATGCATACCATCTTGCAAGTGGTGAGAAACAAGCAAGGAGGGGTATCTAAGGGGGATGTGGGGTTGCAAGCTGTGGTGGCCTTCAGACGCGACTTTTTCGACGGCCCGCGATTTTGCACTGTTTGGACTCCCGCACGGACACTTTCAGATGCCTTGAGCTCCAAAGCTTCCATGCAGGTGCTTGCGACACGACTTTACTACGCGTAGCATTAGACAAACATAGATCGAGCTTTACTTGTACACATTGCAGAGTGAGAGCAGTACCGAGCGATCCACATTACCTACGACATATCCCCACGCAATGTCCAAACGACAGGCCTTTGAGCCTCTAGAAGATGTCGTCGATGCGCCGTCGCCAGCTTCGAAACGAGCGCGAGTCCAAGATGTGGATATGGACGACACGCATACGAATGGCGCGCCTTCGAACGGGAGGCTGATATCCCCTCGACCGGTGGACCAGGACAAGGTGGACATTGTAGGCGCAGACGCCGAGGAGCATGCAGAGCTCGAGGAAGCCGGTGCGCTGGACGATGTCGACGAGGACGAGTCGGCTATGGCTGCGCCAAAACGACAGACTGCCCCCGAGGCTGGATACACCGACCTGTACCTCGACACAATAAATCGCAAGGTACTCGACTTCGACTTCGAGAAGCTGTGCTCCGTCACTCTATCCAACATAAATGTCTACGCCTGTCTGGTGTGCGGGAAATACTTCCAGGGAAGGGGGCCAAAATCGCAAGCATACTTCCATGCGCTCGAAGAGGCGCACCATGTGTACGTCAACATGGAGACGAAGAAGGTCTATGTGCTTCCAGAAGGGTACGAGGTGCAGTCCAAATCATTGGATGACATCAAGTTCGTGGTGGATCCTCGCATGAGCAAAACAGAAGTTGCACGTCTAGACAAGGACCCAAAGGTGTCTTGGGATCTGTTCAACCGAGAGTACATCCCAGGTTTTGTGGGTATGAACAACATCAAAGCCAATGACTACTTCAACGTAGTGATGCAAGCGCTATCACACGTCGTACCACTGCGAAACTACTTCATGCTTGAGGACCTGTCGTCAAGGCCCCAGATTGCTCAGCGATTTAGCACCCTGGTCAGAAAGATATGGAATCCGCGTGCATTCAAGACCCACGTCTCGCCCCATGAACTGCTGCAAGAGATCTCATTGCGGTCATCGAAACGCTTCAATCTTACCGAGCAGTCTGATCCGGTTGACTTCCTCTCGTGGTTCCTCAACAACCTGCACTTAGCTGTAGGAGGCTCGAGGACCAAGCCAGGGTCCAGCATTGTACAAAAAGTCTTCCAAGGAACATTAAAGATCGAGTCACAGGAAATCACCGCTCGTGCAGATGCAGGGGATCGTCTAAGGTTTGAGGATGCAGCAGTGAAGTCGACCATCACCAAGTTCCTAGTCCTCACATTAGATCTACCAGCTGCGCCTCTTTTCCAAGACGCCCTAGAAAAGAATATCATCCCGCAGGTACCTCTTACCACCATCCTAAACAAATACAACGGCATACAACCACAGGAGAAGATGAAGGACCGCGTACGATATCGTCTCTTGCATCCCCTCCCCCCGTATCTTCTGTTCAACATCAAGCGCTTCAGCAAGAACAAGTTCGTCTCGGAGCGCAACCCCACCATCGTCACGTTCCCCGTCACATCGCTCGACATGTCACCATACGTCGAGCCCAACCCCAAGGAACACCCGCCCGGCGAGCCGATCTACTACGATCTCGTTGCCAACATCACGCACGAGGCTGTCAAGAAGAAGGATGATAGCGTTGAAGGCGAGCAGGAAGCCAAGGTCTGGAGAGCGCAGCTCAAGGACAGGAGTCGAGATGAGTGGTATGGGGTTCAGGATCTGTTTGTGGAGAAGGAGCAGAAGGAGACACTGTTCACCAAGGAGGCGTACCTCATGGTCTGGGAGAGGCGGAGAACTAAGCCTGCTGCGAATAGCAAGGGCAAGGCTTGAGCCGTCTGTGCGTACGTAGTAATTGCGCCAGATTGTAATATATGGAGGAAGATGCGTCCAACCTATTGATGTGTTGCTGCACTTCCTTGGATCCGAGGAGCCTCATATACATAGTGGGCCAGGATCGACTTTTTACAAAAACTATTTCTCCAAAGCAATTCCCATACTAGATTTCACTTTCAGCTTGAATCCGATGTCTCCAACTCAGGCGCCTATTCAGCAGGCTTGACTAAGTTATAGATGCCGGTGTACTCTAGACTATTCACCTCATCTCTTTCGTAGGGTTTTGTTTTAGTAATGCTTTTCATTAGGGTTGTTTTAGGATGGATCTAAGTTGTGACGGTGTCTTCAGTCACATCGATACAACATACCGGCTTTTATGTATCAGTCACACATGAAGTAATGCGTTGTCGAAGATGCCATGTATCGAGTGGATGCTACCCGTGCGGAGGCTCTGCTAATTGATCCAGATTTTTCTGTTCCTAGTGTTTTGATTCTAGCCAACTCGTTCAAGCAGGTGTAACTTAGAACTTGATAGCAGACGATTATAAAGTAGGATAGTCCCATGTCTTCATGCTCGCGAGAATCTATTGGGTCGACAGGTGCTGGTTCTTAAACCGGGAGCTGGCCGCCCATCTGGTGAAGTGTATTCAAGTAAACTGCTTCGCAAGCGTGTCCAGGTCTGATCAGACCTGCTTTCTTGATTCGATGAACGTGATATAAGCAAATGCGACCAGATCTTGTGAATACCACTCATAACTATCGGTCTTGGCCGAGCGTCATTTGGGCTTTTAAGACGTGCTCCAGGACCCGGTGCATGCCGAGACGAGGTATATACACATGCTTTGCCATCAGTTTCACGCAGGTAATTCTCATTTCTTGAACGTTTCGTAATCATACTTTGCATCGGCACATACAACTCCCCGAGTACCCACCTATACCAGCAGCTAGCCCAAAGCAATAAGATGCATCGACAAGCGCAGTCACTCTAGAGTGCGAGGCAACCTGAGTCACCAATACCGCACCAACAACAACTGAGGTATGGATGCATCGAAATGATGACACGAGCTAGATAGTATCCTACAGAATTGGCAGGTGGCTACTCGAGCTTCGGTCTGGAACGAAAGAACGAACCATCAGCCGCCAGACAGAGTCGTTAGAGGGATCGAAAGGCAGCAGCTTACACTGGAGTCAGCGATGGTACAGTCACAACCAAGTATGAGATCATGCAATTAGGAGCGGAGAGCCGAGTGAGGAGATGATGGCTCGCAGAGCGTCACGCTGTAAGCTTGTTGACTCGCATTAATCGCAACAGTCACCATTTTCTCAGGAAAGCCAAAGCGTCTTCCTGGTTCTTGGCCCTTCGATTACACATCTCGCACAGGACAATAGCGAAGTTGAACAGTTCGTCCGGTGAGTAATCCATGTCACACAAGACATAAGCTTTCAGCACCCGTCCGCTAGTCGGCCCATCGGGCATCGGATAGTGGACCGCTGCCGAAGTCTGGGTCAGCTGCGTAAATGCTGTACGTCAATACGGCACTACGAACCGCGGAATTGCCAGCGCGACAGACAGCGCCCAAAGAGAAATGTAAACGTCAAACCGGTCCAAATGATTTATACGGTTAGTCGCTGATTTACGCGTCAATCCGAGGGTCAACCTGACTCGTAACGGGCGAAAGAAACTCCGCAGGCATGCAGGCTGTTGCAAACCTGAAGGTCGGGACGTCGGGCGACAACAGCACCCGATGGCGTCAAACATCCTTTGATGCTTAGCAAACCCCAGATGCTGCCGCCCCTGCGTGTTGCCTGATTGGCGACGCGTTTATGTCCGTTTTGTCCGAAGACTAGCTTGAGGACTCGCACTGATTTCATGACTGCTGTCAGGATATATCATCTGGACTAGCCCTGCACCTCGCAAACGTGACAGTTCGCCTCCGCCAGGCTTTGACGACTGGCACACACTCACTACACGTCTACCAAAGGAACAGACACTTGATTCTGTTCAATCGTCGAGGATAGCAGGATCGTCATAATAGAATAATCTGGACCGACTCCTCTTCAGCCCTTGGATTTTCGGAAGTCGCCTTCCCGCTTGCCAGGCGTTCACCGACACACAATGTCGTCTTCATCCTCGTCGTTTGGGGATAAAGAGAAGGAGGTTGGGCTCGCAGACCCTCAGGCAGCAGCACAAAAACCCACAGAATATGCACCGATCAAGACGGAGCCCAGTGCCCATGATCCAGAGGCGGACCCGAAGAGGCGACAAAGTTTGACACGGCTGCAGAGCAACACCAGCGCAATGTCTGATTTCAGTGATTCTGAGACAGCAAGCACAAAAGGCTCGATACGCAAGAAGAAGTTCTACAAGAGACTCAATCCGCTCAAATGGGGTCGCAAGCCGCCAATTCCAAAGGAGCGAGAGGTCTGCCCAGAATACACGGCCAACCCTATCAGCCGTATCACTTTTCAATGGATGCAACCTTTGATGGCTACAGGCTACAAGCGTCCGCTCGAGAAGACCGATATTTGGGTTGTCAATCCTGACAGGAGTGTCGATGTCATGATAGAGCGCTTGAATGCCGCGTTCGAGAAGCGGAAAAAGGAGGGTGGCGACAAGCCCTTGCTCATGGCCATGTTTGACACATTCAAACGCGAATTTATAATCGGAGGTCTCTGCCAACTTTCGGCATCCGTCATTCAGGCAGTGGCGCCATTTGTGCTGCGGTACTTGATCAACTTTGCTGTTAAAGCCTATGTTGCTCAACATAGTACAGCACCAGCACCACCGATTGCCGAAGGAATTGGGCTGGTTATTGGAATCACAGCAATGCAGGCTTTACAAAGTTTGTTTACTAACCAGTTCATGTATCGCGGTATGATGGTCGGTGGGCAAGCACGTGCAGTCCTTATCACCGCTATCTTTGACAAGGCGATGAAGTTGTCAGGCAGAGCGAAGGCAGGTGGTCAGGCTGTGTTGGAAGCGCCTCCGCCGGACGTCAAGCCAGGAAGTGAAGAAGAAAGGAAATGGTATCAGAAGGTTCTCAAGAAGAAACAGAAGAAAGAGCTCAAGGGGGCGTCGGGCGTTGCTGGAGGGGGAGAAGGCTGGGGTAACGGTCGTATCGTCAACCTGATGTCCACAGACACATACCGTGTTGACCAGGCCAGTGGCTTTTTCCATATGATCTGGACAGCACCAATCGGTATCTTGATCACAACGGCACTCCTTCTGGTCAACTTGACATACAGTGCTCTCCCTGGTCTCGGATTGATTCTGATCGCAATGCCTTTGCTTGCTCGATCCGTCAAGTCCCTCTTCCATCGCCGTGTAGCCATCAACAAGGTCACTGATCAGCGTGTCAGTCTTACGCAGGAAATTCTACAGGCAGTCCGGTTCGTCAAATTCTTCGGCTGGGAGACAAGCTTCCTCCAGCGGATCCAGGAGATCCGAAAGAAGGAGATTCGAGGCATCCAGGTTCTGCTCACCATTCGAAACGCCGTTCTCGCCGTTGGAATGTCCATGCCCGTCTTTGCTTCTATGCTGTCATTCATCACCTTCTCCCAGGTCAATCCCCACATGGACCCAGCGAAGATCTTCTCTTCTTTGGCTTTGTTCAACTCCATGCGTATTCCGCTGAACTTCCTGCCTCTCGTCATTGGCCAAGTCATCGACGCAAATGCATCAGTGAAACGAATTCAAGAGTTCCTGATGGCAGAGGAGGCCGAAGACAGTGCCAAATGGGACTACGATGCTAAAGACGCTGTAGTACTGGCGAATGCCGATTTCACTTGGGAGCGCCACCCAACCAGCGACGAATCCAAGGATGGCCCGAACAAGAAGAAGGTTGGTAATGAGACCAAAGCCGAGACCAAGGCCCGAGTCGTGAATGAGGAGAAGGAGCAAGCCGCCGATTTGGAGCGACAGAAGAATGCAGCGGAAGAGAAACCCTTCGAGATGAAGGGTCTCAACATCAGCTTTGGCAGAAATGAATTGGTTGCCATCATTGGAAGTGTCGGATCTGGAAAGAGTTCGCTCCTCGCTGCCCTTGCTGGTGACATGCGCAAGACTAGTGGAGAAGTCATCATGGGCGCATCCCGTGCTTTCTGCCCGCAGTACGCCTGGATCCAGAACGCCACAGTCCGCGAGAACATCATCTTCGGGAAGGAATTCGAGCAGAAATGGTACGACCAAGTCATCGATGCTTGCGCACTCAGACCAGACCTCGATATGCTTCCCGTAGGAGACGCGACCGAGATCGGCGAGCGTGGCATTACGGTCTCTGGAGGCCAGAAGCAGCGAATGAACATCGCCAGAGCTATCTACTTCAACGCTGATATCGTGCTCATGGACGACCCGCTTAGCGCTGTGGATGCACACGTCGGTCGTCATATCATGGACAACGCGATCTGTGGATTATTGAAGGATAAGTGCCGTATCCTGGCAACTCACCAGCTTCACGTACTCAGCCGTTGCGACAGAATCATTTGGGTGGAGAAGGGCGAGGTCCAGGCTGTCGATACCTTCCCTAATCTCATGGCCAACAACGAAGGTTTCCAGCAACTCATGACTATGACTGCTTCTGAGGAAAAGCATGAAGAGGAGGAGGAAGTGCTTGAGGATGAGGTTGAAGACGAGAAGAAAGCCGCCAGGAAGCAGAAGAAGCAAAAGAAGGCTGCGGCGCTTATGCAGGTTGAAGAACGTGCTACTAAGAATGTTTCTTGGGACGTTTGGATCCAGTACATCAAGGCCGGAGGTGGTATTTGGGTGGGGCCTCTGGTCTTCTGCCTGCTTGTCCTCTCACAGGGCGCAAATATCGTCACCAGCTTATGGCTGTCGTACTGGACATCCGACAAGTTCCACTATTCACAAGGCACCTACATCGGAGCTTACGCAACGTTCGGCTTCAGTCAGGCCCTGTTCATGTTCCTCTTCTCCTGGTCCGTATCAGTTTTCGGAACTGAGGCTGGCAAGAAGATGTTGCACATGGCTATCACTCGTGTCCTCCGGGCCCCGATGTCTTTCTTTGACACCACGCCCCTTGGACGTATCACGAACCGCTTCTCAAAAGACATCGATGTCATGGATAATACGCTCACCGACGCCATTCGCATGTACTTCCTCACGCTGGCCATGATCATTTCCGTCTTCATCCTGATCATTGCGTACTACTATTACTACGCCATCGCACTTGGTCCGCTCTTCCTCTTCTTCCTGTTCTCAGCAGCGTTCTATCGATCTTCAGCACGCGAGGTCAAGCGCCACGAGGCTGTTCTGCGCAGTACCGTATTCGCACGCTTTGGCGAGGCGGTCATGGGTACACCCACCATCCGTGCCTATGGCTTACAGGACCAGTTCTCGCGCACTGTACGCGAAGCCATCGATGACATGAATAGTGCCTACTATCTCACATTTGCCAATCAGCGTTGGCTCAGCACTCGCCTGGACGTCGTTGGTATTCTACTTGTGTTCACCACAGGTATCCTGGTTGTCACGTCACGATTCAACGTCAACCCTAGTATCGCTGGTCTGGTGCTTTCGTACATTCTCACTATCGTGCAGATGATCCAGTTTACGGTTCGCCAGCTGGCCGAGGTTGAGAACAACATGAACTCGACTGAGAGGGGTACGTAACACTTGTGTGCGGTATATTATGATTACACAGCTAACCTCATGTAGTTTACCACTATGGCACACAGCTCGAGGAGGAAGCACCTCTGCACACCGATGTCCAGGTCCGACCAACCTGGCCCGAGCACGGCGAGATCGTCTTCAACAATGTAGAGATGCGCTACCGTGATGGGCTCCCATTGGTGTTGAAGGGTCTGAGCATGCACGTCCGAGCTGGTGAGCGTATCGGTGTTGTGGGACGTACAGGAGCAGGCAAGAGCTCGATCATGTCTGCCCTCTTCCGCCTCCAGGAGCTCGCTTCTGGCTCGATCACCATCGACGGGATGGACATTAGCAAGATTGGGTTGCAAAATTTGCGATCAAACTTGGCGATTATCCCACAGGATCCGACACTGTTCAAGGGAACCGTGAGTATTACCCGTATATCTCTGTGTGATATAACGCTAATGTGGTAACCAGATCCGAAGCAATCTTGATCCGTTCCACAAGAAGAGCGACCTCGAGCTGTGGTCTGCTCTTCGCCAGGCCGATCTGGTGTCCAACGATGCAGAGATGGGTGACAAGAGCGGGCGCATCCATCTGGACAGTGTGGTGGAAGAGGAAGGCCTCAACCTTTCGCTGGGCCAGCGTCAACTGCTTGCCCTGGCCCGCGCGCTTGTTCGTGGCTCGCAAATCATTATTTGTGACGAGGCAACATCAAGTGTTGACTTTGAGACTGATCAGAGGATTCAGAAGACAATCCTCGAGGGATTCGCAGGGAAGACGCTCCTCTGCATTGCGCACCGTCTTAAGACTATCATTACCTACGATCGCATTTGCGTCATGGACCAGGGACAGATTGCCGAGCTCGATACACCCCTCAAGCTGTACGATCAAGGCGGTATCTTCAGAAGCATGTGTGAGCGCAGTGGAATCCGGAGGGAGGACTTCTTTGGGAACAACTAGAGGTTAGGCGTGCGATAAAGCATCGATGCCTCGATTGAGCGTTATCGCGCGACAATGGAGGGGTAGAAGATAAAACGAACCGCGTCCACAAGGACCGGCTGAAATGATACACTAATATTGCATGCGGTACTTGTTGCGGTGCGGTCTGCTGAGTGCGCATGAGCATGGCGTTTGTAGCGGCATTTCGGGTGTCCTCTTCCAACGTTAGACTGCGTCTGGCATGTCTAGCGAGGGCCTGTTTCGTGCCGGCGGGGACTGAGATCCTTGGGGAAAGTCGATATCGATAGATAATATAGCGAGCTGAAGGTGCAATGTCCGTTAGCCCTCATTGAGGAACGCGGTTGATGCCCAGCCAAGTACCAGTTCTCGTGGTGCATGCAATTCCATGGTTGGTGAGGCTGCATCTTCTAGAGTTGTTCGATAAAAACACTCAAAGCCACTGCGTGGCTTGAATGAGCCAGCGCGAAACGTGGGAGGATCTAGTGCCTTGGTGTCGAAGCACCTCTGGCCCTCATCCACCATATTTTCACCGAAGCGCGGGGCTGCTCCGCCAATCTAAGTCGCGGGAAATTCACAATCATGCTCCATGGCCTGGAGCGGGTGGCACAGCCAGGCGCTTCGAGTCGTGATTGCAAGGCTGTTGAAGCTGGCAGAGCGGCGGCGCCGACGCATGCAGTCGAGACAGTGTTCCAGACGCCTGGGAAAAGACGCTGTAGTCGTGTTCGCGTGCATCTACTGTCACAACGAGACTGGCAGGTCACTTGTCTATCACTGGTGCATGAAGTTAAGGCGCCGCCGTGGGCCGCCATGGCTCTCGCCAGGGCCTCTCCACGCCGGGCGCACCTCTCACTAACGCTACCAAGCAATTGGGGCCCTGCACGGTCTAACCGCAAGCTCAGTCGCCCGGGCTCATGCTTGCGAGCCAAGCTCCAGTCGTTCAGCACGGATTCCAGACCAAGCGAGCTTGACTGCTTTGAGTGCGGCGCTGAACAGAAGCTACTCAGGGTCGCTGTGACGGAGGCGTGTTGGGCATGCAGCGGCGTCAAGACTCTTGATTCTTGGGAGCCCACGATAAGCTCTTCAATCTGCGACAAGGCGGCTGCGGGCCGCGAGAAGAGCGGTATTCAGAACTGCGGTGAAATTCGACCGCAAAGAGCGTTGAGAGTGGAGCAGTGCTGCGACAAACAAGTGCGAGTTGCAAGTGAACAGTAGCGGCTCAGCCTATCAAAGGAAAGGGCCGAGCATCGTCACATTGCAGGGATTGGGCTTCATTGGGTCTAGCAGTTCGATCGGCCCTCTAGCCTGCAACTCAGCGTTCGCTCAGACCTTCCCCCGGCCCTGGGTCTGGAGTTCTCCTCCAAGCTCATTATCATGGCCTGCGCCCGCCAGGTGCGCTCCTTTTGCTAGCCGTACCGTTCTTCTCCCCTGCTGTGTCGTCGCTCTCTGCCATATTCCCCGCAGCAAGCAATTGTACTTGGGTAGCTGACGCACGCCGGTCGACCAGCTACTTTCACCTCCTCTGTCTTGTTTGCTCCTTCCTTGCAAACGGCACCCTGTGTGTGTTGAGCTTTCTGTTTCAGGAGTGCTTTCACTTGGGAACAGTCTCGCCACAGTCGATACCGACTCTCGTCACCTGACCTGACCTGCGTGTCATTCCACTTGCCTCCACTGCGCCTGGTCACCAAGCGTTGCACAGCATTGCTCCGCTGCATCTGTCGTCAGCCATTGGAAAAGGGTCCTCCTGACTATCTGTCCCTGCGCACAGCTCAACAGCAAACGCTGCTCTTGACACCACTCCTTCTCACAAACCACAATGACAACCCCCAACGAAAAGGTGCCCGTCACCTTCGGCGTCACCATTGAAGGCCAGACCGACGTGCCTAAATCAACACCATCGCCCACACCTCTTCTCCCATCCTCCAACGCCTCAACAATGACGACAGCTACGGCCGATGCCGCCTCCAAGGAGATTGCCATTGACTCGTCAAACCCTTACTCCGCATTCTACAAGCACCCAGATGCTCGTCGCTCTCTCGACAATGTGAGCGCACCACAGAGCAAGACGCACCTCGAGATCAACACCTTCGAGCGCGACCTGGAGACCGGTGTGCCGCTCTCTGCCGCCACCACACAGCAATTGCCCAAGGTCTCGGTCGACGGCCGTGTCCGCGAAGTCAAGGAGTGCACAATGTGGCCGTCGAGGCAAGCCGTGCTTGACAAGCGGAAGGACCACAAGCGCAAGAAGGGCTGCAACCTCTTCAAGGGCTTGACCAGCAAGCAGAGGCTGTGGATCAAGATCATCATCGGTCTCCTCGTTGTTGGAGCAGCCGTTGGCCTTGGTGTAGGCATCTCGCGAGCAGTCGGCGGCGGCGTCTGGACGGGCTCAGGCTCGAGCAAGGAGATTCCGCACAATTGAGCCCCTTGTGGGCTCTTTTTGCAACAGCACTGTCACAGGTCCGTCATCCTGCACGGCACGGATTCGAGGTCACGACTAACGTCTGGCAGAGTTGCTCAACACATCTTCCGAGCACAACCCGCACTGCAACTATGCGCGTACTTTGACATCATTACGATATCCACTTCTACTGTTTATTGCTTGTACTTAATGTACATATTTCTGTCTCGCCCGGTCATGTTTCGACGGGACACAGTTGGGTTACGGCGCACTGGGCGCACTATTCTGGACATATCGATGCATTTGGGCACGGATCAAGGAGCTTGGTGTTTACACGGGAATTTTCTCCAGCGCGATCAGCCGCGCAGCAGAGCTCTGAGCACACAGACAGAGCAAAACAATCGAACATCGCTTCTGCTGCTCCCAGCAAAGCTGAACTTCCATATTCGTGCACTTCATGCGCTGCCATACGCTTGCTTGCCCCTGCACGTCATCCTGAACAAACCTGCGTTACAGCCTCAACAGTTTCACTAGATCACCCCACTCTTTCATCGAACGCACGTCAAGCACTTCTTAGTCCTGAGACCAGTGCGCAAACGCGAACACGCAATCTGACGTCGTCAATAAAGTGAAACGCGGACGTCCAAACGCGCAAAGGAAACGCGCCGCGTCTGCCCGTTCGCCATGCAACATGACGATCAGCAGTCAAACACCACACCAACATCACATAGCACGCTCCTCAAGCGCGCCGGCAGGTCAAGCACAGGCTGAGTCCCACATCCCGCTCACAGGACATCAGACCATCGCAATACCCGTCGCGAATATATCCACTGTAGCGAGATTGCTATGGTCCCTGCTTCGGCACTATTGTCTGGCTGTGCAAGGCGGGTGTTGTGAAGTGAGCTGATGTTGTGGCTGTGCAAGTGGCTCCGACGATGAATTCGGGTGGTGTCTGTTTGTTTGTGTGTTGTGGGGTTGTTAGTATGGTGTTTGTTGATGGATCTCTTTGAGGAATGGGGGGTATGCGAAGTTGGGTGGGCGATGAGGAATGTGGATGGTTTGGGAGGACCCTGCGTTTGAGAACATGGCTTACGATCGCCCTCTGAGATGGACCAGATGAGACGGTGAATGATCTCTGACTTCACATCTGTAGGGCGCGAACTCGATTGACTGTTGGTTTCACAGTACGCTCCGCAGTTTGAGGTCACACCGCAGGTTCGAAGATTGGTAAGGGTATCGATACTCTGAAAAACATCATAAATCCGTCGATAGGGCGCACTCATTGCAAAGAGGGAAGCCGGATATCTCCTCGCGCCCTCTGGGCTATGTATATCGATGTTCATGTCAAAGTCGGGCAGCGAGAATACAAAAACCACGCACATTGATGGATAGGGCGTGGAAGGCCTGAAATGTACTCCAGGCTAGGTATTCTATGTACTGTCTTCGACTTCAGATAAATAATGACACTCCGACCGCTAAAAGACCACATCGAGTTGCATCTCCAACAACATTAAATCGCTTTGCATCGTGATCTCCAGCTAAATCGAACGGCAACTATGGACGCCACCTCAACTACCCCTCGCCTCAAGCTTACGCTGGTCACTCGCGCCGAAATAGGCAGCGAGGAACTGAACTGGCTGCACGAACTACGTAGCAACAAGCAGACTACAGCATGGAGGTGCGCCTTCCCTTACATCTCTTTCCTTCCATCACGCTCGGCCCCTTCTTCCCACACTCTCCACAACACGACACACTCATACTAAGTAAACTACCAGCATCTCCCCACCCTCCTCGTCCCTCGAAGACACAGCCAAATTCGCAGCCGCAGCCTACCTCCCCACACCCCCGGATCAGCCCCAAACCCACAAAATCGCCTACGCAGTCCACGCCCTCGCCTCCGCGGACCAGCAACCCACCTTCATCGGCCTCGTTACCCTCGTCTCCCTCACCCCGGGCCGCTACCTCCCCTTACCTCCCCACCTCGTCATTCCCACCTCCGACGAATCCACCACGCTCGTCACCGAGCTCGCGTACTCGTTCCTGCCTCAGGCGTGGGGAAAGGGCTACGCAACGGAGGCGCTGCGCGCGGTGCTGGGAGTCGCGCGGTCGGAGGCGGCGAGAGGGTTCTGGGCGCCGTGGGAGAGGGTGTGGATGCGTGTCATTGTGAACGAGCGGAACCCGGCGAGTTTGAGGGTTATGCGGAAGTTGGGGGGCGATGGGGTGGGGGAGAGGGGGGTGTTTGTATGGAAGGGGGAGGCGATCTTCATTGGTGGGGAGTGGAGGACCGAGGATGAGTTGGTGATTTTCGGGGGTTGGCTCAAGAAGTGAGCGTGATGGGAGTTGAGGCACTTGTGAGGGGATGGGGTTGTGGAGGTTGTGAGATGCGTGTGGTGTTATGTGTTATATCTGATAGCATTCGTTATGGAGCGATGAATAGCATACACTACCTAGCGTACAACATCCACCGTAGAAGATCTATAAAGAATCGCAGATGGTATCGAACTGTGCCCAAACGCCAACGCAGAACATACAAAGTCTTGTCGGGCGTAACATCGTTAGATCTAAATCATGCCGTCCATGGCTCGATGCTCAAAGAAGAAGAAAGAAATGAGAAACAGGTCAAACGGGAGGAAAAGGGTAACGTCAAGGCTCCAAGAGCAGCAACCTAGCCACCAGCCTGTCAAAGAAAAAGCCCATGTCTTCATCACCGAGTCTCTTCTCTTGCACTTTTCCTGCAAGGTAGCCCTCGACGCCATCCTTTCCGATAGCCTCGCGCACGCTCTTGATGAAGTCGTCCGCCGGAGACCGTTTGCCAGCGACGAGGTTCAAGTCGCCCTTCCAGTCCGGCTGAAGCCGTGTGTGGCAAGCGAAGAAGCATGCTTTGTAGGAAGCGAGTATGGTATCCACGGCGCTGTCGTCGGCCTCAAAGCTATCTCCCGTGCTTTCTGGGCGAGCAGGGCTGTACGCATCGTGATACGGCAGTTTTGCCGCGTGATAATGTATCGATTCGACGGTCATTAGGACGACGATGAGGGTTGCGAGGGCCACCGGCCAGTGCTCGCCGTTGCGGCTGAAGAGAATCCGTTCGAGGACCGAGAGAACTTCTCTCATCAGCTTACTAGTGAGATCGGGCATGACGGCGCCGAACTGCGAGCGGATCAAGCAGGGAGAGGGTCGGTAGTCTTCGGGGATATTCATGGTACATCGCACAAGCTGGTTCAAAGAGGTACTGTCTGTCTGTTTAGGCAGGGTGATGTCGCCACCTACGTGGACGAGTACCAGTAGCTTCAGTGCTTGTAGCAACAGCCGTGCAGAGTCTGAGTCCTTTTGAAGGGATCGAAAAAACGTGTAGACCTTGTTGAGGATTCGAAGGGGAGAGCAGTAGGGTGGGAAGGCCTTGAACTCTGACATTACTAAGTGCTCGAGGTGTTCGTCAAGACGTTGTGTTAGATCAGCGGTAGCAGGAGCGGATAGAACAGCTGGAAGCACTGTTTGGGTGTGGGTGGCTGCAGTGGACGACTTCGGTGGCCAGGAGTATACCAAATGCTCGTGCACGAGTGCGTTCCCATTGGCGAGGAAGACGGGGTTAACCTCGAGAGTCAGAGGCAGTCCGAACCCAAAATGTAAAGGGATTTTGTATGTGATGTCTGACGAGATCTTAAATCCTGCCGCGCCAATGCATGAAGTGAGAGATCGGTTGGTAGGGTGCCATCCGTGTCTATTTGACAGAAACGCCTCTGTCAAATTGGCCAGTGCATGGTTCCTGCAAGGGTTGTTGACCAAATCGCCTTTGTAGTGCTTGAGGCATGACCTGCATGGAGTTCCCGGGTCACACTTCTCCTTTCGTTTCTTGCAGTTGGAGCATGAGCCAATGATCCGCATCAAAGCTGCCTCGCTCCGTTGTTTTGGATCAAGTCCTTTCTTGCGCCCTTTCGGGACTCGACCTTGTGCGTCCCCAGAAGAGACAGTTGCTGACATTCGGCCTGACTGACTGTCCATCTGCATTGGAACCCATCCCAGCGAGTGAGCAGATGTTGGAGAAGGCGACGCCCTCATTTTGCGTTGTTCGGCCCGAGAGTTGCTCCTCGAGAGAGTGCCACTTCGGGAACGGCGTTGCGAGACTGGAGATGTCGAAATGATAGGAGGGACGTTGGAGGCCCATCTGGAGTGAGATGCTTTCGTGCTGTGACTGAGTCTGCGACTTGGTTGCGGAATCGTGATCGCTCTTGTTCGATGGTCTTGAGTGTTATGAAATTGCTCGTAGGAATCGAACGAGCTGTGGAAGCTCTGGGGAGGTGTGCGTATGATCGGAATCGGCGCTGTCGACGTTGAGATGTTATATTCATCACCTTCTGCGATCGCTTCGTCCACTGACAACGGGTCGAACTGTGTCCCAGCGCTAGCAAGAATTTGAGACGCAACAATCTCGCGGCTGCTGAAGGTCTGATAGGATCCTGCCACATGAGGATTCAGGAAATTACCTGCTGTCGTTGGCAGAGACCGTGACGGATCTACGATCCGATCACGAGTAGTGTCCAGCACAGACGGCTCTGCAGCTTCTCCCAGCGGCGGGAAGAAATTATCACAAGCACCAAACGATCCAAAGTACCGCAGTTCATCTCTTGTCAGCAGTGGAGATGTTGTAGCGGACGAGAAAGTAGGCGATGTGCCGTAGAACTGTCCATATGAGGACGATTGTCCAACTATGGAAGGTGCTGCAGAAACGTTCAAGTCAAATGATGAAGGCCCGCCGTAGTTCGAAGGAGGTGCTGATGTGATGTACGGCGAACCCGGTACTTCAGGAACCAGATAATCGTTGCCCCGGCTACCTCGTACGAGGGTAGGACTGTCCGTGTAGCAGTCGTCATCCCAATTCATAAAATCGTGCCACTCCTCGATGGGAGTGCTGGTTTGGCTTCGGTAAGACATCGGTGCTTGATATGTACACGTTTCCGTGAACGTGTTGAGTAGGAAGGGATAACTCAGAAGAGCTGTTGCTGGCTTACCCTCACGAAGAGGGAACATGTAGGGACAAAATAGGTTTGGGGGAAGGAGTCAAAGGTGTGAGCGATATGGTACTGCCGGGCAGTGGTGGTAAGGCAGAAAGGGTGCAACAGGCACGACTGTTATACGTGTAGCCGTCTGTATGTAGTGAGCAATGCGGCTGACTAGGATGTGTATGCATCACAAGTGTGGCCGCAGGGCCGTGAACGAGTAGGCTCGCGCAACGTTATCACGTTGCGAACCGTCATTCGTCAATTAGTGTATTCGCCGTGTCAGAAACGTTCGGCTGTGGAACTTTTTTGTCGATGCCATGAGTGCCCGGGCGTCAAGATGGTCACGCAGCGAGGTGCTGCGGCCGGTCAGCCAAAACGGATCAGACTAGCGTTCACACTTGCAGCGGATACAGATCCCCGCCATCGTCCAGTGTCAAATCAGATTCGCAGCTGACAGGATGATGTGCCACTCGTACCGAGAAGTGGATTCGATGCAGTTGCGGGTAATACTTTTACTCGCTGTCAACTAATGAGGAAGGCTTCTGGAAGAACTGCGCCTTGCGGGGCAAGATGCATGGAGAACCCACATATGACATACCCCTGCAGGTATGTCGTACAAACTCATGTTGTTGTTATCTCGACGATCTACGAGACACGGAAATTGAGATGGAGAAGGTCTCAGGTCAGGTGGAGTGTTGATTGATGTCATGGTAGGCAGAAGGGCAACAAAGACCAGCCATACCATCACAAACTCTCTTGTTAAGCCTTCATTTTCCGACAGCCGTTTAGACGCGATGGCTCCCTCGCAACTCGCCTGCGCGCCCACCAGAGGCTGCATTTGTCCCTCAGGTCATACATGTGATTGTGCCGCCTTCTCAGTGCAACACCGAGCAGATGTGCCTACGGCGATGTGCCTACGGCGACCCACCCCAACCCAAACCTCTGGCGGAGGCCCTTGCCCTTCTCCGCGCAGAAGCCGTCTAACCACGAACGGGCCCAAACCATCTCGCGTCCTGCACGTGCGAACACCTAAGTGGTCGATCTTGTTGCTGCAGGAAGATATTCCCGGCGCCTTGTCCCAGGGCTGAGCATTCCGCACTAGCCGGTATTGACAACCACCGCGAAGGAGCCTTGTGGGCTGCCTCACAGCGGACAACGACGCCGATACCATGGTGGATGTCGCTCATCGTACCCGGCATTCAGTCATCGCTAAGCCCTGCACCTTGCATCGTCCTGCATCTCCGTGACTAGTGAGCCTCATTCTCAGGTTCATGTCCTTGAACAGATGCGGCTCTGGCATGCAAGAAGCCGAACACGAATGTACGTTGCGCGAATTTCCGTCTGATGTACATGAGAGCTCGTCTTGGGAATCGCTACGATGGGAATGCGATGCACCATACTACAATTACAGCCTCGAGGAATATTTCTACATTATGTAGAATCTGTCTTTTGCACAGCAAGAAAGTGGAGACAGCCAACAGCTTAGTAGCTTCCGAGTCACCATGACAAAAACTAATCTCGATCTCTGGCAACGTTCTAAATAATTGCTTAAAGCCGGAAAAGCGCAACGAAAGGACATCTCCGGAGGCAGGTTTCCTAAATACCTCTCCTAGATCACAAGGATGTTGCAAGTCTTCTCTAATCCGCTAACCACGTAATCCCGCCATTGTCAGTCGACCTGAGCAGATTTGTAGAAGGATGGCCCACACGACGGTCTTCATGGTATCGTGAGTCTCAATCTACATGTCCGCGTCTCGCCAGGAGAAAGCACAGAGTCGCGGCCACATGAACATAAGCATATCTTGATCCGGAAACACTACGAACGATAAACCATATGCGAGCTTGTAGTAAAGACTTTTAGACCAGCGCGAAGCCCTCGAAACCAGTCACTGTAACGCAGAATCAAGTACCTACTCGCCATGTCATCTTCTCCCTTTCTCTCACAACTCCCCGTCTCCTCCCAATCCCACTCCCTCTTCAACCTACTCAAGCGCCCTTGTCCATCTCCAACGCCCTCCTCAACTCCTCATCAGCCGCAAGCTCCTTCTCCGCGCCCTCAATCACGCCCCTCAGCCCATGCGCACACTTCTCCAGCTCCGCCTGCTCATGCTGATCGAGCTCAATCGGCATGGCCTTGATGATCCCCTTACGGCCGATGACAGCAGGCATCGACAGGCAGCAGCCGAGGTCAGGCTGGTAGAACGACAGCGGACGGACGGAGCGAGAATCAAAGAGGATGTATTTGCAGATTGAGGCAGCGATGTTGCCGATGCCGTAGGCTGTGCAGCCCTGCAAGATGTCAGTGAGTCTTCAATCAAGCAGGGCAAATAAAGAAAGAAATAAAGAGACAGAGATGGAGAGAGACAGAGATGGAGAGAGAGAGAGGGAGAAAAACATGACATGTCTTACCTTCGCAGCGATAATACTCCCCGCCGCACCCCTCGTATGCGCCTCAATCTCCTTCTTAAACCCGTCATCCAACCTCTCTCCCAGCACCAGCCCCAGCGGCGCCGTCCCCACGCTCGCACTACTCCACGCCACGAACTGACTCTCGCCATGCTCACCCAGCACATACGCATCGATGCTGTTCGGCGCGACTTCCGTCTTCTGCGCGAGAATGCCTCGCAGCCGCGCCGAGTCGAGCGACGTCCCGGTGCCTAGGACCTGCGACTCCGGCAGCCCGGAGAGTTTGCGTGCGAAGTAGGTGAGGATGTCGACGGGGTTGGCGACAAGCAGGAGAATGGTGTGCGGGCTTATGGGCGACATGGAGGTGAAGATTGAGGAGAGGATGGAGAGGTTGCGCGAGAGGAGGGAGAGGCGCGATTCGCCTGCCTCGTTGTTAGTAATTTAATCATCATCTCGCTCTGTTTCTTTCCCCCAGGGATATGGGGAGAGGATGCAGGGACGGAAGGGAATCTGCTCACCAGTCTTCTGCTTCGCGCCCGCAGTAATGACCACAATATCAGCCTGGCCCGCGTCTTCATGCGTTCCGGCCCGCACTTTGACCCCGCTGCCCCCGCGATACGTGGCGTCGCCCAGATCACGCACTTGGGCCTCCAATAGCTCTTTCTTGGGGTCCACAAGGATGACTTCGCTGCAGATGGGTTGCAGGATTAGTGTGTATGCAAGCGTGGCGCCGACGTCGCCGCAGCCTACAATGGCAATGCTAGTTTTGAGCTTAGGAGCTGTCATTTTGGGGTCTGGAGTCGGGGTTTCTGTGGATTTGGTGAGGTTGGAGTGGTGTTGAGTTGGCGGGTATTTAGCATGTGAAAGTGTGGTTGGTCCTGAATGCGGAAGTCGTTGAGTCTAGGTTAGTGGTGAACACTGGAGCAATGCACCGTCTTGATTGCACGAAGCCGGGTCTATATATCTTGGAACTCGGTGAGATTACATAAGTGAGAGTAGGCATTCTTGTGTAGCCAGGTACGATGTTGCCAAGACCTGGGCTGACGGTGGAGGTGGTGTGATGTGGAGCTGACCTGCAGCCTCACGCGCATAGCCACACCTACGATCGCGATATCTAGCTGATAACGTTGCAGTATCTGCTAAAAACCCATTATTTACCATGGGTTCTGGATATCGTCTTCCAATGGCTTCATGTGCTTCTGCAACTTCTTCGCAACAGCATCAGCCTCCTTCCACACCCGCAGAACATTGCCTCCTGCAATCTTGGCCGCATCCTTATCACTAATCCCCTGACGAAGAAGCTCCGCAATCAGGTCTGGGAACTTGGACACGTCTTCGAGACCAGCAGGCGTTGCCTCAATACCGTCGTAGTCCGTTCCAATACCAACGTGATTGTAGCCAATGAGCTCGCCAATGTGCCTGATGTGACGAACAACCTGGTTCAAAGTGACATTCGCTGGTACAGTCTCAGGGAGCCCAGAAGTCGAATTGCCCGGCACGCAGGAGATGAAGTCGGGGTTGAAGTTTACCATGACAACGGAGTTGCGCTTCTTTACGAGCTGGAGAATGTCGTCAGGCACGTTGCGCGGATGAGGGCAGATAGCGTAGGCTGAGCTATGACTGAAGATGGGCGGAGCAAGACTACCGGTCCAGTCGCCATCACCCTTACCCACAAGCACATCCCGCATGGTATCCGTACTGACGTGAGCGAGATCAACGAGCATGCCGAGGCGGTTCATCTCCTTGACCAGATCCCGGCCAGCAGGGCTCAGTCCCTTCCAGTAAGGGGTGGCGATGCGGGCGTCATAGTTGTATTTAGTTTCTAGAGCCGCGTCGGCGTATTTGTTGTGGCAATTCCATGTCAGCGTTGCGTAGCGGACGCCAAGTTGATGGTAGAGGCGCAAGTTGGATACTGAGTTACCGATCTGGTGCAGACCTTCGATGGCTGCGGGCGAGATGAGGCGGCCGTGCTCGAACGCCTTGACTGCGTCGTGGCTGTTTGAGGATGGTGTGAAGTATTTGGGATAGCTGTCTCCAAGGCGCTTGTAAAGGTCGAGCTGGTCGAGCGTGGCTTGCACGACTACAATAGCATGTGAGCTGGTTGATATTGATCGTGTCAAACTTGACTTACTGCTTGAGTACCTCTCAGTTGAGAAATCCGTAGTGTTCTCGCCAGAAGGACAAATATAGAAAGCGCTCCAGAAGGCACCACCCTGCAAGCCCTTCTCCAGCCGGGGAGCATCGACATGTTGAGCCAAGCCTCCATTCTGAAACTTTTCATCAAAATCATTATCGTAGATTTTGTTATGGTATTTCCCTCGAATGAAGATCATCAAGTCATTGTGGCCATCTATCAGCATCAGTATACCGCGTACTAAGACCATGTACGACAATGCTGACCAATGAGCGGATGCTTCTTCAATATCCTAGCAGCTCTTTGTTCAACGCTGAGCTTATGCTTGCAACCCTGCTTTGCATTGCTAATGGTGATGGGTGGACCGACGGTAACCCACCGGAATGTCGCGAACAAGAGGAGCAGTGCCGCAACAATGGCTAGATTTGAGTGCTTCGATCGACGAGGAGATGTGCGGTCTTGCTGCCTAAGAGGCAGCTCCTCTGCATCCAAAAGCTTCTGCTTTTTCTCCATGATTGACCCGCTCACTGTATGTTGATGTACAATGGAGGTATACTCGCAGCAGATAGACGATCGATAAGGCGCCCACCATTCGTCATCAGCACTAGCGCGTGGAGTTTAGACGCTTTCCTCCGGTCGATATTTGGACCAACACCAAACACCACATAACCCGCAACATCCATAGAATAGCTCCAGGGACCACCCCTCCCCTCTCCCGCAACCATGGCTATCATATCAACCAGCACTATGATCCGCAGTTTATCGCTGTTCCACCTGACGCTCGCGGCGCTGTTGGTCAAGAACCCTAAGCTCATCGCCGACCAGAGCATGATCATGATCCTGGGCGGCTCAATGCAGCTTGTACGTATCTCTCCACCTCAAGAACGATGTGCAGCACTAACGTTGTAACAGCCCATGCCGCGCGACTTCTCCACTCCCTCGGCGGCCCTCGCCTTCATCGCCGTCCTCTTCGCCTTCCTCGGCGTCAGCGACCTGACCGCCGCCGCGCTCCCCGACGAAGTCTACGACGAGTACTGGGGCGCCCAAACACCCGTGCGCCTTGTCTTCTTGTTCGCGCTCACGGGCTACACGTTCTTGTTTAAGGAGGGCGGCATGTTCGGTGGCACCAGGGGCATCACGTACTCAAAGAGCCCGGGCAGCTATCTTAAGAACAGCGTGGTCTTCAGCTGGGCGTTTGTGGAGTTGTCTATGTGGTTTTGGATTTACGTTACGTTGAGGGAGGAGAGGAGGGAGAGGGCGACGAAGATTGTGGAGGCGAGGAAGAAGGAGGCGGAGAGAGCAGAGAGGTTGTGAGGGTTGTTGTCAAAAAGGGGGCTGGGAAGGGAACGGGGCACGTTACGCGCTGGTCGTGGACAAGGTTGGTGTTCTAGGGCGCAGAAGCAGTTTGTGTGCTTCGCCTAGGTCGAGGGCTTCGATGTAGGCAAACCTGTCGACAGGAAGTGATGGCTCCATTGGTCTAGGATTGAAGAAGGCTACGGAGCATACACCGCTTGAGACGTCAGAGGCTAAGAAACGCGAACAAGTAGCACATGGAGAAAGGAGGCACGAGAAATGCATAGCGGGAAGATACGACAAAACATGGTTCACCATCGAGCGCAAGATCGCAATGTAGGAATCACCGAGATAGAAAGTATGATTGTAGGTCAGCGTAGCCTGCAGCGTCCCAACCATCATCTAAGCAGTCTGCACGAACTTCAAGCTAATCGGCTCAACACCCCACGCCTTGATCTTCTCCTGCACATCCCTGTACACCTGGTCAGGCTCCTGAACAGCATTGATCTTGACAACACGCCCCTGGCTCTCGAACTCGTTGACGACAGGCATGCTGGTGTCGACGAAGACCTTGAAGCGCTTCTTGATCGACTCGATGTTGTCGTCGGCACGGCCAGATGTCTCGCCGCGTTGCAACAGGCGCTTGAGCATGACGTCCTCGGGCGCGTCGAAGAAGAGGGTGAACTTGGAGGGGACGACGGAGCGCTCGAAGGCGTGGGCTTGGTCGAGCTTGCGGGGGAAGCCTGCAGTACAGTCAGCAAGACAATCATTCATGTGTATGCAAGCAACATACCATCGATCAAGAACAAGCTCTTGTTCTCTGTCTCCATGGCTGTCTTCATGGCGTTCTCCAGCAGCTGGATGGTGACCTCCATAGGCACAATGGTACCCTCCTTGATGTATGTCTTGATCATCTCGCCGAACTCGCTCCCAGGACGGTCCTGCTCCTCGCGCAGCAGGTCGCCAGCGCTCAGGTGCTTGAAGCCATAGTCCGAGACAAGCTTGACGCACTGGGTGCCCTTGCCGGCGCCAGGGCCGCCGAGGACGAAGATGACAGTGACGTTGTCCTTGGACCAGAGCGGGCTGGTGCGCGTGGTGGCGCCGAGGTTCTCAATGGCAGGCATCGTGGGTGGGCGGGGTGGTGTTTAGTGGGGGACGGGGTTGTTGGCGCGGGGGGTTGCGGGCTTGCTGCTGGGAGAGTGGCCGGCGATGGGACCTTGGGGCTTGTACTGGCCGTCGCGCTGGTCGACGATCTTCTTAAAGAGAAAAGTGCCGATGCCAAAGATGGCGAGAATGGGCCAGACTTTCAGGGGGGACTTGCTCTTGGGAGCACTGATGTGGGTCGGCGGTTCGTTGGGGCCTGTCGGGTCACCGGGCTGGCGGCGGTAGAAGCGCGGAGAGCTGGAACTGAACTGGCGAGCAGCTGTGGGTAGGGCGAGACGGGCGGTGCGAGGCTTGAGAGTTGCGAGTGACATTGTCGGTGTGAGGGTGGTGGTGTTGTGCAGCGGCGCTGCGTGGGGCGAGAGCTAGCGAATCAATGGCGGTCTGCTAATCACTTCTCACCTCCCTCACGTCCCAGGCTACCAACGTCACTTCACCGTGAACACAACGAGATGAAGAAAAACAACGACGCAAATTTCGCGTCCTGTTTGATCTTGCTTGAAAACGAGCTTTGATTAGTCTCTGCTAACAGTTTACTCTTGCAATTCCGCCCGTTCTTCTTGCTGCCTGCACTGCAGACAACATTGACCCCTAACTCTCATATATGTACACTCACAATCACCTTGAAACCAGCTCGGACGTGTCTAGCGACTCACCTCTACAAATGCAAGCAATCGATTGGCGTCAAAACTTTCCTCCCCAAGTCTCACACTGCCCACACCACTGACCTCACCACAAACTTCAGCTCCGCCATGGGTCCAGCAAACTCTCTCTTCTCCCGGGCTTGCCCAGGACCAAAGGTAAACATTCCCCAGCCCGAGCCAAACAAGCCCAAAAACTTCTTCTCCCTGCCTGGAGAGTTGCGCAACCAGATCTACGAGTACTACTTCCAGGACACCTTCTACCGCTGCGACCTATCAACCCAAGACAGCGTCCTCTCTCCTCTACCAAACAGAAAGGTCCAGATCGTACGCAACATCCCAGCTGCAAGCTCGAAGTCGTCCCGCCGCAAGCGCAAGCAGCAACTGCGCACCCCAGTAAAGCTAATCACCATCTACTTCGCCTCTCGCACCATACCCGAAGACCAACCCCCCATCGAACACTGGCTCACGACCAACGTCGCCCTAGTCCTCTGCAACAAACAGATGCACGCCGAGACGCTCCAGCTGCTCTACCGCCACATGACCTTCTTCATCACCTCGCCCAGCCGCATGGCTTCTTTCCTAGCCAAGACGCCCGCACCCAACCGCGCATTCGTCACCTGCCTGCATCTATCCTACACCACGTACGGCAGCCCCGCCGCGCGCCGCGACGTCGTCTGGCAGCAGCGCCACCTCAAGGCATGGACACGCGCGTGCAGCGCCGCCGTCACCGAGCTGCCTGGTTTGCGCAAGCTGCACATCCAGGTTTACCTCAGCGAAGCGGCGCCCAAGTTCAACCTGACCCGGGACTGGCTGCAGCCGCTGTGGGAGTTCAAGCGTATCGCCGCTCCTCGTACTCAGTCTGTGTCTGCCGCCCCCGTCACCACCGCGACTACCACCACGACTACCACCACGACTGCGACTGCGACTACGTCTACAACTGCGCCTCCAACCTCGACTCCGCAGTCCAAGCACTCTTCTTCTTCTCCCGCACCCGCCACACAGGCTGGCACGTTGACGTCCGTCAAAGTCTGCGTCAAATCCCGCCTCTACACGCACACTTTCGCGCACAACGCCCGCCTGGCTGTCGCTTGCAAGGACCTGCATCACCTCTACGGACTGGCTATCAGCGATGCTATCCAGGGGATGAGCGACGACGAGGCTATGAAGGACTGGGAGGAGGCGTGGGAGGGGAGGCATGCGTGCTGGAAGCACCATTTGGGGTTTGGCAAGACGGGGTGGTAGGTTTTGAGGCCTTGTCGGTGTGAGTGTGAGTGTGAGGGTGTGAATTAGGCTATGGGAGTGTGACCAAGAGTGTTGGATGGATATGGAGGGTTTGTCCAGAGCACGACGCTGCTTTCCCCATTCGGATGGAAGTGAGGGTAAGGCGGGAGCAGACAGGACACTCACAATCAGTGCTTCCGAAGCAAAGCGAAGCAAAGCAGGCAGGAACGACACCGTCGCTTGTCCCCACACATGGATCAACAAAAGTGGTTTGGTTGTTTGTATGACGGGTTGCAAATTGCCAAAAGCCCCCCTCCACCATGAACGGGAGAAGGAAGGAAGGATGGAATGAATAACGAAAACTAATTAACTCTATCAAAGCTATCAAAGCTGTAAGAAAAAATGTGTAAGAAGAAGTGAAAAGTACTAAGGGAGAGTGATTATCGTCGTCGTGCCTTGTCTTGCCATGCCCTTGCCTGGTATCTTCCGATCCTCCTCCAAATATATACGTGTTTCTTTCCGTCGTGTTAAACCGCCGTGGCAAGCAGGGGCGCAGGAGCAGCACCGCTACTCTGGTTCAATCATTCGTTCATCCGTCCGTCGTAATCGTTAAAGAAACCATGGGAAACGAGAAAAGGTACATTACTTCCACCACCACCCTCACTCTTCATCTCCCCTCATTCACGAGATATTCTACTCAAAACCTCCTCCCCCGCGGACTGTCAAAGTTCTTCACGTCCTGGCTGACGCTATCATCGAAGCCCGCGCGCTCCATCAGCTTGGTGAAGGTGGTAGTCCCGCTGTCGCACGTGGCGCGGTTGCTATCGCGCATGCCGGGGGCCTTGGGGGGCGCGAGGAAGGAGAGGTTGGGTGCGGGCATGAGCACGTCGATGGTTTCTGTGCTTTCGGCGCGCTCGGGCTGGGCAGGACGGGTGGGTTGCTGATGGAGATGGTGATGCTGGGGCTGGCGCTGCTCTTGCATCTCGGGGTTGCGGTCGTGGCGGCGGCGGTGCGAGCGGCTGGAACGGCTGGTGCGGCGGTCCGAGGGCGTGCGTTTGGGCGTGAAGGTCGGGGTCTTGTAGGGGTCGCGGTCGCTGCTGCCTGCGCGGACGGCGGGAGGGGGACGAGTAGGGTCTGGGTTTGGAGGGAGGGCGGAGGAGGTGTCGGCGTGGTTGTTGGTATTGGTGTGGGTGAAGCCAAAGTTGAGTTTGGGCGTGCGATCCCACATGCTCCTGATCCGCGGGGTGAGGCCAGTGCCCACGGTGGGCTTGGAGGGCATGCCGTTGGAGACCATATTGTTGTTGGAGCTGTACGAGTTGGGCGAGCGGTAGGTCGAGTTGGACGGGCGTCGAATGAAATCTACCCGTGCTGCGTGCTCTGGGTCGTAGATGGGATCGCTAATCTTGCGGGCTACATGGCCGAAGTCGCCAGAGTACTTCTTTTCGTTCTGGGACACCCGGCGCTTGTTGATAAACCACATCAATGCAACAGCGCCAAGGGCGCCAATAACAAGACCGGGGAAGAGGCCTGCAGCGAACGACTTGCCGTCAAAGCCTTGCTTGACAGCTACAGGCGCTGGACATTCAGATGTCTGGGATGCGGATGCTGGCCTGGTAGCAGATGGCGATGGCGTTGATGAGACCGAGGATGTAGGTGTCGGCACTGTCTCGTCCTTGGAGCACATCCCACTCTTGCACGAATACCCCAGAGGACAGCACTTGCTACCACAGGTAGGAAGCTCAATACCAGTGGTGTCGGAAAGATGCATTTGGTTGTCAGGGTGCAGGGTAGCGTTGAGCTGGGTGACGTCGCAGGTAATGGGCTGGATGAAAGCGCAGTCGGAGCCGGCAGGACAGCAGATGACCGATTGGACATCGCCACTGCTCAGCGACATGCACTTGGAATCCTTGGGGCAGCAAAAGTCGGACGGGAAGCTGCTGCCGCACTGTTCAAGTCCCTGGACGCCTCCACATGTTTGCGCTTGCCTGGCGAAGAGGCTTGATGCCTGGGCCGATGTGATTGCCGAGATGAGGAGGAAAACATATGATAGCCTGAAGAGGCCGGAGGATCTTGTCGAGGGGCTCATGGTGAAGACGTGTGCACGCGATACAGTCCAGCTGATGTGAATTGAAGGGGCCGGGTACCAGACTCGAGAGAGAGAGAAAGAGGGGGGAGCAAGGAAAGACGAGCGGGTACCAGACCGTGAACTGAGAACTGCAAGACAGAAAGAGACACGAAGAAACAAACAGGCTAAAGAGACGAAGGAAACGATCTGAGTATATCTACCTCCTGTTCAAGTTCGTCGACCTGGTGTCACGCCAGAGCCGCACGCAGTAGGCCCCACAGCACGATTAGGCTGTCTCGTGGCCAGCCATTCTGCAGCCCAGCAGGGCCGGCACCGAGCGGTGAGGCGCCGAGTGGACGACAGGCTCGCAGCAGAGGCTGCAGACATGGGCTAGAAGCATGGCAGGGCCATAGCGGCCCTCTCTTTGTGTGGCTCTGCGGTGAGGGCAGTCGAACGTGTGAAACATGCACAGGCGGCTGGTTGTTTGGTGACATGCGCTGGTAGGCCCAGGGACGCGTTGTGATTGGACAATGGGGGTTAGCGCGCAGCATGCCCCCGGGCGAGAATTATTAGCATGGCGACGTCGACGACGGCATCGCCTCCATCACTCACACGACATGACGGTTCTACGGTGCTTAGCAAGGCGGCCTGCGGGCTCTGCCCTCCAGACTGCAGCCGCGGCTGCGAGCGTATGCGACCCTCCCCGTTAGACTGCGCCGCGATGCAGCCACCCAGCTGTACCTGCGGTCAGGTCCAGGTCCCCAGAGCGGCCGGCTAACAGCGACACCATAGAGAAGACAGACACCCTCGCTTGCCCGCAGCCTGTACACAGTCCCCTCGCTCGAGCGCCACGACACGCTCGTCCAGAATGGCGTCCCCGGCCTGTTCTCTGCGCAGGGCTTCGACACGGCCTTCTCGCAGTACCAGTCGCACACGGTCGATGAACTCAACGCCATGACACAAGGCGGCCCGCTGGCCAACCAGGACATCAAGTCGCTCGTCATCGAGACGGCGCGCAACCCCACACAAGCCTACGTCTTCAACGTCGCCAGCATGGCCTTCAACAACCACTTCTTCTTCCGCGGCATCAACACAAACGCCCAGGTCGTCTCGGCCCCACCAAACGACCTCTCCATGCAGATCAAGAGGAACTTTGGCTCCATGGACACCCTGCGCGCCACCTTCCTCGCAACCGCCGACGCCATGTTCGGCCCTGGCTTCGTCTGGCTGGTGCAGACCAGGGAAAACGACGCCGCCAATGGCCCGCTGCGCATCCTCCCCACATACATTGCCGGCTCGCCGCTGTCGGGCGCACACTACAGGCGGCAGTCGCACGACCTCAACACCCACAACGCCGAGTCGTACCAGCAGCTGAACACGGTGGGCTCTTTCGGCGCCGCCAACAAGACCGGAGGGCCGAAGAAGCCGCTGGGCGGCACCGACGTCGTCCCGCTCATGTGCGTCAGCACCTGGGAGCACACATGGCTGCCCGATTACGGTGTTGGCGGCAAGATGAGGTATCTGGAGGCGTGGTGGGACAAGATCGATTGGGACGTCGTGAGGCAGAATGCCAGTATCAGCATGAACCAGGACTTTGAGAAGAACAGCTTCGCCGTTTACACCTGAACAGACTGAGACATGAGCTGAGGTGGTATGTAGCATACATGTACAAAAGGCCCGCATTTGCAAAGCGCCGGCATCTTGCATTAGAGGTGTAGGGTGTAAGAATCCCATTAGATGTTCAGATTATCACAACGTGTCGCACCCATCAGCTACCATCGCTCAGTCGCCATCGAGCACTATCTTCATAAATTACCCGCTCCTTCGAGCTTGCATACACACAGGCAAAAACAGCTTGTTGAGCCCAGAGCACGGCACATCACATCACAGACATGCAGACAGTTCAATCACACAAACACATGCATTGTGACTAAACGCAAAACGCACAGCTCCACCGCCGCTCACGCAGTCATGACCAGCGGATTGAGCGAGCCTCAGAACAGCCTCTAAGCCATCCCTACCGCCCACGTCCAGCTGCACATTCCCATCTAATCCCCAGCATTGCATTTATTGTGATCGATTCTGCGCTGAAAACGAGCCGCTTAGTTGATCTTCTTCAGCTCAACCTCGAAGATGAGCTCCGAGTTAGCGGGGATGAGACCGCCGCCGACGTCCCTGTTCACACACACACACATTAGCCTCACATTACTTCGACGGGATGGAAATGAGGGAAGACTTACTGGCTGCCGTACGCGAAGTCGGAGCTGATGTCGAGCCTGGCCTTCTCGCCGAGCTTCATCTGGACGACGCCCTCGTCCCAGCCTGTGATTCACAAACACGTCAGCAACTCATTCCCCAATTCGCAAACAACCCAATCCAGCCCAACTCAACCTAACCCAACCTAACCCAACCGCATTGCATTGCGTTGGATTGCATTGTATTGCGTTGTCTTGCATTGAATCGTCCGGTAACAAAGAAAAACATACCCTTAATAACGCGACCAACGCCAATCGCAGTCTTGAAAGGACCACGACCCGGCTTCTCAGTGGTGTCGAACTGCTTGCCCTTTCCGTCCTTCTTGCCGGCCTCCTTCAACCAGCCCGTGTACAGCATGGTCACAGTGTCGCCTTTCTCGGGGGACGGGCCGTTGCCCTCGACGAGGATGGTCTTGGTGACGCCCATTGTGCGGGATGTATTGGAAAAGAAGTTGACGAAAGATTTGGTGTTAGGAGTAATGGTATATAGGCGGGGTGAGAGAGCTTTTGATGAAAACGCTCGAAGTGACATTGTCAGACGGTGGAGGGGTACAGATGGGGTGGGGCAATCTCAGCCACACAGCTGCTGGGTCGAGGGGACCAATTGGGAGCGGTTCGTGTGCACGCCATTTTGCCGATCCCTGGGTGCACAAACGTCGCATCGTCTTGCCTAACGTCACCTGCCCGTAAACAAAAAAGGAATTTTGGTGAGATTGATCCACCGCTCGTACGCGTTAATCATTCCTACGTGCATTTATAGACATATACGCTCTGCTTCAGCCTTTCGTCTCTCGAGGTGAAAGTAGCAGCCGAAATTACAACAGTCGTGCCTGTGCTGGCAATTGTCTTGCGCTGCTGCCGCCGTCTACATTCTTCTCGGGTCTCGGATCTCGAAAACTATAACAGTTGGTCTAGTCTAGGTGTAGACCGTCCAAGGTCAAAAGCACAAAGTGTGATACTCGAGCTTTCCCGCGTTGAGGAGCGATAGCGAGCTTGTTCAGCAATAAACATGACAATTAGGCTTGGGTTACGTTACAAGCAATTCCCACGCTGGTCAGGATGTGACGTCTTCCCCGAAGCTTCGATGATGCCCATCATGATTATTATCTTAGGAACAGCCTCGGCTTTTTTTGGGGGGGACTTCGTGTCAGCTTACTGGTGTCAAACTGCTTGTCTCTGGTATTATTACCGGAACATATCCAATTGATCTGGCTCCAGAATCGCTCTCGCCCGACTTGCCAGAAACACAGCGCTCGAGCGGATCGATTGAATGCTTCGCTTTCCACGCTTTGCCATCGTTCTCGAGAACGGCGCTTCAAGCGAGAAGCTGCGCGAGGACGGTAGAATCCTTTTCCGCCCAGGGGAGAAGAGACAGCGGTCATCAAACTTGCTGATGAAGTTTGAATTCGCCCATTGTGTGCGGATCAAGGTCTCAACCTCCATGGGTTTCAGATTGACCCGCCAACAGTCCGCCGCGAAGAAACCGAACAGGCCAGTGAGCCAGAAGTGGGCATGATGCCTCGCAAAGGGGCACTAGATATCGAGGTTAGAAGCGTCAAATCGTTCTTCTGGTATCGGCACGTCAAGACATGCGCAAAGATGCTGCACTATGTTGAGGTCATCAGAAACGTGCGCCAAGACGCAGCTGCCATAGCTAAATTTCTACAACACATGTAAGACAGGCGCAACGTTAAGCATGCCAAGTTGTGTCAAAGTCTTAGCAGGGAAAGAAGACTCGCTTGACTACAGAGGAGCATACGTCAAGCGAACCATAGTGGCAACCATTAGATGCAATAGTGCCGATAACAAAAACTGCTTCTGCCCGCTACATAGTTTGCTTCGATACATCAGAGCACCTGGAACACGTGTCCTACGCCTAGATGGTACCATGCACTTTATCAAGAACGGAAACAACAAGTTTAAGATTAGCTTAGAGCAACTCACACGCATTCTCAAATTTACAGATTGACGAGAGAGCGCAGAGGAGACCCACGCGTACTTTACCTGTGGTGGCTTTAGCGTTTACATTGCGCTAGCGGTCTACTAGTACTGCCTTACTAATACCATTATCCTGTGCCGCCTCCGTTGCTATATTTCGCATAGTTAATAGCCTTGTGGCAGCACAGCGAAGAATGTGCTGAAGACAGCGTATCGCCATGAAGTTGACCAATTCGGGCAAGCAAGTATTGATACACCTGGCAAGGAGCATTCCACTTCTCTTTAGAGCCCCACGAGCACAGGCACTCGCTAAGATATACGAAACATCTGCGTGGGCTGCGATAGGTTCGTTGGCCAGCAATTCTGACAGAGTACTTGAAAGTAGTATACCGAAAACTCCGGAGCAACTCGTTGTCTTAAGAATTGCTGGGCCAGAAGAAGCTAGGCCGCAATTGAAGGTTGCACAGGAAATGTAATATTCGCCATACTTGTAGTTACAGAAGACGTGCGATTGTCACTCAACAGAATCGAGCAAGATGCTGAGACACTTGACGAGCCAAGCAAGCAGGAGTACCTGAATATGCGCAAATGATGACGAATGTTACGCAGGTAGCCTTTGCCAAGCCATATCTCCTCAATGCCCACGACCAGGGCCAGTTCTTGTCGAGGATCAACAGTAGAGTCGTAGTGCGGCGATGTGCCAAGTGATCGGTGCTGCAGATGACCTACAAACAGCTAGAGAAGACACGAACGAAGCGTGCTGTAGACGCCGAAACCGCCGCGAAAAAAGCAAGGCGATGGCCAAAGGATGGCTATCACCTGAGTGAGGATCGCCAGAAAGTATGGCTGAAACGACATAAGTCGACCTGGGTCAAAGTCTTGGAAGGCGCCAGTATCGCAAATGGCCGCTCCGGGCTGACCTTGATGCCTCAGGACACAAGCAGCAAAAATATTTGTCTACACAAACCGTGCAGGCATTAATCTTGCCATCCAGACCTTCGCTGCAAAGTGTGTTCGCAATCGCGACAACACGTCGTGGTCACCCCACAGGTTGCATCGGTTCGGCCCTCCCTTTGTCGATAATCGCGTCGGCAGCCATTAGTCTACCCGCTGTTAGCCTGGCGCCTACCGTAGCGCGTGCTGGCGGCCTCGTCCGCTCCCGCCTTCGGCCTGTCTTCTCAGCCTATCACCCTGTCATGCAGACGATACGGGAGAATACACAAAGCTCGGCTTGCGAGTATGTCGCGATCCGCTGCTGCATTCAAAAAGGCTCGTCAGCGGCTATGCGGCTTCTCGCATGTGGCCCTGTGCTTGCTGACCGACGTCTTGTACAGTAACAGGGCGCCACACCTCTCGCTCTCAGGTTACCGCATCAAGTCTTTCGTGCCTCGCTGCTTTCTTATGCGCCCATTACCCAACAATGCGGCTCTTATACTACAGGAAAGATGGAGAATTCGGTGTAACTGATGACTTAACCGACGCCGACGCAACATTCTCTTACGCGATTCTATCTCATACATGGGGGCAGGATGAGGAAGAGTTGAGCTTTGAAGACCTTGCAATGAGTAGAGGCAAGGACAAAGATGGCTACAAGAAACTACAGCTGTGTGGGGAGCAGGCACAGCGCGATGGCTTGCAGTACTTTTGGGTCGACACTTGCTGCATCAACAAGGCGAACAAGGCTGAGCACTCGCTAGCCATTCGATCAATGTTTCGCTGGTATCAGAAAGCAGCTAAGTGCTATGTATATCTGCCTGACGTGTCTGCTTCACTCCTCGGAACTGGAGGAGATGCCAGCTCACCGCTTTGGCATACCGAATTTCGTCAGTCCAGGTGGTTCACGCGCGGCTGGACGCTGCAGGAGCTGCTCGCGCCTAGTACAGTCGAGTTTTTTTCAGGCGGATGGCACAAGCTTGGCGATAGGGTGTCGCTGAAGTCGCAGATTCACGATGTCACAACCATCCCCCACGAAGTCCTCGGAGGAACTCCACTGTCTCAGTTGAGCGTTGATGAGCGTTTCCGCTGGATACAGAACCGGCACACGAAGCTCAAGGAGGACGCAGCATACTCTTTATCTGGCATATTTGACGTTGAGATGGTGCCTGTCTATGGCGAAGGCATAGAAGAAGCCTTCAGACGGCTTCGTCATGAGATCCAGAAGCGAGAAGAATGCCTTCGCGACTTACGTCCCTCTGATCCCCGCGACGATAAGAAACGTATTGAAGACACGAAGGGCGGCTTGTTGGAAGGCTCGTACCGCTGGGTGCTGAACGATAGTAGCTTCCAGCAATGGAATAACCTACAGAGCCAACTGCTATGGATCAAAGGCGATCCTGGCAGGGGCAAAACAATGTTGCTCTGCGGCATCATCAATGAGCTGCAGAAGACTTTTGCTGAGACCGCGTCTGTAGCATATTTCTTCTGCCAGGCTACTGACTCGCGAATCAACAGCGCAACAGCTGTGCTGCGTGGACTGTTGTACTTGCTTGTTAGTCAGCAGCCAGCACTTACTGCCCATGTTCGCAAGAAACACGATCAGGCAGGCAAGAGTGGGTTCAACGATGTAAACGCGTGGATTGCTGTAACAGAGATCTTTGAGCACGTGCTGCAGGACACAAGCTTGGACACTACCTACATACTTATTGACGCCTTAGATGAATGTGTTACTGGTATGCCAGAGCTGCTCCAGTTTCTCGCACACCAGTCGTCTGCTTCTTCCCGTGTCAGGTGGATTGTGTCGAGCCGCAACCGGCCAGAAATCGAGGCACAGCTCAGACACGCAAGGAATAAGATAGATCTAAGTCTTGAGCTGAAGGCAGAGTCCGTATCAATAGCTGTAAGCGCCTTTATTCAGCACAGGGTCTCTCAGCTCGCGCAGCAGAAGCAGTACGACACGCAAACCTACAACGCTGTTCTCAAACACTTGTCATCAAATGCAAACGACACCTTTCTTTGGGTAGCTTTAGTGTGCCAGGAGCTTGAGAAGACAGCCAGACGAAACGTACTGAAGAAGTTGAAGTCTTTCCCGCCCAGCCTGGACGACTTATATGAGCGGATGATGCAGCAAATCAACGCGTCAGACGATGCTGAGCTTTGCAAGCAGGTGCTGGCTTCTATTACGCTTGTGTACCAGCCAATCACGCTGACTGAGCTAGTGAGCATTACTGAGCTACTTGAGGACATTGTCGACGAAGCGGAGCTGCGGGAGATTGTTAGTCTCTGTGGGTCATTTCTCACACTACGTGCAGACACAATCTACTTTGTGCACCAGTCTGCGCAAGACTTCCTCCTTACAAAAGCGTCTAGAGACGTTTTTCCAAATAGCGTTGAAGCTGCTCATGGGGTTATATCATTCAGGTCGCTCGCAATTTTAACAAAAACCTTGCACCGGGATATGTACAACCTCAAAGCACCAGGAACTGCCATCGAAAACGTTGAGAAGCCTACACGAGACCCACTAGCAGCATCGCGCTACTCGTGCATGTACTGGATCGATCATCTGTGCGATGCCAAGCCTCAATTGGATGGCATGAAGCTTCTGCAAGCTGTGGATCTTATTGGTGACTTTGTGAGGAAGAAGTATCTCTACTGGCTAGAGGGCCTTAGTTTGAGCAACAGCATGGCAAAAGGTGTAATCTCAATGGCACGACTATGTTCTATCGTTCAGGTATGGTCTTGCACAGCCGTCCCACACACTCCTATGCCCAGTATAGGTGCTAACCTGGTTAGGATTCACAGGTTGAAGATCAGCTTGCTAAGCTTCTCCAAGATGCCTGCCGATTTATCACGTATCACAAAGCGGCGATCGAGAGCTATCCTCTTCAGCTATATGTATCCGCACTCTTGTTCAGCCCAACAGAGAGCACGGTCAGAAAGCTATTCCAGCACGACGAGCCAAAAGATGTCGCTGTCCGGCCAGCGATGAGTAGTGACTGGAGTGCATGCCTGCAGACGCTTGAGGGACATAGCAATGGAGTCACTTTCGTGGCCTTTTCACACGACTCAACCAGATTTGCATCAGCATCAAGCGACCACACTATCAAGCTGTGGGAGACGAGTAGTGGCACATGCCTCCATACGCTCAAAGGCCATAGCAATATTGTTACTGCTGTGGCCTTCTCACACGACTCAGCGAAGCTAGTATCAGCCTCACACGATACTACTATCAGGCTGTGGGACACAAGCAGTAACGTCTGTTTGCAGACGTACAGGGGTCATAGCAATTGGGTTAGGTCCGTGGCCTTCTCGCACGATTCGAGTAAGCTAGCTTCGGCATCGAGTGACAGCACTGTGAAGTTGTGGGATGCAAGCAGTGATAAGTGTCTACAGACCTATGAAGGTCACAGTACTTATGTCAGCTCTGTAGCGTTCTCACACGACTCAAGTAAGCTAGCGTCAGCGTCCTTTGATAATACTGTCAAGCTGTGGGAGGCAAGTAGTAGCGCGTGTTTACAAACGTTTGAAGGCCATAGCAATTCTGTGACCTCTGTAGCGTTCTCACACGACTCGGCCAAGCTCGCGTCAGCGTCACATGACAACACTGTCAAGCTTTGGGATGCGACTAGTAATGCAAGCAGCAACAAGTGTCTGCAGACCTACAGGGGCCACATCAATTGGGTAAGGTGTGTAGCCTTCTCGCACGACTCAAGCAGGTTAGCGTCAGCGTCAGACGACAATACTGTTAAGCTATGGGACACAACCAATAGCACAAGCAGTCAGAAGTGTTTACAGACATACAACGGCCACAGCTCTTATGTCAGCTCTGTGGCGTTTTCACACGACTCAAGCAAGCTAGTGTCAGCATCATACGACACTACTGTAAGGTTGTGGGATGCAAACAGCAGAACTCTGCAGACCTGTACAGGGCATGACGACTATGTTAGGTCTATTGCTATCTCGCCCGATCTAGCTAAGCTAGCGTCAGCGTCAAGAGACAGCACTATCAGGCTTTGGGATACAAGCAGCAGTACGTGTCTGCAAATTTATCGAGGCCACAGTGACGAGGTCAGTTCAGTAGCGTTCTCACACGACTCAACTATGCTAGCGTCAGCATCAGACGACAAGACTATCAGGCTATGGGACGTGAGCAGCAGTACCTGCCTGCGGATATTTTATGGCCACAGTAATTGGGTCAGTTCAGTAGCCTTCTCACACGACTCAACTATGTTAGCGTCAGCATCGTACGACAACACCATTAGATTATGGGATGTACGTAGCAGTACGTGTCTGCAGGTATATCAAGGCCACATTGACTGGATCAGTTCAGTAGCCTTCTCACACGACTCAACTATGCTAGCGTCAGCATCGTACGACACCACCATTAGATTATGGGATGTACGTAGCAGTACGTGTCTGCAGGTATATCAAGGCCACAGTGGCTTGATCAGTTCAGTAGCCTTCTCACACAACTCAACTATACTGGCATCAGCATCGTACGACAATACCATCAGGCTGTGGGATGCGAGCAGCAGCGCATGTCTACAGACCCTCGATGTTGAAAAGGCTCTTCACAGTTTGCTTTTCGACTCTACCAGTTCTTGCCTCTACACTGAGATAGGCACGATTGTCATCAACGTCCCGCATACATCAGACCGAGCTTTAGCGGATAAAGATCATACATTCCAGTATCTGGGCACAAGCCTCAGCTCAGACAACATGTGGATCAAGCAGGCAGGCAAGAACATGCTCTGGATACCACCAGAATATCGACCATCGTGTTCCTCTACGCGGGGCACTATGGTCGCTATAGGCGTTAGGTCAGGGAGGGTCTGGATGTGTACGATTGCCACGTAGCAAATCTGCTGCTCTTAGAAGCAGTCGAACTTGCCTGCTGAAGAGCATACCCTAGGGGACAGTCTCCTCCTGTTCGCTCGCTCATTTACCCGGCACATACTAGCCACTGCTTCGCCAACCGTTCATTTCAGGATTTGAAAGTAACGGTGCGGCTGATTTCTTTATCCGAGTAGCATTATTCCTTACCAGCATTGCGTTTCTTGTCCGGCTATGCAAGAATGTTAGTGCGGCTGCCGCAGTGAAGCTTCTGGAAAAGCGTCGCCTCGTATGTAGATCGATCATAGCTTGGAGAACATTCAGTCTTAGTAGCATCCATTCCAACATATGACCACACCAGAGCCGAATGCGCATGGGGCAACTTAGGGTGCGGAAGTGGAACTGTCTCGCTGAGGAGCATTTCCCGCGTCTGGGCAGGGCAAGTTATGGTGATGGTGGGTGGTTACTAGCATAAATGTCGGGGCTGCAGAGATAGGCTCAACTCGTGGACCTCATTGCAGTTTCTACAAGCTACATGGGTTGTATTTCTCAATTCACTGGCATAGAGAATCATCATTGTTGTTCAGTATTTGCATTAGTTGTTCATCTTACTACGCCACGCTGATGCTCCTTCTATTTGGATGTCGTACATAATCTCATGTGCTTGATGCACGGCGTTAATACATTCGTTTCGTGGAGATTGTGGATCATCGAGTCCCTGGGCCAGTACTTCCGAAAGGATTGGCAGGAACATGTCATGATCGTCTCGATAAGGCAGCTTGCAGAAATCGCGATACTGCAGATGCAGTCGTGGAAAAGGCCCCAAATGCGGTCCCGGTAGTATGGATACGTTGCGGCCGGCGAATGGGGTTGAGGTAGAGTGCCTCATACTCTCAGTGCTTCTTCTCTTCTTCTTGCTCCGCACCGATACGAGGTGGGCTCTTCGACTGCGCCGAAAGAGGTCGATACGGCGAGTGACTGCGTCTGTAGAGCGGTTAGCTAGTCTGCGACCCAGAATGACTACTATTGGCAGCTTACGATCGTCGCCTCTCGCCTTCCTTCTTCCTCTCCTCGATAACCTTCAGCATCTGCTTGCGGCCATCACGGGCATTGATGTGCGCATCCTGCATGCTCATACTGATCTTCCTGCTCGAGTCTGCTCGCAGTAGCCGCTTCAGCAGAAGATGCTTCATCAGCACACAGACGAAGACACCGCAATCGCTGCCATTCTCTTGTTGCGGCGAGTCATGCATCGGTATGTATCGCAGCCTCTTTCCCAGCAGTTGCTCCATCTTCATGGTTGTGCTTCGCGCCTCGCGGTCGTTGCTAGCCGACATAGAGTCATAGTGGAAAGCCACGCCATCGATTACGGAGACGAGCAGCAGAGACCAATGCGACCCTCCTTCGGCGGCTGTGACATCGGCGCAATCGTTTATCGGGAGGAATACGTGTGTGGTGGTGCTGAAGTTGGGAAGGGCGTCTTTGAGGGAGAGCGGATCAGGTGTTTGCATAAGCATAAAGCTCATCGAAGGACGGAGGAGCACGATTGACGCTTTTGGAAATGCTGTGAGGTCTTCGCGCTCGAGGTACCTAGACGCGATTAGACCTGTTCAGAAGCTCCCTGCTGGAGTACGCACTCTTGCCAGAACGCGATTGCCTGTACTTGGAGTCAGCGGTTGCGCAAGAAGTCCAACAACGAGCACGTACGTTGTCTGTCAGCCAGTCATCCTTAATGCTCTCGACATCCGTTCGCATTACTATGTCGAGTCAGCCGAGGCCTTGCGCGAGGGCGCGATATGGTGGACTGATGTCGCGTACTCACGCCTTATGTCATGGTCTGTCTGGCGTTAGCTTTGCGACATGTACATCTGGTACGCTTGCTCACAAGAAAGGTATGCGTCGTCACTTGGGCTAAGGGTCTGCCTGAAGTGGTTTCTGCCCTTATCCATTAGCCGATGCAGACTCCCGGGCATGTTGCTGTCAGGCGCGCTGCGGCACGGCGTTTGTAAGACGTAGGTGAGTACGGTGCGTCTGGATAGACACCGAGAGCAGTTGTCCGAATTGCAGGATGCGCAGCAAGGTTCTTTTAAGAAACAGGCTGCGGATATGCGAGTAGTGACTGCCTTGTGAACCTCCACGAGTCTCGGCCAGACCGCAGGCCGCGGGGCAGCCGCGGGGGCAAGGTTGAAAAAGGCAATGACGTACCACGCGCTGCCCGTTCGTACAATGTGCGAGAGTAATTGTGCTGGCGGCCATATAATAAGTGATATATTGGTTGTGGAATCTTTGTCTTCAACTATATGGCTTTCGTTTCATGAACATTTGCATTTTTTTTTAGATCCTGCTGTCTTCGGCATTGCTCAAGGCAGCTGTCCAACAGTCTTAGCTTCACCGTTGGCACCTGTCTTACCAAACTGCGCTGGCCTCTCGACCTTGTAAAGCCAGCCTTGCTTATCCTCAATCTTGCCTTGCTGAAGACCGCGCAGGGTGGTGAGTAGCTTGACGCAGACTGGGCCAGGCTCCTTCTCAGCCGCAGCGAAGGTGATCTTGTCGTTCTTGGAGTTCATGGTGATGGACTTGATAGGCACCAGAGCTGCAGCAGTTCCCGCAGCAAGGACCTCGTCAAACTCCTTGATCTCGTCGTATGGAATCTGTGCTACGTTAGCCGACAGTCTTGCGCGCTAGAGATTGGAAGACGTACCTCTCGTGACTCGGTCTCCCAGCCAAGGGACTCGGCGATCCTGAGTACGCTGTCTCCAGTAACGCTCTTGATGACGTTCTTGCTTCCCGATGCAATAAGCTTGACCTTGTCGCCATCCTTCTTGACGCCAATGAACGCCGACGTAGAGAATTCGTCGACCACACTACGTGTCTTGCTGTCTAGATGGAGTGTGATACCAAAGCCGGCCTTGTATGCTTTCTCGCTGTGTCGCAAGACTGGGGCATAGTTGCCACCAATCTTTGCCGAGCCAGTACCCTCAGGTGCCGCACGATCGAAGTCCTCGAGAATGAGAGCGTCAACAGGGTTCGTGCCGTGGTACACTCCGGTGGGTATGCAGTAAACGACGAACGTGTACTCTTGTGGTGGGTTAAGACCTAGTTGCGCCGAGCTACCGAACAGCAGAGGACGAATGTACATGGCCGCACCCGTCTCGTGGGGCGGTACGTAGGCTGCGTTCATTCCTACAGCTAGGCTGCAGCACTTGAGGTAGTGGTCGCTAGGCACCTCAGGGACCGAGATGTAGGATGCCGAGTGTTGCATGCGCTCAGCGTTCATTTTAGGTCTGAAGATGTTGATGGTGTCATCTGGCGCACGGAATGCCTTCATGCCTTCGTAGCATTGCATACCATAGTTCAGAGCAGGCGCCATGCCGTGAATCCTCAGAAACGGGTCCTCGACGAAAGTAGGCTCTGTCCATTTTCCAGTCTCGAGGGAGTAGTGAGACTCAACGTGTCCGGCGACTGGTACAGGTCAATATCATATACTGTGACTCAGAAAGAGGGACAAGAAATCAAGCGTTCCAAATTACAGTTTCAAAGCTCTTGGTCCTCAGCCTAACATGAAATCGTAGTCTTTCACCGATTATTCTCTCTACAGACGCATGCATCATATAGCTTACCTTCACGGATCTTGAAGCCCACATTGCTCCAGTCTAGTCATATGTTAGCTGAAATTCGTAGAAGTGCAGTCAATGCACGTACCAATTGTATCAACAGGCTGGGGAGGGAAGTCGGACATGTTGGCAGTGGATCGTGTAACTAGGTCGTGTGTGGAGTAATGGACCAGCGTGTAGCGATATTCAATGCTTGTATTGACGTTTTAGTGAGCTACCCACAGTGGGTGCAGCTGCGATATCGGTGACGCCATATCCGGCAACGCTCGAGTCAGCCGCAGCAGCTTAATAACACCATGTACTTGCTGCACCCTATTCAGAGACAAGTCAAGTCGAAGTTACTTTACGCAGGCTGACCGCCGCCGGGTCCTCCGGAAAGTATCACGGCGTTTGTACTGTAAGTGCATCGTCTCTCACGACTGGTGCGGTCTTGGCGTGTGGCCTGAGATGTCGACACGACGACCCAGGCTTCATACACCTATGTTCATAAACCCAATATATGTTCTCGACATCCACTCGTTACAGTGATCCTAATCTCGTGTCCATTTTCTTCCTGTCGCAGCGTCAACACAAATACAAGCCAACATGATACGCTCGAACCGCTTCGCTCTCCTTGCTTTGGTCGTGTTCGCCGCGCTCTCGTTCCTCTTCCTAGGACCCTACAAAGGACAGTTACCAAATACAGCCTCGCTAGTGCACGATATACAGCAAACACGCTCTAGTGGAGGTAGCCAGACTCTGCTCACAGGCCACGCGATCGCGCCCAAGCTTGGGAACGCGACAGCCAAGTACGTCAAGATCCTCGAGGACGGTCACGAGAACGCTGAAGCTAACAAGGTGCGAACAGAGCAGAACTCGGCCGCGCAGCATGGAAGCTCATGCACACAACCTTCGCTCGATTCCCAGAGAAACCCACAGACGAAGAGAAGGAAGCGCTGCGACAGTATGTCCATCTGTTCCAGCGACTGTATCCATGCGGAGAATGCGCCGAGCACTTCGGTCAGGTTCTCAAGAAGTACCCGCCACAGGTGTCTTCGCAGAAGGCTGCAGCTCAGTGGGGCTGTTTTGTACACAACGTCGTCAACAAACGCTTGAAAAAGCCCGAGTTCGACTGCGAGGAGATAGCAAGCCACTATGACTGCGGCTGCGCGGACGAGGATAAAGAGCCGAAAGCTGCATGATCAGCTTGACATATCGCGCTACGGAAGAAGCAAGTAACACCTGCAGCATTCCACATACTCTCATCCCGAGTTGCTGCCCCGCGCTGACGACTGTGATTGTGTGTACTGCGCCTCTATAGCAGTCATTGTCGAGGCTATGAAGACACAGTGGCAAGTGAAGCTTTGAGAGTAATTAGGCCTCATCCTGGCATCAATGCGAAGATGCTAAGTGCCAGGGGACGAAGTCCGGGTGAACATGTCTTACTGGACACGAAGCCAGGTGATGTAACAGGCAATCCCAAGTCAAGCATCCCGAGCAGCCAGGATGCACCCGTCCCGTCTTCCGGCTGATCGCAATTCGTTCAGGTCAGCCGGACTTCCAGACGTGTGTCGAGTACCGTAGGCGTAAAGCTGGCCTTGAAAAGGCGCGATGGTACTATCCTTTGAGGGCAGGGTTGGGCAGATCAGCGCGTTGGACTTGAGATTGTACATGTGGTTGGCGCAGCAAATGGGAGCTCACGCGCCCATGTTCAGCCCAGGAATAGCCCGGGAGAACCGCCACGCGTGCAAGCGCGACACGAAAGTGCATTCGATAGAAGCAATCAAAACTTGTTGACGGATGCTTGTCCTGACACGACAATTCGGTGCGAACTGCTCCACGCTTCATGAACACTGAACGCCGGAGTGTGTGGTGGTACGGGAGCAGCATGTCCCAAACGACCCACGAAACACGCTCTGGCAGCAGATCTCTCTGCCATCATCCGCCAGCCCACCTGTTCTGTGACGTTCCCGGGCGGTGGCTTGCGTCTGCAGCCCAGTCGCAGGCGCTGACGGGGCCGGCGCGTGATATTTTAGGCCCTGGTCCGCATGCTGCCAGGGGTGTCACCCTCGGGGAAGCTTGCACGCTAGCGGCATGATGATTTCTTGTGTTTGATACTGCGAATCCCTCCATCTGAAACCCTCTGGGCACAGGAGGGGTGTATATGCTGGCGCTCACGCTCACCGACCTCTGCGCCTCTATTCTCGTCTTGCCAGTTGTTCACCGCTACTGTCAAATCCTCTCGGTTGTCGTCTGATCCGTCTCATCATGGTTTCTTTCTCGTGCGAAGTGAGTGTTTACTTATTGATGCCCCTCAACTCCAGCGCATTCCGCCACAAGCCCCTCACCCTTTGAGGAAACCCTTGAGCTAACTGCGATTCATCAGAACTGTGGTGATGTGCTCACCAAGAAAAAACTCGACCCGCACAGGAATCAGTGCTATGGCGCATCCTATACCTGCCTCGACTGCATGGTGCATTTCCCGGGCACCAGCTACAGAACTCACACGGTACGCTCACACTGTCTGCGGGTCGCTATCGCATAGTTCGCATTATGCGCAGCAATGCGTGTGGTGTGCGCGCATGATTTCGCTCCGGAAAATTTGCGTTCGGCTTGTGTTTGTCCTACCACAACGATAACTGACCAATGCCCTGCAGGCCTGCATAACGGAAGACCAGAAGTACCAGGGCAAGCTGTACAAAGAGAAGAAGCCCAAGGGTCAACAACAGAAGAACAACTCGCAAGCCCTTGCTCCTCACAACGCCTACGTCCAGAACACAAACGAAGTCGACAATGCCGTTGCGCTCGTCGATGCGCCTCCCCGCGCGCCTACCCCACCGCCTGCCGCTCACTCTCTTGGTTATCATGAGCAAGCTGCTCTGCCAGATGTGAATGTCTTCGACTTCCTCGACAACTCTGAGACCCCGAATGCGCCTCGAACGCGCATGATTGAAGATAGCGCTCCTCCCGCGTATGTGGAGACACCCATGCCCGCGATCGCGGACGTCATGTCCTTCCAGATCCCAGACGACGCTTCCTTCGTCCACCCTTCGAATGAACAGTTCACGACACCCGCCCCGAAGTCGAGGAAGTCGAGGAAGGACAAGGACCTCGAAGCATCCACCAAGAAGAGTGAACGAAAGCGGAAGCGTTCGCCTGCCGAGCTCGACTTGTCAGCGGCGAGAGCCACCGAGAGAGACACTATGATGGAGGATGCGCCTCCAGTACTCCACTCTGGTCTCACCGGCGGACTCAACAAGTTGCTTGCGCGACCTGAATTCCCGCCTTCGCCGGACGATTCGGGAGACTTCGCAAACTCTCCGTTAAGCCCCATGAAGCGCGCGAAACAGGGTACGTCGAAGGCACTTGTCCGTGCGCAACGAGAATGGGAGGCCCAGCAAATGAAGGACAAGAAGGGTGAGATCAAGGAAGAGAGAGAGCGTCAGAAGGGCGAAAAGAAAGAGAAGAAGGAAAAGAAGGACAAGAAAGAGAAGGAAAAGGAAAAGGAGAAGGACAGGGGCCGCCAGAAGGAACGTAAAGCAAGCTCGGCGCTGGTCAAGATCCGACCAAAGAAGAGGAAGGATGCATCGCCTGAGATCAGGCGTCTTCGTCAGTACTCTTCATCAGTGTCGCCAGCACCACAAGATCGCAAGCCCAAAGCCATCGAGTACAGCCGTTCGACTTCTGCTTCTCCCGCACCTGATGGCAATGGCCAGCTTGTTGTACGTCCTGAGGCCGGCGAGCTTGCTCTTCCCATCAGCACCCGCGCTGAGCTGTTCATGTCCTTCATCAAGGGCCCAGACTCTGACAAGGGTGTAAGTGTCAACAAGGCCTTGAAGAGGTATCATCGCGAGCGCCATGAACGCCGTGAAGATCACCTGCACAAAGTGGACGAGGAGAAGGAGCTCTGGAAAGACATGCGCCTGAAGCGCAACGATAGGGGCGAAATCGTTTTGTTCTTCGCTTCCGAGTCGTCCTGACTAGATCTAGACCTCAACTTCGTACAGCAGATGCGGGACTGCAGCTGCTCCGAGCCGTCACCAACACAGGAGTCGCATGACACGGACGAATACATTATGGTGGAGAGCGCTTGATGAACTCACTATTCTTCCACCAACCTTTTTCCTTTTCTTCTGGTAGATACCCCGACGTTCGTCAATACTGGTCTGGGTGGCTTGGTGCATGTGTACATCCCTCTCGGCGTTGGACTCGATCTCCTCTCTCCGTTGCTCATATTTCAATTGGCATACTTATCTGTCCGCATACTTTCCTGTCACGGCCACACTTCATACTCATCCCTACGAATGTCTGGAGATGTTTTGCGTTTGGGAGCTGGTTCCTTTTGGCCAGTCTTCATAACCCTAATGCTCCTTGGGCTGGGCCCACAGCCGAACGATAGCAAATGTTGACGATTTACGTGCTTGTCGAACACTCGGTTCCGCGTGATTGTACTACTTGTGTACCGTGACAAGAACCCTGATGCGCTAACGGGCCGTTTGTGCGCTGGTTGTCATTTAGGCGTCCAGGGCCGCTATAGTAGTGCTCACTGTATCCGACAAGGAAGGTGGGATCAGCAGCGTCGTCACGATACCCTGGTTTCAAGTGAGGAGATGGAGTACCTCTACAGTTCCCGTGTTATAAGCAACCTCATCCCAGGGTAATGTAAACACCCTCTACCACCATGGCCGCGAAACGATCCGATACGTTAAAAGCGCATTTCAACTCTCAGCAAGAACCACGCCCCATCTTCACTGCACTCAACGGCGACAACTCTTGGCTCCTATCGTTCCCTCGACCCATCGCAGAGCGCGAGAGCACAGGCAAAGCCTACTACCACATCGTGCACGACCCATGGCTCAATGGCCCTGAGGTCCAGTTCTCATCATGGCTGGTCTCCCTCACGCTCTCATCCCCAGCCGCCGTCCCCAACGGCACCGGTGTTGAGCACCTCGTTCAGGAAATCGAATCCTTAGCTGCTGACGCCGGGATCATCGCATCGGCTCCAACACCCACAGCAAACGAAGAATCCCCAATAGACGCAATTCTGCTAAACTTCCACTACGGCGACCACCTCCACGTCCCCACGCTCCTCACCTTTCCCCCTTCAATCCCCGTCTTCACAACCACCGAAGGCGCCCTCACCCTCAACCCCCTTAACCACTTCACCACCATCACCACCTACTCGGACCTATCTCCATCCCCATCCCCCTCCCCTATCGCCTGGCAGACCCTCCATCCCAGCCCTGTCCTCCCCTCCTATCTAACCCTTTTCCGCATCAAAGGGCACCACGAGCTCAACTTCCTCACCGCACTCATCTGGTCCCCTCGCCCAGGCAAACACGAAGCAATCCTATACTCCCCGCACGGCCTGCGCACGTCGACACCCGCGCTGCAATCTCTCCTGCACGACTCGGCGCCCGAGTTCCAGACGCTGGCGCTGCTGCATGGGTTGAAGGAGAGCTGGACCTGGGGGTGGCAGACGACGTTTGGAGTGAAGAGTGGGCTGGAGTTGTTCAGGGAGAGCGAGGCGAGGTATTGGGTGCGGACGCATGATGATCGGTTGAGTTACGGGGGTGTGGTGTGGTGGTTGGTGAGTGATATTTTCAGGACGGTGGAGTGGGGGCTGGGGCAGGAGAGGTTGAGCGAGGGGAAGGCGCAGCGGGTGAAGGATGTTGTGGCTGAAGGGGTGGGGAATGGGGAGTGTTTTGTCTTGGTGTAGTACTTGGTGTTTTCGGGAGTTGTTCTGGAAGGTCAGATGTGGTAGTCGTGCGATCGATTGATGTACAGGACTTACATCGACCTGGCGAGCAAACTTCGGTATCTTGTGGTGTTCATTGTCGTGTATTCCATGCACTTCGTTCGATTAGATCTCCAGAATGCCGTTTAGAAACCCCGGCAAGATGCAAGTACCATGCACACTACACATGTACACTACGAACGCGCTTTGTTTCACTGCACTAGAAAAATCTCATTAAATTCTTCTACAGAAGCTACCAGAGGCCTGTCTACTACCGGCGCGCTACTTCATTACATGGGGAGAATACGAGCGCCTCACGTTGCTTTCTCGTGTAGATCGATGCTGGGAGTTTAGGTATAGATGTACAGGGAACCCTTTGGTAGGAGGCATGTGGGAGTGGATGACGGGGCATGCAAAGGACTCAAACCTGGGCCGATCGTCGAATGGCGATAGACTGTACTTATTCAGACGCTGTTGTGTGTGCATCTGCCGCAAACTTGGAGGCGGATTGCAAATTTCAAGCTGGCCGACCACAAGCTGAGACTTGTTCAGCGATCAGGCGGTGTGGCGCTCAAGCTTAGAAGCGAGTGCGATGTGCGACCTTGGCGGGCGTGGTGCTGGATGCAGAAGGTTCTTCAGAAGTTTGGGTACTATAGCAGAGCAATGCGGTCAGCAGAGTCGAAGGAAGGGGCAAGATTTGAGGTATATTACATTTCGCTAGCGATGAGCACACGCGAATATTACGAACAGATAAAGTGATGGAGTGTCTAGGGGGTGTGCTGACTTGGAAATCAAGACGCACGTTCTCGGGCTATATCATGTCGGATGCCAGCAATCACTTGCGTTGACGCTTATTTGCTGCATTGTGAGGCTGCTTCTTTCGTTTCGAGGAATTGGAGTGGGAGGGATCGCTCAAAGCAGATGATACATACCCGTTGACCTCTTTGTCGAGCTTGATATACTCCTCTGCCGCATCCTTGCCACCGCGGTTGAGCAAAAAGTCCATGTAGAACTGGGACAGCTTCTTGGAAGCATCGGGCGACAATCGTCCTTTCGTGCGTACCAGCTCGTACACTGCCTTCACTCGGTTATGAGCCTCTTCTTGATCGGATGCAGGCTGATCAACCTCGAACTGGAGATACGTATACCAAAAGTCCTTCGAGTCTAAGAAGTTTTGGTGCTTGTCCTTGAAAGCCTGACGAGCCTCTTCAGCCGCGCCCTTACACTGCCACAGGATACGTGCTTGCTCTGCAACCAGGACGCCGGCAATCTGGCTGCTGCGCTGTCCGATGTATTCCTCAAGAGTCTTGACGGCGTCGTCATTGCCACTGTGCCTGCGCACAACGCCAGCAAGAGACATGATGGTCTCTACGTGGTTGGGGGCCTGCTCAAGCATAGATGTGTGGATCTCTTGAGCGATTGAAATGCGGCCAAGCTTTTCCTCAAAGCGTGCCCAATTCAGGCGAATGGTGGGAGCCTCGATAGGCACGAAGATAGAACTCGCACGCATATAAATGATACGCGTGTTTTCGTCCTTGCCTTGCGAAAACATCCATCGAGCGTAACGTAGCCAAAACTCGTCGTAAAGCGCGCAAGCAACTAAGCAACGCTCGTACAGAAAGCAAGTACGCTCAAAGTCGCCTTGCTTCTCCTCAAAGTCGAGATACTTGCGCCAATTCTCAAGTTCGGCCTCTTCAAGCTCTGTAACATGGAAATAAGCACGCTTGATGGCCTGCTCGTAGTTCCAGCGCTCATGAACGTCCTGTTGTGTGCGCGAGTACGCTTCGTAGTAGTATTCGTGGATCTTCTGGCGTAGCGATCGCTCGAGCTCAAGAGGCGCCTTTTCAGGCAGTCCTTGGTTCTCGAGCTGCAATGCGTTCTTAATTGTGTCGAGCGTCTCGGGTTCGGCGAGATCTTCGATGGGTCGGGTACCGATCAGGGTAGCGAACTTCTCAAAATATCGAGCGAACTGATAGATGGGCATGGATACCACGCGGCTGTAGATCTTGGTAGCATTTGCCGGCTCTTGTACACGTTCCTCGAATTCGATGTACTTGTCCCAGAAAGGATGGCTCTGGAAATCTAAACCGACGAAGTGGGCTCCTCGCTCAAACAGCCTGAGTTGTCAGCATCATTCCATTGCATTGGAGGGGAAGAAGGTAAAAAGAAAAGGGCGGGAAGGGGCGAGCTTGCGGAGTGGATGCACAATCCTCAGCATGAACCAGACCGTCGACTGACTGACTCCCAACATGGCAGAGATACGCAATGAAGCTGACGCAGTGCAACAGTACTGTGAGGGACGAAGCGACGCAAGGAGCGGTTGGCAGCGGCGCCGAATCAGATCTGAAAGCGCATCGCCAACTCGCAACGTATTTGCTGCTGGCTAAGGGCTGATTTGAGTCTCAGAACCGAGGAAGAAAGGCAAAACTTACTCTCTGATGATATCGTTATCGTGACATGTGTCCATTTTGAAGGTGCAGTAGTTAGCCCAAAGGTCTACAGAGGTCGTCACGGCGCATACACCGCGCTCGTAAACCATCTCTGCAGTCTCTGTGCCTCCTATCGCGAATTCGAGATCGGCGTACTTTTTCCAGTATCCAAAGAACAGAGGAAACTTCTGGAGGAAGCAATCGTACACGTTGCGTACAAGTTCAATCGCTGAAGGACTCGAGTTACGGGTAACGCCTCCTTCAAGCTCAGAGGCGCGGGTGACAAGCGCCTCCCACCGATCGAATTCATCCTCATTCTCGACCTTCGTATCCTTAGTACTCGCTCACATTGGGGTGTTGGATCAGACTCACTGCTGCGGCGAGGAGCTTTCGGATCTCAGGTGCGGCCTCGTCGCCTGTGTACTCGATATGCGCGATAGCGCCGCGCCCAGTAGGCAACATCTTAACGCAAAAGACACCGATTCTCAGAGACGACTTCGATGTGATGCTCGAGCAGAGGCGCGTGCGACGGGCTGAGTTGAGGGAGGACGATGGGGGGGGGGGGTTGGTGGTGCAGAGCTGGCGAGACCGTGGTGAACCAAGGATCGGAAGCTCTCGAGCGGAGCTGCGGGATCCACTCTTTTAGAAGGAGCCGCATGCTAGCCTCACACGTGACGTGATGCCTGCGTAGGTACAGCGTCTCGATGCATTGCGCGTCATTGCTGCACTCTGGTACGAAGCAGAAGTAAACAGTAGAGGGAACTTGAGGAACGATATATTGAGCCTTATCTAAAGAAGCATCGTATGTTACAGTCCCCTTAAATCCGTCCATAACGAAAGCCTAGCCTCAACAATACAACATGTGTATTAGCAACATAAGATTCATTGGTAATATGTGGTAAGTCTAAGTATATAACATAATTCGGTGACTGGACCCGCCCAAGCACCGAGAGAATGGTGCTGCAAAGGTATTGATGCCCCCCTCACTTGAGGGATCGGTTAAAACAAAAGACGTAGTAGAGGGCGAAATGAGAATCATGCGGTCGACCGTCACGCTGTAATAAGATCATCTGAAGGATCAAGTTCTTGTAGAAGTTATAGTGGAAGGGACGCCAGAGCTGTTGCTGACCATAGCACGGAATCAGGTCGCCGATGGGGATGGTGGAGCCGTGATCGTACGCTGATCGTCATCATCCGCATCGAGCTGCTGCTGATAAGCGATGTCTGGGCCGAAAGACTGAGCGCCATGCTGATCGTTTCCGAGACTGTATGCATAGGTATGATAGTGGAGGCCTGGCACTTGATGGCCATGAAGGTTGGCAAAGACTGGCTGGGTTACTGTGGGGAAGACATTTTCCTTGTTGTCACACTGAAAAGGATCATTGAAAGATTTGTACATGCCAAAAGTAGGCAATGGTGATGGCGAAGCTTGGCCACCAAAGCCCGCAGTGAGGTAGTTGAAGTTAGATGATGGCTGAGTGAAGGACACTTCCTCATCCTGGAAGACGTCAAACGCTCGTTTGCGCTTGGGAGCGCGTTCGCCAATGCTAAAGTCCAGGCCCGAGCAAACACGCGTGTCGTCGTACTGACATGCTTGGAATGGAAACACAGGAGCGCGGATGCCCGATCGGGCGCGACGAGCAGCATTCGGATCCATGTTTGCAAGTGCAGGTCGCGACAGTGCAGCGCGGGGACTCTCACTTTTGATCTCAACCTCATCCTCGTCGTCGAAGATAGAGCTTGAGATACGTCGTTGTCGCTTGAACGATCCGTGGGGTGTGAAAATCAATTCGGTAGCTTCTACGTCTTGCGAGTTGAGCTCAAGCTGTTCGACAACTGAATGGTCTTTCTTCTGGTTCCGCTTGCGTCGCATTTCTGGAGTCGCCGAGTCGAAGATGTCCATGCCCGGCCAGTAGACACCTTTCAGCTTCGTGCTTTCGCTGACAGCCATGGCGTCATCAGTAACACTGGGTAGGTCATCGTCGATAGCACATGTGTCTGCGGCAGTATGTTGGTAACGCCTTGGTCGCTCTGCCGGATCAGAGTATTCGCTCGACGTCTCGTAATCGGGATGGGTGAAGCTGCGCGAGGTGCCACGAGACCCTGGCGCCCAGTACTGTAGGTGAGGTGCAAGTACCCTGTGGCGTAATACAGGACCGGGATGCAGTGTAGGTGTGGAAGTGCCCGAGTCTGACTCCACTTTGATCGTTTGTTGTTCTGAAAGGCGTGGGTCAAGAAGTCCACTGACTGCAGCACGACGACTAGGACGAGGAGCTGGAGATTCAACTCTAAGAGCGGGACTTGGACGGACTGCGGTGAAAGCAAGGTTAGTACGACGTCTAAGAAAGATTTAGGAAGATCAGGAAGAATTATACCAGCGGATCTGGTACGCGTGCGACGCTTGTCCTTCTGGTTCATCCGATCTGACATGAGCTCTTCAACATTCCACTCGGCGTACCACAGGTCGTAGGCGTCGATGATACGGCGAGACTCTTCTTCATGAGTCGAGCGGACCTTAACCTTATAGTAGTGGGACAGGTGACCCTTGCTGGCAATGTGTGTGAGTAGGTGAGATACATCGCTGAACTTTGGCTTCCTGGGGCAGATGTTGCAAAGCAGTGGGATGTTGCTGGACGCCATTGCAGCGTCATGCAACAAAGAAACGTGCCAGTAAGGAGCGTGAGGGGTAGAGTGGAATGCAAGATGAAAGGACTATGCTTGCAACGCGATGGTGTGCAAAAGAAAGACACGAAAGGAGCGTGTTGAGGGTGAAGCAGGAAGTGTGGTGGCAGCAGGAAGCCTGCCTGGAAGCGTGTGTATCTGTGCACACGAGCGGCTACCGATCACGGCAGCGTCATGGCTGTCGCTTGCTGCAAGAAGAGAGGAGAAGGAGACACGCATGGTTTCTCCTAGGCTGTTGCCGAAGAAATCTGTTGTGCAGGTTTGGCAGCTAGAGCACGTGGCGGAAACCTAGCTATGGCCCAAACAGGCAGCACAGTTGCTCTTCTCTGGCTTTGTATCTCACGCCTCATCGACAGAAAGCGCGAGGTATTAGATAGCGAGAGAGTAAAGATCGAGGGGTGACAAGGTGTCGATCACCCACGTGTGGACTGATCTCCATGGGCTGCGCGGGGCGTCAATCTCAACATGGTCATCACTCACGCTGTGGAAACAAGGACTGCAAGCTAACAACGAACGCGTACAGCTTACCCTTCACATGGATACCTGATGAACCAAATTTGTACTCATTTGCCCAAGCACCGCTTCGTCACAGACCGGGGCATGCAGCTGCTCTTGCGTTAGTATCTTTCTTGAAGAAGACTTTACAGTGTGTGTGCTTACTATACAGGGTCTACTTCTTGCAGTCCTGGGTATTTCAACAAGCTGAGACCAGCGATGCCAAAGACCGTGTGAAAAACATCCACCATGTCTCCGGGCCGGTCAGCTAAGCCTCCAAGTTCAGGATCCTGCTTTGTTCAGCGCGGCACATATAGCAATGTTTGTAGATCTGACCTGGCACTGCAGAATGAACTGCGTCAACTTCTCACCGTCAATCCAGTGGAGCTTGTTCAGCATAGCCATGCTGCTCATTACCCACCAGCTGTAGCAGACGTCCTCCTTCTTCTCCGGTCTGCCATTCAAACCACCATTCTTAAGTTGACGTTCGCTGAGCCAAGCTCCCAGTTTCTCTTGATCTACCAAATCGAGCCTCCCTGCAATGGTCAATGCACCAACACAAGTAAATACCTGACCCGAGTGAGACTCAGCACCGGGCATGGTGCCATAACCACCATCAAAGTTGGCGCATGAATGGACATGCTGGACCGCCTTCTCTACGTCGATCAGACTGAGTAGTCCCATCAGAGACAAGGCGTTCAATGCGCCATAGAGGAAGCGCGTATCCTGTTCGCCCCATTCGTCCCCTGCAAAAGTACCCGTCTCAGGATCTTGGAGATCGGCAATGACTGAGGATCATAAGTATGCCACCCAAGGTCCAGTTTCAGGGAAAACGCACATTTACCGACCTTCTGCCGCCCGTTCTCGATACGGGCCTCGAAGTCTTCGAACGCATCGAGGGTTGCTAAGATTTGCACAGCACTGACCGTATATAGCATATGAGCATCGTGTCCCGGAGCAGCGCCGAAACCGCCGTTCTTGTGCAGACATGCACATACGAAGTCCAAGACCTCATTGCGCGGAAGGGCATCTGGCTGTCCCAGCAAGTGCAATGCAGTCAGTCCCCAATAGAGGCCATTGAGGCGCAGGTGCTCTGTGAGCCAGTACTCGAGCTCGTCTTTGCGCTGGAGCGGGTCAGCGCGACGATCATTCGGTGGTAACGTGCGACTTGATTCAAATGGCACGCACCGTGTCGAGACTCTGTATGTAACGAACGTGTTTGTCCACGAAGAGCTGCATCTCGGCGGGCATGCTGCCTAGCCCCGCTCGACCCGGACCAGATACCAGCGACATGGCGGGCGGTGGTTTGGAAAGTTTGAAGTCGATGGTGTGGAGAAGGCTAGTTTCGACGCGTCCGCCATACGCTGGCGACCCTTGCAAGATGGTCCGCTTGGCGCAGCTCTTGAACACGATGAAGCTTGCTCTGCAACAGCCCAAGCAGCGGATGCATCGTCTTGAGATGGTGCGCAACAGCGCCCGCACACCGCTTGTTGGGTCTGCAAAGCTTGCAAAACCGATGCTGGCAGCGAGAGAGCTGCACGCCCCGCAACATCCGCGGATGCCGGAGTAGGGCTGCACAGCGCTGGACGCAGTATTATTTATTTGCGAGTTCGTAAGTTTGCAGGGCCGTGCGCACCATTCAGGTACGGCCGCGAATCGATGCAGCCGCCGTCTCTCCTGCCTTTTGCAGTGCGCGGTTCGGGCTCGCGCTGAGACGAGACGAGAGGAATTCCCGGCCAAGGTCCGTTGCACCGTGTCTGTTCGTCGATAGGCGCTGAGCGAGTCTTCTGGCACGCTGTCTCTCTGCATCTCCCCTCGTGACGCAGCGCCCCTCGAACCTCTCTCCGTACCCTGCCTCCGCAACGGGCGACTAAACGACAGTAGTCAGGGCCGCACGTTTGCTGAGCCCCAAAATAGCTCCACCCACCGAGCGAACCACTGCCCGTACCAGACCAGAGCAGCGCGACCAGCCCGCTATCGAATTGGTGTGCGCAGGCCAAAGTAACCGCTCTGCCCGCAGACATTGCGCCCAGCCAGCCTCGCGCCTGCACCTGTCTTTGTCCCCTTGAGCTGCCCTTGTCTTGTTTGACGCTGCGACTGCGACTGCAACTGCGATTGCAGGGTGCGAAGCGAAGTGGGTAAGTGAATGCATGGACGCCAGCGAGCAGCCCTCGCTGGGCTTTGTTCCACTGTTGTGGCCGGCTCAATGTTGTACAACATGTCGCCCGTAGCGCTGCCGGCCCCTTTCACGCTCCGCAACCACACGCTGACCAGGTAGCTCAGGCTGTCGCTTGCTGTCCGAGCCGACTGCGACTGCGACCACGACGACGTCCACCGTCTGACACCGTGCGTACTGTGTAGAGCAGCGCGAAGCAGAGCAGAGCAGAGCAGAGGCTGCTGCTGCAGGTCGCACGCGCGCCGCCCCCGGGAGCTGCATACCACGCGGGCCTGCATTCGAGCCTCCTCACCCCGTAGTCTCGAGTCGTCGCCGCAGACGTATCGGTGCACACCTGCAGACCGCGCTGGCCAGGGGACACGACAACTCCCCCAGGGCTCTCAAGGTTCGTACCACCTTCCGCGCCCTTTATCCCGCTGCACCTTGCCAGCTGCCTCGCCATGTCCCGCACTCGCTGACAACATGGGCAGCAAACATAGACGCGTAGATAGCGCAACCGTCCCCCATCGGGTTCCCGCGCCTGCCGCGACCCATGTATCGTACTCACTGAGGCCCTCCGCACCCCACCCGCCTGCGACACTACCCTCTCGAGACCGTCCTCGCGCCCGCCCGTACTTTGAGGCCATCTGTGAAGACCGCCCCCTCGCTGAGGTACCTCGCCCACGAGCCGCCGCCGGCACCCCCGTACAGTACTCTACACGAGTAGCGCTAAGCCGACAGTAGCACCACCATCGCAAGCAGCACCAGCCGCGTAAACAGGTCCGCAAGATGCCCAAGTCGTCCACCCTGTCGCTGGCCATGCGGTCCAAGCCAGCAGGAAAGGAGAACAGCAACGCTCCCATGAGCCCCCAGAGCCCTCGGTCACCAAGCATACCAGAGTTCGCATCACCAAACGCCCCATTCCACAACATGCCCGAATCTCCTGCCTCACCCAAGCCACGGAAAGACTCGAAGAACATCTTTTCCAACTTCTCTGCCACAAAGTCTTCGTCGCGCTTGAATACACAAGAGAGTTTGAACCGGCAATACGCCAACCAGCAGCCCTCACCAACATTATATGCCAATGGCAGGGGCGGTTCTTCGACCCCAGATCTGAGCCGCCCCGTTCGAACACCCAACTCTGACGGTGAGTCTGCTTCGCCAACGGGGGTCTTCGGGACGCTGACATGCACAGATAACCGCTCAGAGATACTTGGTCTCGATCAACGCACAGGTTCTGGCAAGTCGAACGAGCCAGATGCCCACGTCGACACGGCAAAGTCAAAGGGAACAAAGAGTAAGAAGCAGGGTACTCTCTTCCGGTCCAAGTCTATCAAGGGAGACGAGACCACGGCGTCTCGCGGCAAGCTTAACAAAGCCCCTCCACCCCAACTCTCGCCAGATCCAAATGCGACCTGGACGACAAACGGTGAAAACACGCCGCTCAAGGCACCACCCATGGACAAGGGAAAGACATGGAGCAACAAGTCTTCGTTCGGAAAGCTCAGAACACATTCCGCCGACCGACACGACACGACTCAACTAACACACCGCGAAGGCGACAACGGTCCAGCTGGTCCCAGACGCGACAAGAGCGAGCAGAATTCCTTACAGTCTAGTTCATACAACGATAACAAGGGTGCATCTCTAATGTCAAGTCTTGGCTCTGGTGCCCGCAAGATGGGAGACAAGATGGACTCGGCTCGCAAGGGGATATTCGGCAAGCTGGGACGCAGTCACAGCAACCACGAAAGCCCTACGCATGTATCAAATGAGCCCTATGTCTACAAGGTCATCCACACACCTCTCATCGAACAGACACGATTGACCAGGATATCGTCAAGGCTGGAACAGTCTCGTGACAAGACGGAATTCTGGATGCCAGCATTGCCATGGCGTTGTATAGACTATCTCAACATGCGGGGTTGCGAGGAAGAGGGACTGTATCGCGTGCCTGGTTCTGCTCAGCAGATCAAGTATTACGAGCGAAAGTTCGACCAAGGTAAGTCTCAAGTTCACTAAACGCAAGCTCACACACTTACGTCTTATAGACCGCGACATCGATCTCATCTCTGATGACAACCTCAACGACCCCAACGTTATCGGATCACTTTTCAAGAACTGGCTACGTCAATTGCCCGACGAGATCTTCCCCAAAGCAATACAACACCGCATCCAGCAAGAATGCCAGGGCGCCAAAACTACGCCTCAGATGCTGAAGGACGAGCTGTCCAGGCTGCCGCCATTCAACTACTACCTACTCTTCGCCATTACCTGCCACATCAGCCTCTTGCACTCTTGTTCAGAGTTCAACAAGATGAACTACAACAACTTGTGCATCTGCTTTCAGCCAGCTATCAAAATCGATGCCTTCTGCTTCCAGTTCCTCATTCTCGACTGGCGCAACTGCTGGCAGGGTTGCTGGACCGAAAAGGAATACCTTGCCGAGGAGCTCGCTTACCTGAGTTCTCTGGAAAACGACAACTCAGAGCGACCGCCACCTCCAGCCAGTCGGAATGGCCATTCGCAGCCGTCCGGTAGGAGCAAGAGCTCCCATGCATCCCCTAACATTGCTCAACCGCGCAAGTCTACTTCAACACGAAGCAACTCAGGCGATCAAAGCAAGCCCTCTGCTCGCGCCCAGTCGGCAGATAGGAATGGACGCGCCACGCCGCCCGTCCTTCCCCCAAGGGATACAGAAGTGCCACCACAATCGGCGCCACGTCCACGCGCTGAGCACCGTGAGTATGACTCTTTAGCAGAAAGAGCTACAACCACTTCCGATGGACTCAACATCCGCGGCACCCCCTCGCGCCCACCGGCTTCGGTCAGCGCAAGAGATTCGGTCGACGAAGACGATGGGGCCAGGCCGCCAGATGTACTGCACAGCCGTGGACCTTCGGACACACAATTTCGTTTGGACTTGAGCAACCCACCCGGCTCACCTTTTAATATCAAATTTTAATGGGGACATGGAAGCTTGGCGAATTATCGCACGCGCATGGGACGGCGACAAAATGGTGGTTGAATCTGGACTTGAAGTTTCGCATTTTCTGTTAGTTTGAAAAGTGCCACGAGGTTCGCGATACCCATGCACCAATCTTTTTGGACTCGTGGCAGCTGATCTTTGGTTGTGTGTTTGTATCTTCGTATCAGCGGTGGAGTTGGGCCATATTTCTATTAGCCGCGAGTTTCTTGCATTCTGACAACGTGCTGCATCGAGGCGTTCTTCTGGTCAGCGAGGAGCTAGCATCTGGGGCAGGTGGAGGAGTTCAGAGGTTAATGTACGATATGCAGAGGCAGGGCGGTGAACAACAATGAAACAATCCTACGGGCGTGAACAAGTTTTGCTGCGGTTGAGGCTCGAATGCAGTCTAGCTGCCCGGGTGTTGATTGGACACTGACTCCCCCATGGAGTTGTTGAGCGGAGCCCCATACGAATGACGTCGGTTGCCAATGCGGCTCTGGTTCTAGGTCGCGACCACCCGCAGTGCCGATCGCACACGCCCGCGTCTGTTTCTCTGCTGCTTCCCTCTCCATACCCAGAGGGCAACTGACCCTCAGCAGTCGCTTGTAGAGGCTGTCACTTCCATTCGTTCTCTACAGATCGATTCATCTCTCCTCTATACCATCTCCAAACCTGCAGATCCGCACCGATTGCTTCCACTGGAACTATCTTTACACCTCCATATTGTTTACTAGCTCTCACGCGTACGCCTACTGCAAATTCGTTCCCTAGCAGCAAGCTCACTGTCACCAGAATACCTCACCAATCATGTCTCAACCACAAGGCTCGCAACAAGCCGTGTACCTGCTGCCATTGACCGATGCTGGTGCACCTGACGTCCCTGGAACCTACATCTACCTCCCACCCCCTACCGAGCCTGCATACTGCGTTCGCTTCCAGATTCAAGGTACCAGCTCGATATGTCGCCAAGGCAGCCTTTGGGTGAACATCCCAGCAAAGGGTGACAAGTTCAGCCGAGGGCAGTACCGCGAATACAAGTGAGTTCGAGTCGTGCAGCACTTGGATTTGAAAGCTAATGGCATCTGCAGATTGAAGCCTGATTTCAACGGGATCACCGAGATCGATGTCCCTATCTACGAGGCCAATGCCTACTCTTTCTACACCACCTACACACCACTGCCTGAGTGGTCTTTCACAGATACTGCTTCGCCGGAGCCCACACGAACTGAGACCTACTACATCGATGTGTGTCCCAAACTTACCCTGCAAGGACAGCAGCTACCTATCGAGGCTGTCTCGCTGTTCTCTTGTCTCTCGAAATTCATGGGTGAATACCCCACGGACTGGGACAATCACCTTCGAGGCATCAGCCAGCGTGGCTACAACATGGTGCACTTCACCCCACTCATGATCCGTGGAGTTTCGAATTCACCATACAGTATCTATGATCAGCTCGCCTTCGACTCAGCCATCTTTCCCAATGGCGAGAAAGATATTGCTCAAATGGTTGAGAAGATGCAGTCGGAGTACAACCTTCTTAGCATGACGGATGTCGTTTGGAACCATACAGCCAACAACAGCAAATGGCTTGAGGGTCACCCTGAGGCGGGATACAACGTTGAAACAGCACCATGGCTGGAATCGGCATTGGCACTTGACACCGCACTCCTCAACTTCAGCAAAGAGCTCAAGTCGCACGGTTTACCTACCAAGTTCAAGACCGTAGACGATCTCCTGAAGGTCATGGAGATCGTCAAGACCAAGGTCATCAGCGACATTAAACTGTGGGAGTACTACATTATCGACGCAGAGAAGAGCGCCAATGCCGTCTTTGAGAAATGGGTTGCTGGTCAGGCCAAGTTCATCGATGACAGCTTTAGTGAGGCTGGTCTCCGCGGCCTTGATGCCGTGAAGAACTGGCCTTTAAAGCAAAAAGCAGATTGGTTGGTCGAACACGCGCTTCAGGGCGGTGATCGAATGGGCGAGCGCTTCCGTCGCCGCATCGATCCTGCAGTAGGCGCCAGTCTGCTCTGCGCTTTATTTGGACGTCATGACAGTCGCACCGGCGCAACACCCGATGAGAAGGCCGCTCGCGATGCCATTACCAGCATCTGTAATGAGGTCAACCTTCCCTTCTACCGCGAATTCGACAGTGACAAGGCGGAGATCATGGAACAACTCTTCAATCGCATCAAGTACGTGCGCTTAGATGACCACGGCCCAAAGCTGGGCGAGGTCACTGAGGCCAACCCGCTCATCGAGCCTTACTTCACCCGCCTGCCGTTAAACGAGACGACCAAGAAGCACAACCCAGACGCGCTTGCATTGGTCAACAACGGTTGGGTATGGGCTGCCGATGCCATGAGAGACAATGCGGGGCCGAAGTCACGAGCATACTTGCGGAGAGAAGTCATTGTTTGGGGCGACTGTGTCAAGCTACGATATGGCAGTGGGCCCGAGGACAACCCATTTTTGTGGGAACACATGGCGAAGTACACCCGCTTGATGGCAAAGTACTTCCAGGGTTTCCGCATTGACAACTGTCACTCCACGCCTATTCATCTTGCTGAATACATGCTTGACCAAGCGCGCGAAGTCAACCCCAACTGCTTCGTGGTTGCGGAGTTGTTCTCTGGCTCGGAAGAGATGGACTTCAAGTTTGTTGAGCGCCTCGGCATCGCCTGCTTGATCCGTGAAGGAATGCAGGCCTGGAGTACTCAGGAATTGAGCAGGCTTGTTCATCGCCATGGTGGTGTTCCCATCGGCAGCTTTGACACGGATGAAGTTATGAATGCTGAGCTCGCTGGCGCGACCGACTCGTCTAAGCCTCGCCAAATCGTCAAGAAGATCAAGCGCAGCCCCGTTCACGCTCTCTTCATGGACTGTACACACGACAATGAGACACCTGCACAAAAGCGCGACGCCCGTGACACACTGCCCCAGGCTGCATTGGTCGCTATGTGCTCATGCGCCACCGGCAGCGTCTTCGGATACGATGAAGTGTACCCCGAGCTGATCGAACTGGTGCATGAGAAGAGGCTCTACTCCTCGAACAACTCCACTGGTGGCACAATTAAGGCACAAGCCGGCGAAGGCGGTATCGGAGGTATCCGAAAGATCATCAATGGTATCCATTACAAGATGGGTAAGGAGGAGTACGACGAAACTTACATTCACCACGACCAAGAGTACATCACTGTTCACCGTGTCAACCCTCACACCCGAAAAGGCTACTTCCTCATCGCCCATACAGCGTTCCCTGGGTATGGCAACGGCAATGGCGGCTTCGGTCAGACTAAGCTACCTGGAACTCAGGCGAAGCTTATCGGAAGCTGGAATCTGGAAGTCGACAACAGTCCCGAGACGAGAGCTCGCGTTATCGGCGACAAGACTACCCTTCGTGGACTGCCAGCCCGGACTAACGAGCTCAAGGGTGTCAAGGTCGAGGCTGTGGGCGACTCGACAACGATCACCATACCTGACAAGTTTCCCCCTGGCAGTATTGCGCTCTTCGAGACCTGGGTGCCTACCGCCGAACACGCTGATGGACTTGACAAGTTTGTTACCAGTGGTGCGCATGCAGCTTTCCGCGAGGTCAACCTGACCGACCTCAACTACATCTTGTACCGCTGTGATCCTGAAGAGCGTGATGCAACCGGCGACAGAGATGGAACATACAACGTCCCGGAGCATGGCAATCTCGTCTACGCTGGTTTACAGGGCTGGTGGAGTGTCCTCCGCGACATTGTCAACGACAACAACCTTGGCCACCCGCTTTGCAACCACCTCCGTGAAGGCCAATGGGCACTTGACTACTGCGTTGGCCGACTGGAGCGTATCTCGGAGAAGGACACGTACCACCGAATCAAGGGCCCGGCCAAGTGGTTGAAAGACAGATGCGACGCTATTCGAAAATTGCCCAACTTCTTGCTTCCTCGATACTTCGCCCTCGTCATCCAGACTGCATACAACGCTGCGGTCGATCGTGCCATTGAGCTTATGGGTGAGAATGTCCGCAATGGTCAGCAATTCCTCAAGAGTCTGGCGCTTGTCAGTATCCAGGTCACTGGTTACATGAACAGCGCTTCGCTCTGGCCAGACAAGTCGGTGCCCAGTATGGCCGCCGGTCTGCCCCACTTTGCCTATGACTGGGCTCGTTGTTGGGGTCGTGACATTACCATCTCTGCCCGAGGCCTTTACATGGGTACCGGACGGTACGAAGACGCGAAAGAGCACATCTTGGCTTTTGCCAGCGTGCTCAAACACGGCATGGTCCCCAACCTCCTGAGCGGTGGCAAGCTTCCTCGTTACAATTCTCGGGACTCGGTATGGTGGTTCCTCCAAAACATCCAGGATTACACCAAGATTGTTCCAGATGGTATAAACCTGCTTCAAGCGAAGGCGAAGAGACGTTTCCTGCCCTACGATGATACATGGTTCCCACACGATGACAAGCGAGCTTACTCTGTCTCTTCCACCATCGAAGACGTCATTCAGGAGGCGCTGCAACGTCACGCTTCTGGGATGGAATTCCGTGAATATGATGCTGGGCCCAACATCGACAGCCAGATGAAATCCGAAGGATTTGACATCAAGATCTGGACTGACTTCGAGACCGGCTTGATCTTCGGCGGTAACCAGTTCAATTGCGGCACCTGGATGGACAAGATGGGCGAGAGTGAAAAGGCCGGCAGCAAGGGTGTCCCTGGCACACCCCGCGATGGTGCGCCGGTTGAAATCATCGGTATGCTCTACAGCACTGTCCGCTGGTGTGCAGATCTCTACGCAAGTGGCGACTTCAAGTACGAGGGTGTCACATTGCCTGATGGCAAGAATACCATCACCTACAAGGAGTGGGCGGACAAGATCAAGGCCAACTTCGAGCGCACTTTCTACGTCCCACGCACACCGGCTGAAGACAGCGACTACGATGTCAACCCTAACATCATCAACCGTCGCGGTATCTACAAAGACTTGTACAGGTCCGGAAAGGAGTACGAGGATTACCAGTTGCGCCCCAATTTCCCTGTTGCGATGTCCGTGGCGCCGGATCTCTTCGACCCCGAACACGCTTTGTACGCTCTGCAGATGGCCGATCGCATCTTGTTGGGCCCTCAGGGTATGAAGACGCTCGACCCGAGCGATCTGAACTACCGTGGTTACTACATCAACAGCGAGGACTCGACCGACTTCCACACGTCGAAGGGACGCAATTACCACCAGGGTCCTGAATGGGTTTGGCCGACCGGTTTCTTCCTTCGCGCTATGCTCAAGTTCGATCTTAAGCGGCGCAAGAACGCCGAGGAGCGCGTCGAGAGTTACCAACAGGTCACTCGTCGTCTGGCTGGCTGCATGAAGGCTATTCAGGAGAGCCCGTGGGCTGGTCTTACAGAGCTGACGCAGAAGGATGGAGACTTCTGCGGCGACTCGTGTCCCACTCAGTCTTGGTCAGCTAGTTGCATCATCGACTTGTTCCAGGACGCGAGAGAATACGAGCTTAAGGAGTCGTCGGCGTAGAGTTGTGGATTGCATAGGATCGGTGTTGTACGAGTGAAGATATCCACCCTTGTACCTAATAGTTGAAGATTTTGCTAGTCACAGTCCAGCTCCATCTGATTTCGTAACCTGCGCGTGACGCTTCGCATGAGTTCAAATTGCAGCGGATCACCGACTCTATGTACGCATACACACAGATCCAAGCTTGTGGAAGCTACATTCCCACTGCTGCCTACGACAAACGACAAGTAGTCGATGCTGCATTTGACGCATCCATGCCCTCCAGCCCCATGACAGCCCTCCAACTCTACCAACTACCGAGTCTCATCGTACCTGTTAGTGAAGTCTGGGTCCTGACGGTGTTCGCGATTAACAACGATCCAGATACAAACATCGCAGCCACCATTTCAACTCGTAGCGACCGCCGAATCTCGTCGCTGCCCGAGCCATGGCCGTGTGGACGATGCAGAGGTTGATGTTGATGTTGACGCAGACGCAGACGAGGAGGATACCGTGGACGGGGGCGAGTATACACAGTTATAGCTCAGACCGCGGTAGCGGCGGGTTGAAGTCGATGCGGTGCCGAGAAGCATCGGGGCGGGTGCGTGGGGGAGTTCGAGGAGGTCGAGAGGGCGCATTGTAGGGTGAGTGTTTGTGGTGGTGGGTTGGATGTGTGAAGGGCGTGCGTGGGTATGTGTGTGTGTGTGGGCTGTGGGTTGGGATGGGAGTGGAGAGAGGGTGTTATATAAGTGTTGGGTTGCTTGGGTGTTGGGTTGATTTGTATTGGATGGGATTGCGAAGGGGGAGTGTGGTTGTGAAGTAGAGATGTTCATTGTGCTGTATGGCTTCGTGGTGCAGGTGCTGCTGGATAGGCGCTGTGGGTGTGAGAGGACAATACTAAGGTTGATGGGCTGGGCTGGGATGGTAGAGAGGACGATGGACAAAGAATGCCCTTGCCGATGCCATGGTGAATGGACTGGAGTACTGCTGGGGGATGTTCAGGTGGGATGTAAACGTGTGATGAGTTTAGTGTCATTGCGTTGCAGTGGTTGTGAGACGATGTCAAGAAGCGGCTGGAGCATGACAGGAAACGTATGGCATGCTATGAGCTTTGAATTGATTCTGTCTGCAGACTTTGGCTCTGCCTTGATGCAGCTTCAAAGGTCGCTTGACCTGTCACAGGCAATGCTAGATGTTGGTAGCGAGCAGCTGGTGCTTAGTGAAGGGCTACCCTTTTGCATCGAATGTGGGACTGGCAAGACAACGATATAGTTACGCAGCTGCATGCTCATCTGCGTAAACGGCTTACCATTGTTCTGCAGAGGTACTTGTAAGAGGAATGGCGCCCGCGCGGCAGGGATGTTGGACCAGAAGCTGTTCCCACGCGACCCCACCATGACCCTGCAGATGATTGGCAGCCTTGTCTACAACATCTTCCTGTCGCCCATCTACTTCCTCCACCCCATACTCGTCCGATTGTGCAAGGGACTCACGTACACGCCGAAAAAGGAAATGCCGCCGCCGAAATTCTACCACGACGATGAGGCCTGGAAGGACATCGAGCCGCTCCCGCAGGATGACGGCGGGATGCACCCACTTGCGGCCATTGCATACACCGAGGAGTACAGCGAGGCAATGGGTTATTTGCGCGCCGTCATGGCGAACAACGAGTTCAGCGAGCGCGTGCTGGGCCTCACAGAGCACATCATCAACATGAACCCGGCCCACTATACCGTCTGGTGAGTCGCGACGCTGCGTCGAGGACATGAACATGGACTGACGATGCGCAGGCTGTACCGCTCCAAGACGATCGCAGAGCTTGGAAAGCCTCTACAAGACGAGATCGCATGGCTCAACCCGACCGCCCTCAGACACCTCAAGAACTACCAGATCTGGCACCACCGACAGACCATCATCGATGCCTTGGGCTCGCCCGACGGAGAGGCCGACTTCGTCGCTCAGATGCTCGAGAAGGACGAGAAGAACTACCACGTCTGGAGCTATAGGCAGTGGTTGGTCAAGCGCTTTGATCTGTTCGACAAGCCTGAGGAGCTTCAATGGACCGAGAGCATGATCGAGTCTGACGTCAGGAACAACTCGGCCTGGAATCACCGCTACTATCTCGTTATTGGCGGTCGCGAGGGAAAAGCGCCTAGTGAGGCTGTCACTCAGCGTGAGATCGAGTATGTCATCTGTGCTATCCCCACTGCGTCCTGTGCTAATGCAAGTCTAGTTACACCAAAGAGGCCATCCGCAAAGCACCACAAAACCAGAGCCCATGGAATTACCTGGCCGGTATTCTGCGTGTTGCTCAGCTGCCAAAGTCTACTGTGAAGAGCTTTGCGTCTGAGTTTGCCGACATCGAGGCACCTGATCATGTTTACTCTAGCCATGCACTTGACCTGTTAGCTGACATCTTCGCCGAAGAGGAGAATAACAAGGGGTCAGCAGAGAAAGCTTTGGACCTGCTAGCGACTAGATACGACCCTATCAGGGCGAACTACTGGAACTACAGGAAAAGCCTGCTGAGCCAGCCAGAAGTTGCAGCTTGAGTCCTGTGTTGGCATGCAAGAGCGAGCCTGCTGCACGCGAATGCTCCCGCGGGAAGAAGATTAGAACCGCGGATCGTCGTGCGATAAGAGCACGTTGCTGCAACCACTTGTCCGGTTGGGGTCCCGGATCCAGGCGAGCTCCAGGTGCACACTGACACGCACACGTGCGGCTCCGCATGATCTGCAACACTGTGCACACGCCAACCTCTGCAGGACCTCCTGCCTGTAACAAACGCACTGTTCCTCATGGGCCAGCCTGGATCGCGATGCGATTGTGGACGTGCGGCTGCCATTAAGGCTTGCCATTGTGATCCTCAATGACGCTAGACCCCGCAAGCCATCGACGATACCCCAGATTCCTGTTGACCGCTCCGAATTTTCTCGAACAACTGGACCAACCTTCTTTTTACACGCAAGCGCTGATGCAACGCGGTGCTATGATAGGACATGACGCGCCAAGCTACTGCGCTCTCTCCTGGCATAATGTCCCGAATTAGCTCCGCCGTTGATAGCCGCTTTAGGGAACAGAATCCACCGGTAGTGTACCCGTAGAACGGGGTCTCTTCTTGTGTCATGCTCGGTCACACTCTAGCGGCTCAAGCCTTATCGAGAATCTATAGGGTAATTTCTGGAAGTTATAGGGTAATCGCCAAAACCATTGCGGTATTCACCCAAACTATCCCCGACGGGAAACTTGACCTCGACGGGATTGTGCGGAGCTGATAAGCATTGTTTTGGAGGTGGTTGGATCGACTATCTATATTTACGCCGCCAGGTGTTGCTATCAATTGGACTCATCACAGGTGCTCTTATCAAGTCGTCTTCGCATTTGAGTTCTATCCCGTCTACTACTGTCCCCTTCCTGTTCATCATCATGTCTTTCCTTCAGCTCAACCACCACCCCAACATGGCAGCTAAGAACAACACCACATCCCAAGAACAGTCCAATCCGTGGGTTGAGACGCCCCTGAGGGAATCTTACGCGCTCTCTGAAGCAGCGGGATGGTACGGTCACACTTCTCCTATGCTCCCTTCTACATGACGTTGCAGTGATATCCGTTCTTTGATATGTAAGGGGAATTCTAAATCGTAGAAGCAGAATCTTCCTCAAGCTGGAGAATCTACAGCCTTCCGGATCCTTCAAGTCACGGTAAGTTCCTCATCAACAAAGCTCCACTAGACCCGTTATCTAACGATGTGGCAACAGAGGAATCGGCAACTACATCCTCCGCCGTCTTGAAGAGCTCCCCGCAGGCTCGCAACCACACATCTTCGCCTCCAGCGGCGGCAATGCAGGACTTGCTGCCGTCCACTCCGCCCGCGCCCTCAACCTCAACTGCACCGTTGTCGTCCCCACAGCCACCTCCCCCTTGATGGTCACCAAGCTACGAGCTGCCGGTGCCTACGATGTCATCTCCTACGGCGCAGCATGGCGCGACGCAGACACCTACCTGCGTGAGCACGTTATGCCCTACGTAAGTCTCGCCTCCTCACTCCCACCGTCTCACCACACTAACTCTCTCCATAGTACGAGGGCGCAACAATCTACTGCCCACCCTTCGACCACCCCGACATCTGGACCGGCAACAGCACAGTGATGCACGAGATCGCATCTCAGATGCCCGAGGGCGACGCCCCCGACGTCCTCATCTGCAGTGTCGGCGGCGGCGGCCTGATCAACGGCATCTGTCAAGCCATGGACAGCATCAACATGACCTCGCCCACCATCCTCGCCGTCGAAACCGCCGGCGCAGAGTCCCTCGCCGCCTCCCTCTCCGCAAAGGAAGTCATCACCCTCCCCAAGATCACATCCAAAGCCACCTCCCTCGGCTGCGCCCGCGTCACAGATCGCACATACGAGTACTCGCAGCGCGCGAACGTACGGTCCGTAGTGCTCCCCGACGGCGTCGCAGCAATGGGGTGCTGGCGGCTCGCCGACGATGAGCGGATGATGGTAGAGCTCGCGTGCGGCGTTAACGTGGCGCTGTGCTACGACGGGCGGCTGGAGAAGGCGCTGGGGCGCCCTGTCCGCAAGGACGACAAGGTCGTCATTGTGCTCTGCGGCGGCAGCAACGTCACCAGCGGCATGCTGTGCGATTGGCGCATCGAGTACCAGGACATGCTCGACAAGGAGCTCGAGCTGGAGAGGCGCGACTCTGCGTACACCAGCGCCGAGGCCAGTCCGAAGACGGAGCCCCTCGTCCCGAGTGATCTCGAGGTCCCCGTTATTGAGGGCATTGAGGTCGGGAGTTTGGCTGTGAGGGCGTGAGAGCTGGTGAGCAGCGAGCTTTGGTGGAGAGTACTGTAGTCCTCCGGTTTTAGACTACTTTATTGGCGTTTTATCTCTGGGTAGCGAGGATCGTTTGGGCCCGCTAGGCATGATAGTTTAATGAAGCATTTTCATCTGTTCACTGATTGGCATCATGTCATAGTGCGTGTGGTGTGTGAACAATAATCTATGACCAGTTCGGGGGGCAGTTGAACCAATCTGGAATACTCAGCCTGCGCTATACTGCGGCTTATCAGCTTGAAGCAGCCGCTCGGCACTCTGGAGGGATTCAACATACAATTACTCAGTTCAATTGCAACGTCTAGTTTTGTTGAAGATTTCCAATCTCTGTCATTGCACACGAGCAAGGAGTCTTAGAAAACCGAGTAGTGCTCACTTCTGCATTGTACCAAGTAGCTACTCGGAGCTGGTAAGCTGCAGTACACAGCAGAATTCAATGACTGCATATCCTCTAAGCAGTCTTTTGGACAGGTCTATCCGTTCCAAGCATTGCGAATCGCTGAATCATAGCTTTCGGCTGGTAGATTCTTGTCACTATATCCGTATTGCTTGTTCTGCAACGCAGGTCTCGACATATGTCCTCACTCAGTAAAAAGCAAAACGAACTACAGATCATGCTGTAACAGCTCAGAGTCAGAAAGCATTTCTGTTTGTAAACTATCAATCATACTAGTTCTTGCACACGAAAATGGTCTCCTTGGTGACGTGCGAAGTAGTGTTTGTGGTGAAGTGAAACACAGACCTGTCCATGATCTTGCACTTTCACTTATCGCGCAATTACCTTCGTCTGCGTCTCTCAAATACGACCGACCTGCCCGACTTCTAAACGCAATGTACAGACCTTACTTTGACGTAAGAATTCTCATCATGCCCAGAACTTCTCGATCAACCCGCAGAAAAAAGACAGGCCGTGGTCGTTCCACAAGCCACTTCCGCGTACCTCACGCCCAAGTCAATGGCTCGTTTCAACCAACCATCACAGATAGATCAAACTTGCTTGCCGCCGCAAGTCTACACAATGAGGCCGAGAACTACACGCAGTCTGATTGCGACATTCCTCGTCCAAAGACGAAGGGTACACAGGAAGAGATGCACAATGCCTCTGCATCGCCCAGTGAGCCACCACCAGACACGCAACCCACAACAATTTGCCCTTCAGCCTCAGCTCCGACCTCAACCGTCTGCACAACACCCACCAATGATACTCAAGCATTCGTTCATTTCCTAGAACACTCGGTATGGTGGAAAGAAGGGGACGCTGCATCACGAGAGGGTGAGTTGGGCTCTCTTGTCGGCATGATGGGGGATTTGAAGCATCTAGAAGAAACGAAGAGATACGGTAGAGTAGGATTTGAGGGATGGAACGGTCTGAGAGAGGGAGTCGATGTTCGAGGTGGAGGTGAAGGGGACGAGGATGCGTGTGCAAACGAGACACCTCAGACACCACACCGTCGCCCCACTGACAAGACAGCTGGACAAGCATCTCTTACCTCCCCTCGGCCCAGCGACATCACACCCAAAGCATCAATATCGCACTCTGGCCTTGCCATACCGATAAAGGTGTCAGTCACCTCGACAGCACCAGCGAGCAGATGGCACTGCTGCGCCTGTCAAAAGTCTTACAGCGTTGCCCACCACCCAAGTTCGCCCAACCCGCTCGCCCCACTGACGTGCACCTGCCCTCACCGCTCGTGCAACCGGTGCACACTCTCTGGTGAGATACGCAGCTTCGCGCCTATTGAAGAAAGCGGAACGGCCTTCGTGCCTTCCTCGCCCACAACTGCCGCCGCTACTGCCACCAAAACATCTCCCTCCAGCTTCCATGCCGCGACTTCTTCCTCCCCAAGACATAACATACACAATAGTAGCAGCAGCGGTGGTGTTGCCGTCGAAACAACAAACTTCGGCATCATATGCCCGACCTGCGGCGTCTCGTGGCGCGCGCTCCCCGTTCCCTTGACATCAACCGCTCCTTCTTCTCCTACCAGTCCCTCCGGCCCTTCCAGTCCCGCCAACCGCTTCACTCTCAGCACGCAGCTTACCTCTCCCTACGTGCTCACTGCTCCATTCGCCCGCCACCACTCTGTGCGTAACCGCCTCTCCATCCTCCCAAAGCGCATGGCTTCGTTGAGGGGACTGCGGTCGCTGTCGATGGTGCACCTACCGTCAAGCTTGAATCCTGACTCAAATGTGGATAAGAGAATGAGACCGGGGACAGCGATGCCGGCGAGAGCGAGAGCGAGAGCGAGAGAAGATCAGGTGCGTGGTGTGCAGGTTCGGTTCTACGGGATGCAGTGCTCGTGTGGCAGGGTGTTGGATGCGACGGCGTTGTGTTTCCAGGTCCTGGGGGAGGGGGAGACTGATCTGGGCGGTGTGGAGGGCGGGGGGAAGTATGAGGGTGTGGAGAAGAGAAGGAGGAGGGGGTTTGATGGGATTCGCGTAAGTGAGGAGGTGGGGGTGGAGGCGGAGAAAGAGAGAGCAGAGTTGCGTGCTATGGGGTGGGAGACGCCGATGTTGCAGGTTAGAGGCGTGAGACATCCTAATCCGCTGAGGAGTTGTCCGTGGTGAGTGGGATGAGGGTACTTGGGAGAGTGACGTGTGCGTGGTTGTGGACGTCCATAGCTGGATTGGTGGTATTGGGTGATTGTATAATGAGGTATACGATGAGCTGGCGAAGAAGCTTGAAATGATCCAACGCAATCGAGTCACCCACCGAAATATGTTGATCACGACGACAGTCCAGATGGCAGGCCCGTAGTTCAATAATATGGCATTGAATCGCTGACCACATCAGCCCATGGCAATATCAAGTCTAAAATCTACCTCACGCCCCCTCTGTCCGCGGAATCTCCCTACTCGCCTCCTGAACCTCCTCAACCTTGGCCTCCTCCTCGGGCGGGAAATCCCCATCCACAATCCCAAACACACCGACATCGCTCCTCCCCATTCCTCCGCCCTTCTTCTCCGTCTCCTCCCACTCCTTCAACACATAACCCCCCTGCTCCGCCATCTTCTCCTCATCAAACTCAAACACGCGCCAATCGGCATTGAAAAACATGCGATTGCACACCGCGGTGCGGAGGAACCCAGAGTGCGACACCACCGCGATGACCTTCTCCGGCCTTTTGTACAGATCCCTGAGACATGTCTGGCCCCTGGCGACGATGGCTTTCTGAGTGAACGCGTACGGGTTCGTGGCGAGGTTGGAGGTTTTGTCCGGGTAGAGGGGGTCGACGCCCGAGAAGTCGTATTGCGGGTACTCCTTGCCGATGACGGACATGGGGTTGCCTGTGTCGCAGGGCTTGTCTGCATTCTCGTGCCAGTTCGCGTCGGGGAGGACGGGCACGCCCTTTTTGATGAGGAAGTCAAGGCCGATGGTCATGGTTTCGAGGGTGCGTCGCATCGGGCTGACGACGATGAGGTCGGTTTTGTGGGCGAGGTCGCTGGCTTCCAGCGATGAGTGGAGCTCGGAGCTTTGTTGTCGGCCTAGGTCTGTGAGGGGAGGATCGTGGATGGACTGTGTTGTGTTAATGGGATTGCTGTGTTGCTGCTGGGGGGAGTGTTGTACCCAATCGCTGGTTGCGTTGTGCAATGCTTGTGCATGGCGGATGAGGATGAGTGTGGGCGGCATGGTTGGAACTATTGTTGACTGTACATAAGGAGAGGATTGTAGTTGCAGAATAGCTGTTGTTGACAGAATGGGTTTTAATAGCCACGAGATGGTAATCGGCGTTTGACTGGTGAATGACGCACTGCCCCACTAAGCTCCCGTTAGTTGCGGCTCAAGAACCTCTCCGCAGGAACAAGGCTCGCATGCTTGTCAGGCTTGATATGAATTCGGCCGATTCGATCGCCAAGCCGGTACACATTTCTATCGTCTGTTCTTATTAGCCATATATTTCAAAGATACACCCATTCTTAGTAGGCCAGACAAATGGAAGTATTCGTGATTGGGCTTCGTAGAGCATTTCGTAATCATGGAGGCCGTCTATGGCATGCCAATGCTGTAATGTGGGATGCACCTGATCGTGGTCTACTCCTGCATCTTCTCTTCCTCCTCCTCATCGTCGTCGTCGCCCTCCAGCGCCTTCTTGGCAAGCCTCTCAGCCTCCTCCTTGATCTCCTTTGGTACCTCCTCGTGCCTGCCCTTTGTAGGTCCGTCCAGGTTGCTGATCCATGTCAACTCCAGCTCGAACTCCTTGTCCTTGTTGTCATCGTGTGCGACGTAGATGATGCGCGCGGCCTCCTTGACACCATCCTGGAGCGACAGCTCACCCTCGGCGAGGTTTAGCTTCTCAAGTTCGGATTTGGCGATCTGGCGACCCTTTCCTGTGGCAGCGCCGTAGTAGCCCTGTGTGACGCGTTAGCCAAAGCCTCCAACGAGTAGCAGGCATCATACCCAGTACAGACCGCTCGGCTCAATCATGTATAGGGAAGGTCCGCCGTGCTTCGCACCCTCCTTCTTGCCACCAGATCCAGCCTTTGGCCCTGAGCCGACCTGCGCGTCAACCGGTAGTTCCGCCTCCGAATCCCAACCGGCAACGATGGCTGTAATACCGAAGGGTCGTACGCTGGAGTAGAGGGTGTATGCCTGGACATAGCTTCCCATGCGGTCGGCGAGGGAGGATACGGGAATAGGCGCCTTGTACAACTGTCGCCATTGGGCTGCCTCATCACGAGCTCTCGATACGAAGTGGCGGCCATCTGGGAGGAGACCTGAAGAGACGATGCCCATGTTCCTGTCGACTGTTGCTATCCTCTTGTTCGCGCCTGCCTTCAGCAGCTTGCTCGTGACGAGCTTCTCCAGGGCCAGGACGACACCATCCTTGCACCTGATGCCGACTGCTGTGCCACCGTTCTCTACCGCCTTGACTGCGTACTCCACCTAAGAGAGTGAGTTTGTTGTGGCTTGCACGTGTTGGTTGGGTGCAAGTACCTGGAAATTACGGCCATCAGGGGAGAAGACCGAGTTGGACAGGTCGTAACCTGTGCCTATGGATGTCTACGCAGCTGTTAGCATGGACGATGCGCAAACACGGCGACGGCGCGGGGCTGACCATGGCGAAGACTGGCTGTGTGGATGTGTGAGTGTGGGTGGAGGAAGTCGAGGGTAGATGCGAAGCTTGTCCAAGATGGCAATCGAAGTGGTGGAGTGCAGGTTGATCTGCGGAGCTCGGTGATGGCGTTGATGCAGGCAGTTGCGAGTTGCGTTGGAGCTCCTTCCACGCAGTTAGCGCAGTGGCCCGAGCGCACAGGCGCCTCAACTCTCAGGCATCTGCGGCCCCATATCGAACCCCGCCAAAGTCAGGACGAGGGGCACTTTTGCTTGAGCCTTGAATCCACCAAAGGCTCACTGGTCATTGACCAGCAGTAAGACCCGCGTAGCTCGCCAGAGCATCGGCAAGGTGCTTCTATCACCGGACCTTTCGCGCGCCTCGAGCGACACCGATCCAATCGTGGTCTAAGCCGGCTCGAAGACTGGCTCCGCTTCAGCACGTTTGATGAGTTGTCGAACACATTTTGCAGGCACCAGCACCGACTCATTGGCTCTCTCCTTACTAGCCGAACTGGTTATGTTTCGAATTGCTGCTAACTGGGCGTGTGCACCTAACCATCCCGCCTTTTTCTCTACCTTGGACCCAACCGCATGACCCCTTCTCTCCGCGCTACACAGTACTTATAGACGTACTGTCACGCCGCCCACGCCTGTCCTTCCACTGCCACCCCCTTCACTACGTCTCATCATTCTTCACCATCCAAGCAGCATCTTTTTGTGTCTTTGAGCTCCAGCACACTTTGAAGCAGTTCAGACAAAGGCGTCGTCGCTGCGGGTTCCCGCCGTCAGCGCCCAACCGAACTTGCCAAGCGCCACCGGACCACATTATTATATCAACACTTTCCACCAAGTATTGCTCAAAGATTTGCAATTTAAACATCTCTGGAATACCTCGCCACATCAACAGCAAGTACTGACGTCTTCAACTGAACTAGAATATTGGTGCATCTGGCGGATCAACACAACAGAGGATATCTTGCAACATCAACGACCGTTATCTTGAACCCACAAATGCAGCCAATGCTTGTTCACTACTGTAACTGTACTTACAATACGCCCGTCGCATTCAGCCCGTCCGCCTTCTCCCAGAACATAGCCTGCTCACATGTAAGGGCCCTGACCATCTGACAAGTTGACATACTGACAACTACGTCATAGTGCGGTGCTATATCAACAGGCGTCAACATCCGCTCAAAAGTTGAAAACGAAGCAAACATGCAGCAAGACGAGCTTGCGCAGCTGTTTGCAGCTAACATGCACCTGTCGCAACAGGCACAGCAGATGCAGCAACCACAGCAACCTGAGCCAGTGCAGCAGCAGATCGAGCCGGAAGCTCCCAAGGCTATAGTGTATGCTTCAAGCCACTACACCCACTCACATCATGTCGTACCCACTCGTAGTGTCTCTGAGCCTCCAGCAAGAACCCATATTGAGATGTCTGAGCTTGGATCGATCCTCTTACGCAACAGCATCAACCCTGAGTTGTTATTCCCATCCCAAGTTGAGCTTTTCCAGAACGCAGATGACGATCAGCGGTTGCGCCTGCTCGAACTGTGGCGCATCTCGCCCCCGCAAGGCCGTCAAGGCTACCCATCAGGCACAGATTACAACTTGTCAAGACAATTGTACGACTGGCCCCCGACCAGCCTTGCACAGGAAGAAGCCATGGCAAAGCTGCGCTATGAGAAGCAGCAACAAGAAGAACAGAACGCTCGCGAACTCAGCACATCACCACAGGTTGCCGAGCCATACATGATGTCGGGCTATGATATGCTTGCAAAGCGCGAGTACGAGCAGTCAGCCAAGGAGTCAAACTACAACCAGGCGACAGACCCCGTGTACAACAGCGCTGGACAAAACGGGCTGTGGCAGAAGAATGTGGGTAGTATCTCAGACATGGAGAATAACTATGGTGCTTATGCGTACGCCCGTGAGTACGGATTCCAGCAGCCCATGTACGCAGACGAAGAGATGGTTATGTGATCGGGGCGGCGTTGGTCTGTGTGTACAGAGGCTGCATGTTCATGGATGTAATGACAGCGTATGGGCGTTTTCTTTTGTTTTCTGGAGGCATTATCAGATTGAGGCCTGTCTTTGCACAGGAGAGTTGTTTGCACTGCTCGGATACCCCTCTCACATACGTTCAAAGTTCTTTTGTCGATCATCAATGGATATTTGCTGTTGCGTCGCTCTGTATCGCCTCCCTCCACGCGTGCATCTCACTACTGATATCGTACAGGGCAGGATACTGACCTGCCCAAACGCCTTGACAATATGCTCTTCCATCCAAACACGTAGATATACACAAGCCCAGAACACGACCTGCCCTGACCCAAACCCCTTCAACCCATCTATTTCTTCGCCTTTCCGCTCGGCCACTTCTTCCATCCACGACCATGACCCTTCTGCAACGCTGTCAGCATGCGCCCTCGGCCCAGCATTCCGCAAACAACATACCTGTTTCCACTCCTGGATCAACCTGGGCATATCCAGCATAGCCTGCCTCCTCATCTCCAGACGTCCCTTCATCGTCCTCTCCCACAGCTTTCCCTTGACCTTCTGGCCCTCGCCCGTACCCTTGACTGTCAACCCGCGCTCAATCCGCCGGGCCTCTTTCTCCCCGGGCTTCTTGATCGTCCACGGCAGCAGGTCCACCACGCCGTACGAGCTGGCCAGCTTCACCAGGTCGGCTTGCTTGCGCAGGCCGTACACGGGGCCGTGCCAGCGCCCGGTTGCGAAGTTCTTGGTTGGGAGGAAGGGGTTGGGGAAGGGGAGGTCGTCGGCGGCTACGGCGGGGGTGGTGGGTGTGCTCGCTGCGGTGGTGGTCGTGTCTAGCGATGGGGTTTCTGTGACGGCAGCATTGGGGGCCGCGGGCGGTGTTGTGGTGGATATTGTGTCGATGGGTGTGTCTGCGGCGATTTGCGATGTGAGGCGTGGGAAGAGTTGGGGCGGCGGGTAGCGCTGGAAGAAGCGCAGGAGGCGCGGGGGCAAGGTCTTTGCCAGCTCGACGGTCTGTGGTGTGGCCATGTTTGCGGGGTGTGGTGAACGCAGGGGAGCGGCTGGTGGGTGCGATGCGATGCAGCTGCACTGGAACTTTTGGTGCCAAGGCCGGAACTGCGCACGGGCGGCGTGGGAGCAACGATGGATGGGGCGGGCGGGCGTGGGCGAGCTCGCCGCGTTAGCTGTTGCTACCTACCTACCTTGAGCTCATCAACCCGCTTCGTCACCATCCCCACCGCCTTCCGCCCTCTCACCGCGTCCAACTTCGCACTGCCCTTGTAGAGAGTACTGCGCGTCCATAATAAGCCTGTCAGGGTAAACTCACAACTATGGTAAGCTCCCCTCTGCCACCGGTACTTGGTGCACAGCTAACAGCCACAGTCGTCCCCGTTCTCGATAAGTACGGAATCCAGATGAGACTCGCCCAGGGAATGATACTGACAGTCATTAGACGGCGGCGCCTGCGTGGCCATGGTGGGCAAGGACTGCGTTGCCATCGCCTGCGACCTGCGCCTCGGCATGCAAGCGCTCACAGTCTCGAACAACTTCCCCAAGATCTTCCAGTACGGCGATGTCTTCCTGGGCCTGACAGGTCTCGCCACCGACGTGTCGACCGTTTCCGACCTGTTCCGCTACAAAGTCAACATGTACCGCCTGCGAGAGGAGCGCAACATCTCGCCCCAGACTATGGCCAACCTCGTCTCGTCGTCGCTGTACGAGAAGCGCTTCGGCCCCTACTTTGTCAGCCCCGTCATTGCCGGCATCAACCAGACAACGGGGAAGCCTTTCATCTGCGGGTTCGACAGCATTGGGTGCATTGACTTTGCCAAGGACTTCATTGTCAGCGGAACCGCGAGCGACCAGCTGTTCGGTACATGCGAGGGACTGTGGGAGCCGGATCTGGTGAGCACTTCCGAGGGTGTGCATCAAGGAGAAGCATGACTAATATATTCCCAGGGCCCTGAGGACCTCTTCGAGACGTGCTCGCAAGCGCTGCTGAACGCTGTCGACCGAGACGCGCTGTCTGGTTGGGGTGCGCACGTCTACATCATCGAGAAGGACAAGGTTACCAAGAGGTTATTGAAGGGCAGGCAGGATTGAGTGGGGAGAATGGTTCTTGTGGCGCTACGATATCTACGACTTCGGGGCAAAAGGCTGCAGTGCGCAAGGCACGAAGGCCTCCAAGCTTCACTACTATAACGACATGACATGCACGGCAAGTGTATCATACAGCTGCTGCTATGAATGCATGAAGGAGCATGAGAAAGGGTGGAGCTGCAATAGATTGGTTCACTACCTGAGTTGGCGCCTACAATGTGACTGTGTGTGTGAATGTTCGACTCTTGGTTCTACATTTGTAGTCATCAGAATCCCTGACAGTGACGTGCGCGTGGTCGCGCATCCTTGAATGGGTTCCAAACTTTTGGCGGCTCCAATATGACTCGATCTGAGCATTTGACTATATAAGAGTGTCGTGTAGCCATCAAAGTGCTTGATGATGCGTCGCACGTGATAGCGTTCTACGGTCGCGCGTCGCCCATAAGCTCTCACCTTTTGGCGAATACAGCTGGACTCGTAACGACAACCACCAACCTACACAAAATGGCGCATCCACCACCTCCTCCACCACCGCTCGACAATGCGCCTCCGCCTCCGCCCCCAGAAGAAGAGCTTGGGCCGTCGCTGTTACCGAAGACAGCAAAAAAGGGCTTCGCAAAAAAGCAGCCACCAAGTATTGACGACCTACTCAAGGCGAAACGGGAGAAAGAAGCAGCTGCAGCAAAACCCAGATTCATCTCCAAGGCCGAACGCGAGCGGATAGCGCTAGAGAAGCGGCAAAAGGAGGCTGAGGAGGCACGGAAGAGCCGTGAGCGCGCAGAAGCAGCCGTATATGGCGAGCGCAACGGATCACAGAACGGCGGCACATCGATACCTACAGGACCTCGATCTATGCGCCAGGATGCTCCGAACGGGCATGCAAGAGATGGGCCGAGAAGTAGAGATATGGCACCACCTCCGGTACCCGATCAGAAGCCAGGCAAGCGACCGCCGCCCGAGGATGCAGAGGCCGCCATAATCAGGGATCGGTACATGGGCCCAGGGCAGAACCAGTCGACCTTCTCGGCGAAGAAGAAGCGCAAGCGGACAACAGAGAAGAAGTTCAATTTCGAATGGAACGAGGAGGAGGACACGAGCTACGATTACAACCCTATCTACCAGCAGAAGGCTGAGGCGACATTCTTCGGCCGTGGAAAGCTGGGAGGTTTCACAGACGACGCGACCGAGCGCAACTCGCAACGATTCATCGAGTCTCTGATCGAGCGCGACCCCGAGTCTGGACGGGCGCGCGCAGAGGCCATCCTCGAGATGGAGAGGCGGCGGAAGGAGGGCAACCGCGCACAGCTGGACAAGCACTGGAGCGAGAAGAAGCTAGAGCACATGCGCGAGCGCGACTGGCGTATCTTCAAGGAAGACTTCAATATCGCTACCAAGGGTGGTGCTATCCCCAACCCCATGCGCAACTGGCAGGAGGCTGGTCTCCCCGACAGCATTATGCGTATTGTGGACCAAGTTGGCTACAACGAGCCCTCGGCCATTCAACGCGCTGCTATACCCATCGCTCTGCAGTGCCGCGATCTCATCGGTGTTGCCGTCACAGGTTCCGGTAAAACAGCAGCCTTCATCCTTCCCCTTCTTGTCTATATTTCCCAGCTGCCTCCACTTGGCCCCGCAAATCGCAACGACGGACCCTACGCTCTGGTACTCGCGCCGACGCGTGAATTGGCGCAGCAGATCGAAGTCGAAGCCAAGAAGTTCGCGACACCACTCGGGTTCAGAACAGCCGTCATCGTCGGTGGCCACTCGATCGAAGAGCAAGCCTTCCAGATGCGCGAAGGCTGCGAGATCATCATCGCCACGCCCGGTCGTCTGGTAGACTGTATCGAGCGTCGCGTGCTCGTCCTCTCGCAATGCGCCTATGTCATCATGGACGAAGCCGACCGCATGATTGACATGGGTTTCGAAGAGCCCGTCAACAAGATCCTCGACGCTCTCCCCGTCACCAACGAGAAACCTGACACCGACCTCGCCGAAGACCCAGACGCAATGAAGCGCGGCATGTACCGCCAAACCATGATGTACACAGCCACTATGCCCACAGCCGTCGAGCGCATCGCACGCAAGTATCTCCGCCGCCCAGCTATCGTCACCATCGGCAACGCCGGCGAAGCCGTCGAGACGGTCGAGCAGCGCGTGGAGTTCATCCAAGGCGAAGAGAAGCGCAAGAAGCGACTCTCTGAGATCCTCAACTCCAACGCCTTCGCACCGCCCATCATCGTCTTCGTCAACATCAAGCGCAACTGCGACGCCATCGCCCGCGACATCAAGCACATGGGCTTCTCCGCCGTCACGCTGCACGGCTCCAAGACACAGGATCAGCGTGAAGCCGCCCTGCAGAGTCTGCGCGACGGCCGCACCGACGTCCTCGTCGCCACCGATCTTGCCGGGCGCGGTATCGACGTCCCCGACGTGTCCCTCGTGGTCAACTTCAACATGGCGACTAGCATCGAGTCGTACACGCACAGGATTGGTCGTACGGGTCGTGCGGGCAAGAGTGGTGTGGCGATCACCTTCTGGGGCAACGAGGATGCGGATGTCTTGTACGATCTCAAGCAGATGCTGAGTAAGAGCCAGATCAGTAAGGTGCCGGAGGATCTCAGGAAGCATGAGGCGGCGCAGCAGAAAGGGGGGAGGAAGAAGGAGGGGAAGAGTGTGTTGACGTAGGGTGTTGTGGTGTGGAGTGGTGTAGCGTAGCGTAGCGTGTGGGCTGTAGGTGAATCGAGTTAATGGCTACAAGTTTGTTGACCGGTGCTGATGGCCTGTTGCGTGTGCGTTGTATTCTCTAAAGATGTTTCAAGTGGCTCTCGCTCGAGCTGGCATGGTGCGCTCTCTGTGATGGCTACAGATTTATTGGCTACAGAGGGTGTTTGGCATCAAACAAGGTGTGTTCTCCAAAGGTGCTCAAGAGGCTCATCGTTATGTAGTTTACCTCTCGCGATGTGAACTTCGTATGATGGCTACAACTCTGCCAGCCGTTTCTACGCCATCTCTTGAATTGTAGCCTTCATAAATGTCTCACTATCATGTAGGAACTTCCTAGTGGTCTGCTGTGGATCCTCTCCACAGACAAGGGTACTTTGTCCCGACGCGTCGAGCTCCGATCACAAGCCGAGGTCCATCACCTCAACACCCAGCTATCCATCACCACCATCACCACCAACCTCTCCCCTCTCCCTCACACCCACACCCGCACACATACTCACCCCACCATGTCCACCCCACGCTACACCTACCCCTTCGCCACCTCCCCCGACATAATCCGCTCGCACCAAAAAGACGCCTACTTCAGCGGCGTGCTCCTGGACCGGCTCAGCACGCTGCTGCGCAAACAGCGCGGCGCGCGCACCGCCCACACCCTTCTCCCCGAGACCCGCGTGTCCGCCGAACTGCTCTACCTCTTCCTGACCACGCTCCTCGGCAACCGCACCCTAGGCGAGGAATACTGCGACATTGTCCAAGTCTCCGCCGACAGCGGACAGCTCCCCGCGCTGGGCGCGCGCGCAGGGTACATACTGAGTTGCGTGCTGGCGCCGTACGGGCTGGGCAAAGTGCTGCCGAAGCTCAGGCGGCGGGTGCGCGGGAAGCTGGAAGCGAATCTGCGGCGGTATGCGCGGACGCAGGAGGGCCAGAAGAAAGAGACAACAACAACAACAACCATGCAGAACAAGCCGTTCGGACTCCGTCTGCAGACCTACCTCCTCAACAACCTCGACACAATCACCAGCCCGTCCCCCGTCTACGCGCTCAGCCTAGCCACGTTCTATTTCTCGGGCAGCTACTACCACCTCTCGAAGCGGCTGTGGGGGCTCCGCTACATCTTCACGCGGCAGGTGCAGGAGACGGATGCGCGTGTGGGGTACGAGGTGCTGGGGGTGTTGCTGGTGCTGCAGATGGCGGTGCAGGGGTATCTGCATCTGCACAGTTCGCTGGCGAGTGCGGAGAGCGGGGCGGCGCTGCCGAGTAGCACGAGTGCGGTGGTGGGGGGCGGTGCGGAGGTCAGTCTGGATCCGAACGCGTACAGTGCGAATAACGCGCTGTTGTTTGATGCGGCGGCGGTGCCGGCAGCGGGGGCGAAGCAGAGTGAGTTGAGTCGGTGGACGAACACGCCGGCGGCGGAGACGCCGAGGTTTGATCTGGAGGATGAGGGGACGATGGGCTGGATTGAGGGGGGCACGAGGAAGTGCACGTTGTGTTTGGAGGAGATGAAGGATCCCAGTGTGACGACGTGTGGGCATGTGTTTTGCTGGGGGTGTATTGCCGATTGGGTGAGGGAGAAGCCCGAGTGTCCGCTCTGTAGGCAGGCGTGTGCTGTGCAGCATGTGTTGCCGTTGAGGGGGTGAGCTGGGTGGACTGGGCTGGCGAGGGGAGGAGATGGTTTTGATGTGAGGAGGAGAGCTGGTTGGGTTTTGCAGTGTGTATTAGATAGATACCCCGGGTTGGCATATGACACGTTATGACACGATATGGAAAGGACTTCATATTGACACAAGTTACTACCTCACCCTCTGTCACATCTAATTCGCCCCCTGGACTATGCTGGAGAGCGTCTGGGTTCTTCCAAGAAGACACGACAGAGGAAGGCAGGTCGAAGGTCTTCAGCACATTTAGTCGGCACGACTGGCCTGTGTCTTTGATTCTTGAATTCCCTAGAAGTGCCAGGTGGCTGCAGTTTGCTGAGTTCAGCCTATCTGGTGTTAGACGATGACTCGCACTTCACTTTCACTTCACTGCGCCGATATTGATTGGTGCCAAGAGAACGCGCAGTGTCAAGTCAAGTCGCTAAATCCGCGCCTGCCCTTGACGCCGCACACAACGAGCGTTCGTACACCTCTCTCGTCGCCATCGCATAACTGAGGCGCGGTGGGTGCCCTCGCAGCAGCATCACCACTCGGAAAATAGGTGAGTGAACTGCATTTCTTCATGATTACCTGATCTGGTGATAGGAACTGACTGATGTAAAGGCCTCACTAGTACGAACGCATCATTCTGTCCACGGTCATGGAAGATATCGTTTACATTTCCTCGCAAGCCGTGGCGAAGCGCAAGCGATCTGAAGACCCGGATGATCGCACTGCGAAGCGAGTGCAGCTCAAGGAGGAATCTTCTAGCGACGACTCCGGTTACGACGAGAGCAGCAGTGATGAGAGTGAGAGCGACGATGATGCGGGTACTGCTGGCATTGGGAGCGCCATGTCTGCCACGCGTATCAGCACTGAGCCTCAGGCTATGCAAAAAGCCAACAGCCTGGCTGTAAGTATCACGCGGGGAAACGATGCTGTTGCAGTACAAGCAATGGAACTTCCTCGCCCTCAGCAACAAGATGCCAATCAGGGGGCGGTACTGATACAGGCATACATCGACGAACTTGAAAGCGCCTTGAAGGAGGGGTTGGAAGGCTTTAAAGAGCGTCGCCAACTGGTGCGTCCGACAACCAGCTACTCTCTTCGCCATTACGTCGTGAGACTCGAGAACTTGGCTTGCTCTAACTTGAAATTCAACCATCCGGCACGACAAGCTTTGGAGCATCGCGTGCATCTCCAAAGTATTCCCGGAGGTTGGACTAGTGAACATCTGATTCCACGTCTCACTCAACTCAGGGAAAATCTGAAGGCTGCTAGAGCTCTACCAGCAAGGAACACGAATAGTCAGATCTTGCTTCGCGACAGGCAAGCCGCTGCTCCACAGGCGGCCAAGACTATGACCAAGAAACAAAACGAAGGTGTAGTGGCAACAGGTCAAGAAACCCCCACAACAACGGTAGCCATCATGCAGACCGAGATCAACAACCTGAAAGCTGAAGTTACGAAAGCAAAACGATCTTACCAGGAAGCTAGACAGACCAACAAAGACCGCGACGCCAGGAAGCGAAAATGGTTCACTAGAAAGATCAAGGAGAAGAATGATATCGTCGTGGACATCCAGAAATCACAGCAGAGTCTGATGTTGCAGGTTCAACAACGCGACGAAGAGATTGCAGTGTTAAAGTCGAAATGCACGGTAGATGCTGCCAGAACTAAAAGCACTGCACTCAGAAAGGCCGAGAAGACCGCTAGAGAGGCTCTGAAGGCAGCTAGAACGAAGACAACAGCTATGTTCTCCCACTACGACGCAATTCAGAACAAAAACACCATCCTCATTGGCAAATTGGCTATGATGGCTAACGTCGGTGGATTCGGAAATCCAGGCAGCGCATATCGAAAGGAGCTCGATACCCTCAAAGCACCCCCGCTGACCGAACTCGAGGAGTACGTGGGAGAGGAATCGACCTAGGGCATCTGATGGTGCCATTTGTCAACAGGCAATACACGGGGAGGTTGTAGCGAATAGCGCAGATACGATTTTGCAATACTTGCTTTGAGAAATTGCTCACGAACACAATGCCACTCTAATACGTCTAGCAGCTCGCCGCTGTACGCCAGAGCTTCATGTAACCCATCATAGATGATACCAATAACCAAGTAGACTCCCGAGCTCCAATGTCCCAAACGCCCCTGTGACCCCCCTCTTTCTCTCCTCCTTCTACACTCACATGACCATACAATCCCACACCCTCTTCGCCTCCACATCCTTCTGCCTCTCCGTCCACCCATCCTCCTCGCCCCTCTTGAACCCCCTCGAATCCCGCCCCGAAATCCTCTCCACCTCCTCACTCCCCAGCCTCACCCTTTCCCTACTCTTCCTCTCCTCGTTCTCGTCCTTGAGCCGCTGCCAGCGCGACGTGCTGGGTGGGCAGATCTCTGGTGGGTGGATGGGGTTGATGAGAGTTACTGTGCTGTCGGTGGTCGCGATTGAGGGGGCCGTAGTGTCGGTCTTAGTGCTGGGATTGGTGGGAGAGGATGAGGTAGAGGATTTAGCGCGAGACGCATTAACAGCCTCGCGGCCGTTGGCAGTGTGGATGTAGTATGGTTCGCGGGCGACGGAGGAGGCTTTTGTTTCTAAGTGGGTGCGGTAGAGGGTCATGTTTCACAGGTGGGGTGATAAATGTTTGTTCGCTAAGATATGGAGGGAATTGTGGAGATGTTGTGTAGTTGGGCGTCTGAGTACGGGGAAGGTGCCTTGGATCTTTAATATGACGTCTTGTGGCGGTACTCGGTATTCGGCACGCGAGTCATGTGGTGATCTTGGTAGAAGGATGGGCATTGGTGGAGAGCGGATAAGGCCGCCATCGCTCTTGTCGCATTCGGCAAGACGCTAGTTGTGTAAGCGTGATACTCAGGGCTTGATGCTTGCGCGGTCTTGAAGGAGGGCATAGAGATGGAGGCTATGGAGATGGAGATCGATGTGCTGGATGAAGTATCACCATGAAGGTGCCCGGTCTTAGACTTTATGCATCTTCGAGCAACTAGACTTATTCATCTCAAATCTTCATGCGAATGTACGATGTTTGCAATCCTGCCTCAGTTCTATAGAGCCCAAATTCTTCGACCCCATCCACCACAGTGACTATCCAAGTCGTCCTCCATTCACTTCGCTGTTGCTGCGCGCATAGGCATGCGAGAAACTTAGTGGCCCACCGCGATGTTGGCGGTACTCTTGATGAGTGCTCCGGCCTCCTTGCGCTCTTGCCTCCTCCTCCTAGCAAAGCTGACCATCTTGAACATGCTCTGATCAAAAACCTGGCTCGTTTCATCGATCGAAAGACCAGAAACCTCGGGGTAGAAGAACACAATGAGCAGCCAACCGATGAAGCAGATTGCAGCGTAAAAGCCGAATGTTCCTGAGGGGGTCAGAGAATGCATCTGTGTCAGAAAGGTCGAAGAGACGATGACGTTGGATCCCCAGCATGAGCAGGTAAGCCACATAGTGCCCATGGCACGGACATCCTGGCTGAAGAAATCGGTGCTCATCCAAGCTGTGTTGCCGACTGAGACACCGTATGTGATGACGAAGAATATGATGAAAACCAGAACCACAACGGCCGCGACTGAGATTGTCTTCTGCTCCAGCTCGAGAGTGGATGTGTTGACGGGAATCCAGTGGAAAGCGACGGCGACGGAAAGAAGACCAGCAGACATGCCCCAAGCAGTGTATACGAGGATCTTACGGCGGCCCCAGGGATCGGCGAACATGGCGTTAATGAAGGTCATGACGAAGTTGGTACCCGCAACCACGAGACCGACAGCGGTAGGGTTTGAGAAGCCGACGAGCGCGAACAAAGTAGATGAGTAGTACATGAGCGTGTTGAATCCAGACATTTGAGAAATGACCATGAGTCCACAGGCGACAACGAGAGCACGGAAGTGCCTTGGGTTGGTGTGGAGTTCCTTGATGATCTGCCAGCGTGTCTTGCCCTCGGTGGCGTGCTCGGCCTCAGCCATAGACATCTTGATGAGTTTGATCTTGTTGGCGACCTGCTCGGGGGTGGCTTTGTGGAAGATACGGTGGAAGACCGCAGCGGCCTCCTCTTCACGACCCTTAACGATGAGCTGGCGTGGCGATTCAGGGCAGAAAGGTAGAAGGCAGGCCAGGATGATGGATGGGACGCCACCAAGGCCGACCATGTAGCGCCAACCGTGGGGGACGTATGCGAAGCCAGCGCCGATTCCGTAGGAAAGAACTTGTCCACCAGTGATACTCATGTTGTTGAGACCCTAATTGGATTAGCTGAGTTCTCCCAAGGTCGACTTGTACGACTTACGATCATGCGACCCCTGAATCGAGTTGGTGCCATCTCTGCAATGTAGAGAGGAGCAATCATAGCAGCACTTCCCACACCAAAGCCAACAACCAGACGACCGACGCACATCTGAGCAAAGGAGTACGAAACAGCTTGGATCAAAGCGCCAACCGTGAAGAGGACGCAACCAATGTAGATGCCAGTCTTGCGACCAAACCTATCTGCATAGAGTCCGGCCATGATCGCGCCGAAGAAGGCGCCTCCAGAACAGAGAGAAGTAATGGCTTCTTTCTCCTGATTGTTCATCAATCTGCCGTCAAGATCTTTGCCAAGGTAGACAAGTACCGCAGAGACTTTGCCTGTCAGTCACAATACTAAAGAGCCACGGTTGGTCAAACATACTGATACCGGTATCATAACCAAACAAAGCTCCAGCGACAGAGCATGTAATGGTGACTAGCCAGACAAAGCGAGAGACAGGCGTCTGCTCGATGGAATCGAGCTCGGCCACAGCAAGAGCGGCTTCATCGCCACCTTGCTCGAGGATATTCTCTTTGTAATCGACCTCAGCGACCTCCTTCTCAAAAAGTACGGGGGCCATGATAATGGTTGAAAAAGACTCGATGAAAGTGGGGGACGGCGTGCATGAATCGAGAGCCACGTGTTTAGCGAAGTGATCCGATGATCTGGGAAAGCAAAACCTGGGGTAAAGGTGGGCCTTTTGTAGACCTCAAGACGGTTCCTGAAGATCCAGTCGTCACGGAGCCATTTGATGGTTGTTGCGGATTTGGCTACCACATCGTAGGCTCGTCAACCAGAGTCTGGGCTACCCAGGACCGATCGAGACTGTGGCTGAAGTCTAGCTGAGCCCGGCACAATGATACTCCCTCCAGGTACACACGAGGATTCCCCAGCTGCACAAGCTGTCGGAGACTTGCGAACGGCTGTTGCATAGTGCTCGGCTACTCCCTTGTGCGCGTGGGTGGGTCACCAGGAATGCGGGGATGGCGCGACACTGCTTGGTGTAGATTGTTCGGAGATCGTGAACGCGGGGAAATGAATTCCTTGCGATAGTGCGGGTTGGCTAGCTGTAGCGTGCTGCAATGCGGGGACATGTTCCCCGTAGTCAACTCGGAGCTCTGGATATAGAAAGTCAAGCCCAATAGACGGAAAGCCGCTCCAATTCCAGACCTACGACAAGTCGACACACTGTAATCAATACGGCGTTGACAAGGAGAATGTGCCCGTGTAACATAACGATTGTAATTGCAAATGCGCTTAGTACGCGATTATTCGAGCTCGAAATCAACTCTTGGACTCTGGCAAGCCGAGCTGCTTTACATACTGTTGCCATATCCCTACAAAATCTTTGCGATCCGATTTGCTCTGGAACTTGATCTCCAGGTCGTCGTATCCGAAGCGATTGAGGTCTCCAACTCGATTCCGGTTGGGCCTGCCGAACAACGATTGCGAAGACTTGTTTGATACGGCCGATATAGCAGAGCTATGTGTTCCTGATCTGATCAAGCTCGGAATGACAGGTGAAGCCGGTGGGCTACGCGTCGAGAGACCCGAGTCTCTTCTTCGCGTAGACACTGGAGTGGTAGCTGACGCGGTTGATGCAGATGAAGACTTCCGGCGTTGGAAGAGCTTATCTCTATTCCACCTCCCTGGCTCTTTCGAAAAAATCAAAGTTACTTTATCGCTACTCTTCTTGCTCATGTCGTCTGTCAACCACTGAAAAGCGTAGTGGGGCTCTTCGACCCAATGTGCTCTTTCATCTGGCAGTGCGCTGGTGTAGAAAAGCAAGATTAGTATGTCCACCGTACTATCCCTGTGCTCTTCTGACTTCCTCCATAGGCGAACATTCTTCCCTCGGCATTCCGGTTTGTTGAGATTCGATGACACGGTCAGAACGCATCGATCGAAGAGCATTTCTGCCGCATCTAAGCCATTATTGGTATAAAGAAGAGTCTGTAATTTGAGCGATGCCTCTTGTCCGGGAAATATGTACTTGATGTCGATGCACCTCTTGTCGAGTCGACCGTAAGAAGATCTTGGAAAGTCAAGGGATAAATCGCCATCCGGATACGAAGTCGAGAGAGGGATGCTAGGCCCTGTTGCTGGGAAGGTTTGCATAGTCCACACTTTGATGGCTCCGTTAGATCGGTATACCGAGCGAATTGCAAGGCCGGCATCCTCGGTATGTCTCCAATGAACGTCGCACTCACGCGACTCGGGAGGCCCTGAGGACATTCTGCGTTCAACTTGGACTTTGTGACAAAGTCGTTTCCATTCCAGAGCACTTTCTCCAAGGGCGAGAGTAACAAGAGAAGTTACAGAGAACCTAGAGCGCAGATGGTGAGAAGAGCCCACCTCGGGAGTAGTGTTCGCGGTCACTGAGCCTGAGCGCCTTGATGTAGGCGACGCAGCAAAGCTCGATTCTGAAGTCGAGATAGATGGTACGCGACCAAGGTTCATTTGGTCAAAGTAGGATTGATCACGCTGCAGTCCACTAGGAGATGTTGTAGGGGATACCGTCGGGGATGGTGTGGTACGGTCTGGTATGATCGTTGCATACGAATCGCTCATATTCGGATGCGCATCGAAGCGCGAGAATACGCCTGAGAATTCGGAGTCGAGGGTATAAGTCCGTTGGGGTACTGGCGGCAGGTTCTTGACCTCCTGTCGGATAGCATCGCTGGGTGCAAGGTGGGTCCGTTTTTCCACCGCCGCTCTTTTTGTGCGATTCTCTTCAATAACGATAGCATCTTCCAGTTCCCTTCGCAGATGATATAATACGGAAGCGGTATGTGCATCTCCACTGGGCGCTGCAGCTGGCGTGTCTCCTAAAGATAACGGTCTCTCTAGACCAGCTTCTTGTGCAATGCGGTCATCCTCACTCTTCAGCCAACGGCTGAACACTAGCCATTCCTGGAACAGCCCATCCGCATCGTCAGTTGCCGGAAGAGCTTTTGGGACTGTACGCGACGAACTTGCAAACGCGTTCGAGGTATACCACTGCCCTCCAAGGCTCATCGATCGGAACGGCGCAGTGTCAAGCAGACGCTGGGTCTGCTTTGATGCTTCGAGGTGAAGTCGCCTGTCATTCATTAGTCAGTTTATCATTGGTACTTGAGTTCGAGGCACTCACAATTGCAAGAAAGATATACACATCTGCAGAGCTTGATAATGCCCTGCAATCTGTTTACGGAGTCCATCAATCTCTTTCTCCTTGCCCATCCACTTTAGTGTATACACCATCTTGATGAAATTCATCTTCGTGTCGATTAGTTTCTCGGCGTATGTTTTGATACTTTTATCGCATCTGTCTATGGTATCTCTGAAATCATCGAAAGGGAATGGCAGAGGCTTCCCGTATTCTTTCATGAGCTCCTCTAGCTCGACCAGGCAATGGTGGAAAGCCGTGAATTCACGCACAAGGCCTTCCACCTGAACTTCCGAGTTTTCGTTGGCATCTACAAAAGACGAACGTTAGCTATAATTAACAAAAGTGTTCAAAGATGTATATTCACCCTTAAAGGCCAAGTAAACCCTGGTTGAAACCTCCACCAGCTTCACGACATCAGATGGACTGAAGCCAAAAGACATGTTCGATCATCTGCGCCGCGCTAGAGCGCAGGATTGACTGTTACGCTTGCTCATGCACTGGTAAGGTTGTTCAGACTACTGGGATGACCGTCGCCCGGATACCAGGTTTCTGCGAGCAAAAAGCAAAGGACAGAGAGAAGGACCAGCAGTGCTTGGTGGATACTAAAGCGCAGCAGTGGCTCAGCGGCATCTGACCCAACCGCGGGCCAGGCACGCGCCCGCTGTCAAGCTCATCAGAATTGGCTCCTCACAAGGGGCGCGAAGCCTCGATAAGACATTACTCCAAAGTCTCGTTGTGGAGAGGCGCAGCGCGCATTTCCGGGGAGGCGGGTGAAGCCGTTCAGTAGAACGGCGCAAATCCAACACGTGGGGTCGATGAATGGTGATCCTGGTCTCTCCCAACCCAACCACCAGAACCTGCAAACCCGCCACAGCTTACAAGACCTGGTCCCTTGCTTCAGACCATGCTAGGAAGAGTTACGCAGTTTCCCTAATTACCACATAGTACGTTGTCGCTGCCTACAATGCATCGCCCCAGTCGAGATTGCTCAACGCATACGATGGCTCGAAAAGGTCACCGAGAATCGCACTGCAGGAGATATAAGGCTGCGGGTGCAAATTCGTATTGATCCAAACGCCACCGACAGCCTTAAGCGATGCAAGGCGCAGGAACGATGTCCAGTGGAGCAAAGTGGAAGTTCTCGCGAGATCATAGGACCAGCATAGCTCACCGGTGAGCAGACTGTCTATTATAGGGTTCTCCTGATTACATGAGCTTGTCTTGGTCGATAGGTTGTGGAGGCTGAGGCACCTACTAGGACGATGGATGGTTTGGTCCCTGGGAATGAATGTTCTTAAAGTGATACACAGCTTCGAAGAGCGCAAGTCTTTTGAAGCGCAACGGACTCGTAGTATTGTATGATTAAAGATCTAATAGCTCCAGCCACTGAACGCAGTCCATTATGGGTGTTCGCAAATGGATGGAACGACCGACCGTTCGTGGACATCATGTCGGCGTCGAAGATCTTACGGAAGGTCAACAAGGTGTCCCAGTAAGTCAAAGATAGACTCGGTCGTGAGACATGTTAACGATAGTAACAGGAATCAAAACGACGGAAATGGGCCCTGCAGACCATCGATGCGTCTTCTTTCCAAGTCTGGGTTGTTGCGGTCGCAGGCATCGGATTTCTCACTGACGCATTTGGCTTGTTCGCCTTGAACGTCGTTACACCCATGATTGGCTATGTCTACTGGCCGGATCACGTAGACAACGATGGCGTTCCCCAGGTTCCATCTTCTATCAAAACCGCCATGATGTGTTCGACGCTTGCTGGGACCATGATCGGTCAAATTACTTTCGGCTTCGCAGCCGACATCCTCGGACGTCGCAAAATGTACGGTCTGGAACTTGTAGTAATCATAGTAGGTACTATGTTGCTGTTGATGAGCTCAAGCGGGGAGAAGAATAGTATGAATGTGGGTGGTTGGCTTATCGCGTGGCGAGCAGTCATGGGTCGGTGACCCTCCATTCCTCCCAAGACCCAAAGCCGTCAAGCTGACTCTTCAAGGAATCGGAATCGGAGCCGACTACCCACTCAGCGCTGTTATCACGGCAGAGTTCGCCCCTCGAAAGTTTCGCGCTCGCATGATGAGTTGGGTGTTCTTTGCGCAGCCGATGGGCCAGTTGCTTGCCAATGTTCTGTCGTTGGCGGCTGTACAGGCGTATAAACCCTACATTACCAACAGCAGGAAGTCATGTTCTTTCGATGGCGTCGATGACTTGCAATGCTTCCGCTCGGTCGATCGCCTGTGGCGGCTGGTCATCGGTCTGGGAATCGTCCCTGCGGTCGTAGCACTAGGTTTCAGATTCACGATACCGGAGAGCCCTAGGTATAAGCTTGACATCCTCCAGAACGCATCCACGGTGTACGAGGATACCAAAAACTATTATGGTGCTCCGGAGTTGGACGCCGAACATGGCGAATTAGAAGTGCTGCCTACAACCAATACGGACCAGCGTCGGCCATCCACCAGCTCTTCTGAGATTGCTCCAGACGATGTAATCGACTGCGATAGCGATGATGAAGATAGGTCAAGTGCAGTATTTACGAGACCAGCAGTGGTCCCGAATGATCAGCTCGCACCTGGCGATCCGAACTACATCCCTCCGTTGGCTTCTTGGGCTGACGCCAAGAAGTTCTTCATAATTGAAGGCAACTGGCAGTACTTAATGGGCACATCGCTTGCATGGCTGTTCCTCGATTTCGCCTTCTATGGTCTCGGTCTTTCTTCGCCACAGATTGTGAGCCATATCTGGCAAAACCCTAACGATGGTCGCCCAAATGTCTTCGATTCGTTGCGCGACAATAGTCTGCATACCCTGGTGATGGTTTCGATTGGAACTACCATTGGAGGGCTTCTGATGATCAAAGTGATCAAATACGCCTCACCCAAGAGCATACAGTTCTGGGGGTTTCTGGTGCTGTTCGCCCTCTTCATCGTTACGGGCAGTGCTTGGACTAAGCTACTCGACACCAGCCGATCTGGCTTGATCGTACTGTATGTTCTCAGTCATATTGCTTTCAATCTAGGTCCAAACGTCACTACCTTCATCGTAAGTCAAGATTCCACAAGACTGTCAATAGCGATACTTACAGCATGTAGATACCAGCTGAGATCTTTCCGACACGGTACAGGTGTACTTGCCACGGTATCGCCGCCGCGGCAGGTAAACTCGGATCTTGGATCGTGCAGATCTTTTTGGCGTATGCGTTTCAGAACGACAATCAAGGCGAGCAGTATGACTGGGAACGAGAGAATTTCGGTCACGTTCTCCAAGTCATGAGTGCCTTCATGGTTGCCGGAGCGGTGGTAACATATTTTTGGGTCCCAGAGACCCGGGATCATGACAACAAGAGTAGAACGTTGGAGATTTTGGCGTGTGGCAAGAAGGTCATCGATGAGTTGAACCGCCAACGGCAGAGGGAGGATGAGGAAGAGTAGTCGCTAACCCTGTCGGTCAATGACTGTATAAGTAACGAACCTTGCTATCATGATATCTGAGTATGCGCTCCAAGATGAATGTCTTCATTGATGGACGTTTGAGTGACGTTGCTTGCTATTCATACGCTGGTTTAGTCCAGGCCAGCATGAGACTCTCATATTACACCAAAAAAGAAAAGGAAAGTATTTATGGCCACACTGGGCACTAGTATATTGCTGCAGCACTGGAGCTGTTCATTCAAGCGAGGCGGATGAATTTTCTCCAGCATAAGCCGTTGTAGAGACTGGGTAAAGTCGCTTAAGTCTATGAGATTCGAGAGACAGGTTGTCAGGATTGAGTGACAACATTGATTGGATGTGGGCTAGGCGAATGCTACGTATGAATATCTGCGCTGGGAAAGTGGGATGTCGAGGGTTTTGACGCCGTCAAAACGTGCCCGGCGAATTTACCCCGGTGGCACCTCCTGAGGGTCTTTGCTCTGCATAACAACCTCCGCACTTCTCAAGTTGTGGAAATTTAAGGCTGCAGAAAGATGTTGTGATCACGTTTCCCACACGTGTTAGCTGTGTCATATCATATGCATCACGGAACATCCGGAGCATAGTGGGTTTTCCAGATCTGGCGAGGGAAGCTTTTTACTTCTGATCCCAAGAGATACTTCGTTATGCATGGAGGCGAGATGTTACAACAGAAACGACTTCAAGATCAGATAATCATTAAGTCAGGAGCTGGAAAGGCAAATGTACGTCGCAGATGCCCAGAAGCATCCTCCATTATGTTTTCTAATTAACGCCAGGGTGCAATTTGCCCATGTGTAACCAGCGGTCCATGCAACTTTTACGAATTCCAATGCACGACAGAACAGCTCTCATATCCATTAGACTACACTGGTCTTTGGGTTCTCTGTGTACTGGTGGCCGTCGAAGGAAGACGCATTGCTGTCTGAGTAAGACTTTTTGAAAAGAGGCTTAAGTCCTGGGAGAGAGACAACGATGATGGAAAGCGCCATCTCGACCATACTCAACGGATCTGCACAGTAATAGTTAGCACAACTCCAACCTCGATACCTGGCGACTGTGTGCTCTTGTATAGACTTACAAACAAGGTTCTCCTGCCCAGTGCCTACTTTCAAACAGACAAATCGCACAATACCGGAGATGATGGTCAGAGCTCCCAGCGCGAAGGTGAGAGTGACACCACCCGACCCCTTGAGGATACCCCTTGCCAAGAGAATGGCCGGAATGGCGTAGACGACGAGGTAACAAGCAAGGTTGAGCGTGAAGTTGAGGATGAAGGGCTCAGGCGCATAGAAAACGGAGCATGCGCCATCTTCTTGACTCCATTGCACAGAAACATCTGCACCGCAGAAGAAGGTATCGTCGAAGAGGATGGTCAGGTAGCATGCGACAACGAAGGCAGTCATGCCCCACAGCATCTTGCGCATGCCAGGATGAGACGACAGATTGAAGTATGCCCAGTAAAAAGCAAGCATGCTGAGCTTGGGGAATCCCATTCCGAAATCGTAGAAATAGTTGGAAGAGAACGAGATCTGAAAATCCGCATTAGCGACTCAGTGTTGAGTACCTATGGATGAACACACCTTTGACAACTTCACACTGGTCTCATAGTCGTCTAGTACACCCATCTGATACGTGAGCGTATCGCAAATGATTAGGCCAAGTGCATCGAGAGCAGACGCAATCAGGAGATAATCTGACCAATCAAGCTTCTGGCGAAGGCGAAACAGGCGTGTGTAGATACGTAGGCCCACGAAGACGTAGGCGAGAACCAGAAGAATCCATTCCGAAATCTGCAAGTTTCATGAGCAGTGGTCAAGAGAAGAGGGCTCACCAGAGATTCAGGCTTAGGCTGTCAAAACATGCACATCACTTACCATAACATCCTTGCCACCAATGAAGTACGCCATCTTATTTAGTGACAGCAGCAAACGGAGTGCTGACCGGGTGTGAATGTCGTTTGATAATGATAGTTTAGGAGAGACAGAGATGCGGCAAGGTAAGATGTTGAATGAACATTAGGCACTTGGAGAAAAGTATTTCTCCCAAAATTTGAACCTAGCAGATCGGGAGTGTCATCCGTTAGTTGGTACGATTTGGGCAGGCTATATGTGGCAAACCACTCGATCCATGCGAGAAGCGCTTGCTGTTACACATGGTAATCAAGCGGTTGCATGTGGCATGCAGGGCAGTCGATCCCACTGAGGCACGGTTGTGCAGAGGAGCGGAGGATTCTGCACACTAACGTGCGGCACACCCTGAGTGGCGTGTTGGGCGGCTTACATTCGGTACTTGTTCCGAAATGGCAGTAAGCCCTGTATCCTGGTCGTATGCTCAGCACTACATTCAGTATCAGCGTGCCTGATGCTGTTTCCGTTCAAATAGCTTTCTGTCAACACCATGCTTTTATCAGATCATGTCAGTACAAGGCAATATGACTCCGACGAACTTCTTTCATCTATGTACGGAGTCTCGTAGATAGTCCAGCGATCTCGAAATGTGGTTGACGGATGGTGTAGGGAGTAAGGAGTGGGCCGGGCTGGCGGAAGCTGTTACGCGACAGGCGTTAATGTGGAGCGCTCGTATCGCAATTAGGCGGGACGGCTCGCTTCAAGCGTCTGCCACCGGATGTCAACGCCCGGGAACGGCGACTATTCCCGTCCGTGTACAAAGGCCAGAGAAATACCAGATAGTTCATATTCAGAGCGCTGGCATGGCACGGGCTGGTTCCACCAGCGAAGAAGCACGTCCTGAGGGCTTGAGGTGACAGATCATTCGATGCGCCTGCCTCGTATGATACGTTACAGTAGGATGCCGGAACTGAATCCTGCGTCCCGAGAACTTGGGTCAGGCCAGCCTCGACTTTTGTCAGTATCCAATTGCGCAACGGCTGCGGCCCTGAAGTGGTTCCTCCGAGCCGCGTCTATCTTACTGTGGCATGTATTTGAGACCGAGACACCAGGAGGATCGGGCCCTTATTACATAGAGAACCAGCAACCTACGGGTCTTAGCCCTGTAGGATTCACGTTCAAGACGGGGAAGCTTGGGCCTTGTATCCCAGGCGCATGCCTGTATTCTCAACAGAAACATAGAAAATTTGCAATAAGCGCAAAGTTGAACATTTCCTCGGCTCTGGCTATGTATGGCGTGCGACATCATGTGCTGCTTCTGTCGTTCTCGAGCTTGTCGTCGACTGGTGAAAACTGTACACTAATCCTACGTGTCTCGTAGATGACGTCTTTTCTGCCCATTGTGTTCAACTCCACTTCACTACCCGAGTCTTCTTCGTCAAGACGGGATCGGGCACTGTGCTTGCTCTTCATGTTCGACGACAGCCTCAGACGATCGGATCGGTCATTTGGCGTTCGATGGTGGTGGTCAGAAGACGAGTATCCGTACGTTTGTTTGGACGCGAATATTCCGCCTCGTCTAAGGTACCCTCGCATGGATGGAAGAGAAACCACCATTATAGCAACCGACATCTCTGCCATTGAAAGCACGACTAGGAAGCACATTAAAAGAGTCCCCTAGGGCTGACCTGATCTTTACTTACAGACATTGGTCCAGGCTTGAATGACTTCTATGGTAGCAAAGCGTACTACGCTTACGATGATGGTGATTCCTCCTAGAGAAAATGTGATGATAAGACCCCAGATTTGACGCCGGCTGAGCTGGAGCTGATAGAGGAGCGGGAACGGTAATATGCAAACTGTTCAGGATCGTCAGTCTCTAGACACCCTCTCTTGCAGTAGCACCTGTAGCTTACTGAGCACATCCGTTGTTATGTTCAACGCCCAGTCGACTCTGAACACGAGTTTTGAATTGAAGGTGCTGCATGACTCTTCATCTAGTGACCAGTTCACCGACACGTCCCGCCCACACCAGAATGTGTCCAAAAAGCATGTGGATATCATCGCCGAGGCTGTGAAAGCCGATGCAAGGAAGAGCGCCTTTCGAAGCCACGGCATAGTGGGAGGAAATAAGCGAAAGTACAGAGCTACAATTGCAAGCTTTGGTAGGTAGATACCTGTATCGTAGAAATAGTTGCCTGCAAATTGCACCTATTGAGAGTTTCAGTTCTCTGTAGGTATCATAAGTAAAACACTGACCTTCTTCAGACTGATTGCGGTTTCTCTTGATCGCTCTGGCCCATCTGTTCCCTCATCTGCCATGCCACCCCAGCTATACGTCATTACGTCTGTAATGAAAAGCGCGAGAGCGTTGCAGATCGAAGCTATGAGGAAGCTGTCACTGATTGTCGGCCATTGCCGTTGGAGGAATCGTGGAACCAGCCTGCCAGAAGCTACAATCAGCGCGAGACCCAATAGCGTTGCTTCAATTGGCTTGGAATGACTGTTAGTCTCTTGTATTCATTGAAGCAGACAAAAGTACATACAATCACAGCTCCTGGATGGAGACTATGCGACATGGTTGCTGTGCTTCAGTGGAGAACAAAGGTGGTATGTGGCAGAGGTAGGGTCGATCGATGCCAGAGTGCATGTCCAGTGATGTATAAAGGAGTCTCATTCACTGGCTCGCTGATGGCAGGCGAGGCTTCCCGTCCAAATGCTTGTAACGGAACGGACGAGGTACTTGTCAGACACAGTTTCCCGAATGTGTCACTCATTCCTCTGCCGGGTTGCATACTGTTGGTCACATAAGCTTGCTACATGCATACTATTTCCCATAACCTGGGACATCTGGTTTCGGCGCTGCATGAGCCGCCTGACAGTCAGCGTGCCGAGCGTTGCCAGCAGCGCGAGCGACTCCGGGACGACCGGTTCAGTTCCACCAAAAGAGGGTCTGCATATTGCTCGCATTCGATCCGAAATTGCTACTCATCGCTCCCTGCGTTTTCTGGGTACCTGTATACGCCGGTACAATTTAGCCTGATGGCCACTAGATCCTTGCGAAGGCCTGATCTGCCCCTGCACGTACATGAAGCACAGTGGACCCGCTTTTCGTACATTGAGCTCGGTCTTCGCTGTGGGATTGACGCCGAAGGCATCCAATCACCGGCAATAGCTCGCGCAGAGTAAGATGCGAAGAGGTGCGTGGCGGCTGGGTTCGAGATTGATTGCGGCCGACGATGGCTTGATGAATGCTTCGAGAAGCGTCTGAATCCCGAACTTCAAGCGATCTGCTCACGTGATGGGAAGTACTTGCTTCTGTATAGCACGAGGATGTCAACGAGATGATGGGATAGCAAGAGATGATTGGGTCCCATCGTACAGAATTCTGTGTGTCAGCAAGTAGCCGCCTTAACTTCTGGTCAGGTACCTCGGGAAGGTACTTTCATAGTTGGCACGTGATCCGAACATCACCCATAACTCGATCAGCACAACCTTGGATAAAATGAGATCGTCCGACAACGTTGTACGAACAATCCGTTTCAGCTTATGTTTTCAAATTGCATCCATCAGCGCTCTAAGGCTACCGTATTGATATCTCAAAGTGTGCACATGGGCATTGTTGGCTGGTGCGACTAACGGATTTTGGGTGCTTGCATCTATGCTGCGATTATGTTGCGCCAATAATTGCCTCATTCAGTTTATGACAATGACTTTATGCATTGAGCCTGTCTGCTTAAATGTAAAGGTATTCCTTGAGACAGCAACGCGAAAGGATTCAACATCCTTTGGTTGAGTTTTAGCGCCGCATCGAGAGAAAACATCATCACGCTGTAGCCAAAACTCATGCGGAATGCCAACTATTCCAGCTTCCGGTCTCACCTCGTTTATGGTACTCATTCTGCAGGAACAATTTCATTCTGTCTAGATTGGTGGTTACCTCGTACACGGCTCTTTGCACAGCTATCATGGTAGGACCGAAAGCGAGCCAGAATTTTCTTCGAGGAAATTTTTCAACCTTTACAATGCGGCAATCGATCGATCAGCGTGATTGATCTCGGAAAGACCCGTATAAATTGGAGCCTTCTGTTTCAAAAAGAATAGCTGGAGACGAATTTAAGAATTTCCTACCGAAACATTGGGTAGATACTGCTTTCAAATTCAGTAACGAGATGCCTACAAGCAGGCAGACACACTAAACTCTCATCTTCTGGAGTTCTAAGATGCATACCATACCTGTTTTGATGGTTTGGTACCGACACTTGTAAGGTCATGAGTACTTTAATTTTAACGGTCATGCTATCAAAAGGGCAGAATCTCTTTGGAAGTCGAGAGTCGAAGGAAGTTATTCGAATTCAAGCCTATACGAGTAAAACGGACAGTGATTCCCACAATCTGCTTCGTGGCTGCTGCTAGGTAGCCAGAATTAGATCATTATAGTGGGATAAGAGGTACTTTGGTACAGCGGTGAATCATCCACTCGTATTCTCAGAGTCTACAGGAAGTATGATGCCTCAGAAAAGGAATATGACGTACTTCTAGATAATTTCAAAAGGTACTGTAGTAATAGTACATGCTCACATCGCAACAGATAGTGGATTCGTTCTGAACCATCCAAGGACACTTGAACATGGCATGTTGTTACATCTTGTTCTCATTGTACTCAAGCTCGTCATATGGATGGTGTAAGTGATCAGTCGGAGAGGCTGAATATAACTTGCTCGTTTCAGTACAAGACTCTCACACAGTGTAGATCCTTCAACGTTCAGACTCGAAGCGTGTTCTCCGTACAGAATATACACTCATGCACAGTGAAAATCGTATTGCTTCACTCACCAACAGTGCACCGCAGCATTGACGATGTCGGTGTAGAGCTACAATGCAACGCATCAGGGCCCAAATCATAAAAGCACAGGAAAGTTACTTCTCAGCAGAGTTCAAGCCACTGCTACTCAGGCATATTCAACTGACACATCTTACTCTACTTGTACACCATGGCAGCAACTCATTCCCACGACGAACAGGCTAGTTCCGTTCACAATGTCGTTGACGAATCTGCCAATCGTGAGCGAGTAGAAGAATGGCTTGATGGCAAGATAAGTCATCTTAACCGCAGCATCCGCGAAGAAGTCAAGATGTGCAAGTCACAAGGCTATCACTGGAATGTAGGACCGCGTCGTCAGGTCATTGTGAAACAAGCTTTGGCTACGCAACAGTCGATGTTTGCTATGTTCGACAACACTGATTACGATGATCCGGCTGGAGATTTGCACTCAGCTTCCATCAACTATGAAGGTAGGGGACTAGGCATCGAACGAAACGACACCGTGCTCACGCGGCGTGTACTGAAGCGCAAACCTGGCTTCTACAACGATGCAAGCTCTAGCAGCGGCTGCACAAGCAACATCTCAAGCACCAGCAGCTCAAGCTCCTCTACTGCGGCCCCCAACACGCCCGCCAGCACGACGGCTTTTACGCGTCCAGGGCTAACCCGCCGCGCAGCCCGAAAGTCCAAGTCCGTTCCCTCGCCGCTGGTGTGCATTACGGGCTGGCCCAATGGCAAATGCAGTGACTACGTCGGCACGCCAGAAGAGTGGGCGGCGTCCTTAACTGCTTCGCTGCGGATGGTGGATGGTTCGTTCATGGAAGCTATGCAGAAGCGAGAGATCCCTGGAACGGAGGAGTGGCATTTCTATAGTACGCATGAGGGGAACCAGGATGAGATGAAGATTCGTAGTCTGAGTAGAGATGAAGAGCACTGGCGTTGAGATTGGGATGTTCCGTTGTAAGCAGTCGTTGGAGTCGAAGCAGACTATATTGAGACGTGCTTGGGTGTATCGACAAATTACGGCGAAAGATATGGACAGCTCGACGCAACCTTGCTCGGTATCAATTCGTGTTAAAAAATCTCAGATGCTACAATTGCTTCGTATGCCCCGCTTATGCAGATATGACCAGAACAAAAGACACTAAAAAACGCTACTATATGCAGAATGATCTCCTACCATCACCATCTTAGCTCACTAGCCGGTCTCGCACACATCTCTGGTGGCACACAGCCCCAAGAGCATACTCTGACCTTGAAAGGATGAATCACCGAGTAGAGTCTGTTCCAACACGCGCGAAATTCGATCCACTCTGCTCTTGCCACGACAAAGTCTTTGTTACACACGTGACACTGGCGGAAGTAACCAAAGCCTGCGCCTGCGTCGTTCTCAGTTGCCTGCACCAGGATCGCAGCTGCGTCGAAAGGCACAGGCTCACCCAGTCTCTCCCTCGTCTCTTCAACGGTGATGTTCGCGAGTGCAACATTCAGGGAGGTAGTGAGTAGGGGAGAAACCCGGGTCGATACAGGAGGGGTAAAGATGGGCCCAGAAGGTGCCCCGAACGTGCCCCACTCTACGTCGACAAGAGCGCAGTAGTCGTCCGTGTCCGGTGAGGGCTGGGCAGGTGAGCCCTTTAGAAGGTGGCCAGCTTGGTCGAAGTATGACACCAGCGTTGTGGCCATGTTTATCGTCGAAGGTGAGTCATAATTGAACTCTGTTCCCGACTCCCTCGATTCGACTGTTCGAATATGCCAGACCAAGGCCTCACGATCTTGACTGTTGTGTAGTTCTTGATAGAGATCCTTTGTCGAGCTCTTTTTACGGAACAGATTATGCTGTTTCCTCAGCCGTCTGTGAGAGACTCGTTCGAGCAGAGGGTTACCGAGGGTTGTGAGACGCTCCAACTTGCCGTTCAGCAGCTCGAGGAGTTCGAAGGGCAGGCACTGGATTTTATTAAGAGAAATGTCTAGCTCTTCGAGGTTCTGTAATCGACTAATTTGTGATGGCAGTTCCGCGATCTGATTTTCCCTCAATACTAGAGTCGTGAGGTGCTGCAGATTGAAAAGAGATGGCGTCAAACGCTGTAGAGAATTCCGAGCAAGGTTGACGTAAAGTTCTGGAACCATAGAACGGTACTGTCCTTCTGCAGGAAGATCGTTCCCGGGGTCTGGTAGATTCTTAATGACACTGTTCAAGCCGCCTATTTGCTTAATGTCATGATCACTGAGATTCCAAGACTGAAAGTCGTACGTCTGACTATTTCTGTCTAAGCCAGCCTTGAGCGCAGAGTAAAACGCAGCTTCCGTTGCGCTCATTGGTTTGACTTCATCGGTGGTACCAGCCGTGAAAGGAAATGGTGATTTGTGCTCCGGAAGGGGGTCTACGAAGACATCGCTGTTGTCGCTCATCAAGCAGATACCAGAGTCATAATTGCGCGAAATTTTGGCCTTTTTCGGCTCTGGTGTATTATGCGTCGAGTCGCCATTTTCCGTTTCGTACCAGGCACCCTTGCGCTTGTTCTTGAAGATACGCGGCGAGTCGTAGTTCAGGATGTCGAGGGTTTCACCAGAGTCGTCGCTGGAAAAAAGCGGAGGGGGCGAGCTCGACTTGGGTGAGAATGCGCCGTATCGCTGGGGTTCGAAAAAGGGTGAGCTCGGGGGTTCGGTCGTGTGCGCGCGTGGCGGCGATGATGGCAGTACCGCGTCGTTGTCCATAGCAGCGCGCGACCACAGGCCTGTTGCATGCGCTGAAATTGAGGCTGGTCACGCGACCGCGAACCTATGTTGTGCAAACGTCGTGCTTACCAAAATTGGGGGCTGGTGATGTAAGGAAAGAGGGAACCGTGGACGCGTCGTGGAGCTTGACGCGACCCCGCTAGACTCAACCGCGGCAGGGTCCGATGTGACGTCTCCGCGCTTTGTTTGCGCTCCCACGTGAGCTCCGTCTTTCCGAGGCTTCTGTACTCCCTTGCGCTGTGCATTCCTCTCACTACACACCATGCAGCTATTGGCTCTGAAGCTGAAATGAGCGATATTGATGAAGCTTCAAGCTTTCACCCAGTAAGCCCGTTCCACTTAATGCGGTCACAACTACGAAGACGAGAACTACCCAACATTCGTTTCCTACTGATCTTGATTCCGCACCATATATATCAAGCTGAAGAAAGTTCCGAAATACTCAGTGCAAGCTTGTAACTGACTTCTGTTGTGCTGACCGAAGAAATCGCCTAACCATGTTGTAGGGGTTGATCCCTACCGTATTGGTCAATACAAGCTGCTTCGTATTCTTTGCTGTCCGCTCGGCTCGACTCTCAAGGCATTCTGGAGTCTCAGCTGAGTCTCAGCGGTTCATTATGAGATTCACCTGGGTAGAGATGCGCAGTACGATTGATTGACTTCTGATGCTCAAGAATCTCAATATACTCAAGATGGAGAATGTTCAAGTTCCATACTCGAAGTGCGCGGGAATACACCTGCGATCTAGTCTACATCTAATCCAAGAATAATCTATGCATCAGTTAGTCCCATCATGGGTCGTGGTCTCTCGTATTTGGACGCGCGTACGAAGCTATTGAGCGATTTTGAGAGTGTTATTCCCGTCAGTCTTTACCACGATATAAGCTAGAAACCCCTCGAGCTTGTGGCAGAGACCCTTTGCTGCCACGCAACATTTCCAGACGCTGCGCTCATCGCATCCGTCCCCAGCCCACGCCAGATTCCTAGCCGTTGCAGCATAAGTGTAGGTTGACTCTTCCCGTGACCATATTCACAGCAATGTATTGGAGCACACGGAGTGATACAGGAAATGGCTGACGGTAGTCTTAGCTGTGGCTCGCCTTGGCCATCTTGGCTCGCCTGACTTGCTTTCAACGGCTGCCAGATACGCCCAATACCATGCACAGCTGGCTACCATCTATGGATACACGATCGACATACATTAGCTTGTTCGTCACTCATGGACCCCAGACTGGTTTGTAGAACGCGGGAACCCCAGCAAATATCGAGTGGTTATGATCTGCTGACGGCCGCCAGTTCAACTTCGTAGCGCTAATGTCTAATCTTAGTAGCACCTGTCTGCTTGGCAATAACTTCTCGTTCCTGTAGTGATGATGCCTCTGCATCTTCTGGCTCCGATACGAGTATCCGTCAAGTAGTAGCACGGCACCGTCCATCACTGTCATCCACTTACTACTGGGATGCAGCGAGGAGTCTTGATCGCCCCGGTCAGCACCGTGCCACCGGAAGAGCGTGCCGTTCGACTGTGCGCGCCATACGACCCCTACCTCCGACTGCTACGATAAACGAGAGTTTGCAGTCATTACGGCTCTTGGCTGCCAGGTCCTAGGTATTGTGGACGAATGTTGAAATATGTCGCCGCTCACCAGCGTGACTTCGGGAAGAGCTGTCATGCGCATACAGCCCCGCCGGCAAAGCGGACCAGATCATCCATGCCGCGCGACTCAGACAAGACGACGCAGGATCTTTTGAACCGTAACAAGGTGTGCTGACGCAGGATTGTACGGCCATACAGAGTGAACAACTTCCTCAGGTAAGAGCGGCACGTTACGAACGCCAGTCATTACTATTCTGGCATACGACGTGTCTACGGCTTGCTTAATCTCAGATCACGACCTGCTGTCTGCCTCAGCATGCCTCAGCCTGGCTGGTGGCCTCGCACAAAGCTAAGTGGCGGGCACGTTGCCGTTCCTGCATCTCGCACGGTCCTGTCGTGTCCGGTGAACATTATCGGTACAGCGCCCACGCTGGATAGGATATGGCGTACTTCTCGAAGGATTCTTTCGCGTTTCGTACGACATCTGCATTCGAACATGGTGCGACCCCACGATGATGGCAGCAACGGCTATCGCGAGGGAGAACGATCTCGCCGACGTCACGGTGCCATACTTTGCATTCACATATGCCGGCATCTCAACGGTCCCCGAAGCCAAGACGAACAAAGGACGAATGTTAGACGGCGCGAAAAAGCTTTGCATACATCGTCACTGAACGGCGTGCACCACAAAGCTTCTGGATGCGAAAGGGTTGGTGGATGCGACGTTCCCTCGGCTATTCTATTCTAGGATACGACGACCCAAACCCTGCCGCCAATCAGCAAATCCGGCAGTCGGCAGGACCTGAACTTCGACGGGCTGACGAGGACCCTATGCACGCCTCGTCTGCTGAAGCGTGGGCCCAATAGCCTGGCGCTCGTGAAAACGCACAGCCTTACCAGACGCGGTGGTGGCGGTCACTGGGGAGATGAGATTTCCCCAGTGCCAGCACCAAGGCGGCTAGATGATTCGCTCTGGCCCCTTACTATTCAGGTTGGCGCCTTTTAATAAGCCGCCCTCATACCTTTTGCGTCCTCGCGGCTCGCCCTTCTATCTGCTTGGCAAAGACTGACACGAACTGGTGGATCGATTTAGTCGTATCGCTCAGGAGACATGGGTGAGCCGGAGGATAGAGTATATAGGCAAGTCATAAGTCTTCCGCAAACGTTTCTGTAGCATCTGCTCTACGTCTCTCGTTTGTTCACCTAGGACATTCCACAGCTCCTAGTATTTTTATTTTAATCTAATTCTCACACTCGCTCAATCAACATGCATCTGTCATTCACCGCAGCCATTTTGGCTGTTGCCGGATCCGCCATCGCGCTTCCTCAGAACCCTCCTCCTGCCCAGGGCACATCACTCCCTGCGGACGCCCTCCTTCCTCCAGCTCTTCCCACTGAGGACTTCAAGACCCCCAAGTTCGCTCGCCCGCTCTCTCTGGACGAGGCTCTGTCTGGTGTCAACGCTACCGTCACCACCATCAAGGAGAACCTTCAAGACGCCAAGAACAAGCTTCCTGAGCTCGTCCTTCCCGACACACCCTCCAACAAGATCATCACCGACCTGATCCCGGACATTATCAACAAGATCCTCCCCGTCACCGCCCGTGAGTTGGACGAGGAGCTTGAGAAGTTTGAGAAGAGGCAGAGCACATGCTCCAACCCCCGTGTCCGCCGCGAGTGGGACTCTTACTCCGATTCTGACCGTCAGGCCTACGTCGATGCCATCAAGTGTTTGCAGAGCCGTGGCCCCTCAGGCCAGTTCCGTCAGTCTCAGAGCAGATATGAGGATCTCGTTGCTCTTCACCAGACCCTGACCCCCAACGTCCATGGTAACGCCAAGTTCCTTCTCTGGCACAGGTACTACCTCTGGACCTTCGAGCAGATGCTCCGCTCCGACTGCGGTTTCAACCGCGAGCTTCCCTGGTTCGATGAGACCAGGTACGCTGGTCGCTTCGGCGCCTCCTCCATCTTCAGCTCGAGGTGGTTCGGCAGCGTCAACATTGGCGGCCAGTGCGTGAGGGACGGCGTAAGTACTCCAACTCCCACAACCTAAAACCCTCCACTAACAACACCACAGCAATTTGCTGGCCTCGCCATCAACGTCGGACCCGGCACAGGCAACCAGCGCCACTGCCTCGCCCGCAACGGTGACGACTCCCGCACCATCAACACCGGCAGCGCCATCGTCGACGCCTGTAACTCGCGCGCCTCCTACCCCGACATGGCCTCCTGCGCCGAAGGCGGTGCCCACGCCTGGGGCCACAACGGTATTGGCTCCGTCATGCAGGACACCTACGCCTCGCCCGCCGACCCCGTCTTCTTCCTCCACCACGCCTTCATCGACCGCAACTTCCGCATCTGGCAGAACAACGGCGGCAACGCCCGCGTTACCCAGATCTCCGGCTCTGACTCCCAGGGCAACGCTCTGCAGCTCGATACCACCGTCAACGTCTACGATTTCCGCCCCACTGTTCGTATCAGGGATATCCTTAACACTGTTTCCAGCACTCTTTGCTACAAGTACAACTACTAAGTTGCTTGCTGTTTAATGTGTATTGTCGATGGCCTGTTGTGCGACCTGGTTGGGTTGCGCTTTTTGGGAAAGCGACATTGGCGTAGAGCATGGCACGATTGAGATTGTGACCTGTAATTAGACGTTGAAGTGGATTATTTCATCTTATTTTTCTTTGTAGATATTGATACCAAAACAAGCAGTTTTTGACGACCTTCAATACTTCTGTTCCTCTCTCTCCTACGTGATGTTTCAGCCTTGGCGCGCATGGGCCTGTGAGGCTGCTGTCGTTGTTTTGCGCTGATCCATGGCTTTGCGAAAGTATGTTCTAGCAGGGGCCTCTGGATTTGCTTTTGTGACTTAGGGAACTTGCCTCATGCGCGTTGTACGTCATTCTCAGCTGGTATAAAAATTAGTAACGTATATGAAGAAGGTTAGATTGATATGTCTACATCTAAAAAGAAGCTACAGAAGGCTTGAACTATCAGACCCCTTTCGCCATGTGTGAATCCACACGAGAACGTTGCGACCTGCACGCGGCTAGCACTTCCCACTCAACACCCCTGACGCTTATGCAAGACGTGCATATCGAGAATTAGTTTCCGTCCCGCAACATGTCACCGCTACCGTACCTATCTCTCCAGATACGGTACCCCAAACCGCGAACAATGTACGGAGATGCTTCCCTTGTGGATGTTTCGTCACGCAGCAGCTCGGACCACCAACGCCCGTGACTGGCATGAAAGGTACCGAGTGTGAGAGGCGCCGGTGACGTGCCGCTAGATCCAAAGTATGTTGAGTGTTGCGCAGCACTGTGGAAGGCTGGGGTCGGAGGGACCTGCAATTGGCGGAAGGCTGTGGTGGTTTGACGCGCGTAAGCTGGCGTACCTTGGCGCGCGATACATCTACCAGCCCCCGAACGACTGTGCCCAGAGCGCTCTTTTCCATAAAAATTGTACGTCTTCCTCTTGTCTTGACTCATCTTGCGCGGAACTCCTCCATCTGACTCGCCATCTCCCAGTCACTCACGACAAGCTGCTCGTACGGGCCCGGACTGAGCACGTACGCATCTTGACCAAATGGAGCTGGACTAATGATGTCCACTCCTACTTCTTCTTCTACTTCGTTGTCTCTATCGTCCCAGAGAGCTTGTTCGACACCGCTGAGGAATTCCCATGTGCTTTCCAGAATGTCTTCCATGGGGAGAATGTACGATGAATAGCGTTGTTTCCGCCCAGTGTAATTGCCCCACGCATCGAGCTGCTCAAGGCGAGGGAAGTGAGTGAACAAGGTCTGTGCCCAGGCGTGAATCAGATCTTCTTCATCGGATAGTGTGATAGCTGACCCTTTGCTGAGAAGAGTCTCTGGCCGGGCGAAAGACAAGTGAACTAGGTTAGGGAACAACGGAATGATCGCCGTTGGGGGGCTCGTGGATGGTGTGTCAATAGTTGCGACTAAGCTCAAGGTGCTTGACATGGCCTGGTGAGAGTCTGGTCTTTGATCGTATTTGGTTTGCGGCGGCGTGATCACATCAGCGTGAGCGACAGGATGCGATGTTCCTCCATACAAGGGAAGGTCGGGAAGCTGCAATGGGACACCCATGCGCAGAACTTCAAGCCTCGGACAATGTCTTGCTAGACTTGGTAAAGCGGTCGTTTGTAATATTGTTGCAGTCGTTGGATGTATCTTCAAGCTCAGTTCCTCTAGGTTTGGCAAACCTTTGCAGAAATCTTCGAAATGTGTGCTGGACACACCAGATCCGTCAATAGAAGACGGATCAAGCGCTGCAAGGTCGATATTGCGCAGTCCTGGACAGCATGCTGCCAGCTTCACCAAGGCGGCACCGCTCATTGGAAGATTCAGTTGTGCAGTGGGAAATCCAACTGCAAGATTGCCGACATTTACTTCCAGTAGTTCCAGATTTGGGCACACGAGGAGTGAAGTCATCACATCGTCTAGGATACTGAGATCAGACAGACGCAGTTCTGCACTAGCTTGACGCTCGACCGCGAGTCGCAGCTCCTTGAGTGCAAAGAGATGTGTAGGGAGAGCAAGAGCAATTTCTGGGTCGCAAACGATTTGCAGGCGTTCAAGAGCGGAGAAAGGCTTCTCTAATGCATTGGGTCCTGAAAATAGAGGCAGCATTCGCAACCCAGGATCGATATCAATAGCCAGGGATTTAAGACCTGGACGTTTGCTGAGGTGGCCGAACAATAGGTCCTTGCCCACAACACTACTCATCAAGACGTCCACTTCTTCCAAGTTAGGCAATATATCGATCTGACATGCAAGCGCGCTGGCATGCACCGGATCCTGAGGACTGAACGCATCGGGTCCAATCTGTATGCGCTTCAACCCCAGGCAGGGCTCGAACAATGCTGGCAGTGTTACCTGCGCAACATATGTCGATCCACCATACTGCACGCCGGTCAGTGCGAGGCTCTCCAACCCCGATTGCAACAGGCCTCGGAGGTTATGCTGATGAAGTTGCCAATCGAGATTCAAATCCAAGCTCTTCAAGATCGGCCATGTCAGGTCTTTGAGGTGCTCGTACTCGCTGTCGTTTTCGTCCTGCGGGCTTGAAAGTTGCAGCAGCTCGATTTTGTTTGCGTAGAACTGCCGCCGATCATGTCGCATCCATTTCAATGCCGAGATATTCGGATTCTGCTTCCAGATAAAGGAGGTCGCTACGTCAGCCCAGATGCTATTCACCAAAACAGCCGGTAACAGCGATTGTTGAACTTCTAGAAGCTCCACTGGGTACTCTAGACTTCGCTGGTAACGTTCTTTGTCGGTGCTGTCTGCGAGATGGCGTAGGATTCGTGCTATGATTTTGCGGTCTGCCGTGACTTCCGCGCGAGCCATCGTGTCGGTGACTTAAGACGAAAGCAGGGTGTCAAAGAATGGACAACCGTAGGGTTGGGAAACCCAAACACCAGGTCAAGAGAACAATGGATGTAACGTCGAAGGGAAGAGAGCGCGCGCCGATTAAGATTCATTTTTTTTTGGTTTTTTCGAGCAGATCGCGCGTACCTGGAGCACTACGTAGTTGACAAGGATCCGGGCTTGCCGGCCCACGCGGCGGGTGTGCCTGAAAGCCTGTTCTACCCATGTCAACGGCTATCACAATGAACTTTTGAAAGCGAAGATTTGCAAGGGGCTGTGATCTGACGAGGGTGACGATGTCGAGGGGCTGGGAGGGATTGAAGTTTGATGTTTCATGTTCTGTATCCTTAACCTCTGGCGGTGGCACTTTCCTCGAGTGACGCAAGCGCAAGCGTCCCTGCGCGGACAAACGCTGCACGGCCGAAGCTTGTCTCGACGGTTATAACGTCGACATCCTCTTATCTCCAGCGCTCAGCACATTTCAGCTCCGCTTGACATGCGCATTTTCAGCTGTCGCACGAATTGCGGCAATGAGAGTGTTTGTTTTGCGGACGAAGGTACCAACGAGTCCTTACTGGCAGTGCTGGCAAGACGATAGATGAGGCATCTGATCCCCTTTCTGAAATGACGACGATAGCGCTTACTTTCTCCTCCCCCCTCACCACAAGCCAGCAGGGAGATATTTGTAGCTCCCAGATACCTCGATCTCTTCCCACCTCTATCTACCAGTCGTCTTACTTCTTATCGCAATATGCATCTCATTCTTACTGGTGCCACAGGGCTGGTAGGCGCTGCTGTACTCGATAATATGCTGGCGCAAGAGTCCATCAGTCGCATTTCGATCCTCAGCCGGCGACCCGTTCAAATGGCCGAAGGGCATGAGAAGGCGAGGGTCATAATCCAAAAGGACTTCAGGATCTACGATGAAGCGCTGCTGGAGCAGCTCAAGGATGCCCAAGGATGCGTATGGGCTTTGGGTGTATCACAGAACGCCGTGGATAAGGAGTGCGGCTTACAGCCCTATATAGAAGTCTCAAAGCGTTGACTTGTGTCAGGAAATATGTCGAAATCACACACGACTATACCCTCGCCGCTGCGCAGGCGTTTAGCACGCTTCATCCAGACTCGCCCTTCACGTTCGTTTTTGTGTCCGGCGAGGGCGCCACACAGACACCAGGAATATTTACGACTCTATACGCACGTGTCAAAGGGCAAACTGAGGCAGCACTTCTGGATCTGCGCAAGAAGAGCCCAAATTTCAGAGCCCTCAGTGTGCGACCTGGGGGTGTAGATTGGACTGCGCATCCCGAAATCCACCCGTTCATCCCCAGTCAACCGGCCTGGAAATCAACAATGATCAAGCCCATGAACCTTTTGTACAAGACCATGATGACGCCGACAAAGGCCATGGGCAAAGTCTTCACCGAGCTCGCGATGAGCAAAGGCGAGCCATTGGAAGGACCTGGCGTAGGTCTCGAGAACACAATGCTTACCAACATAGGTATCAGGAAAAGATCTGAACTATAACCGCATTCGCAAGCCTGGAAGGTGGAGGTGTTTATCGTGATGTACACAAAACGCTTTCGTTCTATACACCTATCCTACCTTTCCTCTGGTCGAATCTTATTTTTCCTTCCGCTTCTACTATACCTACCCTCTGTCTCAACTCATATATTTAATGATCCTGAGTGCCCAGCGCAATCTGTGATTAGTGCATCTCCCAATGAGGCTCAGCGTGGTGACACTCCACCCCTGCACGAGCATAGACTTATCTCGCTTCTGCACAGCAGGCACAGCTTTCCCCTCATGGCTGACCATGAATAGCTGCACGCCTGATTAGCGATCGGAGATCGCTGATGAAGTCACTTTGCTTGTCACAGCGACTTTTTCCCCGAAACCACAGCCTGTCTGAACAGTTCCTATGGCTTTTCGTCACGCCATGCCGGCTGTTGTACATTTGTTAGCGGTCATTTTACTCACACTACCACAACTCGCTGCAGGCCGCAGCTGCTATACTCGCAATGGTACCCAGATTGCGGACATCGCCTTTCAACCCTGCTCTAGCTCTGGGGATTCTGCTTGCTGCGCGACGAACAACGGAGGCGCTGGTAAAATTGGCATCGCGAACGACGTGTGCGACCCGAATGGCCTATGCCGGAATTTCGAAGGCTTTGATGGCTCGAACGAGGGCGAGATTGTTTGGTGGAGGAAGGGCTGCACGGATCCCAGCTGGAACAGCCCGGATTGCCTTGGGAACGTATGCAATACAGCAGAATATCAAGAAGTAGATGCGCCAGTGTACAGCTGTGGCAGTGGCAACTGGGCTTGCGAGAAGCAGAGCTACTGCAGTGCTACACCGCGGGTATTCGTACTCGCTCAAACGCTAGGTGGTGAGACCTCAACTTATACAAGCGCGTCTGTTCTGGGGACAGCTTCTATCAGCGGACACGGCGCATCCAGTCTCCCGACTCCCTCTTCCAGCGCACTGCCTGCCACCGACACGGCCGAATTGGCGCATCTCAGTACCGCGATAAAAGCCGGCATAGGTGCCGGTGTCACAGTCCTGGTCCTAATGCTTGGTATCATAGTCTACCTGCTGCACAAGATCAAGAAGAACAAGAAACAGCAAGAAGCTCATGCTAGATCCGAATCACCCGATCAGAGCTTAGAAGCAGGTGAAAAACCAGATGTGATCGTGTCTGCGCGTGAAGTTCCGCCAGGCACAAGGGAAATGCCGAGCAACGAACCTCCAGCACACGAGATGTACGGCTATCGAGAGAGGGCAGAGCTGGAGACAACAGAGAGCATCCAGGAGAGAGGTCGGGCCAGGGAAAGAGTATAGTCGGAAATGCACCTATCTACAAGCAGTACAGAAACGCACAAAGCCAAGACGTATCGCAAGGATCCTGCACCAACAACACCACATGTGAGCATCTTCAACGTTGTGTTGGATCGACCACGGATGGGCTCTTCCCTTGCACGTGCTATCGGTGGTTCGAAAACTCCGACCTGCAACAAAGCTCCGAATCGATGACGCGCTTCAGGCCCGTTGCACAAGGCGTGGCCTTCTAAGCGAGGCGCGTCGAAGCAAATTGGCATCGCGATTTCTGCCATTTCAATGAAGTGCTGCACTCGGCGGCTGGGCGCTCTGGGCGTACGAAAGGGAATGCCGAGGCGGATGCCGACGAGCCTCAATCTGTGTACAGACGAGGGACAGAAGCTTTTCCTTTGCAGTGTGGATACACTCTAAGTCCATCGATCCAGAGGAGAAGTCAACTTAGTTCTAGATATAGACTCTGGTGATTCATCGCAGGAATCGCCCACGTTCTGCCACGCCCAACTCGGCCTCGCGTTCCGTTGACGTGCGGAAGTCGGGGCGCAGCGCGCAATGATTGGAGAGTTGGTGGCCCGCGGAGCGTTGATGGCGGGAGAACATCGACCCGCTTCCAACACCATCCCTAGTCCGGGGTTTCGTGCGAGGCAAACTGAAGACGACAAGATGTTGCTGCTTGGCAGTTATCTCCGCGTGGTCTATCGAGGCGACATTAATGCGCAAGCCTCTTGCTTGATCTCTTCGCCTCTTGTATACCACCGCCAGTGACCCTACGTCGCTGTTCTGCTTATTCTCCCTTCCTGCCGAACATCCTTGGGTCCTGCAGCATGATTGTCGCTTTCGTTTCGTAATCTTTAATATCTACACAGCATTCAGGCGCACCGTTCCACCTCATACGGTTTCGGCCCTCCCGCCCTCGAGCAAGCCCATCGCGGGTAACAACGTCCAGCATGGCCATCTTCAGCCAGACGTGGATTCTCACCAAGAAGACGCTGCTCATTGTGGCATGGCGGCAATGGTTCTTCACAAGCGTGCGCGCCTTCTGGGCACCTATCATCTTCGTATGTAGTTGTCGTTCACAATGGAAGTCAATCGATCTGACACGTACAGATGTTCTTTATTACGTACGCAAAGAACTTCTTCATCCCACCCTCAGAATTCGGTATCGGTAGCCCGATTCCCATTCGCTCCTTCCCCAACGCCCTAGAGGCAGCCACCGGCGGTCGCGACAAGGTCGTCTTCGTAAACAACGGATACACAGGCGGTGAAATCGAGAATGTCATCGGTCAGCTATCGAATCAAGTGCGCGACGCAGGTCTGCAGGCAATCACAATCGAGGATGAGATTCCGCTGCTCACAACATGCCCTTCGTCACTGCGTGGCGTGAGCACATGTTATGGTGCTGTAGTATTTCATTCAAGCCCTAGCGAGGGCAATGCGCAATCCTGGAATTACACAATGCGAGCCGATGGCGTGTTGGGAACACAAATCTTCGTTGACCAGAACGACAACGACATCCAGATCTATATCCTGCCGTTCCAGCGTGCTATCGATGAGACCATTGCTGGACTGAACACCTCAGCTGGAGCGATCCCCACTATCGACGAGTTCCCCTATACTGAGCGTACGCAGAAAGAGCAAGATGAGCGCATTCGACAGCTGTACATGGGTGCACTAATAAACATCATGGGCGCTGCCCTGTACATTGGTGTCTGCGGTGTTACGTACCAGCTCACAGGACAAATGGCCGAAGAGCGTGAGCGCGGCATCTCCCAGCTTGTCGAGGCAATGTCTCCAGCGAAGAAGGCATGGCACACCCAATTTGCTCGACTCCTGGCGAATCACATTGCCTTCGACATGATCTACTTCCCTGGTTGGATCATCATGGGTTTAATTGTATGGGCACTTGCGTTCAGATCCTCGAATGTGGGCATTTTGATCATCTTCCATATCTTGGCTGGCTTGTCGCTTACCAGCTTTTCGATTTTTGGCGCAGCTTTCTTCCGGAAGGCGCAGTTGAGCGGTATCACGATTGTCCTGATTCCCATCCTGCTGGCCATCATTGCGCAAGTGGCTGGTCCATTCGGCACCTCAGCAGTCTACGTGCTCAGTCTCCTATTCCCTTCTATCAACTACGTGTTCTTCATCATCTGGATTGCGCGTTTTGAGAGGGAACTTATGCCTGCTAACCTTGGACAGAGCGCGCCCACTTACGAAGATCATGTCTGGACAACGCCTGGTATTGTCTTCTGGGTGTTCTTCATCATTCAGACGCTTGTATATCCGTTTCTCGGCGCGCTTGTCGAGCGATGGTTGTACGGCACTGTGTCTGCAGATCGCAAGACCACAACCGACTCGCCTGATCACAACATCATCTTGCGAAACTTCTCGAAGCACTGGACTCCAGGCTGGTTCCGCAGGAATGTCCTTGCAAAGATCGGTATCAAGCCGCCGGAGACCGTCATCGCCGTAGACGACTTTAGCATCAAGGCGCGTAAAGGTCAAATCATGGTGTTGCTGGGTGCCAACGGAAGTGGAAAATCAACAACTCTGGATGCTATCGCGGGTCTGAACACCATCACTAGCGGTTCGATCGAGATCGACGGTACTGGAGGTTTAGGTCTCTGCCCACAGAAGAATGTCATGTGGGACGAGCTCAACGTATACGAACATGTCCGCATCTTCAATCAACTCAAGTCAACTGGTACATACGATTCTAAGGACACGATCGAGGACCTCATTCGTGCCTGCGACTTGGGACACAAGATCAAGGCCCGGTCAAGCACATTGTCCGGAGGTCAAAAGAGGAAGCTGCAACTCGCTATGATGTTCACTGGCGGTAGCAAGGTCTGCTGCGTTGATGAGGTGTCTTCTGGTCTTGATCCCCTGTCGCGCCGAAAGATTTGGGAGATTTTGCTCGCTGAGCGTGGAGACCGTACTTTCCTTCTGACCACTCACTTCCTTGATGAAGCGGATGTCCTTGCTGACTACATCGCTATCTTGTCACGAGGTGTCCTCAAGACGAAGGGCACGTCTGTCCAACTGAAACATGAAGTTGGTGCAGGTTATCACGTCACATACCCGCGCAATGCGCCTGTCAATCCGCCGGCGAATGCGACCAAGAAGCCTGCCCCGTCAGCTGAAACGATACAGTACTGGTTCCCTGACGCACTCCCAGCGACCCACTTCGTCGATGTTTTGAGGTCCAAGGGTGTCAAGAATTACGACATCGTCGGACCGACACTGGAGGACGTCTTCCTTGCTATGGCTGAAGAGGTGAAGGAGCATAATCTCATGGACGCCAGCGAGCAACAAGCGATACTCGCGAACAACAAGGAGAAAGACGTATCTTCAACAGACCACGTCTCTGACACTGACAAAGGACTCGATATGGGCAAGGGCCGAGGTACCTCGATGGGCAAGCAGACTTTGATTCTGATGCACAAGCGCTGGACCATTCTCCGTCGTAACTTCTGGCCGTACGTCTTTGCTCTGCTGTTGCCAATCGCTGCAGCTGGCTTGGTTACACTCTTTCTTAAAGGCTTTACCGCGGTTGGTTGCGATCCAGGAGCGAATGCCAATGATCCTGAAGTCTTCACGCTGGCAAGTACTGATGAGATCCCACTTATCCCTATCGGTCCTAGGAGTCTTGTCGGGGATGCCATCAGCACCATTACACAGCGGGCTGGCATCACTGAGCAAGCCTTCCAAATTTTTGATACTCTGGATGAGTTCAACAACTTTGTGCAGACCAACTTCCGTAACATCACGCCTGGTGGGTTTTTCATTCGTGAGAACGAGCCGACCGTGATGGCGTACCTCGGAAATGGTGGCGTTGTCGGTGGCCTTATCACCCTGAACACCCTTGACAACGTGCTTTCCAATGTTGCCATCTCCACACAGTACCAGCAATTCGCGGTACCCTTCTCTCCGAACACAGGTGACACTCTCCAGCTCACTTTGTATTTCGGTCTCGCCATGTGTGTCTTCCCTGCATTGTTTGCATTATACCCCACCCAGGAACGACTGAGAAAGGTGCGAGCACTGCATTACAGCAACGGTATCCGAGCTGTACCGCTGTGGCTGGCTTACACAGCTTTCGACTTCATCTTCGTCTTGATCATCGCTGGCATAACGACTGCGATCTTTGTTGGCGCTTCTTCTGCCTTTTATGGTCCCGGCTACCTGTTTGTCGTCTTTTCTCTCTACGGGCTGTGCGCGATTTTGTTCTCGTATCTTATCTCTATTGTGGTGACTTCGCAGCTCGCAGCATTTGCTTTTGCTGCGGGAGGCATGGTCTCCCTTTATCTCATCTACTTCATTGGTTATATGGCCATTCTGACATACGCCCCTGCGTACAAGATCGATGATTGGATCGACATCTTCCACTGGACCGTTTCGCTCATCGCGCCTGCAGGTAGCCTGTTAAGAACACAACTGCTGTCTCTCAATTCGTTCAGCGTGCTCTGCGATGGCGACCAGATCCCAAGCTATCCCGGCAAGCTTACTGTGTACGGAGGTCCAATTCTCTATCTCTCTGTCCAAGCTATTCTCCTTTTCATCGCTCTGGTCTGGTGGGACTCTGGTTACAGGCCTCCTTTCTTGAGTCGTGCGAGCAGCCGCCAGAAGCACACAGAAGAGAATGTAGAGACAACCCCGCCTGCCGTTATTGCCGAGACTACGCGTACAGAGCAGTCGAAGGACAGCCTACGTGTGTTGCATTTGCATAAGACATTCGGTTCCAACCACGCCGTCAATGATATCAGCTTCGGTATACCACAGGGTCAGGTCTTTGGTCTATTGGGTCCAAACGGTGCAGGAAAGTCCTCGACTATCTCTCTCATTCGTGGTGATATCCACCCAACAACATCGATCAACGGCGGCGGTGACGTGCTTATTGAGGATATCTCGATCATCTCCAAGCGCGCCGCTGCTCGCGGACATCTTGGTGTGTGCCCGCAATTTGATGCCATGGACTCTATGACTGTCACAGAGCACCTGTACTTCTATGCGCGCGCTCGTGGTGTCCCGGACCCAGAGTCTTCGGTCAGCGCAATCTTGCAAGCTACGGGTTTGGCACGCTTCCAGACTCGCCTTGCTTCCAAGCTCTCTGGTGGCAACAAGCGAAAGCTGTCTCTCGGTATCGCACTTATGGGCAATCCCTCCGTTCTGCTTCTCGACGAGCCTAGCTCGGGTATGGACGCGGCTGCCAAGCGTGTCATGTGGCGCACGCTTCTCGGTGTCGCGGCACCAGGTCGCGCTCTGCTGATCACGACGCATTCCATGGAGGAAGCAGACAAGCTGGCCACACGCGTTGGTATCATGAAGAGGAAGATGCTCGCACTCGGCACAGTAGCAAACCTAGGCGAGCAGTACGGCGACGCATGGGTTGTCCAGCTCGTCCTCAAGAGCGCACCTGAGACGACAGAGGAAGAGATGGAAGCCTGTAAAGAGTGGGTCCGCCGCAAGATCCCTGGCGTCCAGATGGACAAGTGGGGCTCGCGCGGCGGCGGCCACGGCCAACTGCGCTTCAAGGTTCTCAAAGCCGCTCGCGACGAGACCGCAAAACACGACGAGGACTCGCGTTCCCCGTCAAGCCAGGACGACAGCATTGAAAAGAGTGGCGCAGACTCCAACGTTGAGCTTGTGCGCACACAGTCCTCTGACCTTGGCGGTATCCCCGGTCTTATCCAGCTACTCGAGACCAATAGGGAAGAGTTGGGCTTGGAGTACTACTCTGTATCTCCTACGACCCTTGATGAGGTATTCCTTAGGGTTGTGGGTGAAGAAGAAGAAGAGACGGCCAAGAAGGAGAGGCATTTTGGCGGGTTCAGGAAGGCCTTGAAGTGGCCTTGTTTTTAGATCTCGTAAGAGCATATTATCATGGCGTTAAAGATACCACTAGACTGAGAATGCAATGAAACCGGTAGCAATATACATTAATACATCTCTTACAGACATGATTTGGGAAGATCCATACTACATCCTGTCGACTCCGCCCAGCCACCTGGCATGATGCCGAACCAAGCAAGATCAAGCAGCATGTGCCTGCTTGATTGCTTACAGTGGTTTAGAGGCGAGCTCATCAGCCTTCGTACACATTTTCGACATATTGAGAGTGTTCGACTGGTCTGTGTTTCTCAAACACCAGTCCCTCACAAATGCAAAGTGACGCTCGGGGCTGGTGAGATGTATCGTATCAACGTGATTCATCAAGCTACCTCATTACCCAGTTTCTAGAAGAGCGTTCATACACTACTACCCTTCCTAGTCTCCACATTCCTAAACGTGGCTTCCTTCAGCATCGGCACACCATTGCCTGTAGCATAGAGACCCATCCGCGCACCCTGCCACGAGATCCGACCTCCAGAACGAGGCGCCATCCAAGCAGCCGTGAACGCGGTCAGCCAGTTCGTGGTATCCGATCCCTGGGTCGAGTATCCCAGCTGGTACGTCTCAGGCGTGGCGCGAACATGGAGGCGCACAGAAGGAACACCGCTACCGACTTCGTCTTTTGACAGCGGCTTGTAAGTCGTAGTGACATTGCCGTCGACGTCCTTTCCCTGCGCAATGGTTTCTGTCTTCAAGCATAGCGTATTGTTCTGCTCAGGGCACAGCAGCATGGAAACGCTGTTGTGGAACTCGTCGTTCATCCAGGCTGTGACACCGGCCTCGTGCGTGGCCAGTGTGGGCTCGAACTCCAGATCGACGCTGAAGCTGTACAACAAGTCGTCTTGCTTGCGAGTCAGCAGCACCATGCCGTCTAGGGCGGAGAGTGTGCGAGGGGTGCCGCGCAGTATAAGCGAGGAGTTCTCCACACGGTACCAGTTGCCGTAGGGAGTGCCGCGGAATTCCCAGCCGGAGGTCAGCTGTGGGGTGGAGAAGTCGTCGGTCCAGATGTTGCTGCTGTTGCTTTTGGCGGGGAGAGTGGGGTCTTTCATGTCGAAGGTGATAGGGGAGCCGTTGTTTGCGATGGGCCAACCGTCTTTCCAGGTCACGGGGCTGAGGAAGGTCTCGCGGCCGAGTTGCCAGGTGCCGTTGAGGTTGGCGGGGAGTTGAGGGCGCACGGCGAGGAAGACGGTGTACCAGCTGCCGTCAGGACGTTGGAACATGTCTGAGTGGCCGGTTTGCTGGACTGGGAGGGAGGGGTCGGCGCCGTTGAAGACAAGAGGACCGAGAGGACTCGCTTCCCAGGGGCCGGAGGGAGATGAACTGCGGTGAATGGTTGAGCGGTGAAGGACTTCGGTGCCACCTGTACATCAATCTCGTGAGCGACTGTGGACTGTGATTGAAAAGGAATATAGCCTACCTTCCGCGACCGACAAGTAATAGGTACCGTTGATCTTGTAGATGTGCGAACCTTCAGCCCAGCGGATCTTGAGAGGCAGATCAGAACCGTAGATGAACTTAGGTTCAGTCAAAGAGTGGCCTGTCTTCAGGTCGACAGTGGACTGCCAGATAGTGCTATTGCCACCCTTAGGTCCGTTCTCAGGCAATGCAGTGGACAGATACACGCAGCCATCGTCATCAAAGAAGAGATCGGGGTCGATGCCGGTCTGGTCGAAGTAGAGCGGCTGACTCCAATTTCCGTTGAAGATATCGTCAGTTTGGACCATGAAGGGACGCTGATCAGACGGATTGAAGCCTGTATACACGATTGATCAGAAAAATTACCAGAGGATGTATTGATCGCGAGGAATTCAGCTTACCATCGGCGTAGTTGGTGATCAGATAGAATATCCCGTTATGGTGACGTAGGGTAGGAGCGAAGATTCCACCGGTTGTGAGCAGTTGACGATCATAGATACCGTTCGACCACGACAAGCCATGGCTGATGATGTCCCAGTTGATCAAGTCCTTCGAATGGTATACAGGCAGACCGGGAAAGTACTCAAAGGATGAGGTGACCACGAAGTAGTCATCTCCTACGCGGATTGCCGTGGGATCAGCATTGACTCCGCTGATGATTGGGTTCTGGAACGCTGAGACAGCAGTGCCTTAGAGGTCTTAGTGAAACGTCTAGTGTACAGTCATCGAGTTTGTACATACTCAAAAGCCCCAAAGCGGCAGTGAAGACGATTCTGTACGACATGCTTGATAGTCTGCCGAAGATGGGAGCATATGTCGATGGCATCCTATGTTCGCTGCACATTCATGCTCTTATACAAACTCCATCTGATACCATACATCGCCAATGATTCAAGAAACTCAGGCACTATACCTAGTGCTCCACATTCCGTCTAGCTCTGGTGCCACGCCCATGGGGACCCCGCTAGAAAGATGCATCCATGGAGAATGACCGACTTAGCCGCCGTTTAGAGAATTATGTTGTAGGTGCCCTAAATCCTGCAAATAAAGAATCACATCATGACAGCGACCGTGCATGCTTGCTCGCCAAAAGGGTCGCGAGGGGCGAAACACGCGGTTAATTGTGTATCAACAACACACTCGCTGATACATTGCAGCAGACAGATAAATGCAAAACATTTTTTCGATTGTCATCGTCGTCTCCAAACAGGGCATGCAGAGGCGCGCTACCTAGCTACCCCACAACCTCAAGGGGTATCCACCCCCACCGGACCGAGGTGGGAGCCATCCCCGCAATAACTCGCCCCCATATCTCCCGAAATTGTCGCCATCGGAGCAGACCCAGCCACTTTGGAACAAACCTTGGTCGGTAAAATAATGTCAGCCGTTATGCGATCTGCCGACTGATGCAGGTGAGAGCAAGAGTGCGGGAGGCGGGGTTGTGGGGAAATCCGACTCTGTTCGGTATACTGACATAAGAGAGATGATGACAAAGAGATCAAATTGATAGGTTGCCGGTTCTGGCCTCAGTCGTAGGGGCATCTTCATAGCCGCAAATCCGAGTTTGTCTGCACAGACCTGCTCGTAGCCCCACAAAATCCTCCGTCTAGGTAGTTTCTGTCTGAAGGATCCCCTTTCACAGCTGGTATTCATCATCTTGTGATCTGCATAACCGCGCACATTTCTCGTAGTGAATTCGTTGGGATGGAACCATGCGCATACTGTTCTCCTTTCGATTTGGTATCTGCCTCCATGCGTTGTGGTGTATCCTGCACGTCTTGATTACCTAACACCGCAATCAGCGTGAGGCTGGAACTCGCGAATCTTTCCAATCTGTCCAGCGATTACCCCTTGATTTCTGCGTGTCATTTGTAGCGAATGAAGTGTACTCGGCCTTGCTCCAGTTGTGCATCGTGATCTATCTAGGTACCCTTGAGACAGACTGTGGTACTGTGCACCTCGACAGCTACAGGAGCACTACAAAGGCAGCTGTGGGAGAAGAAGATGGATATGATAGCACGTCTAGAGGCAGCATGTGGTGGCAACTACCCGTTATAGCGTATTACTGGGTACACCCCATGGTCGAAGACTTCCTGTTGCCTACAAATTCATTGACACCGCGACCAAGCCCAAATGATGGTAGATGAGGCGTCCAGTTGTATACTGCAATATCGACCAAGTCGAATAAGCAAGATTACGTCATGTTGAAAAAGATCAGATTTGATGTTGACATAATACATTTGCCTCTACGACATTCGCTGACGTAAAGCAGATTTCCACATAAGGTTCAAACACATAAATATCATGCAGCTCGAACGTTCCCTACTCACTTGCTGCTCTGCCTAGCACGCCACTTGGGGTTGAGGTAGTAGACAGGGATGCCCAACAAGAAGATGGAACCGAAGATAGCTGTAAGAACACCAAAAGCCCAGGGAAATCCATGCATGTCGACCATCGGCGTCAAACCATAAGAAACGCCGAATGAGACGATGTTCTTAGTACCAACAACAACGACAAGTGCAGGTCCAGGGTGCTGGGTGGTAGCCTCAGATGCGAATGTGGTCGAGATAATTAGGACAGCAGTGAAGGTATACTGGAAAATCGTCCATCCAATGTATGGACCCCACCAGGTCGCTCCGCCTCCAGCAGTGAAGCCGTAAAGAAGAAGCATAGCCATGCCGATGATAGCCGGTGGCACCAAAGTCAGAAGCTGGTGCTCGGGCTGGTGAACACCTTTGTTACGGCGGGCGAGGAAGAGAACGAATGGATCTCCCAGGAATGTGCAGTACAGCATGCCGAGGAGAGCACCAATGACACCACCGATATTGATCAGGCCAATATTCTGGGGTGCCCAACCGTAGTTGTCCATCAAGACATGGTTGTAGGTCAAAGACATGCCAATGCCGCAGCCAAGAGCGATGGACGATGTGAGAATGGCGTAGATAATACCGGGCGAAGTAAGGCTCTGGATCATGTGAAGGTAGGTCAATAGCATAATGCGAACAGGCTTGTCCTGCACATCCGACCATGGGCGGAGCTTCTGAGCATAGGTCTTGCGAATGTCGTTGCTGCCGTCATCGGTGGAAGGCAGTGTCATCCCGTCGCGAGCCATGCGAGCAAGATATTCCTGAGCCTGGTCGTCGGGAATAATGTTGGTCACGCCGTATTCGTCGGTGAAGATCAATTGGCCATCAACGCTCGCGGCCGAACGTGTGAATTGGGTCTCAAAGCCAAAAAAGAAGGCGATGACAAGACCGACTGACACTGTGATCACGAAAACCCAGTAGTACCACCGCCATCCCAGATCCTGGTTGATGTAGGAGGAGGCGAGGTTGATAGTCGAACTGAGCATGTTTTGAATCATCCAGTACAGACCGAAGACACGGCCACGTTCGTGGAGGAAGGTGATTTCGGTAAGCATGAGTGGAAGGAGCGATTCGGATGCGCCTGTTGCGAGACCCTGAATGATACGCGCAGCAAGATGTGCGTCGTACGAAGTTTGTACAGCAGCGAGGATGGTAGATGCAAGCAAAACCACCATCGAAACGAGGAAAACTGGACGGCGACCATAGGCAAGGGCAATCGGGAGAAGAATGTAGTTGCCTGCCGTGGTCTTAGCAAAAGATCAAGAAAATCTGCGCTCCACTTACCCAGTCCGATGCACAGCGACGGCATAGTGAGCAAGAAAACAATATCTTGCGATGTGTAGCCCTTTGGCATGTACAGCTCGAAGAAGACATTAAGAATAGCACCCAGACCGCCAGACATGGAGAGACCCATGATCGAGAACCAACAACAGCAGAAGATGATTCCTGCCTTCTCCCATGCCTTGAAGTTCAGGGGATCATTGGGGCTCTTCGAGGGCACAGGAATCTTGCGCACATCGCCATCGGCTTGAACGAGCAAGGCATTACCCTTGACGTGGTTGTTTTCAAAATGTTCTTGGGATCCCTTGAGCTCCTCGACATAGTCGATATCGGCCTGAGGCTTACTGTCCATGTTCGTGGCCGAGATAGATGTGGACATGCTGTGTTGTTGCTGTACGATATGTCAAAAAGAGTCGTTCCAGAAGGTGGGTAAGCTGACCTTTGGAGAGTTCTGATGGAACTGCGCAGATGTCATGTTGATTGAGGCAACGACAGGGTATTTAATTCGAAGTGTTCAGTGCGCATCGTTGGGGTGGGGCCAAGTCAACACATTCGACTGCTCCACATTCCGGTATATTGGTCGCTCAGCTGGGGTCTGGAGCCGCAATGGTTTCGCCAAACATAAAGCGGGGTGTATGGGGAAAGAGGACGTGGACATCGCCACGTTGGTAGGAGTTTCTGGGGATCGTGAAGCGTCTGGGGTCGGCAAGTGACTATACCGAATCGGAGGGTGTCCGTCACAACGCTAGTCCACCTTCCCCGGATCTAGCGAGTCTAGCGAGTCATCACTGGGCCCAGCCCGCCCACATCATCCGAATAGATTCCCCACGATTGGTAGATTCAGCTATGTTCGAACTGCCGAAAGCCGGACCATAATCGTTTCGGCCATGCTGCGTGAATGCCTCTATCACAGCTCTTAACCACGCTTGAGAAACTACCGGATTATACATCCCCTGGTGTGCTGGTCCGATAACAACCAGCTTGTAACTTGATCATGAAGTTGCACAGGTATATGATCATAGTCAGTGGCCGACCCCGTCCGACCTGTTCCTCAGATCGGCCAGTAAGTATGATGTTGTGAATGCAACAGAGATAGCCATGGAAATACCCACTACCGTAATTTGGTCATCTCTCAGCGTTGGTATACGTACCATTTGTACATTGAGCATCACCTAGTCATGGCAATGGATACGTTATATGTCACTGGCCTTTGAGAGTGGAGTCACCCGCACTTTGGCTGATATATTCAAGTAAGTTCTCTGTGTAGAACATGCAAGAGTTCGTAACATGTGACGAAACGTAATATTCACAGGTTTCAGGCGCTGGAAGAGACTGCCTGCTGCTTTTGCCACTCCAACGCACCTTTGTATGTACAGTTATAGTCCATAAATTGATCCGGCCGCATCTTTATCTCCTTGCTCCCCTTGTCGGTCGCGGGCTTCGCAGCCTCTCGGCTGTATTTCTGAATTAAACTTGCACGTTCATGTCTTGCGATAAAGACTTTGGTCAGCCTCTGCGTGACCTCATCTTTCGAAACCTGCTCAGACACATCCTCGAAGAATGCACCGAGAGCTTCAGCATCTTCGATAGTTTGGCTGGCACCTTGCCCTTGTGTCGGCAGCATGGCATGAGCAGCATCGCCAATGAGTATTACGCGGCCCTTGACCCACGTCTCTAGAGGATCAATGTCGCGCAATTGCCAGAGTCCAACTTTATCGGCCGATCTCAGCATCTCTTTGGTCCATTCCGGAAAGTCTTTGAAAGTGTCAAGCATTTTCTCTGGATCGCCTTCAGTGACCCAGGACTGGGCCGCGTTGGGATCCTCGTGCATCTTGGTGTCCGGTACTAAAGCGACAACGCCGTAAAGCTCACCATTTCTCGCTGGACCCATGATGAGACGGCAATCATGAGCCACGACCATGGATGTGTACGGCTCCTCCGGCATGATGTGGGCCACGAAGCTTGGGGCTTTTTGCCTGAGCTCACTTGTTGACAGCATGAGCCTGTAACAGGATGACCCTGTCGGTTGAGGAATCATGTGTTTCCCTATGACAACCGGGCGCAGGGCGCTGTGAATACCATCGGACCCGACGATGAGATCGGCTTCCATGGTCTCTCCGTTTTGTAGTGTGATGATGCCCGCATCGCAATCACATGCCGTTACTCGCGACGAAGTTTTAATCGTTACAACGGGTCCTGCTCGTGAGGGATCCTGCGCAGCTTTTATGAGAAGAGAGTGAAGATCCTGACGATGCCACACGATACGGTCCGCTTCATATTGTTTTCTGGCAAGTAGAGGGATCTCGTTGACCAATGTTCCTTCGGTGTTGAAGATGCGAAACCCGCAATCGACCGTCCCTCTTGACCCATCGACCAGATCTGTAATTCCCCATTGTGTTTGCAAGATTCGTGTCGCATTTGGTTGAAGTGATATGGAGGCGCCTATCTCGGTGCATAGCCTGGATTGTTCAAGGATCGTGATGTGGCGGTTTGGCGCGCGCAGTGCGATGGCCGCGGCCATGCCTGCGATACCTCCGCCAACAATGACAATCCTGAAATCAGTAGATGAACGCATGGTTATGGGGCGGTTCTGAGAATCGTGAAGATTAACGGGAAGGAATGGATGTGCCTGAGTAAGTTGAAGACAGAAACATCAATCGCAGTTCGGCGCCGCATATTGCCAATAAGCACAATTACTGCACCCCACTTCACGAGATTGAGTCTCCAAATTCGTTGACAATACGGCTCTCGGATGAAACCCCCATCTCTCGGGCGCAACAAATGTGCAAGGTTCTGACATTGTGGGGATCGGGCCGGTGTCGGAAAGAGTGGGAGTTCGGAGAATGTGGGCGTCTAGTCCCCTCGTGGGTATAGTGTGCCACTCAGCAATACCCGTGGTGCTGAACAAGCTGGAAGCACGCGTATAATAAAGCTCCCACTTGTCGAAGGACCAGAAATCACAATACAAGACACAAACATGATTTCCACAACATCGGCCAAGACATCGACTTTCACAGTCAGCGCTGTCGCAGACGAGCGGATGAAGATCGATGGCACGGATCCCAAGTATGGAGACTGGCGCGACGATCTGGCACGAGACGGCTACGCCGTCATCAAGGGTGCCGTCCCTAAGGAGCAAGCCCTGAAGTACGCAGACAAGATGTACTCGTGGTTGGAAGGATTGTAAGTTCGATCCTGAAGTTTCCAAAACCCACGGAGCTAATGAGCATCGTAGTAACCTCGGTTTCGATCGTAACGATCTTTCTACTGCACACAAGGACAAGCTCCCTCTTATCAATGAGAAGGGAATGTGCATGCACTATGGCGTAACACATGAGGACTTTGTTTGGGGTATCCGAGGCGAGCCTGGTGTTGTTGGTGCGTTCGAGAAAGTCTATGGCACAAAGGACCTCATTGTCTCCTTTGATGCCCTTAACTTCTCTTTCCCCAGTCGCAAAGATCTTCCACCAAACAAGCCTTGGCCCCACCAGGACCAGGACCCAGACAAGGCTGGCTTCCGTTGTCTTCAAGGCCTCGTCAACCTGCTCCCCAACGGCCCAGATGATGGCGGTCTGATTGTCTGCCCCGGCGGCCACCTCCTCTCAGAAGAGTTCCACGCCGCCATGAAGGATGAACCCCGCATTCCTGCCTGGACACCAGAGTGGTTCGGCTACACCGAGAACGGTATGAAGTGGCTAGAGGAGAAGGGTCTCAAGTGGGTAAAGGTGTCTGCTGACCCTGGTGATCTGTTGGTCTGGGACAGCCGCACGCCCCACTACAACCTCAGTTCGAAGACTCACCAGCCGCGGTTTGCTGCCTACACATGCTACATGCCTGTTGCAGACGCAAGCCAAGAGGACCTTCTCCGTAAGAAAGATGCATACGAGCGATGGGTAGGAACAACCCACTGGCCCAACGCGAAACACACAGGCTCGAACGTCGCAAAGAAGGATGGCGAAGAAGATCCCCACAACAGATCAGAGCCTGTCAACAAGCCAGTTATGGATGAGCGAACGTTCAAGCTTACGGGGATTCCCTACATCACAGCCGAAGCATAGATGGAAAACATTGGACAGGACATTAGTAAATATACAGGTAGTTGCAAACATAAGCGATAAAATTTGAAATCTTATTGCCCGTCAGACTACAATCAAGTCTTGACCGACGACTTCCGAGTTTATTACACATGCCCTTGCCCTCCCGCACGTTACGATGTTCGTAAAATACTATACGTTACCAGACGAAGGCTTTGAAGTTGTTACTTGGGACGGCTTTGAGATGCACAGCAGAATTTAGTCCTGGTTCTGGAGGACGATGTGGTTCAAGAGCTATGTGATGACCGATCTAAGTATCATGATTTCACGCTGTTGTGACGAAGGTCCAAGAACAATATTACATTCGCTAGATAGTGAATGGATGTCTCGTATGGTTGATAAGTATGTAAAAGGATCATGGAACGTGTTGAGGGTCGCTTTCCAAGCATGGCACCTATTTCGGCGGCATTCTGCCGGTCTCACAATGCAGTGATCGACTTTCTTTCACCACCGTCAGCCTAATAACGTTAGATGACGTTGTTGCCTGCACAGCCTGTTAGTCCGAGCTGCTCGCGATCAAGACTCCTCCCTCATACGCTCACCTCCTTTTTCAACTTCTCAGCTATTCAACCCAAAATGTCTTCTCACAACCATAACCTTCCGATCAACCCTTGCATAGCCGGTGATATAATCTACGAATACATCCCCTTCACTACTGGATCGGAAAACCTCGAAACTCAAAGTCAAAGCTCTCATGTCGAGTTCCGGCCCACCAACTTTCCTGATACCGAGCATTCAGCGGAGCTGGAACGCGTAAGCAAGGTCGTTGACATGAAGTCAAGTGCAGTTCCTGTAACCACTAGTACCAGCACAGGATTATCGCAGAAGCATTCTTTCCATCTCGCCGACGGTGAGAAAGCTGAATCTGATCGCTCAACTCCATCACCACCACCGATCTCGAACCTAGACATCGACGAGCACCATATCGAGACCATCAAGACTTACACCCACCCTCACCAGCATCCGAAAGCCGAGTCTGTCGCAACAGAGCAGCCTTTCCGCGAGATGATCTCAAGACCCATACCCCTGCGCACTTTCAAGCGGACCTCTATCTCCGTACCGCGCCGCTCCAAGTCGACCTTCTCGAAGAGCCGCGACCGCGTTTTCGCCCATCCCAACTATTACTATCCACCCACGGTAGTCCTGCCCCACAGTTCTCCATATAGTCATCAGTCAATTGAGTCACGCCTCCATCAAGCCACGTCCGATCTTCTATGTCCCCCACCAAGTATGTACAACCCCGAAGACTGTACGTACACACTCGACCTAGACCACGCCATTGGCATCCTCGGACTGGGTGAATTCGAAGATAAAGCGTTCGCGACAGACATGCGCTCAGTGATGCGTCCGGACTCGGTGTTCTGGGAACGGGACGTCGTGGAGAAGCGACTGCCGGCTGAGATCCTTGAGTGGCTGGGTGGGACGCCGTCGTCGACGGTTGCGAGGTTCTCGGAAGACTTGTTTAGGGTTGGTCGAAAGCCGAGTGCGTTTCTGACAAGTTTGTGACGGAGGTAGATTACTGAAGTTGGAACTGTACAGCGTATCACCCTCTGAGTATGGATTGATAGAGAGAAGCTTGTCTGAGCTCTCTACAAGAGTTGGGTATCTTGGTGCACACAAAGGTCATGGGTCATTGTTAGGTTGGAGAAGAGAGGTGGTTTTTATGGAAGCAGCGGGAGTCAGGAGCACTGGACTGTACAGTCTCCGAACGCCACCCTGAGGTCAGTCCCGCTGAGTTCACGCTTCACAAGGACCAAGAAACAGAAGTGCTGCACTTGGGTCATATCTGCAAGCCTAGAGTTCTCAAGTTCATCTACTTGGGCGGCGAAACACATGTCATAACAAAGAAATCAAATAATCTGTGAAAGAACAAAGACGAAGTTCGACATTACCCGTGAAGCATGTGAAGATCTCTCACTAGAAATACTCGCCAGAACGCAACAAGCCAAGTCAACACCAAATGAAAAATAAAGCGACCGTACTCGGGTGAGAAACATATTGTAGCCTGTCATCTACTGCGCCGACACAGTCAGAGAGTGTCAGTCATTGCTGTAAGGCTACCTGCCTTCGACAGGTGCCTCTTCCGCACTCTCAGCAGGGGCCTCAACTGCTGTCTCTACGGGGACCTCGATTGAAGTCTCTGCAGGAGTTTCGACTGGCGCCTCTGCCGAATTCTCTGATGTAGCAGCTGTTAAAGCTCCAGCAGGTTGTTCTACAGGAGCCTCGACCGGTACCTCTGTCTGTCCTTCTGTTGGGGCAGCTGCGGGTGTCTCTGCCGAAGTCTCTGTAGTTGGCTCTGCAGATGGCTCTGGAGTGGGCTCGAAAGTAGCCGGAGCCTCTGTAGCTGGCACAGGCGAAGATATACCAAGTTGAACCTCTTTACAAAATGGATTGTCATAGCACGGCGTATTGGCGGGGGTCGGCATCCTGACCGTGTCCGCCATCATCTTCGCAATGGCCGCGCCCCGTAGGTTGGCCGGAGCCTCAATCAGAGCTCCGGCCTGATCCGGCGCATTGGCGAGTCTGAGCTCTGAGGCGAAAGAAGGCGCAGGTGCAGGCGCATCTGCGGCGCTAGGCATCTCTGCCATGACCATGGCTCTGTTGTTGTCGATGGCTGGGGCGATGTCATCGGATGCTGGCTTCTCTGTGTAGGCGGATCCGGGCGCGTGTGATATGGTAGGAACGGCATAACCTGTCTCCGAAGTGCTAGAAGATGATGATATAGTGGGAATTGCATATCCTGGTAACGAAACAGTAGAGGACAAGGTGCACGGTGGTGACTTGAACGACGGAGCCGGACTGCAAATGTCGTAGCATCTACGCAGGGTCAGTGTCATACAACATTGGTAGCCCATTCGTGGATGATAAAGGTAAGAGCCAGTCAAAGTATTGCAGACTTACCCTCCATACATCTGCATCGAATCGCCGCACACAGCCAGGTAATCGGCGCATAGCCAGAGCGGCGAACATGTGCTGGTCTCGGGTGACCAGGGTGTCGGAGTGATCAGACTCGGCGGTGCGGTGATGAAAGATCCAGTCGAATTATCTGCGGATGGACTTGCTGTTTCTAAGGTTTGCTTAGGATCGTCGACGTCTGTATTGATGGTGGTGGCTGTAACGGAAGGGCAAGGGGGCGGGGTGAACGTTGGGGTCTCGGTCATGCCACTACACGAAGCAAAGCAGCTACGAGAATGTCAGTGGATGTCACCCGCATCGTGTAGAGTAGTCTTCGTTGTGCCGTGAAGTATTGGACATTTACTTACCCGCCATACATCTGATTGCATTCGTTGATGTAATCGATGCATATCGTCTGAGTACAGTCTCTCTTGACTGGGCCCGCGATAGCACCACGCGCGAGGATCAAGAAGTAAAGGAGATTGGTCCGCATAACAGCGATGACAGGTGATTTCAGTTGTCGGTGAACCTTGAGAAACCTGGCAGACGGCCTCGAAGTAAGCCTTGTGAAGAGTCCTTGGGTCAACAAGCCAGCCAAGGAAGAGGAAGAGCAAAAAGGCAAGTGCGGAGACGATGGTGAATTGTGACAGACAAGTAGATCAAGTGGCTATTGTTGAGTTGTTATATAGAATCTGCCTGCAGACGAAAGCAACAGCTCTCGCATGTCGTAAGCACGATGGTCGATACTGGAGCTTTCTCGCCCAGTCAGTCTATTGCCGCAACTTCGTTACTTCCACCACTGAAACTTACAACGGCAGGTAGTCGCTAGGGTATCATACACCGTATGCCTGAGCGGTACAATGAAAATCGCAATCTCAACTTGGACATAGGTAGCGAACGCGGAAATGATGAGCGAGCTGTTACGGAGGTGATGGGTAGCTGCATGGTAACGAGCACCAGATGTTTGGCTAGAGATTCATGCGGTGTCCAGTACCAGAAGGTCTTCGCTTATCGGGTATCCAGACGAGGGACGGAAATCAGGGAATGATCGCATGGAAGAGCATTCCTCGTATGAGTCTTGCGTTGTAAGCTAAGACACGCGTGCAGATTACCCGGTAGTAAGACAGGTCTGAGCGTCTTTCGAATATCGATGTGACGTGCATGAGACTCGAAGTGCCTCCGATTAGTGTATGAATGCAGATTGCTTGTATGTAGTCAAGTCGTATGATAGCATCTCAAAAGATGTCTGAAGGAGTCGAGAATACGATAAGTGGTCTGAGGCAGAACCAGTAACAGTGTTTCCCTCGTCTGGTCAGTCTGACAAGCTGCTTCTCTTCACCCTGAAGCACTCTCAGTAAGTGGCGAAGAGCGGCAAAGTGCAGACTTCACATCGGGTGCCCCGTGATAGGCTCATCAACTGACTTGGTGATCCCCCACTTCGAAGCCACAGCTTGTATCGCGAGGAAGCACGTAGTCTATTTTCGACACAATATGCACCGCAAGATTCTGGTTTGATAGGTGCCCTGGGAGTTGTCGTATCAGGGCTGATTTGCGGCCCCTTGTGCAGATTGAGAAGTCGTAGATCATGGGGTTGTAATGTGCAACCATGAAGAGACGACCAGAGAACTCTGGCCTGGGAGACACGATTATCTCAAAGTTAACTTCTCAAACAGTGAGACAACCGGAGAGATTAGTGCACTGTCTTGAGCAACCTGATCTCGGTCCAATTCGGTGAATTGAGAGTATTGAAAGGTCGAAGAACGATCACGAAAATGAGACAGGCCACGAGGGCGATGTAACGTGGTGTACGAGTCGGCTTAGTGAAGGCAACCAGGGCTAGAGCAGTCGAGAGGGTATCGCTGTCAGCACCAGAGCCCCTGACCGGTGATCATTCCCGGATGACTTGGTTGGCAGGGTACGCGGAGCATATGTGGCTCAGGGGATTCGAATGCTAAGTGCGCGCTGCTCCTTACCGATCATCAGCATCACGGATAAGGGACTCAGACAAGTCATTCTTGGCGATTGGCACACAAAGAAAAGCCGTTGAAGCTTCGATCGACCCATCGGGCAAGGTTACACGCGCCTAGTCTCAACACTTGGCCGCTCATACCAGCTCTCATGACTATAGTCCTTCTTCGGTCCCGCGACTTCGTACGTGATCCTGAGCGTTTGCAAACTTGAGCCGCGAAACTTGAATTCACATCCACTCTTGTAGGTGTCTGGATCACACCAGTGATATCCTTTGGCTTTCCACCCCTGATTTTCGTCCGTGGGGCGATGGAAGTCCCACGTATTGAAGAAGGCGCCTGTTGACTCTCCGTCTTCGTCAGCAAACCATGCTGTTATCTTGTCGGTCGTCTCGTTGTACCGATAGATGTAGCGACGAGTTGCTGGAAATGAGAACCCGTTATCCATCTTGAAGTTACCCTCTTCAATGTAGAGATACTCAGCTGCGTAAGTGATGTCAGTCGGCGTTCGAGGATGGAACTGTGCTGTCCCTGTCAGAACACCCCCTGGGGTCGTATTGCGGGTGGCGATATTGCGGCGGAGAGACCAGATGCCCTGCATACCACGGAAAACAGCCGCTGCAACGAACTTCGCTTTCTCCACGGAAGCTCCCAGTAGGCCAGCGACCTCTTGAACGACTGACGAGGCGTCTTCAGAAGTGTCGGTCCCCTGATACCGGGATGGAAAAATGGGCCCTCTCGGTCCCCCAAACGCTGCATCAGCTCGATTGATAGCACCTTCGCGGGCAATTTCCTCGACAATACCCACGTAGTCTGCCATCCAGAATTGCGGTACCTGCAGAGCGTGTTCTGACTGTAATGTAGAGCGCATTTTCTCCGATACATCGAATTGGTTGAACGTAGTGTCCGAACTACTGCTAAAGTCGGTACAAGTCTTGGACCACTTCTTTGCGATGTAGCGAGCCTGCATCTCCATCACTCCCCAGTACGGGCCTTCATAGAAGCCGATGAAGCCAAGGGTCTCGATTGCACATAAGATCGACCCTCGAGCGAGAAGTAATGGTATGCGGCTGCACGAGGTGTCGTACTGAAGCTGCGATTTGACTGTGTCTTGGAGATAATCAAGGCCGACTTTGTAACCGGTGGCTTCGATGACAGCAGCGATGTCCGTGAGCGTGCTCTCAGTCTAGCAAGTGTTAGTAGGGCACTCATCAGGCTGTAGCAAGACGCCAACATACTCCCACGTCATTGGACCATGGCTTCTTGTGTCCAAGAACTATATCAAAAAAGGCATCGTTGTTATGACGCTCGATCGTTTGTACCCAACCTTGTACAGGAACAATGAGTCCACTCCTGACAAACTCAAGATACGTATCAGTGATGCCGCAATAGCCGGGAAGCTGTGTTTGATCTAATGTGTGCACAAGTGCTGGGCTGTGATACTCCTGCTGGTCACCACCAATGACTGAGCGCATGAACTCGTGGCCCTTCTTTGCTTTCTCGGGCGGTACCGTTGTGATGGAAGCGGAGATCTCACCATCTCCTCGACGAGAGAGATTGTAGAGGATAAGATCGAGGGGAAGAAACGTTGGTGCTGGGTTCACGCTCGGGCTTGCTTCTTTCAGTGGATTTTGAGGCAGATAACGAGGAAGACAGTAGAAAGGGCGATTGACAACGTGATACACTTTGCTGTCAGCGTGGGCAGGCTTGCTTTTGCCTGGTGAATTCTTTGCACTAGAAATCTGGAATGCAGCCTGGGCAGCAGCTTCCGAGCCGCTGATACCGCCGCCAATGACGGCGATCTTGCCGGGTGTTGAACTAAGCGAAGAGAGGTCACGAAACTTAGAAGAATGTATTATGCTGTGGGAGTTACCGTTGGGAAAAGGGTCAAAGGTTTGACCTGGACGGTCAAAGAAGCCACTTGCAATGATCAAGTGATCGAATGTTTGCGTATCCGATTGTTGAGTTGAAGGGTCTTGAGTCGTGATCTTCCATTTGTTGTTATCATCCAAGAGGTCTGCATCGACCACTCTGCGATTGAAGAAGATACATGGGCGGAGGTTGAACTCGCTGGCGTACTTCTCAAGGTATCGCCCAACCTGCCAGGCTTTTGGGAACATTGGCGGCGTCGCAGGCGATGGCGTTCCTGTCAAAGTGTTTGAGAGATCAACATCCGACCATGGTAGATCTGCAAACGCCACAGTGAAGCGACTCAGATTCGTTCTCATCTCCGGACTGCATTTGTCCCCGAATTCGCCTGGTTGCGCCCTCCACATTCCACCAACGCGATCTGCTGCCTCATATACAGTGACGGTATAGCCACCATACTGCAGGAATGTCTTGGCTGCAACCAAGCCTGATGGCCCTGCGCCGACGATGCATATAGACTTCGTGGAAGCCATGATTCTGGTCCTTCAGTACGGTGCTTCTGGTGGATTAGTCAGCTGTATACACGTGCATTTGCGTACTCTGGACATGAAGACATACTTTGGAGAGCCTCAGTACTGCAACAGTTGCTTGTGGTGTGCAACAGTGATTGAAGAACGGAATGTATGGTGTCTTGAGGTGAGATGTCAAACAGGTGCAGGGGTGGGGGGATAGAAAGCACGCTAGTCAGAACCCCTCGGTTCTCGACCAATGAGGGATCAATAGGCAGATGCAATATGAAGCAGACATGGAGTAAGAAATAGTTTGTTAAAATCATTCAGTCAAAACTCCAGAGTTGATAAGTGTACCTTTCATGGTCTGATACTGAGTCTTGCCGGTCTAAATGGTCAGCTGAAGGGGCTGCAAATGATCAGGGGCGACTCATACCGAGAGCAAGTAACGAATATGATCCTGGCACATATATCAGCTCGATCGCACTGGACATCCCTACATGCGATGATCACATACCAGGTCAGTGACGTGACGATGCTGCTCGAATTCCACTCTTGCAAAGTGTCTCATGTCGGCTCTGGTGGCGGCGTCCGGTATGTTATTGGTACTGCGAACGATGTCTCGCCACAGCGTGATCACCTTTTGACGTTCTATGAACTGAACATCATTGTCAGAAGGGTTCTGTGCCACTAGAGAAGCCTAGCTTACATGGTCGAGTCCCAGTGGATTCTTCCCTCGCGCTCGTAGCCGAGAGGGCGGCTTCGTGGCTATCGTTGCATATCTGCGCAACATCCCCTCCACAGCGTTGGATTGTAAGAGGATTCGAAGGATGTCAGTAATAGAAACTTAGGGGAATGCGACGCGAGACCGGGCGAGATGTCGTACACGATGAGGCTCTGCCTCCAAGATGCAGGCTGACGTAAACGATCGCTCTAGGCCATAAAGAGACTAATCTTATCGATCAGCCATGCCGGCGCGTCTTCTCACAAACTGCGACGCGTCCAGCTCGACCCACTGCGTCTCGTGTTCGCCACAGCGCTGATGGTTGAGTCCCACGAAAGTTGTCTCGGTGCAGTTGGTGGTGACCATGTGTTTTGGACACTCTAAGTCAAACGGTGAGAGTGAACAGATGGCCTTTCGCGGCAGAACAAAGGCGCCGCTTAAGAGGCGAAGGAGTCCAGCCGAAGCTTGTCGAGCCACGCCTGAGGATGTCCGGAAACTCTCCAAGCTGGACTCTGCTGCTTCGACGCTGGCGAACAACTTGCATTCGCCATTCCAGAAGCTCTCGACTCCTTCCAAGCCGGGCTCTCCACCAGTGGACGACTCGATCGATAACGCTACGACCGATACCGACTACACTTCTTTGCCTGTGAAACAGATCCCATCACAGGCGATTCTTCATGAAAGCACCCTACTGTCACCCGCAAGCACGCTTCGAACGTCGAGCATGAGCGACGACGCCTCTTTCGAGCACCGCACTGCATACGTCGAAGCGCACAGTGCGCCAGAAGAATCGTACTCGCACATATTTCAGCAATTCACTAGACTTCAATTCTATCCCGCCCTTCGTTTCGAGCTCAAAAGATCGACCAAGATGGGCAATAGCGAGCTTGCTGCATGCTTCGATCTCATCTCGAAGACCTCACAACAAGACTACAAGTCCTCAAGTCGCGGCTGGGATCCCGACTACAAGCTCGAGGAGATGACACATGGCGATATGATGTATCTGTTGGTTCGGCAGGCCAAGGGTTACATCGGTGTAGAGGAGGCTGGTACACGACAATTGGACACAGATGGTTCAGGCGCAATCCTTGGCTTCCTTTCCTTCAAGTTCGAGCCTGAAGACGAAGAGCATGACATGATGAGGCCTGTTCAATACATCTATGAGGTTCATCTTGACGATCGACTACGCAGCCAGGGCCTTGGTGCGTGCATGATCAAGTGGGCAGAAGAGCAGTCTCGCTTGGTCAATATCAGCAAGATGATGCTGACGGTCTTCACGGTCAATGAGGGTGCGAGACGAATGTACGATAGGGAGGGCTTTGTCAGGGACGCACTCAGTCCTGATGACAGGGTGACCAGAAGGAAGGTCATCAAGGCCGACTACATCATTATGAGCAAGGAACTCTGAAACTCTCTGCCTTTCGTGTCACATTCATCGGCGTTAGAACAAGATACCCCAAAAGGAGGCTGGCGGTTTTCAGCATTGCTCAGCACCACAGTTCCTATAGCATTAAGCATTTGAGTCTCTGAGCCATGGATCATTTCGGTGAAGTCATGGTTGCTACTCGCCGTGATGTTTGTGATTCTGCGGTTCAAGCCCAGAATGCTACCAAGATACCACCTGCCATTGCAGCCCCCAACGCACCTGCTAGAACCCATCGAAGCACTAGTAAGACCTCCCGCTGCCATCTCTCGCGCCAATTCTGCGACGCACATCTTGTTCGTTGCTTCCCAACCCAGCACCGATGTGCCCATCTCGCAACACCGCATGCAAGGGGCAGGATGAGCCAGAACGCAAGCAGTGTGCACTCGACGGCCAGCGAGCCGATGCAGCACAGGGTGAGGTACACCCGACCAGTCAGCAACTTCGCCTTCGAAAGTCCCGCATTTGAGCCTCTGCTCTGGACATTGACAGCTGAGTTCACAGATCGGCCGGATCTCGCTTCTCTCACTATCTGATCCATCAGCCTCTGCGCCCCTCTCTCATCTTCGCTATCATTGATAACACCGACGTAGGTAACATTGGAAACCATCTGTCCAGTATTACCAAGTAACGTACCGACCAGGAGCCGATCATGCATGTGCATGTTTTGTGTATCTGAATAGCCGTGAAGATCGATTTTCAGTCCTTGATCTTCGATCCTGACGCCTCCTGAGCTTGCAACCTGAAGGGAAGGCATGAAGGGTTGGAGTATGACAGGAACATCCATCTCCAATCGCCAATTATGTTTGAAAGACAGTGTGGGTGGCGCGCACTTCTTATCTCCTCGCGACATTTCGAGCGGACAATGGTGGAGCGGAGCGAACTTTGATATCCCGAATATCGTCAAGGCCGTCAGAATGATCCAAAGCAAAGCAAGGACTAGCTTTAACCGCCAAGGTCTACTTTCTTCATCTTGCTTCCTGACCAGTCCAGTATCAACAGCGTTCATCGGTCGTAGCACAACCGGCTCGGGAGCAGCGAGCAAGACACTGCCTCGACTTGACAAAAATGCGCTATTCCTTCTCGAAGCTCCATCCAGACTACCGGGCGGTAGTTTCAATTTGATTTCCCTATCCTCTTCCTTTGGGATCTCGATCATCCCGCCCTCTACTTGCGAGCTGCCTGGAAGCGTAAGCTGTGAGACAATCCCACTTCTGAACGCTGAGCTAAAATCTCCCGAATGACTCCAAGTACTTCGTGAACGTTGCGCCGTAGTCCAGATGAGTCGATCCGATCTATCATTACTGTCACTGGTGGATTCCAAGACCTGCTGTGCCCGCGGTATTGGTCGGCGTACGGGTGCAGCCTCCAAAACTCTCTCCGCTACGGGGCCAGCAAAGCCACCTGAGGCCGCTGTGAATGCAGCAACCAGCGCATCACTAGGGACGTTGTACCCGGGAGGTAGCCGTTTATTTCTGATGCGCAGAGATGTAGATCTTGAAGGTCGCTCTACCGAAACCGCTTTGGCTGTCTCGAGCGACGATGATGAATCTCGCAAAGCATCAAGAGGCTTGGATTGGGGTGATGAAGTCTTTGAATTGCGAGCAGTGAACCAGTTGCCTGCCTCAACAGTGCGAGAGTTCTCGAAGCTGGTGCGAACTTTAAATTTGCCACTGCTTGGAGAACCTTCGGGGACAGTCGCGTCTTCTTGAGCACGAGAAGACGAAGCTGCAGTTTCTATTGCGCGGGATCGAGAAGTGTGGACCTTGAACCTCGCCAGTCGATCTGTACTCTGGGAGGAAGTCACGTCAGGCGTGCTTTCAACACCCGCTACTGCTGGCTGCGGTGAAACTCGTAGTCTCTGCTCGATCTCTTTGACCTTCCCAGGGACCCCAGTCTTGCTGCTCGGAGCTGCGGACTTGTTTGAGCTGCGCTCATCTGCTGAAGCGAACCCCTGTGCCTGAAGATATTCGGCTCTTGTTCGTTCCTGCTCTTCAAGGACGATCCCTCCAGACCTCGTCGACACCTCACTCACGGGTCGCGACCGTCTTATGGATACCTCTTCGATATTACCTTGAAGAAGGCTGGGGGGCAGGTTCCCCAGGGGCTCGCCAGAAGGTCTTGATTCGACTGCAACATGCTCGACTGCGCCAGCCTGGTCAGGGGCAACGTCTCCTGAAGAGCTCTCATAGAGAATTTCAGCGCTTTCTTCTAGAGGTGAAGGTGATCTAAACATAGTGACAGAATGCCGAAATGACGCACGCCGCAACATGAAGAGAAATTCCCTTGATGAGAATGAACAGAGAGAAGATGAAGAAGGTATACAGTGCTGAAAGCAAAACAGTGCGAAGAGAGAATGCCCCCACGAAACCTGGTCTGTCTGCTTTGATCTGGCCACAACTACTCATTACATGGCCTGTCCCTGAACCAGCGATTGTGGTGGAGGATCGTCTGCATCCCTGCGTACCTCGAGCAGGGTCGGGTTCGATAACATAGTTGGCAACAGGGTCGACATCAGGGTACAGTACGCGTCACCAAACAGCAAGCACTCGAACGGCACAAGAAACCCGACCTGAAGTAATGATGCACATTTATACTTGCAAAGGTCGTAACGAATAATCAACAAGGGCTAAGAGGGGTATCACATCGACTATCGTACATTCATCTCCAACAGCCCTCTCAGCGGCAACCCCCGAACTTTAAGCTTCTGCATGTTCAAGCTCTTGCCTCTCTGCTTCAGCTCTTTGCTGCTTCTGTGCCGCCTCCAGCCTGGCAGCCTCCTGATGCTGGCCTAGATCACTAGGATGCGTAGGTGGTCCGGTCCTCCCCACAGTTGCCAGATCCGACAACAGCATCTTCAAATGGTCTGTCCGGTTCTGATTCCCTGTCCATGTGACTGCTTGACTGTAGTACAAGATATCCCACGCATCATCGCTCAGGTTCTGCAGGAAATTGGGTAGAGTGCGGGCGCGCTGGTACGAGCGCCACAGCACGCGGCGGACATCGTCGTTTGCACCCACATAAGCGAACTCGATGACTTGGTTGAATGACTTGAGTGTGGGCGAGATGTTGTATGGCGGGGGAAGCTTGACGCGCAGATTGCCCAGGGCTGCGGCGTGGGCTGGGTCGGAGCGGGCGGCGGCCATGCGCTGTTCGAGGGTCGCGGTGCGCTCATCTTCTAATTCGTACGGGTCCGGTGCCAGCTCTGCCTCGATCTGGGTCAGGTCGTTAGGGTCGTATGTGGGCTCGTACTGGGCGATGAGTTTCTGAATGTAGCTCAATTTCTGCAGGAGGCGCGGGTCGGACATCAACTTGTCGACCTTTGCAGCGAGTGCTGGTGGGAGGTGCTCCTCTTCTGCGTCTTCGATCTGCTTTGCTTTAAACTTGCGCTCTGCGAGCCGCAGGATCGATGCGGCGAGTTCTTCTGGGTCGGTGTCCGCATCAAAGTTGACACCCTCATCGTCTTCAGGTTGCGTCATGTCAGGTCCTTTTGTATTGGCCAAGATTTTCTCAAGCTCGCCATCGAGGTTGCCCTCGAGCTTGATTGTGTTGAGCACTTCGCGCATCTCGAGCATCATGTCGTTGAGCTCTTTGTCGCTTATTTCCTCGGTTTCTTCCGGATCTTCATGCTCGTCCTTCTCGGATTTCATCAATCCAAGCTCCTTTTCGAATTCCCTCACTTCATCAACTTCCTCTGGGCTCTGATTTTCGTTGGCAGCCGCAATCTTCGCCTGAAGTCTAGGATTGTTGTTGACTTTCTCCGTAGCACGATCCATCAGAGCTTGGAACTCAGGGTCCTCGTAATCCTGAATGTGAGGTAACCTATCCAACACGGCCTGTAATTCTTTCCTCTCATCGCCAACATCCGGGTCATTGATAAGCTCTGTCATGGAATCGTGGATAGCTGTGCGAATAGAGGCATTCATCTCCTCGACGAACGGCTCCATCTCCTTCACAGCCTCCTTCTCCGCCTCTTCTTCCTCTTTCCTCTGTTCCTCCTTCGTCAACATCCTCGACTTGATCTCCTTCAAATCCTCAGCTAGATGCGCAAATGCCGGGTTGCGCATCAGCCCATCCATCAGCCGCCTATTCAGCTCCGTATCATCATAATCTGGATTCTCCCACGACTCCTTGATCATGGCCGCCGTCTCATTATTTCGTCTCTGCTCCGCCTCGGTCCCCAAGTGCCTCTGTATCAACTCCCCTTGATCGTTCTCCTCCCAAAACTCAACCCCGGGATCCTCCCCATCCTTCACGATCTGCGGCTTATAGTATTTCTCCATATCTTCGCCCCTGCTCACTTTGTCCAAATGCTTGTAGAACTCTGCTAACAGACCTTCTTCGGTCATCACTACATCGCTCTTGTTTTTCTTCTTTCCCTTTCCTTTTCCTTTGCTCTCTATAGCCTCTTCAGCAGCTGCGGCGGCGGCAGCCTGTTCTGCTGTCATTTGTACATGGCGTTGTTTCCGTGCTTCGGTGGCCAGACGTGCCTGTTCGGCTTCGCGCGCTTTGGCGGCTTTGGATTTCTTGCCGCGTGTGAATTGCGCAGGGAGAGGGCGAGCCAGTGGGCAGCGGAGGGTTTGCGGGCGTGTGAGGGCGCGGATCAGCGCCGCTGAGGGAATGTAGGGTCGTATCACGGGGGCCATGGTGGATGTGCTCAGTTGTTATGTGCTCGCTGAGGCTTGCAATGAATGGTGGACGCGGATGCAAACAGTGCAAACCTGCGGCTTGGCATTCCCGAGGGTCTCCGCGTCGTTGATCTTGCTGCATCCCTCAATCAGACATCAACATATGCAAACACAATGTCTCAAACGCGCTTCTCTAATGCTTAGTCTATGATCTGCTTAATTTCTGTCAGTCTGATATATACAACTCTATCTTTTGATTATGTACAAAGAAGAATCCCCAGCATGGCCACAACCAGCGCAACCCATGCATTGCCATCCAGTTTCCGGCCAGCATTGTAATAGTAATTCGTGCCGGCGCCTCCTTGGATGATCTCAGTGGTCACACTCTTCCTTCCAACAGGCTTGTTTACGCCATTGAAATTGTCCACTGATTCAATTGCTGGCCCAACGTTGAAGAAATCTACCAACACAAACGTAGGCTGTCGAGCCACTTGCTGCCCGCACTCCGTCATGTGCATGCCGAGCCCGCCCGTCTCAGACCACGAGTTCGTGTCGTTGATGTTGCGGATGTCCGGGACCTGGATGTTGAACGCTTGCGACCAGTACAGCATATGGTTCATCAGCATCAGCTTGCCCGAGTCGCGTTCCTGGTCGATGGTGGTCGTGTTCGAGGGCCTATTAGGCTTACACCCAAAGTCTGACGCGTTGCGGACGTCGTAGTTGTTTTCCCAGACGAAGTCGAATTCGTTGAGAAGGTACGGCGCGTTCATCTTGTCCGGGTTCAGCGGCTGCACGAACGTGACAAGACGCTCGCCCCTATTGATCATCTCGCCGAGCGTGGGCCATGTCTTTTTGAACTCGCTGGAAGGAGGGGGCGCGTGGCTGATGTCCGGGGGCACGTATCCGAAATGCGCAACGTCTGCTCGGGCGTACTCGCTTTCCAGTTCGGTAGCACTGATGCCGTCCATATTCACCAGTACGAGCGTCACCACCTCGTTAGGGTTCGCGGCCATCCAGAGATGGATCTCCCAGAGCCACGCCTGGAAGGTTCCTACATCGAAGAGCCCGCATGACGTGTGGCACAGGTGTATCTCCCTAGCCCCTGTGTCTTTGTTCTGCGCAACGTGGATCTGTGCTGAGAGTAGACGCACACCGGCGTCGAGCTGCACCGTGGAGTTGAAGAACTGGTTGCCAAAGGAAGAGAATCTCGTCGACGCATCACGCAGGAATGGCGAGTCATGCGCACCGAGATGCGTCATTTGATCGTACGAGGTGTCGCATAGCTTCGGAGAGTTGTTGCAGGCTCGTTGTGAGGCTGCGAATGGGAGGGCGGCCAGCGCCAGAATCAATGAAACGAACGGCAACGCAAAATGTTTCATGGTTTCGAAGAATGCTCGGCTTGCCAAAACAAGCAGAACCAAAGAAAGAGTTTAGAACGAGAGCTTAAAAGGAAAGAAAGAAAGCTGAGTCTAAAGACATGCAAGATAGTAGAACAAAGGCAGCGGTGCTGCGTGAAGAGGGAAGGGGTGTCGCATCTTCAATGGGGGGACTTGACGAACAATAGCACTGTTCATCTGGTGAACGCGCGGTTTCTCGTTGCGGTGAGCGGTGCCTGGCGTTTGACAGCACAACCCTGCTGCAGATCCGCCGGTGGGCCGGAGCGATTGGCTCAGCCTCATCGATATATATACGAGGGCATCCACTGCGCTACCAATATTAGGGCTATCATCGTTACTTGTGAGACCGCCGGTGTTCTTTGCTGACGGCTGGAAGCGCGCGTGCTACCCGTGGACGCCTTGCCAAAATCTCGGCAGAACACTTCGAACAGACCACGCCGCAACGTGTGCATCGAACGACTACCGTGCGAACACCCCATAATCCGGTCCACAATGACAGAGAGCCATGACGATGAGCAGATCTCAGGCTCGCCATATCATGCAGAACACGACCTGTACCTAGTGGATGCTTTCCGTCACCTAACAGTTCGCGCTCGTTCCACTTCAGCATCATCACATGCAGACCAGTATGGCCAGATTCCAGACCCTGAGCACAACGGATACTTCAACAGGCAAACCGTAATGGTAAACGGTGGCCTTATGTTTTCTGGTACAACTGAAAGCGGTGCAGGGTACACATCCAATATTGATTTCAGCCGCTTCAATGCCCCTGATCAGGTCTCACTGATGACCCCAACTCCTCCTTCCACCGCAGATCTCGTTCAAACCCTCCTGCACCCGCCCGCCCACGCCTTCTGCCATGGCTATCTTTCGCTACAATGGGTCATAGGTGCCCTTGGGCATCGCCATTTTGTATTCAGGGAGACTGATGAACGGTATGTGCTCCGCCATGACTCATCTGTGAGGAAAGACAGAGAGGACCTGGGACTACCCATGGCATTGATGGAATGGCTGTGTGGATGCGATGAGCATTCGAGTCCTACTGAGCAGGGTATGCTGTTGACGAAGGAGTCCTTCGGGCCCAGTGAGTGAAGGGAAGGAGCGGGCCGGGGTCTGGAGGAAGGTAGGTGTACTGGACATGCCTTGTGAGCCGCCATTCAGCTGCTCTTGCCAATTGTTCATTCCTTTCGATATTCGCTCATGTCCATAGATTTCAATACTGACTACCCCTCACTTGGTAGAATTGATAGTACTTTCGAGTAAGCACAACAAGACCCTGCTTACCCTGAGCGCACAATTGGCTGGCGCCCTTCAATATTGCAATAATCATTTGGTATGCAATTTCCAGCAAACATCTGGCAAAAATGTCTTGTTCAAATAGCTGGCATTCTCCGTCCCTCTTCATGTTTCAAATTCATCCTTAATCGTTCCTAAGCACCCGCCACCTCAATCGCTCCCCTGTTCTTCTCTTACTGTAAGCGTTCAGCGCCAAATCGACTTGAATATTTGAGCGTGTATCATTTGAATGCAGCAATATGTCATCTTCTGAATACACCACAGCCGAGAAGGTAAGTCTATCAGGACCCTGAGATTGTTCTGTTTACTGATACTTCGAAGGGCAAAGGTCGAGCAGACGAAGCCAATGGATCGGACTTTTCAACACCGGAGCCCATACCAGGCTGCAGAATGGGATCTCGAAAGATACCAGAGCCTATGAACACATCCTCCTCTTCGTCCCTGTATTCACGAGGGCCTACATCACCTGTTCAAGGAGCAAAATTGCCAATCGATCAGCGTATCCCAGTACGTCCTGCTACAGAACCTGCTGTATCCAAATCGCCATCGCCAGCAAGTAAACTGTACAGCTTGGGTAAATCTACCACCTATTCACTACCAGCATACGATCCGTCTTCATCACATTCAATAAGTCCAAGATCTCCTCCGGCGGTCTATATCCCGTCATCAACCCCCTCTTCGCGCAGTATGAGCTCCAACAGGCAGGGCGGTCCGGTTGCCGAGTCCATGATCAGAGACTTTAGATACAACCCCAGAGACAAGACGCCACCGAAGAGAAAGCTGGCGGTTTTTGCTGAAGCCATAAAAGATGCCATTGCTGAAGGCGTTGTACCACCACCAAGAAGCGCATCATGTCCCCAAATTCCTTCTGAGTCAGGGTCGCGCCAACGGCTGCCTCAGGATCTGTCTCCAAGGCTTCACACAGCTCGGCTGGCGCTCATAAAAGAGATGAGTGGCCCTGGATCATCCTCTGTGCAAGGCCCGGCGAAAAAGGGTGGCCGGTCGACAGAATATTCCAGGTCGGCACCAGCTACACCAGAGCCGCATAGTGCTTCACAACCAGCATCGGTGCTCGCAGATGCACAGGCCAGCAAGGCAGCGCTAGATGCAGCACTTGAGAGGGATAGAAGGATCGATGATGACGAGACCGCTTCGATCAGAAAGCTGCCGTACGCAAAAGTGAAGGACATAGATCCGTTAATGGTCGAAAGTCGGCTGGATAGAGCGGATCTTGAGGCTCGATTGAAGAATCTGGGGTCGGCATATAGGAGACTGAGCTTAGTGGTCGATCATGCGGACTATGCTGACCTAGAAGGAGGCGATAGTAAGTCAATTGTAAAGACTCCTTCGCGCAATGAACCTCGAGGGCAGTCAGCCCAGGAACCTAAGAGTCTACGCACGGCGCGAAGCGCTCCGCAAATGGCCCCAAATCCAGAGGGAGGAGCAATCGGTTTTTTGCCTTCGATTCCAAGTATTCAAAACAAAGGAACAGCAAGCGCAGCATTTTTCCAAAGCCTCGCAGAACCATCCATGACAGCGACAGAGACATCAATTAAGTTAGCCAAGCAACTCACCTTAGGCTCCATTCCCGCTCCACCTCCCTCAGACCCAGCAACTACACAAGAGAAATCCACGATGTCGTCATCCTCGCGCTGCTGGAAGCCCAAATGGCGCTTCATCGCCATCATCATCACGATTATGGTTTCCTTCGGCATCATCGCATGTTCCCTGTCCAACCTAGCAGGCACTCCAACCTACACCTCTACACCAAACACCCTCATCCCCTGGTCCAAGACCATCACCTCAGAAGACGGATCCAGCAACCTGACTATCTCCTGGGATAATGGCCGTGCAGTCAGCTTCAACGCTACATACCTCCTGAACGCGACTCTCACGGCATCTACCGGCGAGCCCGCGCCCGACGCATACTCATTTTTGCTTCGATGGGGCCAAGAAGGTGTGGAATTTGGTCCAGACGAGGAGGGACATACGGTGCGGACGATCCCGGTCCCGTCGTTCAAGGAGCAATTTGGGCAATCAATCACACTGCTGTGCGTGACTGGCTTGCTATATCTGGGAACGAAGCGGCTGCTTGGGTGGGTGAGTCGGCGTTGGCATGCGAGGGAAAATGAGGGCGTGTTTTGGACGAGTAAATGGCTGAAGAGGTTTGACAAGGGGAGAACTGGAGTTGCGTACGTGGTGGCTGCTGTGTTCGGGGCGCTGATTTGGGCGGCCTTGACAAATGCGCTGCTTGGTGGGTGATATGAGGACTGAGTCTTGAGACCGCGTTAATTTGATGTGTTGAGATGTACTTCTTCATCTACCTGACCTTACTACCCAGCTCAGGTGTCTGAAACCCTTGGACGCTTCATAGCATAGAGCCGTAGAAAAAGTTAGTAATGAAGAGAAGCTTTCTAGAAGGCCTCGAAAGAAAGGACAAAGATGAATCTGCGATCTTTGTTACCGTTGCGACATCGCCGGCGGCAGGACGAACCAGAAGCACTCACATTCCAGATCCGGCGCCCCAGGATGTCTGTCCACACCAAGCATTTGCCAGCTACCGGTTCGCAGTATCTACCACTAAGCGACACCATGAGCAACGCGAGATCCTAAAATACACCTGCAAGTACCGTAGCCGCTGTCTATACACTGGGAGAGGCACCTCCGCAAAAACCGACTAGCCGAAATGTACGCTACCCAAAAAGCAGCCACGCCCGCCCCGCGGTCTCGACGACCCGCGAACCACGGAACCGCACCGCCAAGGCGCTCCACGCACTCTAGCTCCGGCAATGAGCAGATCCAGCCCTACCTTCAGCCCTCAGCCCTACGCTTAGCACTCGTACACGCTTTGGGGCGCGAGCTACATAAGCGAAAATCACCTTGACACATCCCCATGGGGACGGCCAAGCGAGTCCGTGGCGATCGCTGGGCGCCACGTTGAGACTGGATCTGGGGACTATCACCTTTTGAGAGTGCCAAGGGTCGCGTCAGGAAGAGGCTGCGGAGTCCAGAGGCTTGTTTCTGATCTTGTTACCACGAGGGCATGGGGCTGGATGCTGTGGGGATCGACTTGCGACTGGCTGTATGCGCTTTTGCGAATGGCATACACGGACTAGTTGATGTCTCAAATGGGCTGATATGTGCAGTCCAGATTGAGAGCTGAAGCGGCGTAGCCGGCTGATGAGCATTTGTACGATCGGGAGTGCGGTTTCGAGGTGTCGAGATGCATGGCCTGGACCTGAGCGGTGGGCCCCTATGTGAGTGTTACTGGCATATAAGGACGCGAGAAGTCCTCGTAGAGAAGTATCATCACCAGCATCAACAGCTTCAACAACTACATACTCAATAAGTACTTTCAACTCCCACATAGCCGTTCTCAATATCAACATCTACGACACGAGTACCAACTGAAGCACCACACATACAACTTATCTGAGCATTGCAAAATATGCAGCTTCTGACAGTATGTCCACCGACCTCATCATCATCATCACCAACGGCACTAATTCAGCCTGCAGGTTCTCTCCGCATCCGCCGCTCTCTTCGGCGCCACGCTTGCAGCTCCCGCGCCCAAGGGCGGAGGAGGAGGTGGAGGAGGTGGAGCCGCAAAGACCACAGTGACCAAGGGTGGCCCAGCCTCAGCATCCGTCACCATCTACCCCAGCTATACCTGCACAGACGGCAATACCGTTCCCCCCTCCGATCCGTCAGGGGTAACAGTATCCGTCACCGAGGGCCAATGCGTCGTCACACCAATTGTAAGCATCGCCCCTGCCCTCCTGTCGTGTAATTCGCAGGGCTGATTCCTATGACAGAACTTCGGTGGCGCAGTGACTGCGAGCTTGACTGCTCCGCCCAAGACCGGTGCCCCGGGATGCTACATCCAGCTGTACAAGGACCAAGGGTGTGGTCTTACTCTCTCGAACCAGTATCACGGGTTCCCATTCAATGGTGTCGCGGTTAAGGACTTTGTGGGGTGTGCGAACCCGCCTGTGCAGGCGTATGCCGCGCTATCGATCACCTGTGGGTAGGGTTTGAGACTTGATGTGGATTGCGCATGGTTGCGGTGTTTTGGTACTTGGGTTGTACTAGGTTTGAAGTTAGTGTTAATGCACTCATTAATCAAGGGCCTGTGGCATTGTGAACTTGAGTGAAGTTAGGACGTTCTGACATTGTGGATGACTACATGTTATGGTTGTACATACAACAGTTCTCATCGAGAATAGCAGTGCACTTGACGCAACTCTGGAAACCGTGAAGAAGGAACAGTGCCGCTCAGTTCCCCATCGACACTGTTCAGTCCGCGGACGAGCTGTGGCAAGGGGCGCAGAGCCACACAACCGCCTCTGGGCTAGCCTTTGCGCTCGCGACAGTCTCTGCACGGCTGAAAGTCTTCAGTAGCCGACGCACACAATTACACATGGCAGTGCGATGGTACACATGCGCAGTTGCAACAAGGGCTACGTATGCGCCGATTGTGTCGAGTCTGAGGCAACGCTGCTAGGCGGATTGTCAGTCACCAGAGTGACGTCGGGCTCGAATGGCATCTGAACCTTGCATACTTGGTATAAAGCATTTGTTCAAGAGAACTGGATCTCATCTGATGCTTCCAGGCGGACCATGTGCACGCTCAAAGACTGGACTGTAGCTACCTAGATAGGTTGGCAGGACTGACATTCACTGAAAGATCATGCGGACTTACTGTTCGAATTTTGATAGGCCGGTCGCTCAGCAGTACGATGAAGTCAAGTGGAGTGCCTGGTACGCGCCCCTCGTTCAGGTTAGCGCGATATCCAGCAGGTACCTGAGCAGCAAGCAGGTCCCTCCCTCTCAGTGACTTATCTCACCTCACCAACCCCTCCACTATCATCTTTACCATATCGAACAAAGCCCTACTTCAACCCAAGCTCAGTTGACTCAGGGAGCACTCGCTCTCAACATGCGGTTTGACAAGGTCTTCGCCGCCGCCCGCGCGGCCGCTCACGCAGAGGGTGCGCTGCTCTCTCGTGGTGAAGGACTGGAGTTCTTCGAAGCTTCGAAGTTACCTGAATGTACACGCACCTGTACCACACTCCTCTCTGCTATTTCACCTTGCGGACCTGTTCCAATAGGCAGCATCGCCCCTTGGCTCGCTTGCTTTTGCAGCCACCAAGAGCTTCGTAGCGAGAGCCTTGCAAGCACAATGTGTAGCGACACCTGCAACCAGAGCAACCGAACAGTCGTTGAGAAGTTCTATGTTCACGTTTGTAGGTACGAAGAAGCGATCTGGTCGTCTGCCCATTTGGGTAGTACACCAGTGCCGGTGTCGGAGACTGCAAGTACATGTTCTCCGACCCTGGTGACTGCTAGTACATCATCACCGACCCTGACGACTACAACCACACCATCAAGGACCCTTGTGGTGATTGCAAATACACCATCACCGACAATAGCCTCTATTCTTCCCCCTTCACCTACAGCGACATTCACGTCTTCGACAAAACCTATCTTGACTGTGCCTACGACGGAAATCCAACCAAGGCCAACTGTTACATTCGTTGCGGGAGAGCCTCAAGAAGACTCGGAACGTGGAGAGAGTTGGTAAGTCATCTCGGTATCTCTTTCACACTCCCACTGTTCTGTCCACCAGATTGCCTTGAAGAGAAACCACTGACGACTAGTAGGGCTCGCAAGAACTGGAAGAAGATAGTGGAAGGTGTCACCATTCCCTTTGCAATTCTTCTGCTCTTGGCAGCCATTGCAGCTCTCTACGCTTGGTACACCCGTATCAAAGCACGAGGAAGAAGGCGCGCACTGACCGAAGCCCAGGAGGATGCTCAATTTGATCGGCGTTTCATGGAAATCCTCCGTAAAGAAGGCCTTATACCATTGGAGACTGTCAATAACCAAGGGCTGAGAGAGCGACTTGGTCTGAAAAAGGGTGAGCCGCCGGCTTCTGATCCCATCAGTAACCGCCGAACGCGTCGACGTGATCGTCGCATCAGTAGCACTGCCCCCGCGCCCCTTGTACAGCCTTTCAGGAACAGCGGTCACGGCAGCTGGCCGCCACGACGACCCGACAGTGTGTACACGGTGGCGAACAGTATTGACCGACGCTCAGTCTCCCCTTTGTTGTCTTCAAGTCCTTGGTCCTCGATGGCGCCTCCATTGCCCGTTAACCCTACCTCTCCGCAGGACCCGGTCGCCTCACGGTCATCGAGAGCTCGAGACTCAGATTCGTCCAGTCCACCCCCTCGACCGTGTCATACTTCAGTGCAGCCGATTATATCACCTCTACCACGAGCATTCAGAGCTCAGCAAGTGGTTACTTCTCTACAAAACGACAGTGACGCACGTACAAGCTCGGCAGCTACCAGGCTATCGCCGCTCGCCTCGTCGATACCTCAATCGGAGACCCAGCATTCCCTGCGATTCTACAGGGATGAGCAGGTGGCTATGCAGCAGGCAAGGGAGGCACTCAGCAAGAAACGTAGTGTCAGCTCATTGTGTTGAGGAAAGGAGCGCAAGTGATCAGTGATCAAAGACAAACGATTGATGGTACATTGTTAGTGAACGTTGATTGTGCACTACGTAGCTGGATGCTATCAGCAGTGATAGCATTTCGCCTTATCCTTTTGTATCTTCTTGTGTTACTGGAATAAGAATGAGCAGTAGTGTATTGCCAATTGACACAATACTTGAGGCACATTGCCTATAGTGATTTTTGAACCATGTGGAGCCACAATGCAGGAGACGACATTGACTGCAAATTTGATCAGCGAATCCTCGACGGGAGAAGACTCTGAGTTTCTGGGCCGATCGTTGGGACTGGCTCGACAAGCGATTCAAAGTGAAGGCAGCGCACCGGAAGGACACAGCGGAAGAAATCTCTCCGCTACAACGCTGTCCTCTTCAGAACTGCTCTCCTCAACATTTCTGTGGACAGACGTAACATCGCATCACTTGAAGTAATCTCTCTTCATCTCTTGTACTCTACAGACTTGTTGTGGAGCTCTTCAGAGCAAACTCTTCTTTCTTCTCGTCTCCTTATACACTTACTGGAGACGATAAAATGTCTTCCACCATCACTCCACCACCTGCGTTCCCATCCCTGGGTATCTTCGTGATGCTCATGGGCCTCTCTTTCCTATGCATCCTCGTCCTCCACCGCATCGCCAACCAGGCACTGTTTCCCGCGGTGCGCCGCCGCGTCGAGCGGGTCCAGCTGGAGGAGCTGGACCGCCAATACCAGCTGCACGTTCGCCTTCAGCAAATGCGTGCTCATGCACGTGCTCAAGCAATAGCTTCAGCTGCTGCAGATCGGGAAAGCCGAGTGAGGAAGTGGGAGGCAGCGCTCGTGGACCGAGATCGCCGTATCCGCACGCCTTTGCAGGCGCACGAGCGTTCTGCGGGGGGACGACCAGGGCAGATGGGAGAAGAGAGCATGCGCGATCAAATCACGGAGATTCTGGCTGTTCTGGAGGCTACGGACAAGGCAACTGTGGAAGAGCAAGAGGGGGACGCCTACGGTCAGTAAGATCCATTGAGTGGGAAGGGGAGGGGGCGGTGATCTCAACCCAACGGTGCATTTTCAGATCTGAGGGAGAACGACCTTCACAATGAGGAGGGGTTGGCTGAGCCTGGCGTGGTGGCGCTTGGCCTTGAGAGAGTTTTCGTAGATAGCAGAGCAGAGCAGCGTTTGGTTGGTCGAGCGTTCTGCTCTCGAGGGTCGAGGCTGTTTCTTCCTGTGAGTAATGACAGTAATGACATCTTCTTATCCTTCAAATGCCTCTCAGACGCTATTTAAATGCGGCTCTATTCATACTTGGGCTGTCTGTTCAAGTCTTCGATGTAGAACAGTGTTTCGTGTGCTCGTGCGCCGACCTGCAGTCTTAAGCCCTATAGCTCCTGAGTTGTCATAATCTGGCAGCTGATGTACAGTGAGCCTGAGGTATCTCGGATGCCTATGCGGGGAGATTTGCAGCTGCGAATGGCCATGATGTGTTGGTGGGGTGGACAAGCCGCTGCGGTCACAGCTACCCCCACAGTCCGCATCATACCCTTCCCCAACCACCAAACACCAACATCGCATCGACCACTAACATGATCGATATTTGTGAATGTAGTGCCTCTCGCTCTCCCAAGTACTGAAATGTAAGTCATCGGTTTCTTTTTACCGCATCTGCACCTTCACAGCCACCTCTTGCCAAGCTTACACATAGTGACCTTGATCGAGCTCTCCTTTGACTTGCTGCCAACGCCAACACCGTCGATGAGCATACTGAAGCAAAGGAGAGATGGTAGAGCTCGAGAGCACGCGCACAGAACTTATTCTCATCTCCTCGATAGCTCCTAGCACACACAATGCTCAACCAAGGTAGCTCAAGGCGCGGTGTGCCACGACAACAAAGAACAACAACAGCACACTGTTCACACCAGAGCTGCATCGTTCCTCCCTGATTGCACCACAGCACTTCCGTCTCTTGCAAGCCCCTTCCAGGATACTGGTGAACTGACAGACCTTGCAGACTGCTCCGTTACCACCCTTTCTCTCACGCCCCTCCCGCGTGCCGACTCAGCGCCGCGTCCCCTTCCAATAAGCTCTTAACCCGGTCGAGAGACAAGGGCGATTCGATTTGGTAATACAGTGAGGTGGGAATGAGGTCAGCATCGAGCTTGCTCAGCTGGATCAGGATAAACAAGGGTGGAAGAACATGGCCAAAACACACGAGCTCTCACCCCGGTCGAGACACGAAAGAAACGCGTTATGGTAATACTGCAAATTGGGAACGAGATCAGTAATGAGCTTGCTCTGCTGGATCAGAATACACGAGGACGGAGGACCGCCGCCAGATCGAACAAACTCTCACCCCGGTCGAGTATAAACAGACCCGCCATTTGGTAAAAAGTGAAGTGGGAAAGAGGTCAGCAATGAGCATCAGGGGCTCTGCTGGATCAGGACAAACGTGGATGGAGAAACATGGTCCATATCGCAGCCGTGAACGCATACGCCATCGAAACCCCGAGATTCGAACTTCCAGCATCGATACGAATTGGTAATAACACACGAGGACGGAAGCGGAGGAGACGGAAATCATCAGTCCACAGCCGCGTGGACAGTGTGAGCTAGAGGACTCGAGATTGTTCAATCTGCCTCTCAACGACACCGTTCTGTCAAGCTGCAATTTCCAAATTAAGTTCCGTATCGCTTGATGGCCCGTTCGTAGAGCTTCATACCAGGCCAAGAGGTATGCTAGAAGTCCATTCCATAAGACTCGTTGACAGTCGGCTCACAACATCAGCATACGAAACTTCGTACTCTTCAGGTGTCAGAAGTAGTTCTGCATCGCTACTCTGAGCACCATCAACCCGTACATGGCCAGACCTGTGAATCGGTCCCATCAAAGACTGCTCTGCTCGATCGTTGCGATCTCTGGCCTTTGGTGTTTGAGAAGCTCAAGCCTTGACGATGCTCGGTGTGCTGCGCTTCGGTCTTACTCGACCAGCCTTACTGAACCCTTGAGAGGGCGTGCAACCAACTCGAGTTGATCTTCCATCTGTTGCGACACCTGAAAATCTCTCTCCTGCTCGAGGTCGATCGGAGCCAGCCATTCCCGACCCGGTTGCCGCAGTGTTTGAGGAGATGCCGCTACAGTTTATGTCCGCGCTTGAGAGAGCCCTCCCTGGAAAAGACCGGATGGGAGGTAGCGGTCTCGTAAAGGTAAATGCAGCAATTGAGGGTAAAGATGGAAGAGAAGCTGACATGTAATTCAGGGTTCAGAGGGCGTACCTTGTCAAACAAATGGTTGTTTGTCAGATTCGAAAAGCCATGGCCACCACGTGCAGGCCTTGATGGTCGTGCTACCGTTTACGGCGCCCCTGATGGCCTCGCACGATTGCTGGCTCGCCAGGATTCTTGTAATCTCGACTCGGCTTCTACGAACTCTAAAAGACTACGAGCGAAACGCGCGCCCGCTTCCGTTGGCATACATCTTTGGAGGGTTCGGGTCGCCTCGTATTGTAGAGAGAACAGGCTGCCGTGTGCGTGGCTGTTCCGAAGACTCGACTTGAAAGACCTTGAGAGGGCTGGGTAACGCCTGCAATCGCAGAGTCCTTGTTCCCTGATAGGAGAGGGTGCAGAGGCGCAAAAGGTCGTTACACCCATGACGATAGGGCCTTTGAAACCAGGCTGCTGCGGGTGACACCGCGCTTGATCCCGATGTTAAACTTGACAGTCGTCTTCATCAGCGAAGCAGTGGCAGCAGTATCATCGCCACAAGTCAGTTCTAAGATTCTGTGGCGTATGGGATGGATCGAATTGATGGCAAGGAACAGCTTCGGTCTTGCAGCGCTGGCTACAAAGGCGGTCGCAGTCCCCTGCTTCGGAGGTTCCCCGAAAGAAGGCGGGGGCTTGCGCGCCAGCGGCACCCTCGCCTCATTCATCATCATTGCACCCATCATTGAGCGAAAGAAACAAGTGCTACTTTGTATGCGGCTTATGATCAGCTACCACCATCGGGTACTGCGTAGAGCTCTCCATTGCGTTTCCTCTATGGTGGTACCAGGACGATTCGCTTTCTTGCCGTGGGCATGACCGTCATTCTTTATGGGTCTGTCGCTATCACGTGGGCACCCAGCACCCGACATCAGCGGACTTCAATCGAGGTCTTCTCACGAGCCGCCGTCTTTCTGCGCGGTCAAGCTTCGATCCTATTCTGGTGCACACTGCAACGTCCTGCCTTCTGTTGCTCGCGGAACCTCAGACGGAAGCATTTCTTGATCGGGCTGCCGCTATAATATATGAGCTCCACACCATACGGGCAAACCCAGCTGTATACTCGAAACAGTCTTACTATGACAACATCGGGCATCGGAAGATTGCCTTGTAACTCTACTGTTAGTACTCAAACGAGTAACGCCGCCCCTAGACGCCAATCTTCCCCGCAATTCGATCTGGGCCACATACTGAACGGATATACCTTCTGTAGCGCTTGGTACACCGCTGGACCCGTGACACAAGATTGCAATTAGACCACCGATGGGCTAATCAACATGGCCCGGAGGGATATCTCCCGCCGGTCACTCGTGCATTGTTATAAGTACTCGTACAGACCGGCACTCGAGGTTGAAATAACGGTATCAATCTACAACTCGAGATACTCGACACAACATGCGTTCCATTGCTGTGTTGATCACAAGCGTGCTGGCTTCCGTGGCAACCGCTTCGCTGCAAATTGTATCGGGTGCGACTTGGACGGCTGTAAGCAAGGTCACCCATGCCATCGCCTCTACCAGACTAAGTCGACGATCAGACAAACACAGGTCAGCACATACAGGCACATGGCGGTGGTGTACTAAAAGTTGGTAACAAGTGGTTTTGGTAAGCTTGATCCCAACCATTTCTCCCCAGACTCAGGGACTAAGAAGTATCCTAGGGTTGGAGAGGATAAAACAAATGGCACCTCATTCATCAACATCAACTGCTATTCTTCTACCAACCTTGTAGAATGGAACTACGAGGGCGCCCTCCTTTCACGCACTGCCTCTGGAGACACTGGACCGAATCGCGTGATTGAACGCCCAAAGGTCATCTACAACAAGGCCACCAACAAATATGTAATGTGGATGCACATTGACAGCGGCGACTACAAGGAAGCTAAGATCGGTGTCGCGACCAGCAGCTCCGTGTGCGGGAAGTACACATACTTGCGCAGCGAACAGCCGCTCGGTTACCAGAGCCGCGACTCAGGTGTCTTCGTCGACACAGACGACAAGGCATATCTGTTGACTGAAGACGTAATTTCTCCCTCGCAATTGAAGTCAATAACGTGAGGCTGACGGGTACAGCGAGAGAATGGTCTGCGCATCAATGCGCTCTCCTCGGATTACCTCACTGTGACCTCCAATGTGTACACATTTGCCGAGAAATACGAGTCGCCTGCGGTCATTAAGAAGAACGGCGTCTACTTCATGTTCGCCTCGCAGCTCACAGGCTGGAATCCCAACGATAACTACTACAGCACCGCGACCTCACTCTCTGGTCCATGGTCCAGTTGGAAGAAGTTCGCTGACTCGGGCTCCAACACATACGCCTCGCAGACAACTTTCGTTCTACCCGTTGGCGATAACTTTGTATACATGGGTGATCGCTGGCATAGCGATAACCTGATGCGCAGTACGTACGTGTGGCTCCCACTGTCCGTTTCTGGCACCACAGCGACTTTGAAGAACAGCGTCAACTGGGTGCTGAACCCTAATACGGGTGTATCGAGCGCAGGACCTGGTGAGAACCAGTACGAAGGCGAGGCTGCCAGCCTCAGCAACAATGCTCGCGTCATCACCTGTTCCACCTGCTCGGGTGGTAAGGCGGCGGGGTATTTAGGTGGTCCTGAATCTGGAACTGTGGTCTTCAACAATGTGCATAGCGATGTCACAGGCCGGACTAGCATCAGAGTAAAGCATCTGAACGGGGACTCGAGTCAAAGGGTTGCGGACGTCAGTGTCAACGGAAAGACGCAGCGCATCTCTTTCCTGCCACACGGTGGTGGGGACCCGGGGAGCAGTGTACTGAATGTCGACCTGAATGCTGGGACCAACCAAATCAGAATTGTAGGCGTCAACGGTGGCTATGCGGCAGATGTGGATCGCTTGATGGTTCCTAAATCATAATTGTCTTGGGCGAGCAGCTATGATATAAGGCGCATAGTACGGAAGAATAATAACTGCGCCTACCAAATCCGCTTCCTTTTGTCCTTCTCAAAGAAAATCTGGACTCCACATCGGCAGGTCCAATTTCTTGATGCCCATACCCCAAACCGTAGTCCCACGGACCTTCAAGATCTTCTTCTCACGCATCTTATGCTCCGCCTCCAACTTCTCCTTCGTAACCCTTGTAGCCTCGTTAACATCCATCTGCTGGCAGAGTTCCAGGAAGGTCTCCCTCGCCACTCTCTCCCTATGAAGCATGTTCATTTCCCCGTTGACTACATCCCTCACACCGAAGACATACTTGGCCCCTTCTGACCTCGCGTCTTGCAGTTGCGCTTTGTCATCTTTATTAAGCGGACATTGTCCAATGACGAGGACCAACTTCACCAACCCCGCAGCAAGCTCAAGATGATCCAACAATTCACTCTTCTCCACGGCCACAGCTTCGGACCCATCCTTCCAAAGACTGTAATCACGAATCGTAACGCGCTTCAAGAGCGCCATGTGCTCTTGCACGAACGCAAAGAACCGGTTCGCTGTGACCAAACCAGTGATCCGGAAGGACTTGCTTGAGCACAGTAGCGACGTCGCTTCGAAGCGGATCTGGCGGCAGATGTGGAAGATTGGGTGGGCGAAGATGGGGAAAGTTAGCACGGGGTCTCGTTGTGCTTGGATGAGGATGGTGGAGAGGGACGGGTATGCGGCGTAGGCATAGATTTTGTTACGTAGCTCGCCGGGTAGAGAGAGAAAGAGGGAGTCTGGCTGAGATCGGATTCGTCGCGATTCGAAAAGTTGGTGGGATGTTGTAGCCTGGGAACCTGTAGATTGCACTGCTCGAGAGGCTGGCGTGGTGGGGATAACGCCGTCAGATCGTGTCTTGACTTCGCCTTTGAGGAGACTTTTCAGTAGTTCTGAGAGCCTCATCGCGTCTGGTGGACTTAAAGAGCACAGCACATGGGGAAGTAGATAGAGTGAGATGTGAGCCCTGGGTGGCCTGACACAGGCTAGCTCTTTACAGCTTAGCGTGAGTGGCTCAGTCTTGTTCGTCACAATGGGGACTGAGTGTGAAAGACGACGTATAGACATTATGCTAGTGCAATGGGTATCGAAGCTGGCCTGCAGCGCTTGTACACTAAATAGATACACAAATTCATCTACATGGATGAGTCCACCAGTAGCTGAGTGATTAAGCAGAGAAGCTGCTGGCGACCTTGCCGACCACATTTTTGGCAGCGCCAGCAGCGGCCGCACCTTTGGCAGCGGTGCCCGCAGTAGACATGACGAAGGTTGCGGCAGTGTTGGCATCACGACCGTAAGTCAGATGAGGGGCAAGAATGACGCTCTGACCAGCGCAGATCAAGTCACCAGTATGGCAGATGACTTTGGTATTGGCAGCGCCGACGTTGCCAACAGGATCGCCGTTGTTTGGGTCGCCAAAAATGACAGCACTCTTGACAAATGCGGCCTGATCCGCTGGTAGCATTTTGGCAGCGTTGTGTACCAACTGTCCTCCTTGACTTCGAATCATTAGCTTCATGATCGCCCAGGGTAAGAATGTAGACGTACGAGTAACCAGCCATAACAAGTGCAGTGTTGGGACAGGCAGCCATGACCTTGCCAACCATCTGGGCCATCAATTTACTACCACCAGCATCGCCACCAACGAGAAAGCCGGGGATGTCAGCAGGATACTCAATACCCTGGACAGCAACATTCTGCGCACCGCCCATCATCTGTCCAATGGCGGAAACGAATGGTGGGCCCGCAACACTTCCCATATTGCCAAGCTCCGTGGTGCCGCGAGCAAAAAGAACGGTCATTGCCTTACAGCCACTACCGTTTGTGACATCGTTCTGAGTGGACGAAGTCAGAGCCGCTGAGGCTAGAGGAGCCAGAACGAGAAGCGGGGCGAATGTCTTCATGATGAAAGTGATTGAAATATGGTCGGGTATTAGGTTATTACGATGGGGTACGTTCGGTCCGAGGAAGCCTGTCCTGGGTGATGAGTGTTGAATAAGAAGATGAAAGCTGTGATGTCCTGGTTAGTATAAGTTCTACTGCGGACTTATAGATAGATGATACTCACGTTGGGCTGGTGAGCCGAGGTCGAGAGCGTAGAACGGACCACAACAATGGTCAACCATACGCAAATCTGTCATGTTTCGATGCTGGTGCACGTATGAAGTGCCAGTGGACATCATGCGTAGTCCTACAATAGCACATGCTGACAGTTGTGCGGATGCCCAGTTGGTGTCTTACCAGCCTCTCCTTGTTCAGGGAGGCCCGTTCTCCACAACAGAGAGAATCACGCTACCGGATAGGGCTGCATTTGACAGCCGCTGAAGGGGCGTCCTGGTAGGCCTGAGACATGTATTGCTGATTCGTACGGAGACGCTCCGGTTTTGTGGCAGCGATCGGTCACCAGGGCAGCGCGGGCCTTCGCTCGGCACGCTCAGGCTGTTTCTGAGGCGGCTCCTTCGACGATCTGAGGAGGATCCGAGGGACTTGGCGAAGCGTCGGCATACGGTGTGCAACAGGATTGGCGAAGTAGATGCAAGTCATTGAAGGCTCTGCAGTTGAACACAGGCCCATTTGCGATCGTTGACCTGCAAGTTAATCTGGAGAAGCTCAAGACGACTTTCCCAGAGACGAAATTGCACTCTTCCTTCAATAATCTGTCGACTTGACCTCTGCGGTCGACCGATGGGTGTTGTCTGTTGTGACTGGTTTCAGTGGCTCGTTTCGCGATACGCTGGACACCATACGTTTCAACGATGAGGCTGAGGTGTTCCATGTGCACGGTCTCATGACCTCCGCGCCTTGACCGTTGGGTAACGGCCATGCGTTGATGAGTCGGCAGCTTGGTGAGCTTGTTACTGCGGTGTGATCCGTTTGACTAGGATTAGGTATGCCGAGCAGGGCTTGTACTGTTATTGAGTTAGTCTCCAGCGTTGCTCTCGATGACGGCATGCCACTGTACATAGTTACTGAGACATTTGTATGCCGACTGAGTCAATCATATCGTGGGCTCGTTGTACTCGTATGCTCAGAAGGGCAGTATTGTACCGGTCCCTTCCGAAGTACGGTAGTAGGTACCCCGCATGCTGCAAATTCTGCCAACAGAGCGACATCTATGCTTAGAAGTTCTTAAGCTGGTCAGGGGTGTGAAGGGCGTCACACGGGTATTGTACGCTATTGTTGAGTTACTGCTGACCATGAAAGGGCGTTGTGTGATTCAACCAGTCATTTGAGGTGGGTGAAGGCCAAACTAGGAAGGTGCAGATCGGCCATCGCACCAGCTTTAAGAGCCGAGGCGCCATCAACACCAACCAGCAACCTCATCAACAACGACGTCAATTTGGATTTGTCTCGCTAGTTCTGGGCCTTCGAACTTGGATTAAACTTCAGCAAGAGATACTGCCATCACGGGATCCGGTCAGCACCCTCACGATGGTTCTCGAGCTTCATCCATGCGCCGAAGGCGACATTCCAGAGTTCGTCAGGATCCAGATCGCCGCCTTTGGGACAGGCGGAGGAATGACACAGTACATGGTTGAGAACCCACCTTCAGAAGACTACATTAACAGGTCCGTGGATAAGCACCTCAAGTCAATGCGCGAAGAGAAGGACATCACCTACCTCAAGGTCATCGACACTGAGTTGGGCGGCCTCATGATCGCAGGCGCGAAATGGCGCATCAATCAGAAGGAGCGAACTGAAGAAGAGATACAGTCTATGCTGCCAGTACCCGGTGCAGATGAGGGCGGTAAACACGCCATGATCGACTTCATGTGGTACTTGAATAGGGTCAGAAGGGAGTTCATGGGGACGAAGCCGTTCTATTGTAAGCGTTACGGTACTCGAACTTCTTCGTCAAGTAGTTTGCTGATCTCTTTCCAGTCCTTCATATTCTCATCACAGACCCAGCGCATCACCGTCGCGGCGCCGGTGCCATGCTTGTCCGTTGGGGAACTGAGCAGGCTGACGCTGCTCAGTTGCCCTGTTTCCTAGAGTCATCGGTCATGGGTCGTCCGCTGTATGCTAAGTGCGGCTTCACACCAAGGCACGAAGAGGTGTTCGAATTGTCGAAGTATGGGGGCGAGGGTCGGGATATGAACACGGTCATGATTCGTGATCCTGTAAAAGCCTGAGGTCCAGCTTCGGCATAGACGGATCACCTCCACAAGCTTTCAGTCATGCGCGGCAGATGACAAGCTTGCATGCTTGCAGTCGTGTGCATGAATTCACTCCAAGCACAAACTGTCAGAATCTACTTTTGCCGAAGTTGTCACATGTACCGAAAGGTTCCGCTTCTTGCCAGCGTCAAATCCATAAATCTTTCCAGTTCAAGTAATGCAAGGGAATTTCCATCGAAATCTGCGCTTTCTTCCGGTAAATCTTTGACAGAACGTGTCTCACGAGCTTTGGGTACCGAAGCGCCGAGGATCGCCGCAAAGAGCCGCTGAAACCTTGCGTGCGCCACATCCGCGTGCACGAGTCAGGGAAGGCACCAGTATCGGGTATTTGACATGATGACAGAAGTTGACGCGCTCAGACGACGTGACATCTCAAAAGCCCACTTTGTAACGAAAATTGTCGTTACAGGTGACATATATTCTCGCAGAAAGAATGCGGCGTCTGACTACCTGCAATGCCATGTTCTTTCATCTTCAATATCCCAAAGCCAAATCAGAAGAACTTTGACCATCCACTCTTGACACAGTTATCCATACCACGCTGAGGCTTACCATCAAGAAGCTCCTGCTCCTCGATTGTTTCAAATACCGTTTTCAAGGTTCCCCGCTGCATATCTAGACGTCTCTGATCCTCGAGTGGTTGTTTGCCCAGCCTCGCGTGTTGCTCTATGGTTTCGTAGATCGTCAGCCTGGGCTGCCCTGTCCGTGGGTTCTGGAACCGCAAGAGGGGACCTACAGGTTCTGCACGACTTGGGATACTGTTCACCATGCCCTCTGTGCGCATGCTGAGGCCGGCATCGCTCTTCATCCGGGTAATGTGGCGCTGCCTCTCTTCGTTGTTGGCCACCATCGAGCGGATTGGACCGGGCATGAACTTTCGACCAACGTGTTCAGCCGAGTCCAAAGCGTGAGAATCGACTTTATAGTTATTCACGGGACGGGCTTGACCGTCCTGAGCGCGCGCATACGATTTAACAGTGCCTGCACAAGACGGAGTACGTCCCTGAACATATTCAGATCCAGCCGCTAATGCTACTGGAGAAGTAGAGAATCCAGAAACGCTGGAGACAGGCGTCGAGGAAAAGGAAGGCCGATGTCGCAAGGATTGCTGAACTGTCTGTGATGGTACAACCGGGGTACAGCGCAGACTATACATATCAGTCGCGCTATCTGATGGAGCCAAAGATGCATCAGAAGGAGCGTAGGGCGAATGAACTGTGAATGATGGACTCCGAAGCTGGGCCATATGATGCACTGGATGGAAAGGCCGGTCGTTGATATGTGTCTCTGAATGCATCTTCCTGTACCGACTCGGGGTCGCTGTTGACGTTCGCTGGATCGAGCTGTGATATAGTCCAGGAGAAGAGCTTTGACTACTTGTTGCCGTGGACCTAACAGAGGTACGCCGACCAAGAGTCCGGGCTCCATAAGGATGCTCGCTCTCTGAACTAGCAGGTGACGTTGGAGCAGTCGATGCTGTGAAACGAGACGAAATGCTAGGTGTTCGACGACCATAGGATGACAGAGGAGTTCGCGCGGAGGAGATATGAGATCCTTGAATACGGCAAGCTGGGCTCAGAGGAAGCGAGAGTTTGCTTGGGGAGTCAAAGAAGCGCCGCAATGGCTCAGTCGAGGAATCTCCATACTGAAGAACGGGAAGAGAAGGCTGTCGCTTCAGAAGTGGAAGGTTCAGATGCGTACTACTTTGTGGCATCTGTTGCAGTACAGGCAGAGACTGATTACCGACACCGTAGAAATGGTTCGGAACAGGGTATGCTGTAGAGGTCTGGAAAGGGGACATCTGGAATTGAGGGTCCATTGGAGAAGGGGCATTTGCCATTATAACCGTCGACGGGGCTGGTCCAGGCTTGACATCGGGTGCGTTCTGCCACCCAGGGCCTCGAAGACCTTGTTCCTTCCTTTTGAGACCCTCGACAATGTTCTTGACGCGTTGTCCGATCTCGTCACGGATGCCACAGGGTGGAAGCAGTTGCTTTTCAAATTTGGAGCTCTTAACGGCCCAGTCAATTGCAGCATGTCCCGGCCGCAGAGGGCAAAGCTGGTTGAAACTTTCCAGCGGCAAAGATCTCAGTTTACCTGCGTCGCCCTGCCAAAGCATACAGGTCTCAAGTACCCATTGGGGGTGCTTGCGGGCCAGGTTGTAATCCTTCAGGGTCAAGATTTGATACAGAAAGTACCGCACGTCATCTTCACTTGCCTGCTCCGGGGGCAATTGCTGAGGAACGCTGTCATGTACAGAGCCCGCCACCTCGTCGAGCTTAGTGGGCAGAGCTAGTGTCCCCTCCTGAGTTTCGCGTTGACATGACGAATACAGTGAAGCACTGTCTGCAAAGGTGGCGGACAACGTTGCGGATGATTTTCTTCGCCTGGAGGACTTGAGAAGACGCATCGCCAAGACGCGTCTGGAGAAGGAGTCAGTGTGTATGTATAGAGATTGGGTGATGAATCGACTAACGTCTTACACTTAGTAAGGAGCGCTCACGCTTGAGATATGCAGTTGCTTTGACATTCAGTCGATGCGAAAATTCAGGAGTGTCGATACTCGAAGACAACTCAAGAAATGCAGGGTAGCGGCTCAAAAAATGCTAAGTTGGGGCTTGGGGATCGGGGATCGGGCGAGTGTACACTGTCCACCACTCAATGTCTGGGTGAGGGGCTTGTATATCGCAAATGCACGCCTGATTTGGAAATCAAACTCACTTGGAGTCTATATCATGCTTGTTGTTTACGATGTTGGTTTCCTAGATGTTGTATAGTGGGGTGCTGCAGGGCGTCGACCACGGTCGTGTTTTGCACTAAGCCTTGATGATATTCTCTAAGGATATTCGATATCACAAACCCCGCTCAACCCCATCTCCTCCACATCACCAATGAGCGTTTTTCTCATGATTGTGGTCTCCGTTGATTTCAGAACTCTGTGGTTAGCGTACGAAACGCATTCGTATTCCGAACCTCAGCACCTGCAATCTCTCGGTGTTGATGTCGATTCTTTTAGTCTTCGCTATTGCTCAACAAGACTGAGAGCCTGACGTGTTGACAGATGCGCGCGTTCTACAGCGTATATCTGAACTGAGGGTTCTTCATATCTGTAAGGTCGTCGTCGTACGCATTGTCGTAACCTTCCATGGTACCTGTTGCATCCCGACGGCGATTTTCCCATATGCAGACGTATCGATATACAATAGCGAGGACTGCTGCTGCGATGGAAGTCGCTAGTACCGCAACGAAGCCGGGACCATAGGCAGGCGCATCTTCTGGTTTGAAAAGTAGGGGCCCAACAAAGTTTCCTGAGAACACTGTTAGTGAAGCAGCTACTAGATCAACTCAATAGTCTCACCCAAACAATATCCCACAAAAATACCTGAAGACGTGACTGACCGCTTCGTGTAACCTGCAGTATTGGCTATCTGTAGGCCCATAAGGACGGCATATGCTCCGCCGAAGCTGGCGAGTATGTAACAAGCGAACAACAGGCCACCCTTCTGGCTGCGAGGAAGAAGCCAAAGCAGAAGAGATGCAGTTATAGTACCGCATTGGCAGACTGCAATGACCCAGGTACGGATACCGGGTATCTTGTAGGCCAGATAAGGAGCCGTGAGTTCGATAGTACCGATTATAGCGCCTGCAGGCATTGTGAGAAGCAGTGAATTGAGGCGATTGTAGCCAAAGCCTGTGGACTCTGTCAGTATGCACCCACAACTGCAAACCTGTTGCCTGTCATAACCTACCTGATATGATGATGGGAATGAACGAAGACACGGGTCCATTCGCGATCATCATCAGAAAGGCAATGCTGAAGATCAGCCAGAATCTAATGTCACATAAAGACTCTAGCGCTTGAGCGGCCTTGAAATGTTTGTTACGAACACCAGAGTTGTTCTCCTTCATGCGGGCGACTGCAATGTATCTTTCGCGGTCATTGAAGCCTCTCGCGCGTATAGGGTCCGGGGGCATGTAGAAGAGAATGACGAAAGCCCATAATACCGTGATAGAGCCCGCGACAAGGTACATGTATTGCCACGAATTGAGACTCCCGCCGCTGATGTGACCGAGTCCATAGTTGATGAGTGGAGAAACCATGGATACATAGCCTGTAGCGGAATACCAAGCCCCCATACGAAGAGCTTGCTCACGTTTCTTGTACCATCCTCCAACGATCAGCATGAACATTGGTGAGACTCCCGATTCGAGGAAACCGAGAAAGAAGCGTTGTGCATAGAAACCTTGAAGCCATTAGTAAAACAGAGTCAAATTGTCTCAAGTCTTTCCCACCTTGCCAATTAGTGCAGGCAGCAGAGCACATCAGGCAGACACCCCAAACAGCGACGATGCCGGCGGCCACGCGCTCTATAGGCCATCTCTGCGACATGAGAATTGCTGGGTAGCTGCCAACGATGAAGCCGAGGTAGAAGATGGACGATGAGAACGAGTAGCGATTGCCAGTGGTAAGCCGAAGGTCCTCGCGCAGACCAAATAGTGCAGCTTGTGATAGCATAGCTTTGTCGTAGTATTGTAGACCATACGTGATCACCAAGAGCGAGATCAGCTTTCGGTCGAGTCGACGGACCAGTTTCTTCTCTTCTTCGGGCGTCCAGCTCGCGTCTCCAGCATACTGTGCGAGGACCCGCAACGCTTCGTCATTGTGAATGGTATCAATAGTTTTAGTATGCTTGAGGTCCTCCAATGTCTGTGGAGCCTTCTCTTGCTGACTGACTCTGTCTTTTTCAATATCAGCCATGGCCATTATTGTGATGAAAGTTGACGCAGTAAGATGAATGGATTGCAAATTGCAAAGCCATCGCCAAAGCTTTCGGGAGTCAAGTGCTGTTAAGAGCTTGCCAAGCAGAACGGCATCGAGTCTCTAGGCGAGGAGGTCGAGCTCCCTCGCCCGTCATCGCCAAGATACATTATGCGGGGAAAGCCTCGATGTCGACTAAAGATGCTTCTTTTGGCAGCATGGAAAGTGACATCCCGACCACAAATCTCGACTTAGTGTTGTCGACTCGACAGGATAGCTGGTGATTGGGCTGCCGATCTCAGGCGCAGTGTTCCAGCAAGTCAGCGAACGCTGAAAATCGGTAATTCGGTCATGAATTGAGAGAAGGCGCAAACGCCACAAGAAGAAAAGGTTCGAGGAGCTAAAGACAATAGCGATGGTGTAAGCGTGAAGGGCAGTCAGACAGGGAGCGCCAGTTCGCCCTCTGTCTGCCCACTGCCGAAACGCGTCACCGCCCGAAAGGGGAAGGCGTCAGGGAGCGTCTGAGGGGAACAGACACCCGCGTCAGCGGCAATCAGCCATCCGAATTACGTCGCGCTTTCCGTTTGAGCAATCAACACCGACTGAGCCGCTTACGTTAGCAAAGGTATGCAGATGCCCGTAAGTGACTTCCACGTTAGCACTCTGTGTATCACCAGCATGACCCCTGCCATGTCCACAGCTCGCTTCGTTGGCAAGACAAGATAGTCCGCCAGTGTTCACACATACGCACAACATCTCAATTGAGCTGAGCTGAGCATACGTAGGCATCTAATTGATCAGCCAGGACTTGAGCTACGATGTCAGCTTTCGCATACTGGAAGGGTGTCGCCGATGCAGCCGTAGGGATCATACTCCTCACAAAGCCTGAGATCATCTACCACAGTGTAGTCGCAAGAACTCTCAACCGTATATCTGGGCTTCGACTGCCCAACCCATACCCTACAGCTGAAGGGGAGATCAGTTCACAGCATGCCGTTGCTATCATGGTAGGACAGCTAACAGTCGGCAAGACGCGATCCAACCACTGACGATGTTCCAATCAGGTCATAGCTGTAGGCTTGGGCCACATTCGAGGGAGCAGAGATCTTAGTGCGATGCCGTCGCTGATCGTGATGAACGCTGCGTGGGCAGCACTCGCCTGGGGCACCGTCTTGTTCAAGCCCCATCGTGCAACGAGCGCTTTACTTATGACGGCGATCAATCACTCGGTATTCGCAACTGTGATGTTCGTACGGTCAAAGGTGTCATTGAAAGAGATGTTGGGACTCGAAGCAGGGAAGACAAAGGAATTCTGAAATGGTATTGTGAGACACTTCTTTATACGGGAATATTACTTAGAAGTCCTTGTCCCTCCCTACTCAAAGCCTTTCATGATTCTCATATTACTACTAACATTGCTCGCTTCCCCAGCTGCTCATTATCCAGCTTACATTGAGGGTACTCATCGACAATGTCCGCTCGTCTGCCCTTTTCGATACCCTGAAAGCTTCGTAGAAAACTCATAAACGAAATCCAATCCTTTGCCTTTATCGAGCGCGAGAACATGTAGGCTAGCATCCGCGTTCGCCGCTGACCAAGACTCCGCGAGAGTCTGCGATCGTTATTCAGGGACAGGCTACTGGAATCTGGAATGTGTGAATATGATCGTGCTCGCCGGCGCTGTGGTAGACTGCAGGGCCACTCAAGGGGTGTAGCCAGGCTGTGGCTGACGAAACGCAGTTGATCCATCTGGCAATACCACCAAGTCCGCCGCTGCGTTCACAAACCACGCTAGAGATTGTTCTTGTTCGAAGACGTCGGTCTGGGCCCGCTGTGGTTGACGAAACGCATGTGTTGCGGCGGGAAGACTGTTGTGGCCACGGTTTGAAGGTAGCTCTATATGGCAGGATTCTGGCGCCAGTGGAGCAATGCATGCAGGTGGTATCGCGACGCCTGATCCAAATAAAGGAACATCCTCGAACTCCTCGTCGCTGTCGTTTTCAAGGTCCCGGTCAACCTGGCTGGCCTGCGCAGCACGGGCTTCGTTGTGGAGTATGGGCATCGCAGGTGGCGCGAGCGTACCCATAGAGCCTGGTACAAAGAGTGCAGCTGCAGACTGATCGTTCTGTTCGTCATGCTGTTCGTCATCTCCATCTGATTCCGCAAGACCAACCATAATCTCCTCGGTCAGGCCGTCCTCACTCTTGCAGCTCTGGTCTTGCTCGCTCATGGTATCCATGTCTCCTCGTAGGCTCCATTGACCTTCTATGTATGCTTGTGGGCTTAAGCCACAGAGAAAAGCAGGTGGAAATTCTAAGCACAACTTAGAAGGCGCTCGTTGTGGATAGCTCGACATTGCCCAGGTGTGCAGCCGCAAAGTCTTGCATGCGTACCTGGAGCCACGGCCAGGATGATTGGTATCGTTGAGATGGCCTCTATTGCTTGTCACCGTGTGGCCAGAGAGTCAACAACGCCAACGCGTTTAGACAATTCTAGTGAATTCAGGTGACATGCAACAATTACTCAAGGTCTACATCGCGACCCATGACTTATCTGGGTGCTTCTAAGCATGATAAGCTTCTACTTGAGGAATGTCACGCGTAGGCGGTACGCGTACACCATATTCTTGATCCAGATACGCGTGTGTAAACTCAGCTTGAGGGCGATTCATTAAGGCACAGCGACATCACAATTGCGACCCACGAGAAGGACCTCACAAGGGGCAAAGCAATGTAGGACATCACCTCGGAAGGTCGTCAAGCTCAAACACATCTGTGTCCCGCCCGCCTGCGCGAACCGAGTGCACTCTGAAGGGGCACAAGCACACCACCAGCACAGCAGCATCATAAACACACCGTGGGGAGGGGATCTCACGAGAGGCAAGTTGCAATGGAACATCACTCAAGGAGGCACATCACACATTGAATGGACAGAAGATTCGAATGTAGACTTTAGTTGCGCTCACTGCCCACAAGATAAGTGCAGCGAGTACTGTTAAAGGCGCTTCGATGAAGTTCCAACTCCTCAAGCAGCGGCGAACCGCACGGTATGGAAAAGACCGCTCGCTCTTTGGAATTGGAACCAACAAATGTAGCCTTCTTCTACGCCCAACACTGCCAATGATTATGATGCAGTGGGTACAACAAAGAAGATGGCACTTTGATGGCGACAATCAGCAGTGCGGTTGCCCGCACGGTAATGGAAGTACCGCTTTACTGCCTGGCAGATGAGGAAAGAAGAAGGGAGAAAGGGCAGGGGAAAGAGGGTTATATAGACTTCTGGGAGCGGCGCTCAGATCACACGCTAAAAGTCACATGAGGACGCCCAAAGATCATGGTGAAATCAAGGCAGCTAAGCCCGCTAGGCCAGATCAAGTGGGCAGTGTGATCTGGCTATGCATAGTAGCACTGTCGAATAGCCTTCTCTGAGTGAGCAACTGCATCCCCGTGTTCGAATCAACTCAAAGGTCCTTCACGGCTACCGCCGCTACAATGTCTTTCTCTGGCGAATCACTACAACATCCAACGTTACCCGAGCTGTATCGTCCGTCTGTCCTCGCACACTCCCTTGCACGAGTTCAAGTCCTCCTGCGCCGTGCCCAAGAACACCAGCAGGCCATGGATGATCAAGTCTCGCAGCTGCCTTCGCTCGCAAGCAAGAAGGAGGCCGCTGAATGGGCGAGCATGCATAGGACGCTTATGCAGAACAGGCTTGCTAGGTTGGAAGTGTGTCTCATTCAACTCAAGGCATATGTCCGCCACCATCCAGAGTCCTCTATCAAGGGTGAAGTCGAGATGCTGCACACAAAGTGGCAGTTCTTCGGTCGCCTTCTACCTCGAGACTCGTCTGACGGTAAGTGATGGTAGTATCTCTTTTATCCTCAATTTCTGACGACTTTGATCGAAGGTCAATGTGCCGAATCAGCGCAGTGAGTACAGACAGCGAGGAAGTGAATGACGGACACCTTGTGATGGCTTGGGCGTTGCACTGTTGGTGACTACTTCACGAATCGCAATGAGACACAGCTTAGTTACGGCGATACAAGGCTTTGAGATGATGCAGTTGTGTTCTGAACTGGTTCTGGTCCTATACTTGGCTGTGATATGCGCTGGATAAGATGCGAACACCCCTGATTCTCTTCACCGTGAGTTGTCCCACCAGTGGAATTCCTTGTGATATCCGCGTGCTTTGAGTGAGAGATGCCTTGGCGGTGCTTGTGACGTGTTTATAAGCTTGGTCCAGTCTGCCTCATTACTTGCTTCCAATCATACCCTACTACATTCTTCTGTTTCCTCGACGACGGCCTCAAACTCCCACCCTGCGACGACATGAACCAAACAAGACCCTCTTCCAGTTCTGCTCAGCTCATTGAGCAGCTGACAGTCGATAACAATCACCTGCGTGGTCGTATTCAGGAGCTGACTCAGCGTCTCACTGCCCTACAGGCGGAGAATGCACAGTTACGCACTCAACTTCACGCAGCTTCCGCCGGTCAGCTATATGCACAGCCCAGTACCAGTGTCCTAGCGTTGCCAGAGATCCTCGAGAGGATCGCAGCCCTCCAGGCCCAACATTCAAGTGGGGGAACGTTGCAGCCATGGTAAGTTTTCCTCTTATTTCCCGCTGAATACATTATCTGAGCAGTCCTTCAGCTCGACGAATGGCTGCAACCGGCCTGCATACGATCAGAGGTGCTTCCGCGAGGGGCATATGGCGTTTTGCACAACGCACGGCCGCATCATCACACAGGATTTCGTGTCGTGCAATGTGCAGTCCGCGCAGAGAAATGATTGCATGTGTGTCTCATGGGGTACGTACTATCTTCAAGAACACGCTTTGGTATCCACTTAACATTCTGCAGAAGATCGCCTCGACTGGCAAGCGATTGTTGCCCGCGCCTTCCGTGAGGGCAGAATCGGCCGCCAGGGCTTTGCTCCCAACCACCTCAACGCCATCCTGTTCCCGCCATCCTACAGCTGATGCGGATGCCAGCTCGAGGTACTCGGGAAGTTCTTGTGCTTGATTCGTTGTTCTCGAGAAGGAGAACCCTCGGAGCATGCGCCGTGCCACAGAAGACCGAAGCCAGTTGCCGCCCATTGCACGGTCTGCAGCGCTGCCGATTCTTATGTACCTCGTAGCAGATTTTAATGGCTGCAATGATCGGGCTGCGGAGCTACTTGGGGGATCAGTGAATGATATAGGTTGAGAATGCTACAACACAGTTATGTCTTCCTCAATGGTGCCTGCACTGTTTCAGACTTGTACATCACATTCATACCCATTTCACAAAGCCATTTTCATTGGTGGTACAATCGCGTGACTTGATAATAAGCAAGCTGATGCATATGATGCCGAACGTCCCAATAGCAATGACAGACCATGCCTTTCGGTGACCCGCGCCGGCCAGAGTTTTCCTTCTCTCATACCTTCACTACACGATGCTGCAACAGTTCAGGCGCCAAGCGAAATGAAGCGGGGCCGCCTCGTTCTGAATTCCACATCTCGTGGTAGAATCTCGTTCGATCCACCGCCTTCTCTCATCACCACCGATACTCTGACCTGCTCAGTGCCGTTAAGGAACTTGGATCATGAACACCGCAGAGCTCGCAGAGGAGCTCCAAGCTACCCGCGATGACTTCAACAAGTTTAGAGTGGAGATTGCGCTCAAGCTAGACAAGCTTGAGCGGCATGTCGAAGCGCTTCAAGGTGCACTCGTCCGTGCCGGCCTCTATGTGCCAGCAGCAGCGTCCACTGCACCTTCAGGTCACGGAAGGATGACGCCCATGTTTGGCCAGCGCCATCATTCTTTGCTCGTTCCCACAGCACCACCAGCGCCGACAGGCAGAGCAGTGTCTTCCCACGTCCAGACACCAGGGTTCGCCCCAGCCCCGCACACCTATCCCCAACAGCCGCCTCATGGTGTCGCTACTCCTTCAAGGTCGCTTGGAAGTCGTCACAATGCGCAGTATCTGCCGTTTGTCATGGAGAGGATAGCGTTGGCGGGCCAGAGGAAGTCACGCAATGACCGCCGCACCTGGTAAGTGCTTGGCAAGCAACGACCATGTATATCTAGCTGACTTCTGCAGCACGTGTGGTCGACCTACATTCGACCTAAAGTGTTTCCTGAACCATCACTTCGCCTGGTGTCTGACCCACCAACGCCCTGTCGCGTCCGGACAGCAGTGCAGCAGCAGCAGAGATGGCCGCCAGTGTCAGCACATCACCTGGGGTAAGCATCATCTAACGGCCGACGTCGGCTTGGCAGCCATGACTGATTACAAGTAGAGAAACACCCAGACTGGGAGGTCATCGTCAAGACGTCCTTCGATAGTGGGTACTTGGGTACGGAGAAGGTCGACGATATCTACCAGATCCTTTTCCCAATAGAGGAGTACCCTGAGAAGTACCAGAACGGCTGGTACATTGGATGAGGCAGACATGACTGCAGTCTGAACAGCACCTGCAACAAGCAGAAGAAGTTATGAGGCTCTTGGCAGGCTTATCACACTTGACAGACCGCCTTGCAAAGAGACGAATTGGGGAGGCTTTGCATACAGCTAGAAGCACCTCATCATAAGCCCTAATATTGTACGTCGGTGGAAGGAATGTTAGCAAAGAGTGAAAAAAACAGACTTTATTCTAGTAGAACTTCGGTCCTGTGGACAAGTAATGCAATGTCTAGCTGCTGTTGCCGAGTCGAGGCTGGTCGCGGTTTACAGAATGTGGGTCCACGCACTTGACGCCTCTCTCAGAGATCCCATCATCGATCCATCATATATGGCTGCAAGGATGTTGGTTTATTGACTCGCCTTTCGCATCCAGAAAATCGATAGGGTCTACTAGGACTTTCCCTTGTTCGCGTCGAGAAGCTCTGGAAGACCGTTTCGCCGTTGCATGCGACCTGAAACGGGTGATGTCACGACCCCACAGGCGCGACCTTACTGCAGTCGTGCACAGCGACTAAACCAGCCCATATCCGTCCACCTATTGCAGGTCTTCCTCGCAGCCTTTTTGATGCCTGACACAGCCAATGTGGTCACGACACAGGTGTTGCCCGCAGTATAGCGAGGCGCAAGACGAAGTATATCGGCGCTTGTGCGGGTTTCGACCAATACTCCGTGTCTCAGGATCACCAGCTGATACACGACGCCCACGAATAAGCTCAAACAGTGTTTTGCCCTGCCAAAGACGTCAACATGCAAGTCGCATTCCTCAAGGTCCTCATTTCTTTCGTCTCTGAATTCCTCCTCTGTTTCCCTTGTATCGGCAGGTACTGTGTCTGGTTGGCAGAAGGACGCCGTCCGCTGCTCCGAACGATCTGCTTCTGACGACTTTTACGACCATTTCGACTTCAACATTCATTTCCGAACAGCTTGGCACCATAATCGTAACTCAAGGTCTGCTGGCAGGCACCAGTGACGGAAACATCACTTAGGTATGGCTGAAATGGACGACAACATCGACGACGTACGGTTTCAACATCATCTCGAGCATCGGGGGAGTGCAAACGTACTAGTCTTCATTATTACGTGGTCATGTATCGCGATGTTTCTTTTGGTCACATCTGGCTTTACAATATACACCCGCTGGCGTAGACGCACGTAAGTTGAGGACAGACAACTGATCAGAGTTGGAAGCTGAGATACAACAGCACGCGTACACACGAGCTCATTCAACCGTCCTCAGAGAAGTCTCAAGCTTGGGAACGCGTCTGGGAGTATCTCCGCGCTCTTTCTGTAGTGCCCTACCCTCGTTGCATGGGCTACAACTTGACAGCCCTGCCTTCCGGCAACATTCTTGCGCTCGTGGTATACTCAATCATCGTCGCATCGTTACTATTCTCAGTAGACGCACCTGCATCAACAGCACATTTTGCCGATGATGTGGCTTTTAGAGCTGCCTGGGTTACCATCACGCAAATACCCTTAGTTTTCTTCCTCGCCACTAAGCGCGGACCGATCAACATACTCTCTGGCATCCCATACGAACGACTTATATGGATCCACAAATGGGTCGGGAGGCTTATATTCGTATCTGCTACAACACACATGGCGATCCTGAGTTCGTCGATCTCCCTGGCGGACGTTCTGCTATCGTCAAACAGAGGCGCCACTGTCGTCCGCTACGGCATCGGTTCGTATTCTTTGCTTTGTTGGATAGCACTCAGTAGCGTATTGCCCATTCGAAGGTGGAGCTACCGCGCTTTCTATATCAACCACTGGATTTCGACAATGGGCTTCCTGATGATCATCATTCAGCATGTCCCTAGACACGCAACCATACCAATCTATATGGCCTTTGGCCTCATGTCTTTTGATAGACTCCTGACCATCTCAGGGTTCATTAAGACGAATTACTCAGTACGTTCCCTGCAAAAGCGACTTGTAAAGTTCCGACGAGCGCCAGGTCGGGCGATGCTGGTTGCTGGGTATCCAGTTGAAATGCATGAGCCATATAATCTAAGCGTTTCTGCCGAGAACGAAGACTCGGCATCCACAATCCGCATTTGCAATGTCCCACTCACATGGCGACCGGGACAACACATCCGCGTGTATATTCCAGCGCTTGGTCGATTTGAGATGCACCCATTCACGCCAGCAAATTGTTCCAGCATCGCAACCCCACCCGCCCTACCGCCCAGACGAAGTCAGGATGTCGAACGACGAGGATCTACGATATCCTCCATGCCACCGAAGCAGTTTAACGATATCTTACTGATGATACGACCGCACTCTGGTTTGACGCGCCGTCTGAAAGAATTCCACGCAGAATGGCTCAAGCTCCCTTGCCCGAACTCGACTCTTTCGTCCACTGCAACATCCCTGACAGCGTATGTTGACGGACCTTATGGCAACCCGCCTAACTGGGAGAGGTACGAGAATCTGACCCTCATCACTACTTCCACCGGTGTATCCTTCGCTTTGTCGACCATGGACTACCTTGAGCAACTGTGTCTTTCGGATGTTTTGAAGTTGAGAACCCAGGTTATTCGCTTCATCTGGATCATTCGACACATTGATCCGCAGTTTGAAGCAACTGTTGCCGAATCGTTACGGCGATACAGTTCAATGTTGAAAGACTCAGGAGTACGGGTGGAGACAGAGCTTTATGTGACATGCGCACATGCAGAGATCAAGAGCAGTCAGGCAGAATTCGATCAATTCGCGCACCTACGCCATCGTCTACCACGAAACGGATCTGGTGACCGCACACTCACTATACGCAATCCGGACGAGATTTACGATGAATGGGAAGAGGAAGAAAGGCAATGGGCAGAGATGGAAGCTCTTGAAGAACTGGAGATGATGCAGGGCGATCCATTTGCGGACTCGGATGTAGTCAGCTTGGACCTCAAGGATGACACGAATATTACCACGACATATAAAGACGAAGATTACGCAAGCTCAGAAACGAGCACACTACTCAACGAAGCGGAAGCCCAATCTGATGAACGCCCGAGCAGGAGCTTCTCAGACGTCCGCTCGACAGTGGACGAAGCAACAGCATTGAACGGTTCGGGGCAATATTTACCGCCCGTCCGTTCGCCTCTTCTACCACGCAGCACTAATACTGGGAAGAGTTCTTGTCAATGTGCTCTTATCCAACATCAACGCCAAAAGCTTAGCAGATCTGGCAAGTCACCATTTGACAGTATCTCACATGGGATACGACCGGATATATCCTACATCTTAAGCGCAGTTGCGAGCGATAGTCAACATAGAAGTTCAATGGTTGCGGCATGTGCAAACGATGCAGTCTCGAGGCAGGTGAATGAAGCAGTTGCAGGAGCAAGACTCGCTGTTGCGCGTGGGCACAGACAAACAGACATTGAAGTCTTTACTGAGGGATTTAGCTAGCTCTCAGTAGTGGTTTAGATTAGAATCGAGATGTGAATACAGTCTAGTCACGCCCATCATTTAGGTACCCAAAGCAGAACCAGTGCCAGACGTGATTACGAGTTTTTACGAAGAACTGCACAAAATCTGTTCTAGTTGCCACCCTTTCAGATTACTCATGAAGGCTCTTGATGCCGGATTCCTTGCTCTTCGATTTAAGGGATACTTTTGTTAAGCGTCCTGGACATAGAGGAATGATGAAGAGGCCTGGTTCGGCACTAACATCGGGTCGACCCAAAAGTCCGAGCCGAAGTCCGAAGCTTAAGAAGATGATCCCCGCGCCGCAACATCGCATCTCGAATCCCATCTCCGCGTCCTCCGAATTGTCCAATGCGGTACTGATCTATGAACCGCACGTCGACCTGCACTCGACCAGATCAGCTGACAACGCATCATGTCTACCAGAAGCGCCGAGCCTGAGTCGCGCGACCATTCGCCGGATCACGAAGATGGCACTGAGAAGCGCACAAGCAAGAAGCGTAAGGTGCTCTCGTGCTATGCGTGTCGCAGTCGCAAGATGAAGTGCGATCGCATATACCCTGTCTGTGGGCGATGTCAAAAGACAGGGCGGGCCGACCAATGCTCATACGACCCTCGACTACTCGAAGAGGCTCATGTGCAGCCCGGCCAGCCACTGACCGCGAACGTGACTAACACTATGTTTACTATGCATGATAGTGGTCTGAATGAGGATGAGGCGAAGGAGAAGGTGTCAGATGCACTTCGCTGGAAGCTGAGGCTGCAGGAGCGGAGAATTGAGATATTGGAGAAAAAGCTCGTAGCGACGTCTGGCACCAATAATCCATCGCAACTGAAGTCGGTGTCTGCAGAAGAGCAGACAAGCCCCGAAGAGATGATGTTCAGAGGCAAAGGCTTCAAGACTCAGTTCCACGGAAGCACCAGTGTGATGAGTATGATCTCACAGGTAAGATTGCTTCTCGGCTTGCAAGACTGGCGCTAACCAACTCAGTATCGTGATCTCCAAGCCTTTACTCGTCAGACCCTGGCGGTCGATAACTCCATGGGTCGAGTCAAAAAGGACTTCAAGGCTTTCCGTGATCGAAGGAAACTACTTGCAAAGGAAAACAGCGCAAGAACATACGGTACTGATGAAGAAGTTCTCGCTTTGCTCCCGTCTAAGCACGAAGTCGATATCGAAGCTGCCCACTATTTTCGGACCTGGGAGACAACCTACCGGATCCTACATGAACCAACGTTTTGGCAAGAATACAACACTTTCTGGTCTGGCAGACCAGGCGAGAGCAGACAAGCTGGCTTCGCGGTCATCTTGCTGCTCATTGTTGCGGTTACCAAATGTCTACACGTCAAAGATGATGTATTCGTTGGCGATAGTACCTCAGACCGGGACGCCGCCTCGAGTATTATCGACACATGTGAGATGTGGATTAATCGACAGCCGCGAAAACGCCTCACGCTTCCGTTCTTTCAGATCCAGTGCCTAGCGCTGGTTGCTAAAAGGAGCAATTGCGTCAAGTTGAAGCAGGACTGGCTTACCGCAGGCGATGTTATTCGCCTAGCGCTGGCGTCTGGCATGCACCGAGATCCGTCATTGCTTGCAACTGGCCGTATATCCGAGTACGAGAAAGAGATGAAGAAACGATTGTGGTACACCATTGCAGAGCTCGAGATCCAGTCTTCGCTCGATAACGGCTTACAGTCTTCATTGACTGGTCTCTACTTCGACACACCTGCTCCCTCCAACCTACCAGATGACGCCTTCTCAATCGAGACGAAGGAGATGCCAGTCGCCCGATCTTTGAGGCACTTCACGTCTGCATCATACCTGATCGTAGCTCTGCAATCACTACCATTACGTATACACCTCACGAAGCTACTCAATGATCCTTCGAGTCAGATTCAGTATGCCGATGTTCTACATTACGATGAACAGGTTGCTTCAACGATCACCGAGATACCGATCTGGATGGACTCGCGTGGAACGATACCCACAGCTTTACTTGGATTGCAACTCCGTCAGTATCTCCTTGTACTACACAAGCCGTACGCGAAGCAAGTCCCAAAGATTCAGTACCGACACTCCTTCACGACTTGTATTGAAGCAGCAAGTTCGATCGTTTCTATCCATGACGATCTTGCGTCTCGGGGTATTCTTGTCTTGAACCACTTTCGCAACGACATTATCCGCGCTGGTATGACGCTCTCACAAGTTGCTGCCCTCAATTGCACGCGATACGACGTCCACACGTCTATATCGCCTCAAATGTGCGATCAGCCTGACCCAAACAGACACATCGCAGATCTGCCGTTGCCGAATAACAGTATTTCATTTGCCAACAAAGGCGGCTTCGCACCTCCAAGCTCTCGACTATTCCTGGCGGTTTTTCCGCGCGACCTGCTCCCTCGCACGTTGGTAAAGACGTGCGTCGAGATCCTCGAGCGCACACTCTACCTCTTTGAACGCAAGGTCATGCGCCTCGGCACAGGTTACATGGAATATTGGCTCCTCAGCGCAGCAGTTGGGATGCTTCCGCCCCTGACGCCTCCCCCTCGGACCTCCTCCTCGATCGCACACCGCATGAACCACGAAGAAGAGATACGTGAGCGATGCAGAGCAGCACTAAGCCGCTTCACGACACTTGCACTACGCATCATGGGTATGCAGCGAGACCCAAACAACAGTCTGGCAGCCGGACTTCGAGCGAGTATGAGCGCGAGTAGTCCAAGCGAGGCGCGTACGCCAAGTGATTCTCGCGGAACAATTCTGTCGAGCCGGGCAGCGGGCAGCTTTGGTACGAAAGGTGTGGGCGCTTTCGTCAATAATATCCATTACTCGAGCAGCGGTGCGATTGGAGATATACCGTTCCCAACATCGAGCGGTGGGGGCGGATCTAAAAGCGCCGACATTATGGACAGCACGTTTGACCCCCTCGAGGATATGGGGGTTGATCTGAGCGAGTGGACGTTTCCTGATTTCTGGACTTTCGATCTAGCTGGCGACTTTTGAGCTGCATGGCTTTTGGATGAAGAGCGGTTACCTTGTGCAAAAGCAGTCGTCCATACATGTAGAAAGAAGTAATCGAGTGCCGTTCGCTCGAGTCCAATGACAACGTTGTGCGGACGGACTACCCCAGCTTATCAGCAGCCACAATGACGTTGTACACACGGAATCGTAATTAAGGCCACCACTGTGTGCGGATAGCAGACTTAAGTTGACTCCAGCCTCCCTTGATAGAGCGATATCGATTATAGATACGACTTCGAACAAGCATTCATAATGGGTTGTGGGAATTCATCTCTCGTCAACGCAACAGGTGGCAACAACACGAATTGCAAGAACTGCAAGGACTGCAGCAACTGTACAGACTGTACAGGTAAGTAATCTCTACCACCTAGCTCCCTGTACACTTTTCAAAACGAGATCCAACCACGCAGCATCCACACAGTCAGGCCCCTGTACCCCTCGGTCTCTTCAAACCCCCAACATCTAACCATATCCAGACTGCACGTCATCCTCGAACCTGACATCATGCCACTCCTGCAGCAACGAGAAAAATAGCACAAATTGCACTCGAGTCTCTGGCGGCAATAATAACACCAATTGCATTGACTGCGCCAACTGCTCTAATTGCACCGACTGCAGTGGACTGGACGGAGAGAGTAATCAGACAGGAGTGCATAAGGAGAGGAAGGAGAAGATGGAGTATGCGCAACAAGAAGAGGCAGGTGATGCACCGCCAGCGTATAGCGTTGATGAGAAGAAGTAAGGGATTGGGCCTTGGGAGTGCACATGGTGTTGAAGGAAGGGACAAGGCAAGAAGGGCTTTACTCGATAATCGACATGGCAGAGAGGACATGTACTCTTCTTGTCAAACTGAAGAAGCTATGTTGATTCAAGTGCATACCAACACATGTCAACTATTGAACAACATCAAAGCTAGGCTTCCGCATCCTTCGTCCGAACGTCATCTCGTCGACTGCCTCGCGTCGTCACGCGCGCCATAAGGCTAGGTTCGTCCCTCTCCCTCTCCATCTTCGCGTGCCACTCAGCCTCCGCCTGAGCAGCGTTGCGCTTGACACGCGCCGTATTCCAGCGCATAAAATAGCAGCACACCGGGAAGAGCAGAGTATCGACTGCCACCCAGGCGAACAAGATGCCAAAGTTGCGTCCAACATGTGTTTGTGAGAGGTCGAAGAGGGTGGAGCGAGTGAGTTCGACAACTGTGTTTATTAGCTTGTGAAATGTATCCCTCGATTCACGGTACTCACTGTTGTGCATCGGCCACGCATACCCCCATCCATAGAATCCAGGCGCCAGCTCAAGAGCGTAGAATCCCGTCGTCACGTTTGAAATAACCCAGAAGATGAGCCACAGTGCCGTCCATGGCGTACCGAGCAGCATTGCCACATTTTCGCTCGCAAGACCAAATGCAGTCATGCCAATCCAGTTCCCCATCCAGTACACCACGAACGTGCCACGTCCATAGGCATTCGCGTTTATTGCCGGCCAAACATGACTCGCAGGCTGGTTCGACATGGGCATGAGGAAAGCCAAGCTCACCAAGCTGTAGACAAGCGAGAGGAGGAAGTAGGATGTCACGGTTGCGATGTAGCGCCAGGCGATCAGGTGGCGGAACAAGAGCGGTGGGTGGCCTTTGGGTGAAAGGTACTTCATGTGAATTGGCAAGAAGAAGGTAAAGCTGAAGAAGGAGATGATGATGAGGTAGATCAAGCCGATACTGACGGCTGGTGTAGCGATGGCCGGACCAAAGGGACGTAGGTCGTAGATTGTAAAATCAACACCTGGCGACAAGGCCTGTGGCGCGTCGTCGATGCGTAGGTTCTGAAAGTCAGACTGAAGATGACGAATCCAAGACTGGCCGAAACTGGCACCGACACGTTTCTGAAGAGCGATCAGACTCGGGAGGATATAGGTCGACGTTGTCGTTTGGTCACGCGCGGAATTATAGATTATGTGGCAGGCACCAGCAGGGTCATACGTGGTATTGCCTTGTCGAATGGCATAGTCGAGTAGAGCCGTCGCGTTAGCATTGATGACAACCGCAGCCCAGGCGTGCAAGTCATATACGGCTTCGCGAACCTTGAGGGGGTCGTTGTCGAAGTCGCTGGGCGATCGAGGTATGAAAGACGGCATAATTCCACCTGCTGCAGTCATGGCCTCGACTGTTTGAGTGACAAAGGGTCCAACGAAAGGGCTTGTCTCGGCGTACGGCGCGACTTGACCGTCAAAGTCGACAACAAAAACCTTCAAGTTCTTGACATTGTCATTCTGACGGAACAAGGCACCCCAGAACAAACAAAAAATCGCAAGGATAGCAATGGCTAGTATCAGGTCTGCAAGATCGTAAGTGGCTGATTTTCTGCGAGGGCATTCAACTCACTTGTTCGAAGCCATAGCTTGATTACATGCAACCGTACGCCGGCCTACGAAGTTAGCAAGGAATGAATTCGAACCAACAGAAGTCTTACCATTTGCCAGTGCCAGAAGCCAACAGGCGCCTGTACAGCATCTTTTCGGCTGCGCCTCGATCGCTGAGTGTTGACTTTGGACAAAGCTGGGGTTATGCCACGGGAATGCTGAGTCTCCGCTTTCTCGATGTCGTATGTAGCATCAATGGACTCCCCTTGCGTTGGGCTCTCAATCTCGCTCTCCGTGTCAGTTGAATCACTGTCACTATTATAGGGCCACTGCTCTCGGTTGTAGTGAGGCGCTATTTGGCAGCCAAGCGAAGGCTCAGGCATTGTTCTTGGTGAGCTACCAGATCTGACTGTTGTTGAGGATCTACGTGACACAGGTTGTGCTGAGTACGCAGAGTCATAAGAAGCATGCTCATTTAAATGCACCTGCCTTTGAGGGGCGCTGTCTGTCATTGCAGCCATGGTGCTGACTGATAGCACTGCAAGCAGCTAGTTCCAGACAGAGGCAAAACTGTGTAATGATTTGGTGCCACAGGATTGGTCATACATGCGGATGAATATTCAGTAGCTGATAAGCTTTGTACATCACGGGATCTGTTGGGCTTAAGAAGCATCAAATCTGCGAGTCTACTGATACGCGACAGGGATGCTTGAGAAAAGATTGATGGTACGGGATTGTTATGACACAACATAGCGTACCGAGCTCCCACAAATTCTCGGAAGCGAGATATCGGCGGCATCTTTCTGAACTAACGGAGATCCTCGGAGATCGGATCTTAGGGCCCAACTTATCAGATCAAAGGGGAACAGCTCAGCTTGGTGATAGAGAACGAGAGAGGCCCGATTACGTCAGCGATCAATAACGATAGAGCAACGTTGCGATCAAACATCGACAAACACCACCCATGATCATGACGTGTCGCAACAGCAATTGGTCGCTGTCGCTGCGACCCCGCGAATCATTTCTGGACGTGCAGCCGGATGCGCGCTTTGGTGATAGCTTAAGATGTCCGTGAGAGGGCCCCGTGGTGGCCGTGGTCGCGGTCGTGGTCGCGGTCGCGGACGCGGTAAAACCATGCTCGTATGTGTGCTGCTACGCTTCTCTTGCTCTGCGACCGTAATTGACCTTACCAGTGGGAATGGGAGCTATATACGCCTTCACCAGCTGTTCATGAGAACATTTGGCATATCCGACAAGCACCAGTCGTTGTGACGCCCAACGTCCCCAACGACTGTCCCATATTTGATGCCCGCACGCGCATTCTCGAACGCCGTCAGACCGAAGATGACTACGGGCGCAATTTTTATCTCGTCGAGGTCACGTACTCAGGTGGGCAGGAGCCATCAAGCACGTGGCTGCAGAGCAGCGACAATAGCGACAAGACGGGCACCGAAGTCGAAACAGTCGATGCTAGCAGAATTCTGCAATACGTCAGTCCAAGGGAGCTTGAGCGGTTCGAGAATGAGCAATTCAGGATCGAAGCTGAGGCTCAAGCTATTGCGGATAAAGTAGAGGAGGAAGAACAGGTCAGGAGGCGCATTGCAAGGAATGCACGCCTCGCAGCAGGCAAAGGAAGTGGCATGCTCGATACAATAGGCATTGATCCTGATCTGCGGACCGCAGGAGCAGTCAAGGGTCGTCCAAGAGGAAGAGGAAGAGGGAGAGGAAGAGGTCGGCCGCGAGGTAGCTGGCGAGGAAGAGTTGCAATACCGTTTGGTGGCATGCGTATCAAGGAGCTCGCCCAAGATCGAATAATCGACAGCGAGCCCGGCCAGACGCAAATGGAGAGCCTGCCGATTGCTCAAGGGGAAATCATGGAGACCAGCAGCGAGCCTGAAGACGACATGCTGAAGAAGACGTCACCAGGGCTCATGCGCTCTGCGTTTGTCACAAATAGTGCTCTTCCACTGTCACCTGTTCGACCGCATCGACCCGCAATTGCATTACAGCGCGGGCAACCTAAAGTCCCAGATATCAGCGACACAGACACTCCTGTGGAAGACAGTGATTCTATGTCCAGCGCGGCTATGCAATTGCAAGTCGAGGAAGACCAAGGAGTGTTCGATGATACAGCGTCCGAATCAGACAGCCCAGACCTTCACCGGAACAAGCGGCGCAGGACAGAGAGCGTGGAGCCACAGCATACTCTTATGTTCCAACCATCATCACAAATCGAAGTCTCAGAGAGCGAGGACGAGTCTATACCAGCCGATCCACCGTCGGCAAACAAGGCTACCAAATACAAGGATGCCAGTCAAAACCCCAATGCAGCACCTCACAACAATCACCTTTCGTTACCAAGGTCTCCAAGCCCTGAGGACAGACAATTTAGCGACAGCGAGTCTGAGGACGGAGAACAGGACGAGGACGAAAATGCAGACGCAGAAGAATACGTAGTCGAAGCTATCACCGAGCACTACCACGACGACGACGGAAGGAGATTCTACCTCGTGAAGTGGCAAGGTTACAAAGACAGCTATGATTGGCTTCCTGAAGAAGATCTTGGGGGTGCCACCGAACTCGTGCGGGGTTACAATGATAGCGTGAGGAGGAAGAAAGGGAAAGCAAGGGCAATGTGACAGGAAATCGAACCAAGAAATCTGCATGCAGGACACATCCTTACTTTGATCATCCCCACAACTACCCCAGATGTGCCATGGCGTGACAACAGTACAATGTTCCTTGCGTCGATCTGGCATCACTAGGTAATGCGAATGCTGTTACACGACTGCGCTTACACACCGCGCGTAGGCAACACGGCCCAAAAATCCGAATTATTAATCACAGACACAGAGAAAGAGTATTGCACATTACATATGAGAGAACTTATGAATAAGGAGGGTATCATATTATCGTGAGGGTATCGTATCATGACAGCTCGTCAACAATCCAATATAAGTCTCGAGCCGAAACATAGCCATACCTACATAGCCAGACCTACATCTCCATCGATTACGTGAACAATAGGATTCACTTCGCGTTTGTGGTGTGGCCACTCGGCTCTACACAAAAGCAGGTGCGGTATACTTTAAGCAGGCGCAGTCAACAAAGCGCAGGCGCGACCAAACAATGTCTATACACAGCGCGCGACGCAACGCATACGCTTCGCATACATTTAAGCAGAGGGCACGCGATCGACGAACTCGGCCTTCTCAATGATCGGAGGCGGCTTAGGGATGCTCTTGTTGCGGAAGATGTGGCGCTTGATGAAGTATGGGAGCCAGACCTTAGTCTCGTAGTCCAGGAATTGCTTCGTGGGCACAGAGAAGACCTGGTCAATCTCTTCAAGCGTCAACTGCTTGGTCTCTCGCACAAAGGCGAAGATCATCCCCCAGGCAATTAAGTTGAGGGCGGCATAGAAGCCAAAAGCGCCGGTGGGCGTCATGACGTTCTGCATGCGCGGGAAGGTCAGACCCAAGATACCCGCGAAGGTGTTGTTGATGCAGACTGCCCAGGCCATGCCCTGCTCACGGTGAATGGTGGGGAAGACCTCGGCACTGTACTGGAAGGCGACGGGACCCTCACCAAGCGAGTACATGATCGTGAAGAGGTAGACGAAAAGGACCACGGGTCCCAGCTGTGCGGCGTCGCTGCCAGTGGTCTTGAGAAGGGAGAGACCGGCTGCGAGAAGGAAGATGCACATCAGTGGGAAAGTGATCAAGCACAGTGTGCGGCGGCCCTTGGTGTCGATGAGGAAGAGTGTGGGGATCGTGAACACGACCTGGACGGCACCGTAGCCCAGAGAGGCGTACAGTGATTGAGTAGGGGAGTATCCGACGCGCTCGAAGATCGAGGAAGAGTAGAAGGAGATGATGTTGACTGCAGCATGTTAGTCTTACGAGGCATTATGGGACCCTGGGGGAAACTTACTTCCGCACATCTGTTGGGCCAGCATGACAGTGGAGGCACCGTAGTTGGAGCGGCGGATACGGGGTACGGTGAAGCAATCACGAAGACGAGTGAAGTACGTGCTGTCACCAGCAACGCGCAGCTCCTCCGCGTAAATGATGTTGGAGTAGTAGTAGTCGCGAGCCGCAATGATCGGGTGTGCTCGCAGCTTATTCATGGAGCGGAAGCCCTTGGCTAGCTTGCCGTGCTTCATGAGCCAACGGGGCGACTGTCAAACTCTTAGCTCTGGAATTAACAAATGACTAGGAATAAACTTACCTCGGGACAGAAGAAGATTCCAACACCAAGGACAAATGAAGGAATGAAGGCAGAACCCAGCTGCAGACGCCAGGAAATCCTACCAGTGTCCTTGACGATAACGTTGGCGCAGAAACCAAGGAAGATTCCAATGACGACCCAGAGTTGCCAGAACATCACGAGCGCTCCACGAATACGGGCAGGGGCCATCTCAGCGCTGTAGATCGGGACGGTTGCGTTCTTTGCGCCGATTCCAATACCCATGATGAAGCGCGCGGCGAAGAGACCCTCCCATGACTTTGCGAATGCAGAGCCGATAGGAGTCGCGGTCAAGCAGAGGGCTGTGACGAAGATCTCGCCACGGCGGCCGAGGTAGTGATTGAGCGGGTCGACGATGAAAGCGCCAATAAGGCCAGCAGTCAAGAAGATGATAGAGTTGATCAGACCTACGATCCAATCGCCTCTAGCAGTTCCTTTCAGGCCAAACTCCTCGGGGAAGGACAAGTTGGCACCGTTTGATCCAGTCTAAGATTGTTAGCGAAAATCAATCTTTTGGAGTATAGAGAGCTTACCTGATCCCATCCTTGAGTGGCAGCGCCAATAGCGCAGAGAGAGATGGAGTACCACAACATCTTAGATCCATGCCACTTGTGGTCGCGCTCGTACTTCAGGGCCTCCAGCTCGTCAGGTTCAAGCTCGCTGACATGCTCAAAACGCTCCGGGTCTCGCGCTACAAGAGCTCCTTTCGCGAAGAGAGAAGCGTGCTCTTGCATTCCGTAAGCTTCGGCCCATTCTCGGGCCTGAGTTGCTGCCTGTTGAGGCGACAGGCGCTATAGTTCATTAGCACGTGATGTTGGTTATTGCTCGATACAAGTGCTTACCTGCAACGGATTCTCAACGATGTTGAGCGCAACCGACTGGCGGCGACCAGTGTCCTCGGGGAACTCATTGTGCTTCGTAGCCGTATCCTCAACCTTCTCATTGTAGCCAGAGGGTGGAGTCGTGTTGACGGTCTCGAAATCCTTCGCGTCGGCCATGGTTGGCGGTGCTTAGCAGTAGGCTTAGCGGTTGACAAGCGGTTGACAAGATTTAGGTGGGTAACGAAAGGCTTGGGAAAGCTGGGCTCCCGCGCGAAGATTATATAGTCTTCCTGGCAAGCATTGCTGTGGGGTAACGTGCGGAGAGGCTCACTCGGCGCACTGGAAGGCTTTCACTGATCCTTGACCCTCATGTTGCACCGGCATGCGGCTCAACATTCATTGGGCCATCATGGGCTGATAGACATTCGGGTTACCACATGCGGACCCGTCCACCATGAGATAGTGACGTACGTCGCATGCCGATGCTTGGCTACTCACTGAACCCCAGGCAAGCTCGTGTGGGCGCGTGCTTGGCTCCACCCTTTTTACAACCCCAACAACCCCAGACCGGAGTCGGGCGCGGAGAAGCCCCACAACATCGAATAGCAGTGGCTGCGTTCAGCCACTGAACGCACTGGAGGATTGACGTGAGCACTATCATTCGCATCGCAGATGACCCTTCGATGCACCATGAAGATCAATGTACATAATTGGTTGTATTACTAAGACAAAGAAACTACCCCATGGGAAGAGATGCGAGTGCGAAATGCGGGATGATGATGAGAAGCTAAACGAGTCATGCCCGCCCGTGAAACAATGCCGAAGACTAAGATTTAATAATGCGCCTGATGGTCTTGCAATGCAACACCACCCTCCGTGGCCCCATCTGAACAGAAAATTCTCACTCTGCTAGCGCTTACAAGGCAAGCGCGGCAGCGAACACACCCGCAGCACCACCTACGAAAGCCATAGCACCCATGGACACAGGACCGCCAGCAGCAGCGCCAGTGGCAGTGGCGGCAGGCGCGGACCCAGAGGCTGTAGCATTGCCAGCGGGTTGAGAGCCAGATGGTTGGGAACCAGAAGCCACAGGAGAAGCAGTACCGGTAACGATAGCGACAGTCTGGAGCAATGAGTCTGAGGCAACCTCGCTTGCCTTGAGGACAATGCTGGTAGTGCCCGCAACCTCCAGGATCGTTGCGAGAGAGCCGCCCTGACTACCGGTGCAAGTCAAGTCGGCAGCCGTAAGCTCACCCTTCCAGGCACAGCTCATGTCGATGGTCCATGCACCCTCCGTAGGGTCCTGCAGATGGTACTGGAGCGAGGAAGACCCCTGCTTGACGGTGATAGGCTCACAGAAATCTCCAAAGGGCGTGTCCTGGCGACGGAGACGTGCAGCCGCGGTGGTGGAAGGAGCGGAGATGGGTGTCAGGTTGAGGGCTGTTGGGGATGCGCGCACAGCTGAAGCAGACGACGGCTTCGCCGAACCAGATGCATCTGCTAAAGGTCAGCACGATTTCTAGGTTGCAGAGAAGAAGAGTTTACGTACCGGGAGTAAGATAGGAAGCAGGGATACCTGCACCAGCAGAGCAAGAGTTCACGTAAGTAGTCGTGCCTTCGCTGGATCCGACCACGGTAAGGGTGCCGGTGGGCATCGCGCCATTGAAGACAACCGCAGATGACAGGGCAGCACCAGAAGACTGGGCAGCAGCAGAGCCGGCAACGAGAGCGATAACTGTAGAGGAACGCATCTTGAATTGGTGGGTATGGTAATGTATTGGGTATCGAAACGGTATACAACTACAACTTTCTGTGTGGAGCTGGAGGATAGAACTTGAAGGCTGATGTGTCCTTTAGGATCTGGTCCCAATCTTATACAACACTACAACTTCTCTTCGAATTCGAGTCTGCTTTGCCGCATGATCCGAGCGCTATACCACGCCGCCCCCTGGTGGTGAGGATGTCTGAGCTGAGCGGAGTTTGTGAAACGCCACATCTTAGGCGTACCGACCTGATCCAACCCCGAGCGAATCTGTGCACGATGCGAAGAGCGAATTACGAATGCAGCTCGCAATGAATTGGTGGAGTAACATGAGAAGATGCTGGGATGCGCGCTGCGGCAATGTGCGCGCCTTACACGCTATGCATGCGTTTTGCAGAGAACAGGTGCAGGGCAAGGCTGTTCCGCTGCTTAGACTGCATGTTCGCAAAACAAACATCGACAGCTCATGCGGCGCGGTAGGCTCAAACGCTCAATCTCCAGACTCTCGGGAATTATTTGATCTTGGACTGCTGCGGTAAGAAGGGATCCCCAAGTTCTTGCAAATGAGTGGCTATGAGGCGCTCATTTCGTCCCGGCGTTGGCGCTTACGGCCTTGAAGCTGGCCGCACCGCCACCGCAAAGCTTCACGGATAGTTATGCGAAATTCGACTCCGCTCAATCAGGCAATGCCAATGCTAGAGCTGCGCGCAGATGGAGACTCCTAGAGCGACGCATAGCGGTGAGAAAGAGCGTTGGACATGCTGCGCCGTGCAAGGCGCCAATAGGCGGTCGCTGCTCCCTGCTTGATCACACCCAGTGTGCCTACGCCGCAACATCTTCATCACCACAATCACCACAGATCAATAGTTTCTCCAGATCCCAAGAACCAATCACTAGCATAGACCTGAATCTATCATAGAATCCAGGTCGCTTATGGCACGAACGACAGAAAACGCATCCGTTGCTGTTGGGGGCCTTATCCCCACCGTGTCCGCCTCGTCTCATGTTGACGTTGAACCCCGAAGCTACACCGATGTACTATTCCAGGATGCTTACCGCAGCAGCTCAGCAAACCCACCTCTGCAATCTTTTCTGTGCGATGGATCTGTGGGTAGAGACTCTCAATTCCCGAAGTGGCCCAATGCCCTACGGACTCCAGGCCTTCATCATTATGAGGGTCCTACATCCGGTCTGTGTAAGCTTTCCGTTGTTTTAACGAATACTCAGCAAAACTCAGAGGGGCAAGAATATGGCAAGATTAATCTCAATCGGGGTACGGAGACTGGGTTGGATCATGTTATGAGGCAGAGATGCGAAGAGCACCAACAATCTGATCCTGTTTGCTGACGAAGAGTGGACTTCGAGTACTGCGGACCTCCACCTGGATCGCATTCTTGGCAGTAGGTGTTGCTGATGGCGGACTTCATTGAGTTTGACGGCTTCAAGGTCTCCAATGGGGCCGTCCATGTAGTATACAAAGTAGTCCATCCGTGTCACCAAGTAGGTATTCAGGCTTTCAACACACTCTTTCGTTTTGCAATCTTCGCGAGATTCCTCGCAGTCACTCTTTTCGACAGCCATTCCAGTTTCACTCTTTTTGACGACCTTGAAGGTCTTACATTCTTTTGCAACTTACAGGACAGGTCTAATCTGAGAGCTGACATCATGTTCTTTAATTCACGCAGCCTGGTGAAGCTGGCCTTCGCGACTGCGTTCGCTTTGGAAGCGAGTGCTCTTGATCTACAGCCATGGGGTACCGGTCACCATCCTGGGGAGGGAGTGGGTCAAGCTGTCAAGCGAGCTGATGATGCTATCAACCTCCAGCCTTGGGGTACTGGTCATCATCCTGGCGCTGGCGTCGGTCGCCGAGCTCCAGTCACTATGGATATCAAGGCCACACATGGGTCTGGAGACGTTCATACCAATGCATTCGCTAAGAGATCTTTACCTCCCGTCGAGCTCAAGCCCATCAGCGACCCCGGAGTACTTTTGAGGGGTCGATCCGAGAAGCGTGACATGCCTGGAAACAATTGCTTCGACCCTGAGAAACACTCAACATTCTTCTGGGGTAGCTACGGTACGCGACTCCACGCTTTTAGTTAACGCTCGCTAACAACTCAAAGCTGGCGACAACATCTTTGTTGCCAACTTCACCATGGCTGCTCAGACCGACGACGAGTACATTCTAGCCATGGAGAACTTTGCGAAGCGCATGAAGTCCATCAAGTGCGGAACTCCTGGACAGCCAATGATCCTTGAGTTCATTGATGCCGACTCGCTGGCATACGCCAAGTCAGCCTGGAAGTGGATCGACGACGCCGATATCAACCATTTCACCCTTGTCACTGAGCCAGACATGTGCTTCAAGGGCGATGACCGATCTCCCTACCTTGTTAGTGGGATCAAGTTCGATGACGCCAAGATGACAGCTGAGATCACTGCCGAAGAGAAGCCATGGTCCGAGGTTGCAACAGCCTACGACTTGAAACTGAGCCACGAATACGTGGATCCAGCCAAAGCTAATGTCACCCATCCTCACTTGGCACGACGTGGTGACGGCACTAAGATGGATATTTCCCACACTTTCAGTGGGGAGCTGTTCAACTACGCCAAAGACTCCAAAGAGACTGCTGGAATGGCTCTCAGTGCTGATCTCGAATTGACGACGAGCGGAAGCATCATTGCTGATTTCGATATCAGTGTAAACCCGAAGTTCTGGAAGGGCATTGAACCCAGGGGAACCATCACAATCCACCCTCAGGAAGTGACAGGCGATATGAAGCTGATGCTGAATGCTGATGGAAAATTGGGCAAGGAACTACAATGGGACATGAAGCCTGAGATTGAGATTCCGGTACAGGCTCTCAAGATTCTCAAGCTTATCGAGATTGGTCCCTTCGTCACTATGGGTGTTCACTTTGGTTCTTCGGCGCTTGAGGGTACCAGCGATATGAGCATCGGCGCTAAGGCTAAGATCAAGGATGAGGCTAAGATCGAGGTTGATGTTGTTTCGCCAGAGAAGAACAGTGCTAGTGGCTGGCAACCAGATATCGAGAAGAAGGATCCCACTTTCAGCGCTGAGATTGGTGGCAACGTTCGAGCTTGGACTGAACTCGGTGTACAAATCAAGGCAGAGGTCCTAGGAAGTTGGTATTCACTGTCACACGGATCTTGTATTGCGCTAACAATATCTAGAATGGGGCTTCCAAGCCGCTGTTGACGCTCAGCTACCGTTCTTCGAGGCGAAGATGTCAGGTGTTATTGACACCGTCGGCGTCTGCGACAGCAAGAAGACTATCGGTGTCAAGGTCGAGTCCGACATTGGCATCAACGTCAATCTTAACGCAGGCAAGGTCAACGAAGCACCTGCCGTTCGTAAGGACCTGTACGAGACCAGATGGCCCCTCATCTCCACATGTGTTCCCGTCGGGCCAGACAACGCTAAGCCTACCGAGACTCCCGAGCCAGAACCCACTGAGGAACCGGAGCCAGAGGAGACTGAGGAGCCCGCCGAGCCAGAGCCAACTGAGGAGCCTGAAGCACCCGAAGCCACCGAGGAGCCATCCACCGAGGTCCCTACATCTGTCGAAGGACCCGTCGAGACTGGCACTGGCTACATGCCTATGATGACTGGTGCACCAAGCATGGTCACTGGTACTGGCACTGCTTCAAGCGGATGGCCCATGTACACTGGCAACACAACTTTCCTGGTGATGGCCAAGCGCAGGCCCACGGCGCTTTACTTGTAGTTTTCAGTGTTGATTGCATCTTCGACAGAATAGGATAGACTAGGGAACGGCGTTGGATATATGGTGATTATTGTATAGAATAGGATGGACGCCTCACGGTTTCTAGGTGGTGTTCTACGGCGTTTGAAGCATGTACGGTAATTATAAATTTCCCGTATAGCCAACGAACACGCAGTAGAAGTGTAGATCAATTTACGGGGAATGAGTTTCATCGATGTGGTCGAGTCCAAGTTTATTTGCAATGCTTTGGGACTGACTTTCCTTCTCTCTTGCGAGAGGCAGGCACTTAATAATCCCATAACTACTTTCTGGTTTCCCTGTAAAGACATGCATCCCTTCTGGTCCCTGAAGGAGTGCTAAAACCGGTGTCTTGCGAAGTACAGATTTGGAGGGGGCTGGGCACGCGGCGCTTGCTTAGCGCTGACAAGCGCGATGGCTGAGCTGAGCTCGGTGTTCAACGTCGCGAGACGGGCCTTCCCTTCCTACCTTTCCTCGTCCATCAACGCGACTTCCATGCTCGACTGCGCGCTGCAGTAAACTTTATGCCTTTTTTTCGGATCAAAAGATAGACCTACTGCTCAGAAATAAGTCTACTACCCAGAGGCTGTTTACTCATTGGTCAGATGGATTGTCGAGTGAGACAACACGCGACAGGGACACACCAGCCGCACAACCTTAGCGCTTCCCCGGCTTTGGCCCCCATGCGCGACTAACGGCGGCTCGCTATATGATGGGCCGTCCCGTTGTGACCCAGATAATTTCTGTCAATTCCCCTTCCAACCTGCCATGGCTGAGGAATCTACGAATTCTGCCCCTGTAGGCTTGTCTATGATGCCAATGTCCATGCATCCGATGGATGTGGAGAAGGGCTTCGATAATGCTGAAGATGGGGAACCTACACTCATTCCGCACACAGCAGAGTATGAGCAGAAGCATGGCATCTATTGGCAGGGGACGTGCTACGATAGAAACGAAGTGACAACATCCGAATGGGAAATCAAAGATCTGTACGTGTCTATATCGCACTCAAACGAAGTCCACTGACTGAGACGATCAGAAAGCACATGCCATATCTAGGTCATGTAAAAAGGCTGTCAAAGCACTGGAGGAATCTGCAGGGACTTGCAGACTTCATGCAGGTAGGCACCACGCCGTTACAATGGCCACTTCGACCAGCAGAACACCAAGAACGCCTCACAAGGACGAAAGTCACATTTATCGAGTACCGCCCGGAGACAGAACCAACAGTCATGCCTATCAACAACCACGTATTACTAGATGATACGTTGACGAACTTGGCGGCTGACAAGTCTGGCTCACCACCGCTGCGGTTGTTCGTGGTCGAGGATTTATCTCAACGAGTCATCGAGCTACTAGGTGCCAGGTTCGACGTCGATCCCCTGTTCTTCCGGGAACAAATCGAGGATTATGTATGGCATAATCTACGCGACCCATGGGCGATGACGCCAAGCCTTACGTCAAGTACAAAACAGCGCTCGTGGTTTCGCCTACGAAATATGCGGTTACGGTATCACAAGACAGAAGCCTTGTATGAAGAAGCCAGGCTGGAAGCTAACAGATGGAATGTGCTGCGGCGACCAGACAATGATGGCAACCATTGGGCGCACAGGGATGAAGCAGTACGAGACAAGAACGGTAAGATCAAAACTAAGGCTGTGGTTTCGATCGTACGAACACGGACAACGATCTGGATCGGGAAAGACAAGAAGTGCGGTAACGGCACGGTAGGTATTGTTCTTCTCGATCCCACGCTGGAAGAAGGCAAGCCCCTGTGGTATGACCGCTCCAACTGGCTACCCACCACGAGCATGCATACAGATCCGCCACCCCTGGCAGACTCGAACAAAACATGGTATAATGATATCGTCGCTATGACAGCAGCATACCCGTGGTTTGAAGTCGAGGCAGGCCACAACATCGGCCCGCAGGTCCTCGCCTTCCCGGCCATGTACACCATCTGCGCCGAATGGCTCATCGTGTGCGACTACGTGCGCACACGCCTGAGTCAGATAGAATGGGAAGTCGAAATGCCAGAGGTATTCCGCGAGAAAGAGAAAGACGACGTGCGGTCCAAGAGCGAGATCATCGCGGACTCACTGCAACGTCTACATACCTGGCGCCGCCACATCCCCGTCTTCCGCGACATGGTCACCGAGGCGATCCAACAAGCCATACCGGCTGCAGCGCGGCTGACCGCGTCTTCAACTGCTTCCGCTGCGGCATTCGCAGATGTCAAGCCGGACTTCGATCGTATTTTGGACAATATCAAGGAACTGCAAGACCGCGTTGATCGACTCACCGCTATCGTCACTTCGGAGATCAACATCGAGGACTCGAAGCAGAGCAAAGAAGACAACCACAACTTGACACGTCTCACATGGCTGGCTACGACTTTCATCCCGCTGAGTTTTGTATCCGCGTTCTTCAGCATGAACGAGAGTGTAGCGGAGCTGAAGTACACATATGGCTGGTTTTTCCTCACAGCGATACCTTTTACGGCGATTTGTCTGTGCTTGGCCCGGTTGGTTGGGGGCGGTAGTTTGGGGAAGAGGGTGATGAAGAAGAATTACGAGATGAAGGAGACATCGTTGTATACTAAGTACTTCAAGCTCAAATGAGCGAGTCACAGACTGAGCGGACATAGCCGGAGGCTCCAATACAGGACTTTCATCATTCAACGAAGGAAATTTTCGGTACGGTACGAACTGCGATGTCCTGACGCACTCGTTCCCTGGATCTGAGGCTAATCAGGACCTGAGTCTCATCGAGGCGCCTAACAAATTATTCGAGATCCCGTACCACCATAGGATGCTGGACAATAACGAGATACAAGAGATCCTGGATCCGAAGTCAGCTGGGATACCCAAAAGGTGACATAGTCGATACTCACATCCCGGAGAAGGCTGCTAAAGCCGTTACTTGGCTGCTTTTTCTTCTCGCCTTTCCCCTCGCTTGTGCGTTCAGCCTGCTGCGTACTCTGCTTTTGCGGAGTCGTCTCACAAAGTTCTCTTCTATCCGAGCCTACGACACCAACCTCTCCCATATCCGGCTGAGCTCGCTCTTTCTCGCCATCTCTTACCACCCTTTCCTCATCATCTTTGTCTCCTTCCTCTCTAGCCTTGCCCTTCTCCATCCTCCGTCTCGCTTTCTCCTCCTTCTCCAACTCCTTCTTATTCCGCCTCTCCTGCCTCTTAGCCTCTTCCCTCACCTTCTTCTCCCTCTTCTTCTCCTGCCTCCTCACCTCCTTCTCCCTCTTCTTCTCATCCTCCTTGACCTGCCACTCCCCACCCGTCAACAACGCAACCACATCGCCACTACTCGCCGCATGCCCCGGATCCGCATACCTCGAGCGAAACTCCGGCTTCGGCAACTTATCCGCCAACACGTACTCGGGATGCTCTTGCACCCACCTCGCCTGCGTATGTCTATCCACATGCCCATCAACCCACACCCCCGCGCGATCGAACCTGTCCTTCCTCGCCCTCAACCCCACCGGCGTCGCCTCCGCAACCTCGTCCGCCGACGGCCATATCAACTCCGCAGACCTCATCGTCACCACCCCGCCTCCAGATGGCGCAATCGCCCTTCTAACCTGCTGATTAAGATCCGCCCACGCCGCTCTCGCAGCCAGTTCCCCTCCCACCACCACCCCCTTCCCCGTCCTGGCGAGATCGAACCTCGGTCTCGCCACACCCTCACCATCCCCCTCACCCTCCCTCACATTGACAACACACTCCCCCTCTCCCCCCGGCTCCCACGACCCCACAAACGCAAACAGCCCCCTCGGCTTGAAAAACCCCTCATTCACCCTCTCCAGAAACGCGTTCGACCGCGCCCGACTCTGCGCCTGCATGATGGCGTCCGTGACGACCTCGACGCCCAGCCCGACGAGCACAGAGACTACGGGCTCGGGGGAGGCTTCGCCCACGAACCCCGCGAGGTTGATGGCGGCGAGGTACGGGTTGGGCTCGAGCGACGCGTTGAGGCTGAGGATGAAGGAGAGGAAGGCGGGGCGCGGGATGGAGAAGGAGGACAGGATGGGCGCGTAGGCGGGGGTGAAGCCGCGGGTGCGGGTGGTGGGGCGGCGTTGGGGGAGGAGAATGGGGAGGGGGAGGGTTGGTGGGGAGGGAGAAGGTGGCGAGGTGGTGGGTGGGGAGGGGTGGCAGGCGAGGAAGGCGAGGGCCAGGTCTTTGGGTGTGGGCGCTGCGTTGGGGGATTCTTCTCTTGATGCTACCGAGTGTGAAGCGTTCGCGTTGGTGGCGGGAGGTGTGGCATTGTCCGTTCCTGCTGCTTTGTCCGCTGTCGTTGTCTTCTTCTCTTTTCGATAGTGCACGATCTCAGATACGAAACCGACGGTGGCCGCGGCTGCTTGCACGACTTCATCTCCCTTTTGCGTACTCGGACCCGTTCTGCTGAGATACTTGTCTCTTTCTTTGACTGCTTGTTGCGTCATCTTTGTCTTGATTTTTGACATCATAGTTGCTGAGTTGTGTGATGAGAACAGATAGACGACGTGGCTTCAGGACTCAGGGCTCCTAGGTTCATAGGTGAGAATTGAGTCTTTGTGCATTTGTCCATCCTAGATATATCGCATTCATACACGTCTCTGACCGGCAGCCACTGTGGCAGTATCCGGTGTGTTGCGCGTCCCAAGGAAGGGCCACCAACGTCGGCGCATCGCCAAAGCTGGGCTCAGAAAACTGATTCGAAGGTCCAACCACCAAGCCTGAGGCAGTGTTATGATATCCGAAGCTGATTGCTCCGGAGTCATGTATGTAAGCACGGCAGCCAGCCAGCCAAGTCCGCCGAACGAGTCGGACAGCTTGGCATGTATTCAGTGATCTGTATCTATTTCTAGTAGGTATACATCTACGAAAGGTGTGAAGCTATCACTCGTACAGCTTGCCGCTCCGGATCCTGGCTATCTCTAGCTCGTCCTTGTTGGTCATCGATCCAATGACCAAACGGCCAACCTCGGATCCTCTCTCAACATCGCCGAACCGGATACGGACGGATTTGAGCAATTGCGCTCTCGTTGAAGCACCTAGACGTGTACCACCTTCCGGTAATGGTATATACGAGTTGTGTCTGGTCGCAAGACTCGAGATGTTCATCATGACCTCCGGCCCCTTGATGAGGAAGACATGTACAAACGGCGAGATCAGACTCGCGAGTATCAGGACAATGGAAGAGAAGCAGAGTGTGATGACCCAGGGCTTATGCGCAATAATGACTTCTGTTTCAGTATCCTTGGTTCCTTTAGCGGACCAAATCCTACCTCGGAGGTCAGTCGGGGGCTTGAATTGGTACCAGAGGATTCTACTCGCTCCGGCAGTTGAATTCCTGTCGTTTACTAAGGGAACGAACGAGGTTGTGTTGTCGTCCTTAAAAGCGGTGGCGTTGTTGAGACCTCCGGCAATCGTGTACATGCCGCCCATAATGGTAAAGTACGAGTTCAGCAGCTGTGCTAAGCGGATTGAGTAGTTCTCTTTAGTGGTCAGAGAAACCACATCTATCTTTTTAGATAAAGTGAGCACCGAGTTTGGATCGGAGAGATATCTGTCCAAGACGGTTGCCCAAGATGGTCTCCCGCCTATACTGCTTAGTATCTCTCTGAACAGAACACCTGGGGAGTCCGGATGAAGATCAAGGTACGTCCAATTAGGAGGCGGATGATGAACTTTGGACCGGCGCACTCTTGTGGCAGTACACGGTGCTATATCCAGACACGTGATTTGGGTCTCAACGTAACTACTGGTGAGGGCACAGTTCAGGTCGTGGTTGTTTGAATTCCAATTTCTGGTCGAGTATTGAAACTGAAGCGGAGGTAAGATTTCCGGGTCGCTATAGGCCCTGCCCATTTGCCTCGCGTTATCGAACGCGAATATTGCACCAACCCCAGTAATGTTGACCATGCTTTGTGGTATCGTCCAATTGTTCGATTGTGGCCGAGTCGTGAATGAACATTGGGTTTGAAAGTATGGTGTCTGAACGGTCGTTCGATATTTCACGAAGCGCGACGAGTTTATCCCTGAGACAGGTATGCCGATCATTGATGAGTAGGAGTCGGTGCTTCCGCTGGTGGTCTCGAACCACCCATCAGCATCAGCCTTTGCTCTGGACTCATAGTACTCGATCCTTGGTATCTTAACGTTCCCCCAAGTGTCGACAGGGGAAGTTTTGGAGTCAAGTGGCCCGATAATGCCGCCTACAAATATTGTGTTTACAATCTCCTGGTGGGCATTCCGACTGGTGCCTATGACTTGGAGCCCGTTTGAGTGGCCGTGGTGAACGAGGTATTCGAATGATTCCAGCTGTGTTGTGCTTTTGATACCGATAGTCATCTGTCGAATTGATGCCTGACCTCCAATCGGCGAAAACGCCCAGATCAACGCTAGAACGATGCCACACAAGCTGATTGTGCGCAGCTGGAACTGCGAAACCAACGTACTCGTGAGTGATGTGCTGGCAGCAAGCGTATCAAGGACTTTGATAGTTTCGCCGCATTCCAGACGCCAGCGAAGGATCGTATGTGTTGCTCGTCCAAGTATCAGAGCGAAAAGAATGGGGAACACTGTTGGACCCTCGTCTAGTTAGCTTTGTGTCAGCAGAATTGCTTCAACACTTACATATTTGGTTGCACTGATGAGCATTTCAGTCGTCTGAGGGATTTCGATTGTTGGTGTTTGGTTGTAATAACTGACAATGGCTGCAAAGGCCAGAAACGCAACAGCACATGTGAACAAGATAAGATCAAATACGGCAATCGATAAGATGATCCACCATGAAGACTTAATCTGTTTCGGCGAATTTGGCCAGCCTTGTATGACAGTGGTGGCTTTGTCAGTGTCTGTGAGCAGTCCAGTAGTTGCATTCTTGATAGTGGGGTCGCTCCAGTGGGTATGAGTGGTATGAGTATCTTGCTCATGTGGCAATGTCAAGACTGATGGTGATGCAGTCGCGATCCGGGTTTGTTGGCGCGGCTCACTTGCAGAGGTATGGTTCCTTCCATCATGGGCGAATTGTTCTGCCATTGCGATACGGGGATACGGATGAGAGGACACCCAAAGTGTGGGTGAATTTTACAGACGACGTACCTGTCACATATGTAGGTAAGATGAGGCGAGGCTGAGGCCCCAGGACTCTGTAGATCGTCAGCTTATGCTCCGTTATAGCTGGACTCTATCCAATGACAACTGTCACCCCTTTGGGGGCTGAGCTTGTGACCCGTCTTAGAGACGCATGTACCATGCAGATGGACTGCGGAATATCCATTCGAGCTTTTTACAGGAAAACCTTGTCGATCTGATTGATGGACCGCGCCAACATCGCTTTTGCGTTTGAATAACATGGACCGGGCCCCGGATGCTCACTCGGGCCCAGGTCTCGATGAATTTCCTGAACGGATGATAAAGCGGCTTGACAACCACGGTGTACAGCCGGCACATCTTACATTCAGTTGCTGAACACTCATTCCAGATATCCTGTACACAGCTGTGTAATGAGCGAGATGGCAGGCTGAGCGCTGCGGACAGTTGCACAACAGCCTTGGCGCCTGTCGCGAGTGGCGAAGTTATTTTGGGGGACCGATTGAGTGAGAGAGACAGCTCGGAAAGTCGTGCACTGCGTACTGGGCATGTCGTAAGACCACGCTCAATGTATTGTGGATAGTGCGTTGTGACTGGTTTGTGGGGAGTGAAGTTATCAATGATGCCCAGCGATGGTGAGTTGTTATCTAGGAAAGACTCCTGATCAGCGTGCTGTATCGTACTTTCCAAGGGCTGGTGTAGAGATGAGGCGCGTGGGGTGAGACGACGCACGGTAGGTACCAGCCGCAGGGGATAGGAGGAGGCAAGATGGAAATACAAGGTTGCACTGAGAAATTAGGACGTATCTTCGTTTCAGTTCTGATCCTACTCCATCCACCATCCTCCCGCTCATCCAATCCCGTACCGTCAACAAAAGAAAATGCAGGAAAAGAAAGAACGCCAGGCTTATGCCGAACCAACCACCATGGAGGAACCCATATCATAACATACCATACCGGCCTTACAAGAACTCCAACCGAATCCATTCCATCATGCATGTATCCATATTGTACCCGTTTCCAAAGCAACCCAATACTTCACCCTTCTCCCTCTCCCGGAAAAACTTTGTGCACCTCGTATCTCACTTACCCACTCAATCATCAGCCGGCTCCACCCTAACCAGCACCTCCTCCAGAAACCCCTCCAAGAACCCCGCCACCTCACCCCCCATCCCAACCTCACCTTTTTCATCCCAGCGGTCCAGATCTTGGAACTCCTCCGTGATGCGCCCGACCAACCTCCTCACGTGCTCGTGACACTCCAGCCTCTCTTTCTTGCGCCGCAAGTAACCATCTGGATCCCTCATTGCGGATCCGCTCGCGGCGTCCTGTTTGTTCATGAGGTTGAGATGGTAAGTGCGGCGGGAGAGGGCGGCTTCGAGGGCGGGGACGACAACGCCGGTGAGGGCGGTGATTTCGGGTTGTGAGGCGGTGGGCGGGTTGAGGAAGGCGAGGTCGGTGGGTTGGGGTTTGATACGGCCGAAGGAGTTGCGGGTCTGCGGGGTTTTGGAGGCGGGTGGGGAGAGGGTGCTGTTGTTGAGGGAGGTGAGGCTGCCGTTCTGGTGAGACGGGGGCGCTGGAGGTTGTTGGCGGTGGGCGTGCAGCGGGCCACCGAAGAGGTCGTTCGAGGCGCCTGAGTCGGGGCGGGATGGCTTTGGGGGACTGACAGGCGGGAAAGGCGAGTGTGGAGAGGGCAGGGGTTTTTGGTCTACTAGAGACGGCAAGCGTTGCTGGCCGGACAGCGGCGGTAAGGGCTTGTGGGTCTGTATTGGCGGCAGCTGTGAGCCTGTGTACAGGCTTGGGCTGGGGAGCGGCTTTGAGTGTGTTGATGTAGGTGTATTTCCCCGCGAATTCGGCCCTCGGAAGGGCGGAATCTCAGGAATCGACATCTGGAGAACGCCTCGTGGTGTAGGGTTGCGCTGCTGGGGTGTGATTTCCATGCTCCCTATATCCTCGCTGATCGCCCGCTGTATGTATTCTTCGTATGCGTGCGCCAGTGGCGTTTGCCGACGTGGCCCATGCGGCTTGGGTGGTGAAGGCGTCGCTGGGTTCGCTAGGCCTCTATTCATTGGGGGCGAGAATACATTGGGCACAGGTGACGTCCGCAGGGGCTCCTGCTTGGGTGGTGGAAAGAAAGGGGCGTTCTTCTTGTCTGGCGACGGTGGCAGCGGCACTCTTGAAGCTGTGTTGAGTGATGTGGTTGGCGATGCGCCAGTCCACAATGGCGCCAGTCGCTTCGTGGGCGAAGGTGGAGGACTCGCTCGGATGGTATCGTCGTTCTCATCATAATGCCCAGTCCGTTGTGGTCCTACTGGCTTCCTCTGCGGTGAGATATTGCGCGCGTTCGTTCCAGCGTTGTTCAGAGGCGCAAGCGCCGGACCTCTTGCTCCTGCCGTAGGCTTGATAGTGCCAAAGTCCCAAAGGTCTTCGTTGACTGGCTCCCTCCTGACGGGAGCATCTTCCTCTTCATCCTCGGCCGCCTCTTTAGGATGTCTCAGCCTCCAGTCCTGGTATCTTGTGATGAGCTCCTGCAAGCGGGCAGGCTTGCCCGCTCTCTTGATAAACGATGTATTGAGCAGATCCTTGGCGGTCGGCCGCTCCTTAGGATCCTTGCGCAAGCAAAGATGCACGAAGTCCTTGAACGACGACGAAAAGTTGCCTTCCAGCACTGGCGGTGGGTTCTTGGGAATCAAAAAGAGCACCTTCATGGGATGAATGTCGGCGTACGGAGGCTCGCCGTTGGCCAATTCCAACGCTGTGATGCCAAGAGACCAGATATCCGCCTTGCCATCGTACCCTGACTGCTTGATCACTTCGGGCGCCATCCAGAAGGGTGTGCCGACAAAGGTGTTCTTTTTCGTCATGGTCGCAGACAGCTGGCCCGAGACACCGAAATCCGCAAGCTTGACCTGGCCATTTGTAGTGACGAGGATATTCGCAGCTATTGCACGTCAGCATCGCCTAGACCAACTCAGGCCGCTACGCCCCTGGATAATTCCAACGCACCTTTGATATCCCGATGCAACTTGTGATCCTCATGCAAATACGTCAATCCCATAATCAACTCCTTCAACATGATGGCGATCTCGACCTCGGCCAGTGGCCCCGGCTTCATCAGATCTGCACAACTGCCTCCTCCACAAAACTCCATGACAATCCACAGATCACTTCCATGCAGATACGACCCGTAGTACCGTGTGACAAAGGGCGAGTTCATGTTGGAGAGGATCATGATCTCGCCCATGATGTCCTCGACCTCGTCTTCTGCATTCTCGACGTCGATGACTTTGATGGCGACAGTGCGGCCGGTGCGCCGGCAGAGGCCCTTGTAGACTTTGCCGAAGCTGCCGCCGCCGATGCATTCTTGCTTGGTGTAGAGAGTTGTGGGGTCCACGGAGGAGTCCATTTCAGCCGCCATGGTGCGCTGGAGAAGGGTCCCGCTTGGGCCGTGTCGCGGGCGGTGGTCTGGCTACGAGTGGTGGTCGGGCTGCGAGTGGTGGTCGAGGGCGCTCGAGGATGCGTGGGGTTGGCGGGCGGGCGAACGGGCGATACTGAGGCTGGATGTGCAGGTGTAGGTGCAGCCGTAGTGCAGTGTATGCACAGCAGGTAGCCGTGCAAGCAGGTCCTGGATCGCGAGCGCTTGCTGCGTAGCCTTGGGAGCGTGCGTGCAGGCGTGGGGGAGAGACTCGCGCTGGCGATAGACGCACGCCTCTCTTCTTTCGCTTCGAACCAAGGAAACCCAGAAAAAAGCACGCGTCGGCGTCGGGGCAGGGAAGGGAAAACGACAGCGCAGGGCAGCGCAGTGCAGCCTTACTCGCGGTCGTGAACCTAGACGCGGATGCGGGCGCGCGCGGTGCTATGTTTGATAAACACGGTGCCTGGTGCCGATTGCGCGGGCAACCACTCCAGTTCGAGTTCAAGTTCGACCAAGCTTCCCAACGAACGAGGGGCAGCACAAAGGCAAGCGAGCGAGCGACCGAAGGGACCGTGGTACGCAGAAACAGAAATTAGGACCAAAGCAGAGAAATCGAGAAAAAAGGTGGTGATGGCGGTGCTGCAGACCTCACAGAAAAGCCTCGCCTATTTGTTGCCAGCCTGCCCTACTTGTCTACCCGGCTGGCGGCGCCCGTTGTCATGGATGCGATGATGGTATGCAGCAAGCAGCAAGGATGACTGACACTTGCACCTGGGATGCACTTGCGCGCGGTGGGCTGCAGCTGCAGGAGCCTGCGGGGGGGAACCTTCAACCTCGACGTATCCACTCCGTCGCACGCAACACGCCCGCCGTCGAGTCGAGTCCAACAACAAGTCGGCTCCACTCCGAACAATATCGCTACTACATGTGAGATTGCCCGCCCAGGTAACGCGCACCGCCACCAATCAATCGCTGGGAACCGCTACAAAGACGCGTCGCGGTACTGCTTAGCTCCCGTCGCGAGCGTCTCGTCATTTCGCCCTGCGCTAGAGCTGATTGGCTGTCGTTAGAGCCTCATCACTGGCACCTCGCCGGTTGCCTGTTTCAGCGGTGCGCGATACATACGTACACCTGCGAACTGTCTACCCACCGACCGTGTAGCTGCATGCTGCTACCTACATACTGGTACCTACATGCTGGCTGATGTCATAGATGCTGCTTTGCGAGACGCTACATGTTGCACTGTTTTCGAGTAGCACCGTTTGTGTAGCACTGTACAATATCATTGGGGGTATCCATTTCCTCTGCCGTTAGGAGCCGAGCCATAATCATATCCACTAGTGGATGGTCTCGTCGAGTTACTGAAGTGAACATTTGCCAAACTAGCGAATCCATCCGTACTGCGCCTTCCCATGCTGCCAATCCCTTTCTGTCACATGCAAGCCCTTTGCGATTGGGGTCTTGGGCTGCCGTCCGTTCAACGTGTGCTTAGAACCGCCTGCGGACTCGGTCTGCAAGCGTGCTCTCCCCTTCGCTCTCCTCCTCCACGGGCGCGGGCGTCCTCCTCTCACGCGCTCTGTGTGCCTTCCTTCTCCGGTTGTGACTGACGTTGCTGGCCGAGTCGTCCGGTCCAATCTCACTTCTCAAGTCGTCCAAGCTCTCGTCCTGCTCTCGGAAGCCGGCAGGCGTGTTCATTCTGACTTCGATGTCCTCCATACCAGAGCCTCGTCGCTGCTGTGCCACCATCGACAACGCCGCAGCCCTCTCACGCAGTCGTCGGCGCACCTGCTCAGCCTGGTTGTGCAGGTGCTCGAATGCGTCTTCCATCGCCTCCATCCCAAGGTAGATCTCACGCTCGATTTCAGCGAGTACGGCAACTTCAGTCTCTTCGTCGATTTGGACGGGAGCAGGGCCTCCGGCTCCTGGCCGTACGGACCCTGGTCGAACAGACCCTGGCCGTACGGAACCAGGGCGCGACTGTGGCCCTGGGCTGAAAGTCTGGAATGCCTGACCAGGACCTGGTGATGCAAACCGCTGCGGTCCGTCGCTCGCGGGGATCTGACCTGGTATCAGGTCTTCTGCGCCAGACCAGAGGAAGCCATCAAAGCGGCCTGATACAAGGATTTCCCATTCGTGCTTTGTGACTGCTGCCAATGTAGCAAGGATGTTGTGCATATCTGGGTTGCGAATCAAGTACATCACAGTTAGCTGGTCGCGGGGCTCCTTGCCTAAGCGGTAAAGACGCTGCAGCGCAAGCCCAGCTTTCGCCAAATACGGCGGTGTGCCTGAGTCAGGCTTCTGTGTTCTCGGGTTAGGCAGCTTGTCAAGCCCCCAGAGTAGTGCGTAGTACAGCGGACGTTGTGGCTGGTCTAGACGAGTGAGCATGATGAACGATAGGGTTTCGTCGTCAGCATCCTCGGGCGAGTTGTCTTGCTGATCGGTCAGCCACGACTGCACCGACGACTTCGTCTTCTTTGCTTGCTTCTCGTAATGTGCGCGGTACTGGTCAGGCACATCAATATCAATCTGCTGGCAGGGCTCGCCCAGCTCCGAGATGCCCAGCCCGGGCGCAACTGGGTCGTTGTAGGGCGGCCACGACGGCAGCTCGCAGCGGCCCGAGACCAATTCTAGTATTTCTCCCCAGTTGACGCCGGGCGCCTCCTCTGGAATGGGCTGGTCGAAACACATCATACACCTGCAGTGCTCTGACGAGATGTTGCGAGCAAACACATTCTCGAGGCGGTCTAGCAAGCGGCGAGCGACAGATCGATAACCAGTAGCAACCGCCAGAGAGCCGTTCGTGTCGATGACTGTGTTGTACTGGTTCAATACGTTCTGTAGTGGCCGGAACAGAGTTCGAACGTCATGGCCCTGTGCGCCACTCATGGTGGGTGACATGTACGACGAGTAAGATGGGACCGATGCACCTTCAATAGCACCCAACAAGCTTCGGGGGATTGGACGTGGCAGACCGCCATGTTGGAGGAGATAGTCAACGCGGGGCGGATCTCCAGTCATTGCTGGCGGCGGCGGCGGCGGTGGAGGTGGAGGTGGAGGCGGCATAGGCGATCCATAACCGGGATTGACGGATGATTCACGAGAGATGGGATCCAGTATCTCGACAGTTGCTGGCCTGTCCTTGGGGTCGAAGACAGTGGAGGGGAGCACAGAGTGTTGTGTGGGGGTGCGTGGAGACGAGTCGACTACAGATGCAGGTGAAGCGTCAGAATAGGCAGGGGAGCGAGCTCGGCGGGCGCGGTAGAGCGGTACTGAGGTGTTCTCGGAGTCAAGGGTAATTTCGGACGAACCTCTGGGCTTGGTCTTCGTTTTGTACGTCTTGGAGCCGGAGCTGGAGCTCTTGGATGTGCGGCCGCCTGCTGGGCTGGCTGTCTTGGTCCTGGTAGGGACGGTGCCGGGCGACTTGGCTCGGGGCGACTTTGCGCGGATGGTGCTGGGCTGCGAGCCAGTGGTGGAGGTCAAGTCGGTCATCGAGTCCTGCTCTCTGATGCTTGAGCGTGAGGCCGTGTTTCGCTGGCCGGTGGGCGTCGAGACGCGGGTCGAGTTGTCGACGCTGCGGCGGCCCGCCTCCATCTCGCGGTGCAGGGCCTCGGAGGTGCGCCGCGAGCTGTTGGTGCTGGCTGTCTTGCGCAGGTCGGCGGCGGTGTTGGTGAGGGGCGGGCTTGGGGGAGCTCGCGGCGGCGGCGGGGCGGCACGTGTGGGCGTCGGTGGCACAGGGCCATCCTTCTTCTTGCCGTCCTGCGAACCGTCGACGTCGGTCAGGTCAGGTGTCATGGCGGCCCGCCGGCGGTCGGGCTCGTCGCGGGCGTAGATGCTCTCCTTGCTGTACGACTTGTCCATGGACGGGTAGGGTAGGCTGATGCGCGAGCCATTGCCGCTGTCGATGGACGAGCGGCGCTGCAGCTCGGGGATGGTGTTGGACACGGCCATCTTGGGCGTGGGCTGCGACGAGGGCGCCGCCTTGGACGAGTGCGAGGCCGACGAGGCGGTGCGGGTGATGCGCTCCTTGGACGAGCGGGTGCGGACGCGGTCGTGGCCAGCCGAGGCGTCGTCGTCGCCCTTGGAGCCGGACGAGCGAGTCTTGCGAGACTTGAGGCTCTTGTGGCGCTCGCGGTCCTTGTCCTTGTCCTTGTCCCTGTCTCTGTCTCTGTCCCTCTCCTTGTCCTTCTCGCGGTCCTTGTCTTTGCTGCGTGGGCTGGTGCGGTCACGGGGACCGTCGCCGTCGCGGTCGGCGTCTCGCTCCTTATGATGGCGGCGGCGATGCGAGTCGGACGAACTCAGCATTGCTGCCAGGCCGTCTTACGTGTGGAGCTGCGGGTAGCTCGGTGCCAGTGCCAGTGCCAGTGCTGGGCCGCGTCGACGGTGCTGCGCTGCCCGCCCTGCTTCTGGTGCTCCCGCGCTTGAAGAGCTTCGTCGATTGGCTGTGCGCCTGACTGTGTTGCGGCAATGCGCCTATCACGGCAGGAGCGCCCCGTCCATCAGGGCCTCGAGCAGGTTGTCTGGGAAGGGATGCCGTGTTTGGTGAAGGTTCTGAGGGATTTGGCGGCCCAGGCGGTCGTCTGCGGTGGAGGCCCTCATGCTGTGACGTGTAAAGCGAGCCTGCATTGGTGCATTGGGCGCCTCTCCAGCACCTGGCGGGGGCGTACAGAGGGCCGCGCCAACGTTGATCCTCAACCACAGCATTCGAGACCAACACTTCTAACAAACCGGCAGACTGCGCGCTGCTTGCAGAGAGCATCGAACATGTCCTGATGACGCCTGTCTGTCAGACTGTACTGTACAGCCAGAGACACAACAGCAAACATTTAGCTTGACAGCCTGCCTTGGGCCGTCTCCCCTCGATGGCTGCCCCCACTGCCCAGTGCACGCACCCTACTCCACAAGCACTGCGTGTCACCGTCTCACCGAAACTTCACATCCATGACAAACACCAGCGAGGCTGGTTCAAATCCAAAAAGGCCAGCCACCATGATTGTCCTGCCATCACCAGCACTCAAACATCACTACATAAAGCGTGGCAGGACAAGCGAATAGATTGGGTATCTGGAATCATGCATACACTATATCCTGCCGTGTACCACACCATCCCCTACAGGTATCATGCGATAATGGAAATGCTGCACCTAGGCCAAAGCCTTTGCCAATTTCTCCCCACATACACACCCTCTGAGAACCAAGAAAAAGATAATGTACAATACTGTCAGCCATTCTTGCCCAAACTTGAAATCATCGTCCCCATGGGAAGCATCTTTTCGAATCAAACACACCGCACTCCAGACTCCTTAGTCGTAATGTCTCGGCCCGTGGGCCTAGAGACGCGTTTCCAATCCATAGAATAGATCTGTATATACTGTTGCCAACGACCCACCCGGAGTGTCGCATTCCCTTCGCTCGCTCCTGTCGAATACTCAATGGCCTTGCTGCTGGGGTTGAGTGTTGTTGACATGTTGCTGAACCAGCTGGGCGCGAAGGGTGGTGATCTCGTTCTGCAACGTCGCAATCTTTTCGTTGTGCTCCTTCTCCATACGTGCCATGCGAGCCTCGATCTCTCGCACGTACTGCCAAACATCCATGTTTGTGCCCATTACTTCACGCATGCTGCTGCCGCTGCCGCCTTGGCTCGAGATGCTACCAGGCTGCGACATACTTCCAGGAGCTGCCATCTGCGAGTGCTGGAGCATGCTAGGTCCCTTGCTGCTCTGCGAGCCTGGCTTGGCCATACCAGTCAGACCAGCCAAGGATGGAAGGTGGGGCCCGTTGTTGGTGTTCGGCGGCTGCAGGGTAGGAGGCGTACCTCGAGCGGCACCAGCACTTCGCGCGTAGTTCTGCAAATGCATCTGCTGCGACATACTTGGCGAACGTGGGTGGCTACCTTCGTGTCCGCTGACACGGTAGTGATCCTGCTGGCTGGGCGATATGGGTTTGGGGCTCTCGGTCATACCTCCTTGAGCGTATGCACCAGACTGGCTCCCATTGTGATGGGACGAGATGTTCGAAGCAGCTAGTTTTGGCGAGATGTTAGTGGGCTGCGATGTTTGCGCCGGGTAGTATGGGCGAAGGTTGTTCTGGCTGTTTGGCCCTTGGTGTGAAGGGTTGATCGGCGGGTAGGTGCTGGAGTGATGACGATACGAACCTTGCGTAGAGTTTCCAGTGTTCTGCCTCTTACGCGCGGGCTCACTGATACGACGACCGTCTTCATCCTCATCGCCCTCTCCGTCAGGCTCGTTCGAGTACACGACGCCGTCCATGCCGTCATCGCCTTTACCATCGACCATGTCTTCGTCAATGCCGAAGCTGGACCGACGCCCCGCACAGCCACCTTGGCCCTTGTTGTGTCGCGCAAGCGCATCGCCACGTGCAAACCTACGGCCACATTTGAAGCAAGTGTGCGGACGTTCGCCAGTGTGGAGTTTCGTGTGTCGTTTCAAGTCGTGCAGTCGTCTAAACCGCGCTTGGCAAGTGGGACATTCGTAAGGCTTCTCTTGGCTGTGTGTCAACAAGTGACTTTTGAGGTTGTGGTGTCGCGTAAAATCTGTAGAACAGTACGGGCACTTGTGGCGTTTGGTAGAAGATGGCGACTTGGGGTTGTTCTGGCCATAACCAGGGAGGCTCATCTGGCGCGCAGGGGCACGTGGATCGTCCGGTGGCATTGGCCCTGGAAACGTGAAGGCGCGATTCCCTGGGTTATCCGGGTTGGGTGCGATCAGCTGGTGCTGGTGGTGATGCGGTTGATGCTGAGGTCGTTGGTGTGCGGCATCGTATTGTCCCGCGTGCCCCGCAGACGCGGCGGAGGCCTCGCCAGCAGATGCGGCGGGCGCTGATGGGCCCTCCCCGTCACCATAGCTGGAAAGACTGACGGGACTTGTCTGCATGTTGTCTCCAGTGACTCCTGTAAGCTCCGGAATGATCAGAGGCGGCTTCGTGGCCTTCTCAGGTTGAGAAGCGTGGGACTGCGGCGCGTCTGAGGCATGACTCTGGCCATTGCCCTGCAGGTTTTGGAGGATGGCTACGGCTGGGTTCGGACTTGTCTGGCGCGAGTTGTGTTCTCTGTAACGGCGCTCGTCTGCCATTGCCGCTGCGCCTGTAAGGGGTGCTGGTGACATTCTGGGTGACAGGCCGCGTGGGGACTTGACGAGATGGGTTCCAAACGTGGCGCCACCATTGCTACGCGAGGCAGATCCTGGGGTGCTGGGCCTGTTGGGCGCATTGAATGGGCCATTCAATGTAGGCGTGATCGCTCGAGTCGTGGCAGCCATGGTCTACAGGTACCTGTTGTAACAACTGCGCGAAAGCGGTCTTCGGCCAAAGTCAGCAATGCTCAGACGCGCGGATGTGAAGAGAGAGTAGATAAGTGGATATGAGCTCTGCGGATGCATTGCATTGCTACGCAGCAGGCACAGCTGGTGTGGCCGTGCGGCAGCGGCAGATGCGACGAATATTTGGTTTCATCGGCGGCCGCTTCCGCTCGCTCTCGCTCTCTGCTCGACTTACCTTCTAAGATGATGCACACTCGGCTGGAAACACACTGGACTTCAGCAAACTAAACAAACGCGGACTGCGAGCAGACGACACGATAGCCGGGGAGACGTGGAGAAGGTGTGCGGTGCGCGCTGTCGCGAGTCGCGATTGCGACCTTGGCCAAGGCGATCGATCTGCCTCTAGTGCCCGGTATGGACATGCGCCGACGCGCGGGACCTGAAGACGGGATGGCGGCGGCGTGGATAGCTGACAGCAGCTGGTGGTGGTGTTTTGACACGCGTGCTGCGACGGGGGCGTGGCAGCAAGTGGGTCGGCCGAGGTGGTGGAATGCGGTGCGGCGCCTCAGCGGTCGAGGGCAGCCAGGGCAGGGCGAGGCTGCAAGCTGAGCGAACAGTAACTCCGGGCGCGGGCGGCAGAGATGGGCTGGCAACAGCACACACGTGCAATGCGGCGGGCTGAAGGGGGGCGGCTGAAGAGGGCAGGACGGCGCAAGCAGCATACAGCGTCGTGCAGAGGGCAGCAACGCGCGCAGAGTGCAATCTTGTGTAGTCTTGTGGTGCGCTCGCTCAGCGTGGAGCGGATCGAAGGTTGGTGGGAAGTGACGAGTTGTGGCTGAACCTACGGCAGGTGCGATGTGCTCACGGACCCACGAAATGCGGAAGGCGCGGTTTGGTGCAGCGTGCCAGCTGGGTTCCTCCTTCAAGTGCTATCTCGCGGGAGATCGCTGGGAGAGCTGATGGGGGCGAATGGATCGACGCAGAGGGAAAGCAGAAGAGACTCCTCTCGCCGAAATTGAATCGTCCTGGCTGAGTGGGTGAGTGGGAAGCTTGCGTCTGCCGCGCGTGAGGCAGTGCATCGTCCATGGCCGGTGGGGCACCCGCTCCAAGCCAATGACGACGTTCGGTGCTTCTCTGACCAGACAAGCCCGTGAGCGCCACACCTCTCTTCAGCAGGGACCTTCGTTGCCAAGAGCACGATTGCCTGGTCGTTTCGAGATCTCCCAGTTTCAAGTCTCGGAGACGCCACGCCAGAGCAGAACCTGCGACGACGAAAACGGCCAAGGTGCACACTTTGCCAGTTTCGCTCGCCGTGATGTGACAGAGCGAGCGCCCGGCGGTGGTGTGGTGGCGCAGCCACTGCCCATCTCGTCCATCCGTCTTTCCGTCTGCCGGTACCTCGCCAATGGCAGAACGGAGTGCTTGACGAGTGCCGTGCCGACTTTGGCTGTTGATCTCGCCCATTCGTTCCCTCTTGCCAACAACAGACAGCACAGTCTGCAGCACAAGCTTACAGAGCATGGCCAGCTCACCAACGCGCAGATTACATTGAAATGCGATCCGTGAGCTGCTGATGGGCAGGTATCAGATGCTCTTACGCGTTCCTTTGTCAGAACAGAAATTTCTGGACCTAGTTTTTCTGAACAATTCAGTATGCATTCAACGTCGAGCGGCATCATTGCCATATTCTGATATGTAGCGAAGTTATTCCGTGCTGGAAGTCTTGTAATCCTGTTTTGGTCAGTGATCGGCATACCCGAGTCGAGTTGCCTCTGACTACTCTAAGCCGAACGTTTGCGTGACATACTTACAGCCACTGGGACACTTCTTTGCCATCCACTACCTCGAGTCGCATAAGCCGACTGCAACTTCGCCGTGAATTACTGCCTTGTTTCTGTCTTCAAGGATTCAAATCTTGCCGAATGTCACTTGGACACTTGATCCGCGGTGATCGTCAGGAACGCCTCCTCTGGATTCAAGGCAGTGGCGACTTGTGGCGGCATCTCACGCTTGAGCCTTGACACTGCCCATGGCATAATGTGTCCTCGTTGGAGTTCATGGCTCTTCAGCATTTGCTCTGGAGTCTCACATCGGCGGCAAATGCCCAACGTTCTTAGCGACGTGACCGCACAATTTCTGCATGCAGTTTCCTCAAACGTTCTTGCGTGGTCATGGACGGTCTATGCAGGCGCTAAGCAATGCAGCGAATGGACACAGCCACAATTGTCGTTGATTTTGCAACTTGGCAGAACATGTGAAAAGCTCAGATTCATTCGGTATAATTACGGAGTGTGATAATCTTGAGCTGGTTGATCTTGTTTGCAAAGCTCTTGAGGGACGTCTCAAAGGAGGGTACCCGCTGTCTTGGTATACCCGGAAAACTCAGCCAGTTCGTCTGTCAGCTCCTGCTACAGCTTGCGCTCCTAGCAATCCTTAGAGGCGACGAAGTCCTCTTGCAGCTCCTCGGGCGCCTGGCTCCGCGCATCGCCGAGCAGGTTCGGTATTGCATCCGTGTCCATTGCCATAGCCCTGGGCGGCCACTTGGCATGATGCAAGGTTAAGTTGACGTTGATGCTGCCGGGTCGGATCTCTTGTTAAGCAAGCGCGCTATGTACCGGTCTCCGCCCCTTGTGCGAAAAAGTTCTCAATGATACCGCGCAGTAAAGAGCCTTCAAATGTGACTTGAACATCGTTAGAACTACATCTCTGGAGAGCTATAATGCCGCCATATTGGGAGCACGTAGTTCTATTATGAAGTGCATTACGTGCCCTGGATGCTTTTGCGAGTCCCAATCTGGACATCATGTTCATGGCACACGCAGAGTTCGACCCGACCAGCGCATGGAGAGTGATCCGAAGGTCTTCCCATATTCACAAATACTACATAGTTCGGCGTCCTTCTTGGAAGAATAGGTAGGGAGGGAGAGGCCTGGGAGCACTTGTGTAAGGAGATGGGTGTTGTTGTGTCATGGAGAAACCCTGCAGCATAGCACCTTTGACGCATTTGGCTTGGACGGGGCCCTTGGGTTGAGTTGCTCGACAAAGGCTTGGTCGGAGGAGCCGGAAGAGCCTCGCTTTACGCGGGAGGCTTTGGCGGTGTGTAGTAGGTGTAGCTCAAGAGCTAGATGGGGATCAAGTCGCGGAGTGTGTCAGTTCTTCACAAGAACTATCCACAGTGGACGGACTGAGCTCAAAGACATAGTATGTTCATTTCTCAGCCGACAAGTCCGTAATATGATGAGTCTATAACAATATAGCTACGTACATTTTTATACTGTCCTTACCTAGCATAACTTGCCCGCCCTGACAATACCTATGCGTGCTTGCTGCTTTACGTTTGCCTACGAAGCGACTTGACCACACCTTGTCTTTTCATTGCTCCTTGTCAACCACCAACAGTAACCCCTTGCCACTATACGTGTGTGCTACGTCTCATCACATGCCATCTCATTCCAAGGCGCCTCCAGCTTAACGATCTACTCGATCCCCCACACGCGTCATGTCGCCCACGACCAAATCAATTAGATGTCCTGTCCTCCACTATGACCACTTGTTAAGCGCAGCGCTGCCTCTCCGACTTCACGGCCCAACCGCGTTCGACACTACACTCTATTGCTCACTTCGGTGTGCTAGATTGCACGTGCTACACTGCACTCCCACAGCGAGAGCGGTCAACAGCCTGGTCTTCTCATCGCTTGAGACATCTGTATCGGAGAGCATCTGATAGCTGACTATATCCACAGGTGTGGCAAGAACGGACTGTCCGACCTGATGGCTGCCTTCCACATCTTGCTGCTTCTTGGTAATGAAAGCGGTACTTGCCTGGATTGCTTGCGTGCACACATCACCACTCAACTTGAAGAACGTGGAGCTATGAACATCGGTTGCTTACACAAGCATCCTTCTCATGATGTGGCTTTCGATAACGAAGCACGAACCCAAGCGATCCCACACAAGTTAAGCGCACTTCTTTTGCCGCCAGACTTACGTGTCGACTTCGACTCGCAGCTCGTTAAGTTTTCTCTTAACACTTCTCGTGTGATGCAGTGCATCTGTCCATCAAACTGCGGTCACAGCGAAGGCATCCTGAAGCCCAACCAAATACCAGAATTTCCTTACGTAGAGTTTCCAGGGTGCCACGTTCGGTTCTGCGCAAACTGTAAAGTACCCTGGTAGAGCAAGCAAACATGTCTGCAGTACCGTGCCGCTCATCCTAAGATTTGCGACGACAATCAAGTCACAGATCTGTAGGAGATGGCACTGCTAGGAGCGCACCACTGCCCGCGATGCCAGTTTATCACTATGAGAGAATGCGGCTGCGATCAGGTTCACTGCCAGAAGCGTCGTTTCGACTTCAACTTGACTGCCGCCGAGCAGGTCACTGCAGCCGCAAGGAATCTCAAAGAGACCTTTGTAGTCAGTGGTAAAGCTGCAAGTTTTCGAGGTCGGTGCCAATCCAGACAAGCCCATAAGGAGTACATGGAGAGCAACGGTATTGCAGACACACCCTCTGACGCCTATTTCCTGACGAAGAAACAATCTGCTTCGAACCCCTGAGTGAGCGGTGAATATCTGCGAGAAGTTGTTGCTGGTCAACAATCAGGCAGACGATACATTCGTCACCATGCTCACGACCGAGACGATTTCTGGGCATTTGTTGTTGTTTCTCAGTGTGAGGAAGGACACACAAGTCTTGAAGAACCTTGAGATGCCGAACTGAGATAAATTCGGGCTGAACACTCATCACTTGAGCCTCCCAAGAAGATCCAATGCCAATGGCTGGCTTTCAACTGCTCGAGAACTGTAATTGGCAAGCCTTCCCCATGTTGCTTGCTGTAACTGAACAGAATGACTCTGCTCTCCAAGATACCGATCAAGCTCATCCTATCGAGGATGCAAAACCTGCATTACTGGACAATACGAAGAAGGACATGGGGACGCTACCAGCACATCTGTGTTACGATCGAGGGCTGTTCGATGCTGAACGTGATACTGATCCAGAGGAGAGCAGTCTTTGGTCTTGATTCGATGCAATACCTTATAGCTTTGCTTGACCCTCACGCTTGACTCTGGCATGGTACCTGTCTCTCATCTCCCTTCTCAGCATCTTTCCTGAGGGCGTCCGAGGGATCTCATCAACGACCTCAATCCCACCAGTCAGCCACTTGTGTCTGCTAAGTCTTTCTTTGACCCATTTGTCCAACTTATCAGCAATCTGTGCCTCGCTCAGCTTCTTCCCACTCTCTGTAAGCACAACCCACGCCCGGACGAATAGGCTCCCGTCTCCACGACCATTGTCAACGCCAGCTACACATGCGTCTCTCACCAGTCCTTCCGGATGCTCGAGCAATGTATCCTCGACCTCTGTCGCGGCAACCTGCAGACCCTTGACCTTGATCATCTCCTTCAATCGATCGAGATAGTGGATTCTATCACGCTCGTCTCGCATGACAAGATCTCCAGTTCTTAGCCAACCTGGCTCAGTGAAGATGTCCGCAGTTGCCTTTACATCTTTGAAGTATCCAGGCGTCACAACCGCGCCCCGCGCCCACAGTTCGCCTTTCTCGCCCTTCTTGACATCCTGTAGTGTGTCTGGATCAACAACTCTGCCCTCCATACCTGGTAACAGATACCCTATACTACCTGGCAGTGCGGGTTCCAGACCGAAGATACCTGGCGCAGCTGGCGATGCTATCGATGCAGCCTCGCTCAGTCCGTATCCTGACGGAATCGGCATGTCTTTCCCCTGAGGTAATTTCTGTGCGAGCTGATACGCGACGTCTGGAGGGAGATACGCAGCGCCGCTCACCGCACCGATCACGCTGCTTAGATCATACTTCTCCGTTAGGGGAGACTGAGCCAGCTGCCTGATTAGCGGCGGAACGAGCGGGAGAGCGGTGACCTTGTACTTCTGGATTGACTGCAGCGCGAGCTCGAGATCCCACTTCGGCAGCAGAATAGTCGTGTTGCGCACCAGGTTTACCCTCAGATTCCACAGTATCATCCCGTAAGAATGATACATAGGGATTACACCCAACGTAACAGAGTGTGTAGCGAACGGCTCCATACCCATGTACCGCGCGCCCTGCACTGCCGTCGTCAGCGTCTGAATCCCAGAATGATACCCATTCGCATGGGTAATCATCATCGCCTTCGGCAGCCCAGACGTTCCACTACTCTGGAACAAATACGCCAATCTCTTGCCACCCCTTAACTTCCGTGGCCTTTCCTCCACCCGCATCCCCTCTCGCACCAATGACTCAACCGTGCGATACCCACCCACGACATCCCTCTCCTTCTCCTCACTCAACACAACCACCTTCTTCCAATCCAGCACCAACTTCAACGGCATACCATCTCCCTCTCCCGTCCCCAATCTCACCGCCTCCCGCAACACTCCCAGCAGCGACTCATGCACCATCAAAGACGTGATCTGCATCTTCCTCAACACCCACCACAGCTCGTACGGCGTGCTCCCGGGACTAATCCCCCCGAATACTACCTCCGCGCGCCAGCACGCATGTACCACCATCGGGTAATGAATATGGTTCCGACTGAACAACCCCAAGATCTCACCGTCCTGCTTGTCATCTACAGGGCTAGGGGTCAGGCCCAGGGGATTCACGCCATCGTGGCGCAGAACCCTGGCGAGCGCGGACGCGCGCGCGTAGAACTGGTGCAGGGTGACGGTCTCCTGGGTCACGGCGTTGATGATCAGGGGGTAGTCTTCTGGGAGGGCGTTTCCGGGCGGGAAGCAGAGTTCATGGATGTTGAGATCTGAAGGGCTGGGAGGGAAGGGGCCAAATGGACTGCTGAATACGGGGTCGGAGTGCGGTTTGTAGGTGTAGGTTTTGGGGTCTGGGGCGGACGGGCCTAGGAAGCGGCTCCAGTGTGGGTTGAGGATCGGGTGGGTCATGGTGCTGTGGTAAGGATTGAGAAGTTAAATGAATGATGTTGAGTTGGTGAGATGTGTATGATTGTCTTGGTTGTACGGTGCTTAATGTATGCTTTCTTTCTTGTACAAGTCGCTAGGGCGGTCGTAGGCTCGCGGCTGGCCCGGCCGAGGTGACGGGAGCGCCCCGCGTTCCCCAGATCTGACTTCGCGCACGCGAGTAAGCTGCACGACCCTGCCATACACGATGCGTAATTCGTGCTGTAGAGCAGCAAGAATAGCGCGTTCAATCAGTCTGAGCTGGGGTCCGAATTGTAGTGTACCGGAACATGCGCTCGCAACTTTTGTATCGTATCTCGTTCTTGTTCGTAGTGACGGAAACTTAAATATGAATCCTCACACAATGATAGTATAGGATCATCACTGTTCTAGCAATAGTTTCCAAAGATCACAGTGTCATGCCGGATCAACCTAGAGAAATGGGAAATACCCCAGGATCCTGCCATGGTGATAGGCGTCATGGCTTTATAATCTACGGCTCGCCATCTCCTCGCAGCAACTCGGCAAGATGTAAGCTATCGGAGCCATCCTTTGTTATAGCGAGACCACTACAATGCCTACAAGTCATTTGTTGCTTCAATCCACTTGCCTTGCGTGGAATGAATCCTCCAAAGTAGTCGAATGGCTACTCGGAGCCAGCAAAGTGCAACACGCAAGCCGACAGACACTCATCTCAGCTCTCCCTCAGCTTAACAATCATCCTCGTCTTATCAATAGGCTTACTCGTCACACTCATAGTCTGCGCACTGTCAGTCTTCACTCCTCCATCACCCTCAACGCTGCACAACTTACGCTGATCAACTCCGACTTCGTCTCACACTTCCCCTTGTCATCGACAACCGGCTGGCCCTTCTCATCCGTCACCACCTCTCCAACCCCAATCTTGACGAAATCGTACCGCCGCATGGTACAGGCCAGAATGACCCTGGCCTCCAGATTGGCCAGCTCTTGTCCGATGCAGTTCCTTGGCCCACGCTCGAACGGCCTCCACGCGCTGGCTGGGATCTTGCCCGTAGGTGCAGTCGTGGCTTCCTCGTCGGTGTTGGTCGCGGTGCTGGTGTCGGTGTCGCCGATCCAGCGCTCGGGTATGAAGTCGTTGGCTGTGGGTCCGTAGACGCTCGGATCGCGGTGTATAATATGTTGCATCGGGTACACGACTAAATCATCTATCAAAACCTGTTCGCCTTCCCTGGTCGTGATGGTGAAGTTGTCGTGAGTCATGCGTGCGGTTGCGGCTGGTGGCCAGAGACGCAGAGTTTCTTTGATGCAGGCGCTGGTGTAGACGAGTGCCTTCAACGTCTCGTCTGGTTTGGCGAGAAGCACGGTTTGGGGCTCCTCTGAGCCGAAAATGGAGTCATACTCTGCTCGGAGCTTGGCGAGGCACGACGGATGGATTGACAAGGCGTAAAAGAGGCGCTGGAGAAGGATTGAGGTGGTGTCGTGGCCTGCGAAGAAGAAAGTCTTGCATTGATCCGCGATTACCTGTGTGATCTTTGGTGTGAGGTTGTCGACATCTTGTAGTGCTAAAGCAAGGACCGATCGGTCTCTGGTTGCTTTGGTGTCAGTTCCGCGAGACTGTTGGACGTCGCTGAATTTCTCATTGATGATCTTGAACAGGGCTTCGTCCATGCCACGGCGGTAATACCAACGCTTGCCTTGTAGGTATGGATTGATATGGTCAAAGTCAAACCCATTCATGGATGTGTAAGTCTTTGACAGGAGGCGGAAGTTGCGCAGGAAATCGTTCTGCTTGGAGAGCTCCTCATCTTGTGCGTGGCCGTCGATATTCGTGACAACCTGACCGATAATGTCGAAAGTCAGATTGACACAGAACCGGTCAAGTTCAGTGACGGCCCCGGACTTTGCAACAGCATCCAGCTTCTCAATGAAGATGTTTGTCTTGTCTACGATGACAGGAAGCATCGTGAGGAGATGCTGTGGCGCAAACCCAGCGTTGAACTGCTTGCGAAGCGCCTTCCAACTCTCTCCCTCTCGACTGAGAATCGAGTTCTTCCCGATCAGTGCTCCAAATTCGATTTGCAAAGTAGGTGACTTGCCGGCACTGTATGGATGAGATTTAGTGATTCTTGTGAACTGCTCAGCAAGGTCGTGAGAGGTGACAAGAAGGATAGGTTTTTGCACAGGTCTGAAGTCCATGAACATCATTTCAGGCCGCCCATTCTCATTCCAAAGATCCTCCATGATATAGTCTGGCTGTGGTCAGCAAGTATCATACTGGCAGTTACCGATGCTTTCATACCGGGATGCATTTTAGAGTTACCATATTTCTGGTAACCTGCAGCCATGTATCCCACATGGCCAACGAAGAGATTTGGCTTCAGAATTGAAGGGATGTGCGCAAACTTCTTGTAGCGATACTGGTGCAGTTGCTGGTAAAGGAAGTATGCCAGAACAGGCAGTAGCGCCAGTATGGCATATGCTGTCTCGGCCATGTTGCATGTATAATCAGCGCCCAATGATTGATCCGGCGATTTGCGGCGCTCTTATAGTGTTGATATTTCTTTAAGTGTCCGTTCCCTCTCTTTCTGCAATTCCACCTTACACTCGGATCCAGGCGAGCCGGATGACCTGATTGATCGTGTTGATATTTTTTGAGTGTTCCTAACCTCTCTCCGCGCGCACACACTCTCGGATCAAGGCGAGCCGAGTGGGCTGACGGGTCGCTGGGCGTGATTGAGTCAGGAAAGACCGTGCAATATACAAGAGCCGAGTGAAGCGCAGGGATATTGGTGTAAAAGACCGTTTGCCGGGAGGTCTAGGTCGAAGTAGCTGTTGTGGTAGCATAGCTTTGTACTAGGACACGCTTCTATGCTTCCGTTGCGGACATGACGTCGCGCATTTCAACACATGGAGCTAGGGAAGACTATCCCGGAGCCGCGCGTGGCGCTTTCTTTCCAACCTTCTCACGTTCCTGTCCTGTGCTTCTGGCTGCATTGCACATGTACCATTACAGTGTGGCTCCGTTCCTGCACCCTATCAACCCGTCCACTTTGGAGCCTTGCTGCAAGACTGAGTCTCAAAATGTGCAGGTCCCACATGCGATTCGTTGCGGAGGGGGCCTAAGAGCCTTTCATCATAATCGAGCCCAACGGGACGTGTCCGCCCTACTCCGACCGTACCTCTGGCTGTGTAAAAGCAGCAGGGATCCTTGAGAAAGAGATGTGGCTGACGTCAGATGGCTTGAGTACGGAGTTTGCTTGGTGTATGTGAATTCATCGACTTTGAAAGACAAGGGTCTGAGCTTGACCAAGGATTGATTAATTTTCATAAAGCCATCAGAATTGCAAACCTTATTGAAGACGCGTTGTGATCCTTGCCCGCGAACTTCAAGATCGCATCCTTCCCAAAGTAGCCTAGTGTTACCTGATCGTAGCGCAAGTCTTTCATCCCACGTTCTTCGTTTGTAGGCTCGCCGCTTCTGCCTGACACACTGGTCAACTTGACACAGTGCGCAAGTTCTCTGTTATCTGCTCTCATATCGTTCCGAGTTTCAGAACGATGAGACTATCTGCCTGCGCACATCGGCGGCGGCCGACAGCTTGCGCTAACGGCGGAAAAGTGGACTGAAAAGACTTCTTACCTCCGACAACACATAAGAGCCTCAAAGTACCCATATACTTAGAAAGCTAATCGACAAAACCACATTTCAGCCCGCTCATCAACATGTGCCAAGGACAACTTCACAACTTTTTGGCCGAGCTGCCAAAGTGCGAGCACCACCTCCACTTGGAAGGCTGTTTGTCGCCATCTCTGACCTTCAAGTTGGCGGCCAAGAACAACATCAAGCTCCCAAACAAGGAGGAGAAGCCTGAGTACGAGTCCGTCGAGACACTTGAGAAGCGTTATGAGCACTTCGACAACCTCCAGGATTTCCTCGACTGTTACTACCTGGCTCTTGACGCAGTCATCACTAAGGAAGACTTCGAGATGCTTGGCTGGGAATACTTCACCACAGCTCATGCGGACGGTGTCAAGCACGCTGAAGTCTTCTTCGACCCTCAGAGCCATACCGACCGTGGCATTGCTTTCGAGACCGTTGTTGCAGGGTTCAATGCTGCGTGTGAGCGGGCCGAGAAAGAGCTTGGAATTACCAGCCAACTGATCATGTGTTTCCTGCGCCATCTTCCTGCGAGCAGCGCCGCGAAGACCATGCAGAGCGCTATCGACGGCGGGTACTTCCAGGAGCAGCAAGGCAAGGGCCGCGTCATTGCTGGTCTTGGACTGGACTCTAGCGAAGTCGGATTCCGTCCGGAGTTGTTCAAGGAGCAGTATGCGCAGGGCAAAGAGCTGGGTCTGCACCGGACTGCACACGGAGGAGAGGAGGGCGATCCTTCGTACATTAGCGGCGCGTTGGACTCCCTGTACTGCGAGCGCATTGACCACGGCATCAAGCTTGTTCAGGACCCAGAGCTACTGTCGCGCATTGTGAAGGAGGAGATCCTGCTGACCGTTTGCCCGTTGAGCAATGTCTGCCTGCAGGCTGTCAAGGAGGTCGGCGAGGTTCCTATCAGGAAGTTTTTGCAGGACGGTGTCAAGTTCAGCATCAACAGCGACGATCCGGCGTACTTTGGCGGATACATTCTTAAGAATTACTGCGCCGTTCAGAAGGCGTTTGACCTCTCAAAGGACGAGTGGAAGGTCATCGTGCAGAACTCAATCAACGGCAGTTGGGTTGGGCAGCAGCGAAAGGATGAGCTCCTGGCTATGCTGGAGGAGTGTTTGAAGAAGCATGCTTGAAGTGGAGATTGCTGAGTGAGATTTGGTACCATATACACGAGAAGATACCCGCATTTGCATGAAGATGAATTGAAATGTTATTTGACGATGAGTCAAGAGCCCAAAGAAGGTGATTGTGCGATGGAAGTGAGTCAAGATCCCAATGCAGTCGAAATGCGATATCATGATGAGTCGAATCTGAAAGGAGCGCTTATGGTTTGAATTGCCGGTGCAGCTCAGGCCGGCAGGCAGGATCGGGGGATCGGGGGCCGACCCCAGTCGATGATCAATCACCAAGATGACTTCATCCGAACGGACGAAACCGCGCAGCAGCTGTCATTATTGCATTCTATACAAAGGGTAGCGCGTGTGCCATTGAAAAATCTTAATAGCTGCATACTGGGAAGTAGTCTACAATCGCAATTCCAGACCAGTAAGTGCGAATGGCAATACACGTGTGTTCATGCAGTAACCAACGAATCACATCAGATCTGTACGCAGCACGCAATTTACACAATGACCTCGACGACGCACACTCCACATGCGTCCCAAGCTGGCGAATCCACCGCCGCTGAGCCCGATAGTTCGGTCTGCGGCTGTCGCAAGCTAATCGGCCGACTGAGCTCATTGCGACAGCGCAACACCCGACCTAAACGCGTCTTTGCGCCGGTGCCAAAGACATCCCAAGACCGTCTCGATGCCTCCCTGAACGAATCGCCGCTCGATGCGACCACAATCACAGAGTCAGACATCTCAGCAGCCAAAGAAAAGGGCAAGACAGTCCTCTACCTCGCCTACGGGTCGAATCTCTGCAATGAGACGTTTAGGGGAGTGCGAGGCATTAAGCCCCTCTCCCAGGTCAACGTCCTCGTACCCTCACTGCGCCTGACCTTCGATCTCGCGGGCATCCCCTACGCAGAGCCATGCTTCGCCAACAGCGCACGACGTATCCCTGATGCGCCCCCATCCAACCCCGGCGAACCGCACTACCACAAAGATCGGTGGCAGAAAGGCCTCGTCGGCGTCGTCTACGAAGTCACCCTCGCAGACTACGCGCACATCATCGCTACTGAGGGCGGCGGTGCCTCGTACCACGACATCCTCATCGACTGCCACGTGCTGCCCTTTGCCGACACAGTGCCCTCGCATCCCACCACAGCCCCGTTCAAAGCTCACACCCTGTTCGCGCCCACCGTCCGTCCAGACGAAGCACGCGCCGCAGACCGCATCTCCCGCCCCGACCCCAGCTACGCCCAGCCGTCCGCGCGCTACCTCAAGCTCATCACCGACGGCGCGACTGAATGCGATCTGCCCCTCGAGTATCAGACCTACCTGCACAACATCCGGCCCTACACCGTCACTACCAAGATGCAAGCCGCGGGCAAAGCGTTGTTCGTTGCTATCTGGATGCCGATTATTCTGATGATCTTCGCCTTGTCGAGGAAACTGCAGGATGATAAGGGTCGCGCCCCAAAGTGGTTTCAGAAGCTGACCTCGTTCGTGTTTCTGGGCATGTGGATGAGCTATGATGGCGCGTTCAAAAAGGTGTTCGGGGATGGAGAGAGGACGATTGGAGATGAGAAAGATGGACTGAGAGTGGAGAAGGCGTATAAGGATGACGGGCCCGTGAGTGAGAAGGAGGCTGAGGAGATGGGCTTGTTGAGGGATGCGGTGGGCGTGCTGGATGAGCTTGCTGGGCAGGCAGAGGCGGGGAAGAGGAGGTTGAGTGTTGTTTGATGGAGGTGCATAGTTATTCAAGTAACTTGTAGAGAATCGATGGATGACTTCAGGTGGAAGGTCTTGGAAATACCTATCAGTGGTGCTGCTCCCTGCCGCGATTTGGGAAAATGCTGTACAGCTCGCTAATAACTGCTCTTTTCCACCACTCGCCTCTTCTTCAACAGCCCGACATCAGCAGTCACCTCCCTTCGCAACAATCACCTCACCATCCAAGTCATTACCTGAAACAGCACTATGCTCGTCCACACTGCCTCAAAGCCTTGCAAGCGGGCCATCCTTTCTCTCAACACCCAACGACGCTTTAGAGATATCAGCCACAGTAGCACACCCTGTGAGCTGCATACAGCGCCGAAAGTCGTTATACAAGATATCCAACATCTTGCTCACGCCCGCCTCGCCATCACACTACACTTGTCAGCTAACCACGCTCTGCTCACAATCTTGTGAATCAGGAAAGACTTACCGCAAGCCCCCAGATCGCCGGTCTCCCCACCCAAACACACTCTGCGCCCAGCGCCACCGCCCTGAACACATCGACACCGCACCTCACGCCGCCATCAACGTGGACTCTGATTCTCCCCGCCGCAGCCTCTACGCACTCCGCCAGCGCATCGATCGTCGCCGGCGTGCCATCCAACTGCCTGCCCCCGTGGTTACTCACAATCACACCATCACAACCCCACTCCCTGGCCAGCAACACATCCTCCGCCGTCAACACGCCTTTGATCCAGATCTGCATACTTGTCACGCTGCGCAGCCATGGGATCTCAGCCGCCCACGAGTGCGCATCCGAGTTGAAGTCCGTGAACCCGGCATCGTGCGTCTGGGCGCGGATGTCCTCCGTGGACTTCTCCAGCATGGGGAACGCCAGCCCGGACGGCGTGCGGAAGTCAGCGCGCAGCTCGTTCCAGCGTACGCCTAGGACGGGGCTGTCCGCGGTCAGGAAAATGGCGGTGCAGCCTGCTTTCTCGGCGCGCGCTATGATGCGGGCTTGCAGCGCGCGGTCCTTCATCGTGTAGAGTTGCATGACGTGGCCGATGGGAGGCACGTTTTGGACTTGTTCTGCGGCCTGTCGGATATCCTCGACGCTGTAGTTGGCGAAACTGGATACCCCCATGTGTACCCCTCGCTTTGCGCAGGCGCGGCTGGTGGCTACTTCTCCGTCTGGGTGCGCCATGGCTTGGATGCCTGCGGGGGCGACGCAGAGTGGGAACGCGATGCGTTTTCCGAGGACGGTGGTGGAGGTGTCGACTTTGGAGACATCGCGGAGAACGCGTGGACGGAGCTTGTACTTGTTGTAGGCGGAGGTGTTGGCGTGGAGGGTGGTTTGGTAGGTTGAGCCCGAATTGTAGAAGTCTGTAGGATGAGGTTAGTTGTGTGACCAAGCTTCCGGTTCATTGCTTTGCGCCTGTTATGGAGGCCTGGAGAGAAAAAGGTAAGGAGAGAGTAAGGAGTATGGGAAAGGCAGCGCAGTAAAGCGACCTGAGGTGAGGGAAACAGGGCGCACGTGACATGCCTCCCGCAGTACATTGATCAAGGTCTGACAGGACATAGAACGATTTCGGACAACGTCAACAGCTGGGACGCCTTACCTCTCACACTCTCGTCCAACCTCTTATCCGCCGCCTCCTTCAAATCGTCAATACTCAGAATCAGCGGCTCCTCCACTCGCCCCTTACGTTTCGCCTCGAATTTCTCAAGCATCGTATCGACAATCACTATACTCCCTTACAGGTTCGATTCCAAGAAGACATGCTAGAATCCTGTAGAGGTTATATCTCAACGACTCAGCGTTTTTGCCTAATCGGGCTTAGACGAGCACAAGCTATCGCGGCGGACAAGGCGTAGGGCGTGAGTGCGGGGTCAGGGCGTGTACGGCATGCCAATTGTAATCCGAGATATCAACACAATCTTGTGCAACTAACATCCCGTCACTTTTCGTATTCCCAAACGATCCCACCGACGCAGGAAAAAAAAGATAGACACCAAACACCCGGCTGCAATCTTCACCTACTGAACAGCTACCGTAACTAGCTACCTATTTCTAAGAAACCCCAAGACGACTAGATAGGCAATCAAACAATGTCCGACCGCAACGCCGTACGCTCCTCAGACGCACCCGCGCCGCCCCCTTTCCTGTCCCAGGCCATTCGCGATGGGAACCTGGTGTTCTGCTCCGGCCAGATCGGTATGGATCCCGCGACGAGTAAAGTGGTCGAGGGGACGGTGGGGGACAGAACGGTAAGTAGATCACCACTCACTCGGCTTTCCCCTTTCCCTCCTCCTACTACTACTTCTTCCTCCCAATTGGGAAAGAAGGACAACACCCACGTTCCCAAATCCTGCGTGATTGTCTCCACTATGCGTGTACAATCTCGCCACAGCTTCGACATCCGTTCCTCATCGCAAAGCGATATGAACGTACATAGCGTGTAGCTGACCCTTCCCACAGCGCCAGATCCTCACCAACCTCTCCGCGGTGCTCGCCGCCGCAGACTCGAGTCTCGCGCTCGTGAACAAGGTTAACATCTTCCTGACCGAGCCGGCGGACTTCGCGCCCATGAATGACGTCTACGTGACTTTCTTCGAGGGGACTATGCCAGTGAGTTTGACCCCTTTCTTCCCCCCCCCCCCCCCCGAATGCTAGGTTTCTGGAGTGTTGTTTGCTGGGATGGTTTGGGTTTGGGGTAGGGCACTGGCTGATGTGTTGTGTGCGTGATGGATAGGCAAGGACTTGTGTGTTTGTTAAGGCGCTGCCGTTCGGGACGGATGTGGAGATTGAGTGTGTGGCTGCTGTGGGGGGGAAGTCGAGGTTGTAGGGGGTTGGCTCTTACTTGGAAGGAAGAAAATAGGGAAGAGGGGAGGGGGGGCTTGTTTGCAAAAGCGTGCGTTCGGATCTGGAGTTTTGCACGCTGTGCTGTGAGGGAAATGGGGAGGAGAATGCATTGTTGATGAAAGTTATCCATATGTCCGCCGGACTGGATATCTGAGCCTTTTGGGGATGGTCGATCTTGTTGGTGGCAGGGTTTGCAATTGCGCATAGATGTAAAGCATCCTGTGATTATCTCTTACGACATCCGTGTTACATTTCACATTCCTGGCGCCATCCATTTTGTGGTGGCGCCGCAAAGTCGCTTGTGAGTAGCGGCTGAGAAGTGACGATCATATATCAAGGCTACAGTTCTTAAGACTTCCCCACAAAGAACAGGAGGGAAAGAGAAGAGCAACAAGGACAAGATGCAATGCGCCTCTTACAGCTTCAGTGTAGAAGCACCATCCACTAGACCCAGTCTAGCATGGTAAGTGTTTGTCATGAGGATAAATTAGTCAGAATAGCCTAATACCCCAACCTTCACCGGACCACACCCACCCGAACTTTCTCCACAAAACTGCAGCTTCCTTCCGGCGATCTCTCCCCACATTTGCGGCCCTTTGAGCCCGCCCGCATAAGCGCGGTATGGTCAGATACCTTACTCAGACATCACTCGATCAAGGGGAAGCAGCAGCGTTGAACAAGCGAAGAACTGGCATTCGCGAAAGAAGAAATCTATCCAAGTATCCGCTATAAAGTACAACATAAGTCCAGACATAAAAGCGTGACATGATAATCGTTCCTCGTCTTTGGTATCTTTGAAGTCATCCCCTTTTCCCCCCTTCCACCATCCAGGTGCATGGCCACTTATGCCATGTCCTTGGAGTGCACAGCCTCGAGGTGAGTCGACGCGCCGGTCTTCTCGTTGCCGTAGTCAGAGCCGGAGTCGCCGTCGGCGTGGAAGCTGTCGACAACAGTGGAGCTGAAGTGGCGGGCGGGAACCTTCTTCTCGAACAGGATGTCGAGCTCGGCGTAGGTGCGGCCCTTGGGCTCGGGCAGGCGGAAGAAGGCCCAGACGAAGCAGAGGAAGCAAGTCCCGGCGTAGAAGAAACCCGTCTTAGCGCCCCAGTTCTGTGGTGTTTGTTAGTGGGTGTTGTGGAATGGTTGGGGAGTGAGAACGACTTACCCAGGCACCAGGGTTCAGCATGCGGGGAGTCAGGACGTTGCCGACGCAGGAAGCAATGTTGTAGAAGTTACGGGCCAAGACAACGGTCTTCTGGCGGAGACGGGTGGAGGGGATCTCGGCGACGATGGCGTAGCAGACGGGGCCGACGGTGATGTTGTAGATGCAGGCGAAGGTGAGGAGGAGAGCGCCAATGGCCCACTGCGCATTGATATTTTGCTTGCTGAGAGTGCCCAGAGATCCAATGACGACAAGGATAGCAACCATAGCCAAGTCACCACAGACGTAGAGAGTGCGACGGCCAATGCGGGGAATGAGAGCCCAGGCCACAAAGACACCGACGGCACCGATAGCGTACTGGCCGAGAGACATGGAGAAGGAGTTTGACTCGCTGAGACCGGCCTGGATAAAGAAGTAGGTGGAGTTACCGATGAGAGCTGCACCACAGAATGCCTGAGTGAACCAGGTCATGCAAGCGATTTCAGTACGCCGGAGATCGGTACCACGGAAGCAGTCGATGTAGGAAGTACCCTCGGAAACAGCCTTCTCGAGCTCGTTGGTGTGACGCATCATAGCAATAGTCTGGTCGGCATCGAAGTCGGGGTGCTTGTCAGCAGAGGTAAGACGCTGCAGCATGAACTTGGCGGCCTCATCGCGGCCCTTGCGGACGAGCCACCAGGGAGACTCGGGAGCGAAGTAGATACCGATGAGGATGGGAGTGGGCCAGAGCCACTGCAGAGCGTAGGGAATGCGGTAGGCCCACTGGTCGGGACGGAGCGCAACGCCCTTGAGAACACCGGAAGCAAGGAACTGGCCAATGACCCAGCAGAGGTTGACGTAGGTGGTGAGGATGGGACGCAGGGGAACGGGGGTGACTTCGGCGGCATATGTGCAGGTAAGGGTCTGGAAGACACCCCATGGAACACCGCAGCAGATAAGACCAACCAGAAGCATCTCGATGTTCTGGGCGAAAAAGACGATGAAGATGAAGAGGTTGACGGCGAAGAGAGCGCCCATCATTGTCTTCCTGTAACCGAAGCGATCCGCGATGTAACCGTTGAGGAGGAGACCGAAGAATTCACCAACGAAGGCACCGTTGGTGAGGCCGGACTGCCATGCAGCAGTGATTTCCCAGTCTCCGTTGGGGAGCTGAGAACCATAGCGCTGCTTGAAGGCAGGAGCGGCAAAGAGAGATCCAATGAGGACCTTGTCGAAGCCCTCCATGATGATGGCAGTGGAGAGCAAGACAGACCAAGCTACGGCCTTGGGGTACAGTCTGATACCCTCGCGCAGAGACATCTTCTGCTCCATCTCTGTGGCCTTGCTGGCGGCCACAGCGACGTTGTGGTGGTCGGGCATGTTGATTGAAAGCTTGCGCTGCTGGTCGATGTCGACCGCGACGACGCTGCTATTGCGACGCGACATGGCGATGGTGTTGTCGAAGTTACTTCGAAGGTAGTTCAAGAATGAATGAGAGAAGACGAGAAGTCAACGAAGACCTCTTGTTCAGGGGTAGATCTGGATGCCTGTGAAGTGGATCCTGAGCTTGCTGATGATCCTCTCTTTCGGGTGGCCTCGAGGTTGTCTTATACAAACCGCTGGGTCTTCAACACGCGAGGCTCATGCTGTGTCCATGCTTCGCCAAGTTAGTGAATACCAATGGTGTGGTGAGGAGAATGACGCGGGGACACAAGCGAAGGATGGGGGCGTTGAAGCCACGCCCGCTGCATTTCTGCAGATGTGATCTCCGTCTGGGGATAGCTTGGTTCTAGTCTGGGGGAAAGGCGCCGACGGTCCAGCCCAGCAGATTTGCGATGTCGCAGAGCACAGCGTGCATTCGTCTGGTGTCGGCCCGACTTACCAGATCGCGAAGCTGGAGGAACGATCCAGCATCACGTGGCCTGCGCGATGCTAGTTGATTTTCTAGCCGCACCTGAACGTGACCATATGAGCTAGGACGCCGCGAGGAACGGAAGGAAGTAAGGGATGTGATTCGCACGTTGTCGGCATGGCAAGCTCGAGGCGTCCGTGTCACTGACCGTGCGCTCCCCAATCCCCAGCTTCCAAGCCTCCAACGCTCCCCTTACCTCGCTTAAGACCTGAGGGGTGTGGAGAACATCCAACTTGCACCCCATTTTGTCACCCCATGGGAAACGGTAGTCGTGCATGAACCCGCACTTCACGGCAACTACTCTCCTCAGCTCATTGCCGAAGTCAACGGACCGAGCTTCGTCCAATTGTAATCCTCCCGAAATTCACTCCGCGCCTTCCGTGTAGAGCCTCAATATCAAAATGGACTCTCAACTACAGGTGAGTATCAATCTAAAGTGTACAGCTGGCTCCACTGTAACCCCCAGTGGTCACGATTTGATGGTATAAGAGCCGGTGTCGCAAGCCACCTAACTATCGAAAGAAAAGCCCTTGATCGTTTGACTTTGTCCGTCTGCGTTCGAGCTCGATCGACTGTTGTCTTTGCACATCTTGCACATCTTGCATCTTCCTTCTTGAACACATACCTGACATGACTGTCACACAGAGACCTTGGTGGAAGGATGGAGTTGTCTACCAGATCTACCCTGCCTCCTTCAAAGACTCCAATGGAGATGGTGTCGGTGATTTCCAGGGCATAATTTCTGAGTTAGATTACATTCGGTCGATTGGTGTCGACACCATCTGGGTCTGCCCTATGTATGATAGCCCTCAGGTTGACATGGGTTATGATATCCGCAACTATGAGGACGTATATGCTCCATATGGCACCCTCGATGATATGCAGAGATTGATTGATGAGACACACTCTCGTGGTATGCGCATCATCCTTGACCTTGTCATCAACCACACATCGAACTTGGTATGTTCTTCCAAACCACAACAGTACTTTCGGGCACTAACAGTCCTCAGCACCAATGGTTCCTTGAGTCTCGCTCATCCAAAGACAACCCAAAGCGTGACTGGTACATCTGGCGCCCAGCTCGCTATGTTGACGGTGAACGCAAGCCCCCAAACAACTGGGTCTCGAACTTCACAGGCAGCGTATGGGAGTGGGACGAGCACACACAGGAGTACTACCTCCACCTTTTCTGCCCTGAGCAACCCGACCTGAACTGGGAGAACGAAGAGACCCGCAAGGCCATCTACAAGTCCGCTATGGAGTTCTGGCTTGACCGTGGCGTTGACGGCTTCCGTGTTGACACAGTCAACATGTACAGCAAGGGCCAGATGCTCGATGCTCCCATCACAGACCCCGAATCCGAGTGGCAGTTCGCAGGCTACGAGTACTGCAACGGCCCAAGGATGAGGGAGTTCCTCGGGGAGATGAACGAAGTCCTTGCCAGATATGACGCCATGACCGTTGGTGAATGCCCCAACACCAAAGAGATGTCTCGTGTTCTCGAGTATGTTTCTGCAAAGGAGAAGCAGCTGAACATGGTCTTCCAATTTGACGTGGTCGACGTAGGCCAGGGCCCTTACAAGTTCCAAACCACGCCACGCAACTGGATCCTTCCTGACTTCAAGAAGGCCATTGCTCGCACACAGGATCTGATCCGCGGCACCGACGGCTGGACAACGGTATTCCTTGAGAACCACGACCAGTCCCGCTCCATCACACGCTTCACATCCGACGCACCAGAGCACCGCGTTGCAGGCGGCAAGATGCTGAGTCTGATGATGTGCGCGCTCTCAGGCACACTGTTCATCTACCAGGGTCAAGAGCTCGGTATGACCAACTTCCCCAAGACTTGGTCTATGGACGAGTACAAGGACGTCGACTCCTCCAACTACTACAAGATGGTTGCGCGCCGCACGAACAACGACCCCGCGGCGCTGGAAGCTGCACACACATCGCTGCAGCACCTGGCCCGCGATCACTCGCGTGTCCCCATCTCGTGGTCGACTGGCCCAACGAACGGCTTCTCTCCCCCAGACGCTCATACAGCGCCCTGGATGCGCCCACTCGAGGATGCAGACGTCTGCAACGCGAAGCAGCAGCAGACAGACAAGGACTCGGTGTTGTCGTACTGGAAGCGTATGCTAGCAGTGCGCAAACAGTACAACGATCTGCTTGTTCACGGCGAGTACGATGACTTGGATGTCGAGAACCGTGACTTCTATGCTTTCACCAAGACATGGAAGGGCAAGAAGGCGTTCGTCATCTGTAACTTCACAGATAAGGCGCAGAAGCTGTTTGCTCCTGGACCGGTCAACAATGTCAAGAGGGAGCTGCTGGTCAGCAGTGTTAACGAGCCTGTTGAGGAGGAGCTCGCTGCTTGGGAGGGTAGGATCTATTTACTCGCAAACTAGGCGCTATGTTTTAAGGTTCAGTGGTTATCTACAGATATATACGATAGACAGGAGTTGGTTGAAGTTCCAGCATAAGAGCCAATGCTACAGGATACCAGCATGTGCCATCGACAATCGGCGTGAAATGTGATTCCAGGTGGCCAATTGACCAACCCTGACTTCCCTGGGAATGCCTACACCCTGCTGCGCTTGGCCAGTCGTTTGCTCGTCAGCCATCTCTTCGAGGCCTGCAGCTGTCTTGGACTGCGCTACCTGGTACCAGGGATCGTTTGCGCAGGGGCTCTGCAGATCGAGCGGCAAATTTGGCGAACTTGCATTGCTAAGCGCCTCGGGGAACATGGTCTGGAGACGCTCGAGCTTCTCAAGCAGGATACCCCGCCGTGTCCCGTCTAGTGTGGGTAGAAGTAGTACAAAGTCCAGAATGAAGAGGAAATCATCGATGCGGAGAGCCGTCTCTTCCAGCGTAGCTGCAGGGATGTGGATCAGCACATCAGCGATGGTGTCGGTGATCTCGAACAGCTTTTGTGTGATTGAGCTGCCATGCACCTCGATGTCCCGACGAGACATGCTCGATAGTTGCTGCCGTAAGGACTGCGACAATCGGACCGGGAACAGAAGCGAAAGACACTCTTTCGACGAACGCGAGGAGAGCAGTGTCTGGCCCATAGCAAGCCGCCAAACTAGCGTGCGGAGCCATTCACGCGTTATTGTCAGGTCTGCGCGCTGCATCATGGAGAGGTTGGCTAGCTCGAGCGCATCGGCCTCCGGATCGCCCTCGAGCTCGCGCGATTTGGCCTCGACCCATGTACTTGTGACAGGACCGGTCTGTCCCGCCGCGCCGAGCCAACTGCTCAGAAATTCCACGTCCAGAAGTCGGAACAGCTTGATGATCTGATTAAAACCCTCGTGAACCTGCACGGGAATCGTGGGGTCCTCCTCTGGTAGCGTGTAAAGTGGCAACATAATGGCCTGACGGTAGTCTAGAATGGCGAGGAAGCGCTCGTGAATGTAGGCCTGCCAATAGAGCCGCTGACGCCTTGACCTCTCCGGCCCTGAAAGATTTTCAACGTGCTCTGGATTGTCAATGCGCAACAGTTGTATGGCGCTGATGGCATCTCTCATCCAGTGAAACGCTGCATCACTGCCTTGTAGACTCATTAGACAGTTGTGGATGAAGATTGACTGCATAGCCCTCATCACAGAAGAGTGGTGGCTCTTGTGTGGTGGCTTCAGGGTGTCGATCGAGAGATCCATGAGATTCTCGATGGTCTGCACAACATCTTCCGTTCTTTTGTCTCCGTAGCGAGTGAGATTGAGAGTACACCCTCCAAAAGAGTACACAAAAGATCGCATCTCTGGGTCAAAATCCATTGAGTCAATGTAGTGTCGTAGCTCGTGCTCTGCGATAACCGGCTGCACCGGATAGACTCCTTCCATGTAGTCCGGTAGGAGATCCAGAAAGAAATCCTTGCTGTACTGAGGCCCTACAGGAGTCTCAGGAGATGCTGGGCCATGTTAGCTTTGATCTCTACATAAACCACATCAAACTACTGGTAATTAAGAGAAACGCACCGGAGTGGAACCTATTGTGGTCGATTGCAAACTGATATGCGTTGTAGGGTTGTATGTGAACACCATTTGCTGGAAGAATTGTGGGAGGTGATGTCGCAAGAGAGCTGTTCATCTGGTTTCTGAACTCGGAGATGATATGTCCCCTCTTGCCCTGACTCCTTAGCTTGCCTGTAGCGGAGTATACACATCTCAGACCGAGGTGGCTGCACTGTTGACATCGTTCCTGGCCGTTACACTTCACCTTACGACGCTTGCACGCGTCGCATGCCTTTGAGACTCTTTTCTGAACTGAAGGCTCCATGATAGCGGATCATGGTGTGCAAAGATTGCTTTTGTAAGGATCCGCAGGGGTGTGGGTGATGAGGTGCGGGAAGGTCAGACGGTGGAGTGCGGAGAAACCGGAGAGCTAATGCCCTTTCGGCCTACCCTCAAGTCTCCTGATTCGTTCATTAGCCATCATTCCCATATTGACATGCAGACACGCGCAGGCGGCGCAGGTACTAGAATCATGCATGGAAGCAGGGGTGAGATGTATGTAAGAACGGGCATAAACATGGAACTGGCAATTCTAACGATCCTTGTATTAAGCAGGTGCCGAGCATGGCGCCTGCCTGTTAAGCGCATGGCATGCAAACAAGCAAGCGCAAGGAACGGACGGTAAGTACTTCGAACCGTCTCCACCAGGCATTCCCCAAGTAAATCTCGTCTCGTGTTGCGGGCATAATCAGCAGCCGCATCAACATGTGAAAGCATGTCACCGGTCAAGCTCGGCCAGGTTCCCTCATGAAGCAAGGCTGAAAATCGTAAGGACTAGCTAGCTTCAACTCAGGCTCGCGTCACGACCCCAGGTTATCGTAGCGTGAGTGTGGGGATGACATTGTGACATGTTCTGAAATGACGGGAATATGTGGCGAGCTGTAGCTGATATCGACGAATCAACTTCTCCTGAGCGTCGGAATACTTGAAACAGGGGAATAGAGTATATTCAAAGGGACACGCCATGCAGGTCCATCGCTTTACTATGCTACGCTGCGCTATGCAAAAATCCAGGTGCGCAAAACTCAAGCACCGCTATGCTAAACCGTCAAAGCAAGAACAGTCCGAATGCTTCAGAACTCGTGAATAAGAACAACATAAGTTCACCCTTGCTCTCTCAATGATCGTACATGATACCCTTTAGGATACTGCTGCCAGCTCCAACAAGGGCATTCTCTAGTTCAGCTGAGCCTACCGCGCTTGCCACTCTCCTCTCCTCAACCACTACGCCTGGGAAGCCACTCGCCTTCCTGCCTCTCCTACTTGGAGTACTAGCATCTGCGACCAATGAGCCTGCCTTGCCCTCAACCGCCGAGATTAGCGAAAGGGTCTCTAGACTACCGACGATGTCGCGGAACTCGGTGCTGGTAAGAGGGTGGAGCACATTCTCGCGCTTGCAGAGGGAGGTATACGCTTCAAACAATTCCTTGATCGTCGGGGCGGTATTATGCGACCTAGAAGGCGTATTGAGAACGCTGTCACCAGCTGTAGCACGCTTCTTCCTCTCCATGGCCGAAAGAGAGCAGAGGACTGCCTTTTGCTGGAGATTGAGGTTCTGCAAACGCTGGGTGGTGCCATTGCTGAAGACTGCAGCAGTTATCTTAGCCATATGGGCTATTGAGGCTCGAGGTGCAGTCTCCGCTGTCAGTTGAGCGAGAGACGCGGCAAGTGTGTTTTGTGCCTTCGGCTTTGTTGGCGAAAGGTTGATGTTCTCAACCAACGGCGTCTTCGAAGGCGAAGGAGTTGGTGAAGGCGTGATCTCTGTAGCCTGTATGGCATACTTGTTGCGCGTGTCGGCCTCGATAAGATCAATTGCCCTTCGGCAAATATCCAGAGCCTTGCGCAAGTCACCAGACTGGGCAGCGACTTTCTTCGAGAGGAACATGATCGCGGTCGGGTGGATAAAGGGAAGTTGATCGCATCCAGCAGGCTGTAGTGCCTTCAATTTGGATGTGATGACCGAAGAGATCTGCTGCGCTGTATATGGAAGGAAAGGTAGAAGGTGAGGTTTCAGACCACGCGCCTTGAGCCTAGGAAGGAAACGATCGGTGAAGTCCAGTGCATTAGCAATGCCAATCAGAACCAAGCCGGTGTTTCTTTGCAAAGACCATTCGAAGATGTTATATAGCAGGTCGACGTCGAGCTCAAGCAGGTGGTCCACTTCGTCCAGCGTTACGACATAGGATGTTTTGCGCTGCATGAACAGAGTCCTCAGCTCCTCCATCTCTTCGCCTTCAGTGATCTCCGTGATATCCACAAACTGCTCGAGCAAGTTCCGGTAAAGGTCCACTGCATTCTTAACGCTCATGCAGTTGATATAACCCGTCTTGACCGATCCCTGCGCATCGACTGTTCGGCACGCCTCGTTGACGAACGCGCTCTTGCCGGTACCCGGCGGTCCAGACACGTAGATGCAGCCACTTTTCTTTGTGCTGATCCGACAAGAGACGAAATCTTGCAATTCGGTTCGCTCGGCGTCACGACCGAATAGTATCGCGGGCGCGGAGCCGCGCGCAAAGACTTGGCGCGCTTCATTGTAAACGGTTGGTGCTGTGCTTCGAGGTGTGTTCGATGTGTGCGGTGTTCGAGGTGTCAGGGGTCGGCCGGCGGTAATGAGTCGTCGCGATGGAGTGACCGCTACTTTGTTGGCAAGCGCGTCGCGGTGTCGTGGAGTTGAGGGAGTGCAAGAGCGTTGTTCTGTAAAACACGCTGGAGCTTTCGCGGGCGAGTTCTCCTTGGCTGCTGACAGTGGCAGTGGCGATATAGCCGTTTTCGCTGGCGTTGCACGAGCCTTTCTTCCGCGTTTGATGCATGGCTCCTCCTTGTCACCCTCCTCCCCCATTTCCACGTCCACACTATCTGTAGCGTGCGCATCATGCTTCTTCGGTGTGACAAATGGATTCTCCTGCTCGGTCTCATCAAGAATCACAAATGCTGTTTGTCGGGTTGCGCGCGTCTGTCTGGGAGTCGTATCTATAGGACGTGTAAGCTTCGCGTTGATTTGGCAAGAACTCTGCAGTAGCGGGAGCACATACCAGGAGCTGCGATGCGAGCAGAGCTACGTGTCCTCTTCCCAAGGACTGTAGAAGGCATTGTGAAGGCGGAGAAGGTACAATCGGTGGTGTGGGAAGGTGCACCTGAGATTGGACGGTAGAGGGAGGAGCTGCTTGACGCGAACACGAAACTTGAGGAAAGCGCGACGCGTTAAGTGCTCCTAACCTGACTAGCGCGTCTTTGCTGCCCAACGCGGCCTAGTTAGTCGACACCAGCCTCGATCACCTAGATAACTAGCAAGCACACATGAATGGCTGGCATCTAACATCTTGTTCAAAGAAACGAATGCCGATGAAAGCCAGTACTTCCCTTTCGATACCCACATGCGTTGATGATTCAGCGGTCCACATGCAGTGAGCTCCTCAACGCACAACGTGTTGATACGTCGCCTATGCCACACCGCTGCCTATAGGCATGCTTAGACCTATCTAAGTAGCAATTGAGGCTTCCCGCCAGCTCAAGCCACATAAGTACCACGTACGCTCACCTCGGAAGATGATGGTACATGACTCTGGCCCCCCAGACTTTCAAGGTGTGCGAACATCCCTGCCATGAGGTCTTATCCTGATTGCGTGTCAGCTTCCTGACTTCGGACTTGGTTACGATGACTGGGGAGAAGTACCTGAGATTGCAGTGGCGGTGTCCGCTGTCGCACACTGGGCCCATGCAGTCACTTTCACCTGGGAACGATGCATGCTATCTCTCATAGATCAGACATCAAACAAGCCGGACCCTTAGCGGAGGATACTTGATGAGACGATGGCCGTCGAGTGGAGACAGCATGCAAAATAGATGGAGTGGTTCCAGGTCGTTGAAGGTGGTGACATGACTGATGCTATGTTCACAGCTTTGAGTCAGTCAAGACAAGAGCGACTGCAGTCTGACATGCTACCTGCAGCGTATCGATGAGCTTCGCTACAAAACGACTTTGTATGCTAAGACTGGCAGTATGCCAGTGTTCGACACAACATCATGCATATTGAAGTCAGACATTGCCATATCAACCGATCTCAAGGAGTGATTCAGATTCGCAATTAACCGGCTGGATGGAGCCCTTGAGCAGCAGAAAGAATGGCGCCCAGGCTCTGATGGTAAATTCTCGATCTGATGCATCCTTCACCAATACCTCTCATATACGGTCGTTCACGTATCTTGCAACTCAACTGTCAATCTCAGTGACCGTCTTAGCAGCATGGGCAATGGGAACGTAATACAAACACCAGTAGTGAGTGAAGACTGTCAATCACGGGTTTTACACTTGTTCTTTAGAGATATGCGTAAGCTCTTCTCCCGAGCTTTCCAGTGGCTGCCATGCAATGTGTCTTTTCCGGACGGAGAGGACGCACGCGTCGACTCATACATGAACAATCTGCATCCTTTTGATCATAAAGACTTCTACTGTGTCATCAAAAAGAACTCACCAAACTCATTCCATGTAAGAATGCTGTCTATCAGAGTGTTCAGTCCACTGGCTCGACACATGATAATCTTCGCATCCGTTGGCACAACCTCTCTTACACGCTACCTGACGGTACAGACAATATCTTACCTAAAGGTCACGAAGGCGATAGAAAGAATTCTACGGTCGAGTAGATGGACGGAGGGTCTACGATCGTCCCGAACCTAACGGCTTCAGCAGAAGGTGACAGATCGTGGCCGGTGACAAGGTCAGAGAACAATGGAGGTTTTGTCGGGCCAATGAATGAAAAAGGAGAGAAATTGCGAGCTATCATCAGGTGGGCATCGATATTCATCTGACGCCGGGGAAGCCTAAATATGAAGGTGGCTTTTGGCACATCGAAGGTCAACTCAACGAACATATTGTATCCTCTGCGTTGTACTACTATAATGGTAGCAATATCGCCGAATATCAGCTGCTTTTTCGTACAAAAGTTGATTCTGACGGCCTTGCTGAGGATCTGGGGTATGCTTCTTCAGATGAACGTGGCATGAAGGCGATTTGGGGATTTGATAGTTTATAACCTAACGGACCGGTCGTTGGCAGCGTCCTGGCCTCTAAAGTCCGTCTTGTGTTGTTCCCGAATGGGCGCAGCGCCGCGTTGGCCAATTTGACCTGCAAGATCCGACCAGGTCAGGTCATCGTAAAGTTCTTGCGTTGTTTCTGGTAGAACGTATGGTCACCGTCATATCAACGGCAAACATACCACCTCAGCTATACGGCTGGTGGGCGCGAGAAGTCCCGCTGAGCTTATCTGGATGATCCAGAAGACTTGCAAGACTTTCCACTCCGACTGGAAGAAGCAAGTACCATCCGAGAATAAGCAATCGTTGAGTGTAGGAAATTGGATGAGGCTGTCGAGGACAACGGACTGGATGTGATGTTTGCTTCTGGCACTAAGGGGTTACTGTGGATCACCCTCCACAGAGTTTGAAGGGTGCCATAAACTCAACTTGTTGAGAAATTGAGCAATGCTCCCAGCTTGAGGCCCTAACCACTGATAATCTCAGCGAGTGGGACGACAGCGAAGAGGATAGCGCGGCAGATGGTATTCTGATTGTCAAACACACTTTCTACTAGCGTTACCGCGAACCTTCCTTGTTTGATACCATAATCTACACACGCTCCCCCGACTTATGCATCAACTAACCTGAATGCTGCAGCACACACCACTTTTAGCAACGTATCCTCACCGCTCCGCTTGTTCTAACCCCAGATACTCGGATACCATTCCGAGATTGAGACAGCACCTTACGAGATGTATTCTGGAGGCTCAGCGTTTCGTGAGGGGAATGGCGCTTTGCGCTTGGTGGACTGATCCTTATTGCTTCCCCGCCATAACCCCATAACAGAGGTCATCAGGGCAAATGAGCACCCCGCATAGCGATGATAAAGCTGGGTACAGTGGACATTGTTCGTGCATCAACCGCCGCTACTGCTCGAAACGTGTAGATAGCGGTGTTGCGCGTTGCGGCGAAAAGCCGGCGATGACGAACATTGGACAAAAAATTTGGGGCGGTGGATCCAACCAGCTGCAAGAGCCGCAACGGGGCGTTACACCGGTGCAAAATCTTTTGCCTAGGGCCTCCGATACGTCATGCCCATATATGGATCGATTGCTGATAAGCATGGTGCAGAAGGACATTCGCGTACAGCTAGGTTTCGGATGAGAAGGAATTACTTTGCGCAACTGACGACCTCACACTCACGCCACAAAATCACCACCACGACCCTTCTTCCGGAATTATTCGCACCCCACCGCCATTATGATGCCCAGTCGCCAAAACTCTGTCAACTCGAATCTGTCGAGGTCGAGCTCGGGAATCATCATACCAAACATGAACAAGACTATTCGTCCTGGAATGGAGCGCGCACCAACAAGCATGGCACTGAACAAGCCACTTTCCCGACTCAGATTGGATGGCCAAGTCGCTATTATCTTCGGTGGAGGTGGAAAGATTGGCATTGAGACCGCAGGGCGACTGCTGGTTGAAGGTGCGACTGTTGCGATCGTCGACATCGACCAGCCAGCGCTTGAAGGCGCCATCCCGGTTTTGAGAGCTGCTCTGCCAACTGGAGCACCTATCGAGTCTCGTCTTCTCACATTAGCCGCAGACGCGACAATAGAAGAGGATGTCGAGGCATGCGTTAAGAAAACGCTGCAAAGATTCGACAGACTTGACATTGCTCTCCTGAACGCCGGCGTGCGGGATGAGGCCAAGAGCTTGTTCGATCAGACTGAAGAGGACTACGATCACGTTATGTCGGTCAATGTTAAGTCAGGTGAGCAGTTCACGTTCCATCAGAGTTGCCCATACTAATATGACTTTTAGCATTCTTCTGTGTGAAGCACGTCGCAGCAGCAATGCGTGTTCTTGGAAATGGAGGCTCCATCATCTTCCGCTCTTCCATTGCCGGCCTCCGTGGATTCCCTGACCAGGCTGTTTACTCGACTTCACGTTTCGCTGTGCGCGGTCTTGCGCTCTCGGCTGCTGAGGAGCTTGGCCAGTTCAACATCCGTGTCAACACCATCCACACCAGCATCATCGCTACCCCTGGCTACAAGGAAGGCTGGAGCCCTGAGAACCTCGCAGAAGTCAGAGAAGATACCAACCTCCCACGACTCGGCATGCCCGACGATGTTGCGAGCGTAGTTGCGTTCTTGGCTAGCGACGATTCGAGGTTCATGACTGGAGGTAGTCTGAAGATTGACGGCGGGTGTGTCAGCTACTAAGCGATGGCACCATTATAGAATTGTTTCCTTCACGCATTGTTGGAGTTTTGGGGCATGCATTGCATGGGGTTCATATCTGGCAACACTGCAGATTGTGATGAACCAAGTACTTAGACGATAAACATGACACGCGCTTTAGCATGCGTTCAACTACATATCCAGCACCCAGGTGGTGTTATACACAGCTCGATCTCCTAGTACATCGTCCCACGTCTACCCCTCATTAAGGTGCAGAGTCTGCTTGTCAAGATGTTGAACCCGTGACGTCAATGCCCCGCCACCCCACCACACCCACGATGAGAACATCACGATTGTCTTCTCGGTCACAATTTCCACGAGAGGTAAAGCTTACTGATCGACTGCTAAGCCTCAATAAGTGGTCCAACTGTCGTGGCTCCCGTCGCCAAGATGCGGCAGTAACACAGTCTACACCTGCAGCGCTGATACAAGCAACGTAATCCAGCTTTGTGCACGATAGAACAGTGAGTGCGACACATGAATAAAAGCATAGAGCTAAGATGGTAATATCCGAGCCACGTTGTCCGATGACGGTGTGCTCCATAGTGACTTCCCTCGTCAAACGTCATTACCCGAACCATCCGAATTTTGTAGACTTGGACTCCAAAAAAATCATTCCTCCATTCCCCAACATCGTCCCTCCATTCTCATATCGTGGAACAACCTGTCCAAATCGACCATAAGTATGCCTGAGACCCACTACCACCCCAAGTTTGCGGATCATCGCCCTGAGCAAGATGGTTACCAATACGAGATGGATATCTATGAGAGAGGCCTCGACTTTGAGCGACCAGTACTCACCTTCCAGGCCGAAAAGTGGGAAGAGCTAGCATGTTCGCGTCTGTCTTCAGAAGCTAAAGGCTACGTCTACGGCTCCGCCGGTACCAGAGAAACAACGGACAAGAATCGCTCAGCATTCAAGAAATGGTCTATAGTACCGCGGCGCCTCGTCAAGACAGAAACCTTCCCCGACCTCAGCACCGAGATACTAGGCGAGAAGCTCCAGTTCCCCATTGCAATGGCCCCTGTTGGAGTCCTGAAGATCTTCAACCCGAGCGGCGAGATTGCGGCTACCAAAGCTGCCGCCAAGGAGACTGTGCCTTACATTTTCAGCAGTGCAGCGGCTGCTACTATCGAGGATGTAGCTGAAGCAAATGGCGAGGATGGGCAACGTTGGTACCAGTTGTACTGGCCATCACGCGAACATGACGATATCACTATTTCTCTACTCAATCGCGCGAAGAAGGCCGGCTACACCATGCTTTTCGTAACGCTGGACACATACATCCTCGGCTGGCGACCTTCAGATATGGACAATGGATACAACCCGTTCATGCGCTCTGACCGTATCGGCGTTGAATCTGGCCTCACGGACCCAGTGTTTCGGAAGCAATTCAAAGAACGTCATGGCGTCGAAGTCGAAGAGAAGATGGACACTGCTGCGCCTGAATGGATGCGAACAATCTTTCCGGGAATGAGCAAAGGCTGGGAGGACATTAAATTCCTGCAAGAACACTGGGATGGGCCAATCATTCTCAAAGGCATCCAAACAGTGGCAGACGCAAGAAAAGCTATTGAAGTAGGCGTCCAGGGCATCGTTGTCAGCAATCACGGCGGAAGACAACAGGATGGTGGGAACAGCAGTTTGGGCATGCTGCCACATATCAAAGATGCTGTGGGCGACAAGATCACGATCTTCTTCGACAGTGGAGTCGGGTCCGGTGCAGACATTGCGAAAGCAATGGCTCTTGGCGCAGACTGCGTGCTGATTGGAAGACCGTATGTGTATGGGCTTGCGTTGGGTGGTGAGCAGGGCGTAGCGCACGTGTTGAAGAGCTTGGTAGGCGAGCTCGAACTCACGTTGCACCTGTCTGGAATTCCAAGTGTGAATAAGAAGGATCTTAATCGCAGTGTCTTGGTCCGGGAAGACGATTTATTTAACAACGTGAAGGGGATCGGAATTCACTAGCCCAGGTCTGAAGGAGTTCAATGTAATCGTCGATAGTCGGGATCTCTTATAACAATAGCAATTTAGCGAGCATTTACCAGTCGAGGAAATAATCGATCCCATCACTGAATGCCGCGGTCCCTACAGTCGCATGGTAGCTGTTCGGGAACACATTCAGAGCAACATCCCTCAGCGCCGGGCTCCCCGCCAACTCTGCAAATAGTCTTTCAGTCAGATCCGTCATTCTCATCGGCGCAAGGATGCTCTTCCTGAACTCGAACTCTGCGTCCGTCTCCCTCCTTCTCTGTTTGGGGAACTGCTCCAGCCCACCGTAGCTAAGCTGCAGCGCCGGCTTAGTGCCATTGCCACGAGCCGTGTCGTTGGTTTTCAGCGGCGCAAAAAATTCCGTATGGTTAAACACATAGTCGTCGTTCCAATACAGTGCGGGCGACGCTGAAAGGAAAGTGTCAAACAGATCAGGTCGTACAGTAAGCGCGTACAAGACGAATAGACCGGCGAAAGAATGGCCATACAGGGCGTCGCGATTGAAAGTGGCGGCCCTGAAGACGTGCCTCTGTAACCACGGGCGCAGAGCGGTGTCGATGAATGCAATCAGTCCGTCAGCATTGGATGGTACACCAGGCTGTGTTGGAGCAGGACAGATGGGACACACAGGCGGCTGCAGATCGCTGTAGCGGGAGGCGCTGTAAGGAGAGTCTTCGATGGTAGTTGGATAGCCTATCGAGACAATGACGGTGTCGGGTTGGTTGAATTCTACAGGTCCTCGACGTCTGATAGCTTCGGTTGCTGAAAGGCCTTGCGCGTTACCATCGAGAACGTACCTGGACATGATTAAGTATGCCGATAATTCATGTGTACACCCCCACTCCATATGGCAATGAGAGAGTGGGTGGGTTTTCTTACATTGTCTCAACCGTGGTGTTCTCCAGTGGAGTAGACCAGTTCAGAGGCCATGCCAGCTGGATCTGGTATCCCCACGTCCCATTCGTGACGTTCCAAAAAGCGACATTTGGGAGCACGGTAGCAGGAAACTCTGTGATGATTGGGTTGAATGACCAAGCCCCGATCAAACTGTCCATCATGCGTGAGAAAGGTTCCGTTGTAAAAAGAACTTTAGACTCATCCATACGAAACAAGCAGCGGATGATTACTGATTTGCAGCTAAGCGGGGTTGTGAGGCTACACTTGCGTACGACAGCCGGGATCGATTTAGCGTCCGAAGCACGCCTTTCAGGCGAGTTAGCATGCTAAGTTAGAAGGATTCAGATCCTTGACAGATCAATTTGCTTGCTGACGTGCGGCTGTCCAAATGGAGGCTTGACCTCCGGTACGTGATTAGCCAATGCCATCACTCGGTGCAAAGAACGTTCCATGTTGGATTATACTCAATACCGGCCTGCATATTATGACCTTAAGCAAAGTTGTACAAGGGTTATGAGAAAGGCCGCCCTTTAGAAGCTCACATTTAGCACGATTAGTGTAGTTTCTGTGCTTATCTGTAGGCCGCTGCTATCTACGGTTTATTGTCACAGCGTTAGTTCGGCAGTGTCCTTGCGTCTTTCCTCTTGATCCCTTGTAGACATTTTACAATGTTTGTGTGGCTAAATACAAGTATCGCATGAGTCTGTTCATTGCTGTGTGTTTCTAAAACGCTCCACGACCAGGAAGCGGATCGTTCTTTGAAGGGCACGCTCTATCATACGCAGTGGACTCGAGGAACGTGGCTCCGGTACCGTTTGTGTATGCAATACCAACAAGAGTCTCACCTACGCAATCCGTTAGTCAGTGTTTTATGGAGTTCTTATCCGTTGAACCCACCAGTCTCTTCGTACGCAGGCCAGCCGTATTGGGTCAGACCTTCCTCTGGATCGCGCGCGAATGCAGCGTACGCGCCCTGGACATATTTGATTGTGGCATCTTGTACAGCCGGGTTGGGGAGACCTGAGTTATCTGATGCTGTCCCAAACACAGTATTCAAGTCTACCCCATGATAGGCGGCGCTGCCCCTTGGGCTCAAGCCTGCAGTCGAGTTGTAGAGCCGCAGGTTGTCAAAGTCGCCGAAGTAGCGATATCGCCAAGTAGGGACACCATACTGTACTCTGTACTTACTTGACAGAGCTACCGGACAAGTGAAAGCTCGCTCGGAGAAGAGATCCCATTGAGCGGTTGTGAGGTTGAGTTTGGCAGCCCAACCCGAGATTCGGTACCATCCGTCTTCTTGATCGGCATTTCCAGCTAGCAGAGGGATTCGGGCGAAACTTCCGGTTTCAGCCAATTGCTGATAGTCCGCGAAGACTGTGACGTTGTCAACAGTAGGGTGGAATGTAGCTTGTGGGATAACTTGTGTAGGAAGAGCTGGGACCCTGGCCGCTGCAGCAAGGATGACTGAGGTATTTTTCGAGCGCACACACGACAACATGGTAGCGGTATCGTTTCCTAGTCCACCGCAGCCAACTGTCTGTGACACGTTATACCACAAACTGTGTGCATACTCTGGGGTATTGGGTAGAAAGCTCAGTGATGTTCCCGACATAGGTATGAGACCGGCAACGATGGGATCTTGCTTCCAGGCGAATGACCAATAGTCAACACTCGCTGCTCCAGCACTTTGACCGAAAAGGGTTATACGGGACGGGTCTCCACCGAAAGCTGCAATGTTGTCGCGTACCCACTCCACTGCAGCACGATGATCTTTGAGCGCAGCATTTGGCTCGACTCCAGGAGCCCCCGAAAAGCCAAATATGCCAAGACGGTAACTGTGCTCGTAAGTATTTAAGGCAAAAGGTACACCAAGGTACTGACTTGGGAGTTACTACGACCACATCCTGGCTGTCTGCAAGGTACTGTCCGTTGTACAGAGGGCTGTGAGGACCAGGTATTTGGAACCCTACAAAAAGTGTAAGTAGTGCTCTCCTTTTACCTGTCGTGGGGAACCTTACGTCCACCGTGTAGGAACACCATCACAGGCTTCTTCGTATCGTTGTTACCGGCATGCTTCGTCCATATATTAAGTTTCAGGCAATCCTCAGACACTGTGTTATTATTTTGTGCAGCAAAATTCTTCCATACTCGTAAACCAGATGGTTGCGTAAAGTTAGGAAATGCGCTGACTGGTGGCTTGTTTGATGGGCAGTCACTTCCAGTAGGTCAGTAACAGACAAACACTAGGGCTATAGCAGTACATACGCCGACTGGCTTTGTCAGTACAGATTACAATGTCATTGAACAAGTCCAGTTGACGTACCCACTCCGAGGCCTCAAAAGTTAAGCCTTCGGGCGCCAGATATCTCTTAGGGGCTGCAAATCTTAGCTCTCCGACAGGTGCTTCTGCATATCTGATGCCCAAAAATTCAGTGACGCTCGTGTTGTTTGAAGCGCTGTGCCCAATGATAATTCCTCCGTTAGTTGTTTGGACCCGAGGCGACTGCGCGACACCTGATACAGAACTACTGAACAAAGCAGCGACAGCAGCTGTCAAAAAAAGAGGCTGCATGGTGACAATCTGAGAGAGCAGTGATCAATGGATCTTCTCGGACGGGAAGGCTGCGCTCTTGAAGGGTCTACCCTTGGCCATGTTAGCGTCTTCAGGTACAGATTCCAGAAGCGTACGGGAAAGTGTTTGCCTATTTGAGGTTGCTTGCCACTTGGCGGTACCTGCGTTGCGGCATCTGGGTTGGCAGGGGCTAGCGGTGACCAGCGTGAATGGTCATGATTTGAGGGTACGCCATATCTACCAGACAGCTTTTCCTCCAGATGTGCAGATGCTCTCTTACATGCTGAGGCTATTGTAACCTGGCAGTGCGATGGAATCTAGACATCAGGATGCTCACTGGGCTGTTCCACGGCAGAAATAATGATCATCTTGTTCTCAGTTGACGCGGGCAGGTCCTTTGTGATTGGGTGATCTGGGTGCCGAGCTTGTCGGAGACTTCTCCAGATCGCGCCTCCCACCGTTGCGGAAGCTTTCGCTTTCCTCGCCGGCCTCCACCTTGATAGCCATCTGACAGCTGTCAGTCCCGCCATATCCACAAATTCCGAATGCGATTCAACATGAGATGGGTCGTTCGTCGCGGGTCAGATATGTCATGGAGCACGAATAGTTTTTCTGATTCGTTTGTAGTCGCAAGCAGAGACTGTGGTTCCTAAGTGCATGGGCATGCTGGTCGGCAGACCTAATGATATCATACAGCCATTCCCCTCGGCGACGATACCGCTGCGCGCCATGTTACGCACGGGTCGTAAAGCGGCGCTCTGCCACACAGTCTTAGACCAATCTACGTGGTATACATTGGAAACCAATGATCTGCTAAGGAGTAATTTCAGACACGGCTGCTTGTTCGCTGCCTTTATACATCGGACCAGAGAAATGCGTTGCGACGCGTCCAGCTCAACAAGCCCTAGACCTTGCTTGCGCGGCGTAGAGGAGAAGTAGCTATTGATATGATGTGAACCTACGCTCATATAAGCTGGTTAACCTTTATCTACTTGAGTCTCTTGTAGACTTGATATCGATTACATTGCCCCTGACGACTTCAAGCCCAACGCCCACCTCTGCGCTTGATGGCGCCAAATGTAGGTCTGGGCACAGAAGGCCCCATACAGCGAGGATGGAGCCTATGGCTTACATCAGTGCTCGCAGTCGTGGTTGCAACCCTTTTTGTTGGCGCACGCCTCGTGCAGAGATTCGTTAAAAGGAGTGGTTTGGGTATTGATGATTACATGATCATCGCAGCTTTGATATCCTCAGGTTTACTGTCTTTGACAGAATGTCAAGGTATGTAACGCACGAGCTTAAAACATATGTCAGGGCCGTTAATAGATCGCTCAGCTGTTGTGAATGGTTATGGTCGACACTGGAAGACACTAGAGCCCGCCAACCGAGTGGTCGCAAGGAAGTGGTTCTACGGAGCCAACATCGTCTACAAAGTCGTCCTCATGTTCAACAAGGTCTCTATCGCATGCCTTTACTACCGAATCTTTGGCGTGTCCAGCAAGTCGTTTCGGATCGCCTGTCACGTCATGAATATCTGGATAGTGACCTCCAGCCTTGCCTTCATTATCGCAACGATCTTCCAATGCACGCCGGTCGCCGCGTTTTGGGATCGAAGCATCCCAGGATTCCGGTGCTTCAAGGTGAGCTGTGTGTGGTCGCCAAAGTTTGGCTGACGTTAACTGACTCGAATATGAAGAATGAACCCTGGTGGATATCGTATGCAACAACACAGATTTCGACAGATTTTGCCTTGCTTTTGATGCCCTTACCGGTCATACAGAAACTCTCTATGCGTCGTATCGAGAGGCTCGGAGTGTGTCTTGTTTTTGGCACGGGTATATTGTAAGTAAGTCAACATGTCTTCAACATAACAGCTAACAAACACCAGTGTCACCTTCGCATCTATATATCGTGCAACTACCATCGCAGCATCTGCGAAAGATCCTGACCCTACCTGGGGCCCAATTCCAGCTACTATATGGTCTGTCATTGAAGCCAATGCCGGTATTGTCTGTGCCTGTCTGCCTACGCTTCGAAGTCCTTTCGTCCGCCTGTTCAGCCCCATCTTTGGGCTTTCACGAAGAGGGACCAACAGACAAAGTGGGTCCTTCCATCCTCAATGGCACAGCGACAAAGGACCCGCTTCAGCCGTCATGTTCAATCGCAGAAGAAGCACAGACGAGACAATTCTTGACCCAGAGCGCGATAGCGACGAGATTGGTGTAACGAACGCATTTGACGTCTATAAGTCCAGCGACGAGATCGGGACCACTGGACTTGGTCATAAACCAAGCGGCATTTTCGTACTGAAAGAGTTCAGTGTGGAGGATAGCACCTCGAGAAAGAAAAGCGACGGCGATGGTAGTACGGTTGCAAGCGTCAGTGATCATAGATCACAAGGTAGGACACCACACTCCCACATTTAAGCTTTCATGAATGGATTTCGAGATACACCAAAAAGTTGTTTAAGGTCTTTCGAGACCTGGTGCCCCGCTTCCACTTTGGCGAAAGGTACGTGTGTCCATGATAACCTAGCTCCGTCAAAAGGCATGCTGTGACGAGAGGGCCAAGGACTCGATACATATTGTATATGGAGACCTACACAGACCAAGCGATCGGGAGTCTGGAGTCCTCGTTAGCTGCAACATGTGTGGACTGCCTCTGTGCAATTTGGAAGGAGCGGTGAAATGCATGTGGATCTGTGCCAAGCACTAGGCAAACAGCAAGATTAATCTTTTTCATTTTTGATCCCGTTGGCTAGGTGTCGGCAGGGCGCACTGCCACACCTGCTCTTAGCATGTGTGACCAAGCTAGGCTGCAAGTGAGTTTGTCTCGAGGCAGGCCATGAATCCTGTTGCGGTCACGAGCAGTGTGACCAACCTCGTCGTATACACGTGTCGCGCCACAGCAGATGGCGGTGACGAAAGACCCTGCACACAATCAACGCAGCAAAGCTTGTGCGGTGTTGTGGCCCCAAGCTCACGAATTGCAGGGCTGCGGAAAAGCCTTCAGGTGTTGATCAGCTCGGACCCCGCACCTTCGCTTCTTGGGGTTGTGGCGCAGAGTTTGCGACTGGCCGCAACCATTGATCAGGCTTGGAACAGTTCCTCAGACGTCATTCACACAGAAATTCAACAGATACTGCCTTAGCTTCGTGGAGCGCTATTAATCTGTTCAGATCGTCTTCTTGAAATCCAGCATTCATTCTCATCAATCGCGTTCGCAGATCTCTCACTCACAACAAGGTTTGCCTGGTGCAAAGCTCTACCACCTCGCCCCGCAATGAGCTCCAAGGCAACGACTGAAAGGATCGAGGGTGACGCCCCGCCGACGAAAGCACAGATTTTAGACAAGGTTTTCTCGCTGGCGACACAGTTCAGCACTTGTGTTGAGGCATTCAATCTCATCCATCCATCGAAAGAGAGCGACCATGCGCAAAAGCTCGCGCTCGCCAAATTGGGTGTTCAACAGGGCAGACTACTCATCTTTGGCGATGCAGTCGGCATCTCAGCCCCACCTTCGACCATTGCGAGGCACATGATCCCAAGTCACCCTGGGATCACAAACCCCGATCCACATCTTCCAGTCAATTTCGGCGTCAGAGATGCCCGGCTCGATGACAATGCTATGCACGAAAAAGTCAGGAAAGCATTGGACGAAATTGCTGGCCGTCCCAGTCATCTTTCGAGGGACGAGCTCATGGAAAAGTATGGCCTGAAAAGTCCCAAGCGATTCAACATGCTCGAGCACCCAGCGTTGGACACAAACCGTATGGAAGCCTTCCGTGAGAAATTTGGTTTACTCCAGGATCTTGTCAGGCAGAGTGGTGCGCGAGCGAACATTAAGCGCAGCATGAGCATGACCACCACCCATTGGACCGTCAAAGATACCAAAAAGTTCGATGAGTTTGTCAGAGCTGCTCGCATCGAGATTGATGGCCTGATTAACCTCCTTGGCGTTAATGAGCAGGTCGACCTTGGCATGAAGAGCGACATTCGCTCCATGGCATGGCATCCAGAGCTTTCAGGGCCTGTAGTCCAACAAGACTGGGAGAAACTGCGTCTCATACGTGAGGCTTGTGAGAAGGACTATCCTCAGTACATCGAGGTTGCGGACAGGGCATTGTTGTACCTCAAGGAAGAACTGAGAGAGATGGCGCTCGCCAATCACCGGACCAACTTGGGTATGCCCGCAAGTGGCGCAGCTGGAGCGCGTCGCAAATCAGACTACGAGCTACGAGCGCACCCTGAAGCAATGCAAACACAAACACCTGCCCCAACTCAGTCGAAACCCCAAAGCCAGACGAAAGCTTCTAGCCAGGCGAAAGCTCCAATCGTACCAGAAGAGAAGACAGCCATTCAAATCGCTTGCGAGAACGCCTTGAACCCACCGAAGCCTGCGAGGCGCCCAAGCAACAGTAAAAAGAACAGTTATAACAGCCAGAAGGAGAAGCGTCCCGGATGGCTCAACGCTTTCAAGTTCAAGTCCTGGTCTAAGAGCTACAAGCACGAAAAGCAACGTTCGAACAGTCTGCCTGACGATCCTGTACGGTCTTTGTCGGTGCCCGAGAACGAGGTCATGGATACGTCTGCTACAGATGATGGCTTCCACAGCCTTGAGCCAACACGCTCTAAGAGTGTTGGCGAGATTCCAAGCGGACCAGCATTGGACCTTGACTCCCGAATGCAAAACCTCTCTGTTGACGATACAAAGGCCGCAGAACAGCAGATTCCCACGATCTCAACGACTAGTCCCAACAGAGCTACATTCGATCAGAACGAGCTCGAGCAGATCAAGACTGTTAGCAGTGATGGTATGCAAGACTACGTCGTACCAGCCACAACAGTGAACAGTTTCATTGATCGCCACGACATGTACAAGGGGATGGGCCGTATCGAGACGAAGGACATTCGAGACATAGCTCACGAGCCCAAAGGTGGCTTTTCGTGATAAAAGAGAACTTGTAGTTGTTACTTATGGGAGCATGCGAGGATACCAAAGCTCACTCTTTTCTCCCTGGGTCGTTCTAAGCATGTAATTACCTCACTCTAATAGCCAAAAGATACCCGTAGTTCCCGATACCAAACTATACCTAGCATTGGCGGTGCAAGCCATATCGAGCAAAATGTCTGACAATCGCTGTACTCGCACGTATCTGCAGTCGCCATCTCTGGCGGACATACATTGTGCCTAGTCAACCAATGTGCATGAGTGCATATGCACGAGTACCAACACGTAAACTCAGGAAGGACATTCGGTACAGTAGCCGAAAAGAGAAGTCGGGCGATGCTACTGCATTGGATGTAGTTTTTAATATGTGAACAGAGGATCACATTGAAAGCCCACTGTCTATATACTGTGTAGTATGAGGTGTTGTCACGTGGAGAATCCATTCGGTTTGCATGCTCGCGGCTGGCATGCCTGCAATATATAAAGTGGACCTGCCTTCTGCTGCAAGTGCCGAGCGCACACCCCTGCTTGATCGCGCGTGGAATTTCGTTACGACGTCACGACGACGTCTACAAAGATGACCAACATCAAAGGTCTGGAAGTTGGGGACGCTGTGAATAAGAATGAGGCTGCTCCCCGCCTTGCGAGATTCTGGTCGGGTGCGGCGCGTTTGTAAGCGCCATTCACGGCCCGCACTGTTCGTAATCAATTCGCCGAGTCTGTTCCTACTACTTCTTCACAAGCATCGGTGCAACGGCCAGACTGCAATACTCCTGCAGTCGCAATCATCGATGCCACGCAGCATCTGTCTTGCGCCCCTGATCTCACACGTGAGAAGTGGAGCATCAACGTTGACGCATGTGGAAGCCCTTTCCGCCAGGTGGATGGAGCCAAGCCGGGTCAGGGAATACGAATGTTGCGACACACGAGAAGGGCCGAAGTGGTGAGGGTCAGTTAGGTACCAGTGCTTGGTTTTCTAACACGAGGCTAAGATCTGCAATCTAGAAATCCTACGTTCACTCCCCAAGGAAGGTGGCAGGTCGCTTCTCAAGGAATGCTGCAATACCCTCCTTGCAATCAGGGAAGGAGAAACTACTGTAGTACAGGGTCCGCTCAGTCTCCAACCCCGCGTTCAAAGAAGTAGTCTCGGCTGTCTTGACGGCTTGTTTAGCTAGTCTCAGCGCTGGTACAGAGCGCGCTGCGATGGCATGAGCCGCTTCTAAAGCTTCTTCAAACACGTCTTTGTCGGCTGGAACCACCCTGTTGACGACGCCACGGTCCTCCATTTCCTTTGCTGTTACAGGAAGACCCATCAGTATCATCTCCATGGCCTGTCGAGTCAGCGTGGTGTTCAGACCGTAACGTCAATCTCGGGGCGTCCCAAGTGTTGACACATTGCCGATCGTTTCGTACCTTCTGTTTTCCAACGGTCTTCGTCAAGCGCTGCGTGCCACCCATGCCGGGGATCGTGCCTAAACTAATCTCTGGAAAGCCGAATTTGGCATCCGTTGAGGCGTAGATCATGTCGCACTATATCACACGTCTCTCAGTCAGCTCTTGCTCAGCAAGGCACAAAACTTGGAAGTCGCTTACCAGCAGCGCCAGCTCGAATCCGCCTCCAAACTGCCGGTTGTTAGTTCGGTGTATGATCGTCGATGGGTCAACATACAGCAAAGCCCCGTACTGCTGCGAGGATAGGCTTGCGGAAGCCATCCACCGCATCGTTCAAGTCCTTCAGCCATCCACGTTGATAGGCCTCGGCTGTAGAGACGTGGGCCAGTTCGGCAAGGTCCGCGCCAGCTGCATGCAATCAGCGCAACCACGTTGCATGCAACTCTAATCGACTTACCGCAAAAGGGTCCCTGTTCGCTGCCAGTAAGAACAACGGCGCGCACCGCTACATCCTGGTCCAACTGGTACAGTGTCTCGATCAACTCATCAATCAGGCCCTGCGACAGCGCGTTACGTTTCCTTGGTCGGTTTAGCTCCAGCACGGCCACGTTGCCATTCTTGCTCGTCAAGATGTGACCAGATTGTGTCATTGCTTCGGTGCCGGCAGGTCCGAGTGGTGTTGCTGCTCTGGATGTTTCACGGCCGAAGGAAGGATTGGATGCTTCTTATTTATCCTTCCCGATCTCTCGCATGCCGTAAAAGGCCCACAGAGATCGAGTCGCGGAGTGGACCACTCCGCCTATGATTCCCTGTACGAGCCCTACGGAACAGGAATCAGTCCCGTCGGACGTCGCCCGTATTAAGGTGGCGAAGCCCGGTTGAAAAGACGGAGTCGTTCATCTCGCTGCAAGGAGAGCTCAGGCACCGTTTGCTACCCTAGTCGTGCATATTGGCGAGCAAAAGAAAGGAGAGCTTCTTTCCACACAGGCAAAGCCGCTCATACGTAGTAGGTAGTACAGACTTTCTCAGCAAAAGGAAAGCAGTACATGGTAAGTCTGAGCATGATTAGACCTGTCGTCTCACCAGTGTAGTTGCTACACCCATCAACGGAGGAATTGACGGTAGTTGACAGGCAGGGATACCGTGCCGAGCGCCTATTGTTCGGGAAGGTAAGGATGATGCGCCGGGCACCTCAAACTTCACGGGTCTTGTCTGGACGTACATCGACCTACAGGCTTGGGAGGAGAACCAATCTAAAACCCCAGCACAGGTAATTAAGTCACGAACAGGGAACCAGGGGATCATACTGCATCGGACGAAGCAATATGCTCTCAATCACAAGCTGATATCATATAGGAAGCTGCCGCCACATAAGGTCTACATATAAAGAGCCAGTAGAAAGGAGTGAGAAATGACATGCTAAACGTGCCTTCACTTTTACCACGCACGTGACAGCTTCCTGAATCATGTCGGCGGCCAAAATCTTTGACAGTCTTTCCAATCTTTCACAAGAAGACCAATTGGTCCTCTCACAGTTCGGTCAAGGTCCTCCACGGTCTGTACCCTTCACAACCGTTCATGAGGCCTTCGAACATGCCGCTAGTGTCTCTCCTGACTCCATTGCGGCAGTCTTCGAGCAGACAAACATTACGTATCGGCAATTGGACGTAAGAGCCAACCAACTTGCTAACCAGCTCCTCACATCTGGCTTGAAACCAGGAGAGCGGGTATGTCTTGTTGTGTCCAGGTCGATAGAGATGCTTGTAGGCATCTTTGCGATCCTCAAATCTGGGTGTCAATATGTCCCCATTGACGGAGGCGTTGCATCAGATCGTCAGTTGAGCCATATCTTCACTGATACCGCAGCACCTTACATCCTGTGTCTGCCGAAGTTCCAGACCCGCGTGGCGCAGTTTGCCGGGAAAGAAACCCATATCACACCCCTTACACTTGCGGGCGTACCGAACATATCGAGCGACAAACCATCAGTAAGGTACAGTTCGAACGATGGGTGCTATGCCATATACACTTCTGGTGAGTGCGATTGTCTGTGCTGAGTACCCTCTTTGGCGATTAACACGGTTGGCAGGCAGCACTGGGACACCGAAAGGCGTGGACGTTTCACACGCAAATGTCACCAACGCCTTGTTGTTGGAGCCAGCTAATCTTAACATCCGGAAAGGTTCGAAAGTCGGCTCCGTGTTGAGCGTCGCCTTCGACATGGGTGCATGGGAAATTTTAGCTTGCCTGATGAACGGAGGCACACTCTACTTGCGAGGCTCGAATTGGGAAGCCACGCTGGAGCAGGTAGGTTTACGCGCCATGAAAGACACCCTGCGTTATTGACTGAATTGTCAGATCGACACACTCATCTCGACGCCTTCTATTCTTTCCAAGTACCGCAGGAAAGACTATCCAAAGATCAAGACCGTCGTCACTGGTGGTGAACCCTGTCCGCAAAGGTACTCAGCTATTGACCCATCAACTGGGAATCGAGACTGACACTGTTTAGTCTTGCAGACGAATGGGCGGAGGGTACCTGCTTCTACAACATCTGCGGTCCTACTGAAATCACCATCCTCAACTCCGCACACAGACATGTGCCTGGGGCAGCTTTATCGATTGGGCGCCTTCTACCCAACACCTCCTGCTATATTCTGGACGAAGACGAGAATCCAGTTCCCATTGGCGAGAAGGGCTCCGCCTGGGTGGGTGGCGCGGGTGTGACCAAGGGTTACATCAACCTGCCCAAGCTCACTTCTGAACGATACAAGCTCGACAAGTTTAAGAATGACGGGTACGTCTCTGCACATCACGATAAGAACCTTGCTAAGATCTGGATAGCTCCCTTATGTTCAACACTAACGACATTGTCCGCTGGCGAGACGATGGGTCCTTGGAGACATTCGGCCGAGGTGATGATCAGGTGAAGATCAAGGTGAGCTACAGCATCGCAGTCTTCACGCACATCCTAACCTGGCCAGGGATTCCGAGTGGAGTTGGACGGTGTCTCAGCAACCATTGAGAAATTTGATGGCGTCTCAAGAGCCGCCGCACTAAAGATCGACAACGGCCTGCACGCATTCTATGCCACCTCCAAGGGAATCGTAGAAACTGACCTTGTGGCGGCCGTCAAGTTCGCTTTACCATACTACTCTGTACCCACAGCCTGGCACTACGTCAACGCCATTCCACTTACTGCAAACGGGAAAGTTGACAGAAAGGAGCTTCGCGACATCGCTGCAGAATCTGGCGACAAGGCTGATTCTCCCATGGTCACGACTTTGGCCAAGGTCGCCTCCAAGATATCGGCCGCAGATCTCAACGAAGCTTCAGCAACTCAGCTGCCAGCAATGGGTCTGAACTTGGACAAGAAGCCAGACGTTGCCGAAAGAGAGGTCTCAACACCGTCTTCCGCCTCATCGAAGAGCTTTTCGGATGTCGAGAAGGGATCGCCCATTACCGAAACATCTGATTCGGAGTTCGATGTGCCTGACGCTCTGCCCGAGAAGCGCGGTATGCATGGTGAGCGCTGGCTTCGTCACCGCGCCTTTATCCTGTATCGCAAGTTCTTCTCCGTCATCGCCCTCGTCAACCTTGCTGTCGCCTGCTTCATCCTGTACCGCAAGATTGCACTGGGCCAGCGCGTACTCGCTGATCTTGCAACGGCGACGGCATCGAATCTCTGTGTGGCAGTACTTATGCGCTCGGAGCCAGTCGTAAACCTTCTCTTCACGGTCTTCTGTTCCGTCCCGACATATTTTCCGCTCGCTATACGTCGTCAGTGCGCTCGCATCTTCCACATCGGAGGTATCCACAGTGGATGTGCGATCGCCGCGACTGTATTCTTCACCATCTTCACTATCACCGCTACAGTTGAGGTAGCTACCGCAGCACCACAAGGAGGCGTCTCCACGGCTGTCCTTGTCCTGTCCTGGATGGTGATGACTCTGTTGATTGCGATCGGATCGCTGTCGCACCCTGCCATACGCGCCAAGCACCATGACATCTGGGAGATGAGCCACAGATTCGGTGGATGGACTGCCCTCATTCTTATCTGGGTGCAGACAGCTCTCGCTACGAAGGACCTCAACCCTGGCATCGCAACATCAACGGCATACCTCAACTCGCCTCCCATCTGGCTTCTCAGCATCATCTCAGCAGCCATCATTTTCCCATGGCTGCACCTCCGCAAAGTTCCCGTACGCTCCGAGGTCCTCTCCAACCACGCAGTCCGGCTCTGGTTCGACTACACCACTCCCGTCGTCGGCACCGCCGTTCGCCTCGCTGAACGCCCCCTCGTGGACTGGCACGGCTTCGCAACCATCACGAACCCCAAGACGGCCGCCAACCCCAACGCAACCGGGTTCTCCCTCATTGTCAGCCGCGCTGGCGACTTCACCGGCCGCACCATCGAGCGCGCTCCCACTCACATCTGGGTCCGCGGCATTCCCACCTGCGGCGTACTGCGCATCGCCACGCTCTTCAAGTCGGTCGTCCTCGTCGCCACAGGGTCAGGCATTGGCCCTTGTCTGGCCGTCATCCTGGCCAAGAAAGTGCCCGCGCGCATTCTCTGGACCGCGCCCAACCCGGAGCAGACGTTTGGCAAGGAGATTGTGGACAGCGTGCTCGATACTGATCCCAACGCGGTCATTCACAACACCAGGACGATGGGGAAGCCGAATATGAGTCTCATGGCGTACAAGATGTGGAAGGAGAGTGGCGCCGAGGCGGTGTGCATTATCAGCAACAAGAAGTTCACGCAGAAGGTTGTGTATGACATGGAGGCCAGGGGCATCCCAGCCTTCGGAGCTATCTTCGACTCGTAGAGGGTCGGGGCCACGATGGGTCGAAGTGTGGCGCTGGAATGGCAGATGGAGGTTGGATGTTGTAATCTGTGATCGACATCAACATAATGAAAAGTGATTGTTATCGTTCTGAAGCAGGCCGTCCATATGGTTCAATTCTCGTGTGACGTAGTCAAGGCCCGGCGTGCCGTATGTTGTGCAACTCGTGTTGGCCGCGGTGTCCAAGTCCATCATATTGTCTCCTTCACGATCCGTCAGGCCTGACATGCATACCATGCAGCAAGTCAATCCGCTGGTCATGCTGCATGGCAGTGATCAATCAGGTGTTGCAGGGCAAACGTACCGGTTACCTTGCACACAAGCAATGCGAGAGTGGACTTGCAGCTCGATCCTGAGATGATTGTCCTGGGCGCGAGGCAAAGCAGCGGCTTGAGAGCTTGCTTGAGCAAAGGAATTGTTCACATGCGAGATCTATGTCGAAGTTGTTTGTGCCGAATCCAATTCACCCTCAGATGTGTTGTACACGATCTACGAACCCTGCTCGCGATGCAATGCAATGCAACGCGATGCGATATGTGATGTACACTAGATATACAGACCGCTTCTCTCCTTCATCCCCTCGCACCTTGACTGCTCAATCGAAGACACATCCCATCCGTCCTGCCCCTACCCAAGATCCGCCAATCGTCCTGCTGCCTTGGTTCCTCTCTTCCGTCCACTCAATGGCTCAGATTCCACCTCCCCTTGACCAACCGCCTCATCAGCATCTTCCTCCCCTTCTTGGTCCTCAAGCGGCTCAGAAACCCGTGTCTCCTCTTCCTGACGAAGTGACTCGGGTTGTACGTGTCTCTGGGACCGCAGCGGATCTGCACGCCTGCAAAGGCCGGCGACGCGCTGATCTTGGACATGATGTCGAGCGTCTCTGTGGAGGAGGGGAGAGCGGTGCTGGGTGCACCCGGAGCGGAGAGGGTCGAGGGGAGCGACGAGGAGGAGAGCATGGGGCGGCGCGCGCTGAGGAGGGATATGCTTCTGCATCTGGAGGGGAGGGCGTTAGTGAGGTGTGTCCTGGGGAGGGAGAGGGAGGGTGGAGAGCGTACTGTGTAGGGATGGAGGGCTTGAGGAGGGTGGTAGGGCGCGCGACGGCGCGGAGGCAGCGGAGAGCGTTCATTGTGCGCGGCGTGGCGATTGAGATGGCTGCGTATGCGAGGACACACAGCTGCGCTGCGGCGGATGAGCAGAGCGCGAGTGGAACTGGGTGGTAGTGATGCTGCGGCCGACAGCAGAGCAGGACCTCCGCCTGCCTCGCCGCCGACAGAAAATCCGCGCTAGCAAGTCCGTGCGCACAAAAGTTCCCAGCTGCTCTTTCGCACCACCACTACCACCACCAACCATTACACTCTTTCGGTTGGATTGAACCAGACACCTCTCTTGCGCCCACGATTCCCACCTCCTTCCTCACAACCCATCATTGACAATCCGCTCCGCAACCATGGTTCCCGACGCGCCCCCACCCCACCGCCTCCTCAGCTCCTCCCCCATCACCACCGCGCAAGCCTCCACCCTGCTCCAATCCTACATCAGCGCCTCGGAATCGCACCCCCACCTGCACCCAGATGCGCTCATCACGCCCACCGGCGTCACCTTCTCCTCCCACGGCGGCCCCACCGGCGGCGTCGTCATGCACAACCTGCGGCGCATCGCGGCGGGCCTGCGCGGCGAGTACTTGGAGCCCGAGCCCACGCCCGAGCCTGAAGAACAGGACGAGGGCGAGGGCGCAGCGGGCAAGTGGGCGGGCAAGAAGGGCAAGGGGAAGAAGACTACCTTTGCTGACGGTGATGAGCCTGCGGCTGCGCACGTCGAGGTAGAGTGGCAGGACAAGGAGACGTACGAGCGCGAGCAGGGCGAGATGGAGATCGGGGAGATTGGGGACAGGACGAATGTTGTTGCCGAAGGGGGCGAGGAGCCCGTCGTTGAGGTTAGTGCTGCAGGGGAGAAGAGGAAGGGCGACGAGAAGATGGATAAGGAGGCCAGGAAGAAGGCGAAGAAGGAGAGGGATGCGATGAGGAAGAAGGAGAATGAGAAGAAGAGGAAGGGCGAGGCATGAGTGGGTGTGAGGGTTGTTTGAGATGGCGGGATTGATACCATTAGCATGCATGGCGTTTTGGGAATATGTTGGTTTTATGTACTGGTGGAGCTGCGTGGGCTAGGCTGCGACCTCGATGGCTTCAGCGGGTACGGCACCGACGCCGGCTATCCAACACGGCCGTTGTGGGTGGTCCGCGGCGTTCTTCTATCCAACTGTCCCACTCACGCACCGCGGCGCCGACACCCTGCTGCCCACCCACCCACCTCTCACAACGACAAACTCTTACAACTCGCGATCGGCCGCCTTGACCGGCTTCTCCTCGTCCTTGGCCTTCTCGCTGGTCAGCTTCTCACTGCTGGACCAGTTCATCGCGCGCAGGCGCTCCGTCAGAATGGGGTGCGAGTGGTGGAACGACGAGTAGAACCAGTCAGCGTCCATGGACGAGAGGTTCTGGATCTGCAGCTTGAGCAGCGACGCGCCCAGCTCCATGCGGTAGCCCAAATTAACGGCGAAGGCATCTAGACAAAGAAGTAAAAGTTAGCTTTTGAGAATTTGATTGAACCTGAAGGGTGATTAGGCAACGAGGAGAAACTGCTTACCGGCCTCGTATTCCATCTTGCGCGTCCAGAAGTTCATGCCCAGCTTGAAGAGAGCGTCTGTGGGGGATAAGATCTCGTTGAACAGAATGAAGCCAATCATGTTGGGCTGCTCGTTGTAGAAGCCAAAGTCGTGGAAGAGAGAGCGGTTGTTGATGAAGACTGAGAACAGAGCGAATGTATAGAACAGGTGTGCCTGGGCAATGAACAGCAGACGCGAGGTGTGGTTCATCTTCCAGTGACCCAGCTCGTGGCCGAGGACAGCCTCAACCTCCTTCTCGGAGCTCTTCTCCAGCAGCGTGTCGAAGATGACAATCTTCTTCTTGCCGATCCACGGCAGACCGGTGAAGTAGGCGTTGCTGTGTGCGCTGCGCTTGCTGCCGTCGATGACCTGGAGTTCAGACAGCGGGAAGTCGAGCTTCGAGGCGAGGGCCTCGACCGAGTCCTTGAGCTTGCCCGGCTTGAGCGGCTCGAGCTTGTTGAACATGGGTACAATGAGGATCGGGTAGATGGTCATGCCGAGGACCTGGACAGCCAGCATGAAGACCCAGAGGTAGTAGAAGAAGTTCTGGCCCGTCTTGCGGATGATGGCGAGGAAAGCGCTGCCGATGGGGATACCGAAGGCGAGACCCAAAGCCTGGCCCTTGATCATGTCCGTGACCCACGTGTTGAGCGTCATCTTGTTGAAGCCGTACTTCTCCTCGAGGACGAAGTGGTGGTAGTATGCGAAAGGCAGGCCGACGATGGTCTCAGCCCAGGTCATCAGGTATATGAACAGCAGCGAGCGCGGGATCTCGCCGGAGAGGCTGGCAGGCGCATAGCGGACAATGAGCGAGCCGGCGACGCTCCATAGAATCGGGTAGACGTTGAAGTAGAGGGTAGCGAGGTGCTTGGCTTGGTTGAAGAGAGCGGAGACGAAGCTGAACTTGGCCTTTGCGCGGCCGTATGCCTATAGTTTGTTAGCTATTGAGCTTGCTCCAGCTGCACCCAACCATCTGCCAGACGGGACATGCACATAAGCAATCATGTGATGCTTACCTGAGATTTGTCGAAAGTTTCCTGGTCGATTTCCTTGTCCAATGCTTTGGGGACGATGGTGCGCTGCAGAACGCGGTACTGGCGGAAGAGCAGCCAGTTCTCGAGCGCGAACTCAGCAAGCGAGAAGCCGACGACGAGCTTCTTCCAGGGGAAGAGCGGCCGGTCCAGCCAGCGGGCCAGACGCTGCAGAAATGCCTGGATCATGATGTGTGTTGTGGGAGAAGCAGCAGCGTCAGCGGACACGCGAGATGAGGACAGTTTCCGCCTCATAGGGCTGACCGCGGAGACGCGCTAAGGGGGCTGTGGCGTCACTCCACCCGCCCGCGCGCCCGCACGTTCGTTCACCCTGCAGTGTTGACCACTGATCTCATGCTTGAACGACAGATCGCATACTTCTATGCGCAACATTCGTATCAGTTTGGTTAGAAGTTGACGAGAATCATAGCAGGTCTGAACATTGTGACACAACAATATTGACCATCAAGCGATGTGTCTATGATCACACGTTCAACATACTTGAAATCCATGAGTATGGGAACGATCATAATGGCGGTCGGCTCAGGACCGTAATTAGTATGAGGCGTGTCGCAGGTTGAGGGGGTACTCTTGGATATCTGGTATTGACAGGAGTGAGAGTGTTCCGTGATCTGGAGTGTATCCTTTTGTATCTTTCAATATATCTACCTACACAGAGGTTGTAGTCTTCGCTGTCTACCTTTCGAGAGCTTTCCGTTGTCATTTCACCTTGCGTATATAAACCTGGTCTGTCACTTGCATCAATTCCTGCTCCGTTTGAGGTAATGACGAGTCAGTGCTGGGTTTCTTGAAGATTGCATAGTCCAAGGTAGCGTTTATGTCTCATCAAGTTCTCTCGAGGAGATGGGCTCGAAACTTGAATCATGCGTCACAGCCCATATCATCGTGAGCCGACGAGCGTCACCTTTGGGACCCTGCACATTGTGTTGCATCTGTCTTCTCACGCCACGAACCTTTGCAATCGGTTCACGCCAGTATTGGCGCTCTCTCTCATCGTTTCCATGCGAGCTACCTTGAGGCTTTTCGATGGTGAGCCAGCGTGATGTAGCGGAGGCAACAGACTTGAGTACGGTAGCTCAGGGCAAACCCACATCACCCTTCTTGACGATCGTTTTCCGTCGTGTGAACATCCTTGGTCTCGTTCGAACTTTCGGCATCCGTTTGTACAGTGTCCGTTTGTACAGTGTCCGTTTGTACAGTGTCCGTTTGTACAGTGTCCGCTGACTCGCTGTTCCCTGTCGGCCGCGCTTTTTCTAGGGTACTAGTTTCTCCCAGGTCATCGAGTGCTTCGTCGTCCAATCCATCCAGTAACTTCAAATCTTCGTCCACTTTGTCCATCTGCTTCAATATCGCCGCCACAGTCGCGTCCCTAGCTTTGTCCAGTCTCTTCAGCACATCTAATCCCATCTTCTCATACACAATCGCCTTCTGCGGCGTCGCCGGTGCAGCCTCCTCCCCACTCAACTTCGCTTTCTTCTCTGCCAGCAGCTTCCTCAACGCAGCGATGTTGCCATCGCGCTGCCCCAGCTCCCCTACCAGTTCCCTCTTCGCTGCCTCGTCATCAACTCGCTGCCTCTTACTCGCCTCTTCCCTCTCTGCTTCGCTACTTGCGACTTTCCACTTCCAGATCGCCTCTTTTGCACAATTCTCAATATGCGTAAACCGAACAGGTCCAATGTTCTGACCCCCGTACCAGCGCGCTACCACCACTGTACCTGCAACTTGCGTGTCGTTCAAGACACGTGCCAGCCGCCCTCCAGCCCATGACTCGCCGTCGTCATCATGACCCGTGTCGAACAGCGGCTTCGAGGGTGTCAGGGACTTTTGACGCGAGGGTGTGCGCCATGCTGCTATTCTATGTGTTGCGGTGCGAAATTCTGGCAGCCTTTGGATCGCGGTGGGGGTCAGGGTTGGAGAAAAAGCGCCAATGAAGGAGGAGGTTTGTTCGTGGATCTTTGCTGAATGAAAGATTCCCGGAATTGTTTGTGAATTGCCTGGATGTGTGCGCTTTTGGGCCATGTTGCGATGGTGAAGGATGATGTCAGTGTTGATTGTCATGTGCGCCGTTATTGTGATGGAGAGTCAGACAAGAATAGAAGGGTTTGGCGAGTGTTGGGGAATGTCTAGCCGGAGAAGGCTCCGCTTTAAACGTCCAACTTCGTCTTTGATCGTGTTTCCATCGCAAACTCATAGCCTCGCCTTCTAACCAAATAGAAGACTTGCAAGTCTCCTCGTTGGCGATTTCAAAGTCTCCTCAGGATGCTGTCAACACCTACGGCTCTGGAGGCTAAATAACAACGGAATGCTCGTCACCCTACTCATCATGTTTTATGATATCTCGAAGTCGTACGAATCTCCTTCATGATTGGTAGACTCTGACGAAGCTTTGTCTCCATCTTCGCGATCTTGGTAGACACGAAGGGATATCTGATTCACGATGACATTCACCATCGCAGTAGCAGAAGACTCTACTGCGGTCACCACTTCGTTCGCCATTCGGACACCTTTGCATCAGTGCAGTAGTCTTGGTAGCAGGTTTCTGGCCGTGAACTTCCCCAAAACTATGGTATGCCCACCGGGTGACGCAATGACCCGGACACTTGGCGTTCTTGGTTAATTCTTTCACTTGCTTGCGAAGGTGCGGCTCTCACTGATAGGTGGAGCTTTGACACTAGCCACGTGCGGAGCACCTGTATATATCTACCGTTGGCAGTGTCTCTTGCCATTTTCAACCACCTACGAGTTTGCAACAACAAGCGTTAACACGACTTGTAATCTTGTCACGAACGGTAAGCGCAGTAGCCTTTTTCGTTGCGACCTCTTTTCCTGTTCACTGTTCGCTCTTGACTCAAGGAAGATCGGCCCTATCAGAGCAAGACAGGCATTTCCTCGACTTTGGGCTTCACTGTGGAATCTATCACTGAAAGCGGTTCTTGCGGCTTTCTACTCCTCCACCCGTGTGGTCTTTGGAAAACGCTAATATGATCAAGGAAACCTCTCGACTAACACAACAGCTACCAGCTTGTCAGAATGGGACGTTTCGAGACTCTGAATCCAGACACGCAGGACATCGTCACTTCTCTGCTTCCGAGGATCGCTGATGCTTTCGGCGTCGATCATGCCGTTGACATCATCCCGGCTGACATTCGCATGCGTGCTTGGGACTGTGAGCGACGCGACCACATCAAGGACCAGACCGAGAATGACCCGCGCAACTGGGGCGTCCAATTTCTCAAAGACCTTAACGCCATCGCTCGAATCAACGGTGGCGACTTGGACGAGTTCCATGCACGCCTGAGGGCAAAGATCGAACTGCACGAGGATTATGAGAAGCATCCTTGGTGCCGTCTGACTGATATCAAGGCGATCAGGATCGAGTATGAGAACCCAAACCGACCAGAGCCACAGTCTGCAGCAGAGTCATCTGTGTCTTCGGTCGACTCGTACCTCGAGGAGCTGCATGAACCAGATTTGCCCAAGGGCTCTAAGCGCAAGCGCAAGGGTATTCACGAGGTCTACGAGACGCGCGTGCAGCTTCCACGTAAGCGTAAGTTGCAATATCCGTAACACAACAGGTCTGATCCTAATACTATACAGCTGGCCGTCTTCGTCGCGCCGAAGATGGAACCCGCTATCGCAAGGAGAAGCATTCAAACAAGCGCCGCAGGTCCAGCAAGTCTACGAGCTACCGCACTCCTGAGCGTCGTACCAATAGAATTGTCTCTTCTGATGACGATGACCAAGCCTCAGTCGGCAGTTTGCGCGCTCGTCCTCACGCTTCGTACTCGGCCACTCCAGCATCGCTCACTCGCAATGAGATTCTCGAGTCTGCAACAGCATCCAACGAGCCACTGGAGGTCCAGGTGATGCAGGCAGAGCTCGAGCTTGCAGAGGCAGAGCTGAAAGCGGCCCGGCTCAAGTATCAGGTCTTGCAGGCGAAGGAAGCTGCTGAGCAAGGTGGAACACCGAAACCGTAGTGATAGCGAGGTTACTGCTTGGCTTTATACAAGCACTTCAAGTTGATCCGATCAAAACGTTGAGAGATGAAGGCGCTGGAGAATGGTTTTACATGCTTTGATGGAATGCTATCACGTGGTGGGAGCGTACCTATCTAGGTAGGTAGCCAATCTGTGGCTGCCTGCGCGCGCTCTTGTTTCTACACACTACTTATTATATGAGCGCTCGTAGGTTTGTGGTCACACACAGCAGACCAGCGAATATCATGGCTATCTTCTACCACGGACGATGAATCAGTGTCATTGTCTGAACGTGATGGACTTTTCAGTGCATCGCATGGCTCTCAAATGTTGGTACATCATGGCCAGAAGCGGGCTCAGAAGCTTCAATCGGCTGTTTGTTTACATAATTGGCTACTTTGTAGAGCAACGGCTATCGTGGGTTATGGTGACGCACAGTTTCCTCTTGGCATCGCGCCTCGCGCCTTCTGCATAATAGCAACGAAGCTGCCTTTCCACCTCCCCGCTCTGCCACCGCCGCCTTCAGTACCTACACTTTCAACTATTGAGTCACTGCTCTGTTGTTGTACTTATACTCTCGTTCTTGTACCGACAAGTCTTGCAATGGCCAATCATCAGGTCAGTGTCTACCCATGACTTTGTTGCTATATCTATTGACACACTTTCACATTGCAGTACACCAACAGCTACTACGACGCCCCTCGGGACGCACACCCGCTACTTCGCGAGTCCATCAACTCGTATGCAGCTTCAACGGCGACAACAGGCTCGGATCATGACAAGAGGAGCTCCTCCTCCGGCTCGCCTCCGTCTTCGGGTAGCTCTGCCTCCATCTTTGCGTACAACGAGAGTGCGGTGATTTCAGGCACTCCACCTAGGTCGCAGGGTCAGGCTCACCGCCAGCGCGTAAGCCATCACGAACCTTGTAAACCTTGTCAATATGACCCTCTCTGACCTTCTGAATCAGGCATACAGCTCTACAGAGCAGGTCTGCTCTACCAACTCCAACCTCCAGCATGCACCTGCTTCTGCGCGTTACGCTGCTCGCCCTTCTGAACAAGGAGTCTGTCGCACCACAGGACGCGGCTCAATTAGCTTCGGTCCGCAGATGCCACCTATGTCTCACGAGTACCAGGGCCATCACGCATTCTCTCTGCATGGAGTGCCGGAGTCCGTCTCTGTTCAAGAGACCGCTTTTCGTCAAGGTCAGCGTGACAGCGCCAGCTTCGCGCACAAAACATCGACCAGCCCATTTGTCAGGCAGTTCGACCAGCTCTGGGCTGCGTTCTATAAGTTGGGTAGGGAGTGTGGAGACCAGCGCGCACCCACTCCCGTTGCCGCGACTTCCCAGAACTTCGCATGGCCGGTTCTAATCAACCCCTACACCCAGTCGCTCAAGCAGCCCAACGGCTCCATGGATCCTGCTTGGTCACGCAAGGTGATTCAGGCTGCGCTCAACTGCATGCAAGAACTTATCCGTATCACCTGTCGCAGGAACAATGGATGGGAGAAGACAGTGGCAGACATCCCTCTTCCGGCACAAGAGGCCTTGCAAGCGTTCCCAGATCTGGCTGAGCAGTATGAACAGCTCAAGCGCGACGCCAGAGAGGCTCGTGCTGGGGGTCGTCCATACGGTTACTGAGCGACACAATACCCTTCCTCAACCAACGCGAAGCGGGGACATACTTTGTGTCTATACAACACACCTTATGGAGGTCATTACACGACCGCAATTCATTTCGAGACATTCACCACGTGGTTGATGGCTGATTAGTAACTCGAATGTGTGATTCTCTTTCTTTCTCTTCAGAATACAGACTTGGCTGTCTTAAATGGCATAGGCGAGGGGAAAGGCGTGTACAAAAGTTCATGGCGTTCTAAGGATTTCAGAGTAACACTACAAGTGTACCACTACGACTGTGAGAAGGAGATGATTGTAACCTACTGCATGCTCACGATGATGCAATGGTATAAAACAAAGGCGAACTCATGCATGTTGGATGGATCATGTAGCCCCGTTCTTGTCATGCGTGTGATCTGGTGACCTCTGTTTACTATTCATCGTCGCCGATAGCTACAATGCACTCTGCATGGCCAGCCTCGAAGACAAAGACTTTCCAGCATACAGCTTAAGCTTGCGGAGTTCTCTGATAATTTGATGCGAAGTCGGAAAAGAAACCAGGCTTGGCAAAGCGTCATCCACGAACCATGCCATTAAGGCTGTCGCAAGTCGACATACATTAGGGGGCTAGACTATTTCCCCGTACATCCAATGAGGCTGTACTTCCACCACACCTTACATAGGCCCAGAGCGATCTTCGCCTCACTCCTTAGCAAATCCTCACTGCAAGTGGCCTCCCAAAACCACATCCCGCTTTTTATCAACATGACGGACAGCTTGCGCGTCGACAACTCACAAGCCTTCTCCTTTGGTAAAATGCTCAACAGTCTTCTCTTGCCCCGCTTATTGCAGCGTGCGGCGACCCATCTTTAGGGCATTTGTTGCGGAACGCTTGCATAGCAATCGGACCTGTGTCCGTCGCACACTACGCGAGCGCCGAAACTTGGACTACAACGAACATCTTGACCAAAGGTGGAATCGTTGGACCCAGTACTTGAGGCTCTGCGTTATGCACGTTTGAGCCGCTTAGCCCCACCTTGATCTCCAATAGGGGGGTTTCCCAAGCTGATACGAGGGCTCTGATGCGAATATTTCGCCGGAGGTGACTGATGTGGCAAACGTTTTTAATACAGCTAACTAAAGCTAGAAGGTAATTACTTATATTAAATTATAACTTTTAATTGTATTAATATAGATTTAAATTAACTATACTATGTTTTATAAGCCTAATATTTATATTAATGTAGTATAATTTATCTTAATTAACTTACTAAAGTATACGTCTTCTAGATAGCTTTTAATATATAATTAATATTAAATACCCCTGTGCTAGAAGAGTCTAATATTAAAGCTTAAAACTATTAGGTTAATTAACTCTCTAGCTCTAATAACCCTGCAGTTCTACTGCTAAGACTACTATTATTACCTTATTAGCTAATATTATATAAGAATTATACCTTACTAGTTAGATTAATTAAATTAATACCTAGTAGGTAGTATCCTGTTAATAATAGTAATAATATTAAGTGTTAACTTAAGGTAATTATAGCTAAGGTATATTATATAAGGTAGGTATAGGCTAGAGATAATAAGGGTAATAATAGGCATAATATTAATATTAAGAGTACTCTAGAATTATAATCTTAAGAAGTTATAAATACTAATAAAAACAATAATAATTTAGCAGTATTATAGGCGCTAAATTAGGCAGCTAATATATACTATTAAGTTATTACTTTACTGTCTAACTTAGAGTATTAATTATATAACAATAACTATCCTTAATATATTAAGGAGATACCTAACTTAGAGACTAATAGCTAATTGTAATAGTATAGTTATATACCTTAAAGAGAGTATTAATAACTTATTATACTTACGATAGAGCTTATACTTAGCATGCTTACTACTTATTATAGTAAGATAAAGTTCTTTAAAGAAGTTATTTAATTATAGAAGATAGCTGCTTAGTATAATAGAGAAGAGGTATAGTAATATAATATTAATATAATTAAGTTATTTTTTAAGTATATAATAGATGCTTATTAGATAGAGCTAGAGGCTAAGAGTAGTAGTATTAAGCTAAAGTACAGCTTATATTATTACTGCCTTAACTAGCTAATTACTTAGTAGGATATTATTAGCTTAACTTAATTATATATAGAGACTTAAGAAGCTACTGCTGCTAAACAGCTAATAAGAGAAACTAGGTAGATTAATTTATAAAATACTTAATTAAATAAGTATTAAGTATTACCTAGTAATATATTAAGTAGGTTACTAAAGGCATAATTAAAAAGTTACTAGTTATCTTATAATTAAACTAATTATATAAAAGCTTATTAATTAGGCTGTGCTACTGCTATAGATCTAGAGGTTCTTAAGTATTACTTAGAGTATTAGACTAAGTAATAGAGTAAGATATTAGAGGTGTTTAAGGCTATTATATTAGCACTAAGAAACTTATTATAGAACGCCTAAAATAAGAGTAATTCTAAAGTAGTAAGACTCTCTGCTATAATTAATAATATTTAGAAGACTTAGCAGAAGCTATATATAATATTAGATAATATTTTAGAGGTAGTAAGGTTATAATAACTAAAAAGACATTGTTAAAAAGTATATAGTTAATATACTAATTTAATAATATTATATATAAGTTAATAATTAGTAGGTAACTAATTATAAGTAATATATTACTATAAAAAATCTATAATTATGCTATTATTATAATACTATTATATAATTACTAGTTTTTTAGAAGAGGCTATTAGGACGTTAGGTTTAATTTATATTAAGAGCAGAGTAGAAAAATATTAAATCTAGGTAGTTTTAGGTGTAAAATAGGGCCCTTAAACGCTAATTAGCCTAAGTAAGTAACTAAGTAAAAATTAAGTATTCTTTTAGGTAGTATATAGCTATTATAAGTATTATATACTACTATATTTAGATTTCTAGCCTATATATAGTAGCCTGTGTATAAGCAGAATATTAATTACTTAGTATTAATTACTATTAATAATACTCTAACTATTAATATTTACTTATATAATAAACTAAAACTAACCTATAACTTAGTATTAATATTATTAATTACTATATACTCTTCTAGCTCTAGCAGCTCTATATTAAACAGCTTAGAGAGCTAATTTCTACGCCTTAAATATATATAGCAATTTTATAAGAATAAGTATACTAGTAAGTATACTCTAACTAGGCAGTTACCTACTTATAAGCTCTAGTACCTATATAGGTACTAGAAGTTATTTTTAACACTTCTAATACTCTACTCTACTATAATCTACTTAGTTAAATACTATTAATTAATCTACTTCTAACTTATAGGTAGGTAATAGCTAGCAGCATGCTTATAGCTGCTAATAACGCCTATAGAGCCTATAAAGGCAGTATCTCTATATATATATAATTAATCCTCTAGCTACTAGTAAGTAGTTAACTCCTCTAAATCCTTACCTATAGCTACCTCAATTAAGGCAGCTATATTAGAGCTAGCTGCTAGTACTCTGCTATAATAAGCTCCTATAAGGCTATCTAGTAAATAGATTACTAGGTATAGTACTATATGCTACTTCTTATAACTACTATAGTATAGCTACTAATTCTCTTTACTAGGGTAATAGATCTTTACTTTAGTACTATCTATAAAACTAAATATTAGCTTACTCTCTACCTTTCTACCCTAACTGTTTATAACAGCTTTAGTATACTCTTTTAGCTTACCTAGTCTTATTAAGATTTAATTAACTTTAATTTAGTTACTCTATAATTTCTAAATATATATAAGTACTCTATTATATACCTTTAATATCTATAGCCTACTCTTACTAAAGTAAGGTATTATAGTAGTAAGTAATATTAAGTAAGCTGCCTTCTATATAAATACTAGTAGGGCCTTAGCTAAGCTTAAATAAATAGTATACGCGCTTTAATTAATACTAAAGTAAGTAGGTACTTAGAGTATATTAGCTAGCTAGATAAGCTCTGCCTTAGTAAATTAGGTAAAGAACTTAAAGTAATTATTATTAATACTACCTTCCTCCTTATTAGCCTAGATATTAACTAATTTCCTAGGTAACTAAAGCGTTTGAATAGTTTATATAGCTATTAATTATTATTAATATTATTATTATAAGTAACTATAAGCAGTAGTATGTTGTTAAGGTTATTAATCTATAACTAAGCAGTAGCAGTAACTATTGCAGAATCTATTATATATTATTAGAAGGTTATTAGAGGCTCTATAATATAATATTTAGTAGTAAAAGCCTTACTTAAACTCTAATTAATATTTATATTAATCCTCTGCTAGGAAACCTTAGTAATGTAGAGTGACGCTTAGCGCAATCACCACCCCCTTACCGTATTATTGCTTACTCAGAGTTTCACATCAGATTTTCCGCATCAGCTTGGGAAACCCCCCTAATGGCTGGGGTGCGGAGTGAGCCTGGAAATTGCCTCACAGTCTGCTACTCCACAAATGCACTATCCCACTCTGCAAACACACTATCGAATACACTGTTTCATGCGGATGCTCCGGACATAGACAACGAGTCACAATCCTAGACACAGGAAATGTTTGCTAGCCTCCCTGGTAGATGGATCACGGCGGGTGTCGCCATGAAAAGTTACATTCGTTGCCTGGCAGGTAAGAGGAAGGCGCAACAAGTACCCACGGGTCAGTGCGATGAGTTGACAGCTAAGAATCCGTACAGTTTTGGTGCGATTTTCAATCCATTTAAGTCCGATCCTGGGCCGCAGCGGTCTGCTGGCTGCTGGATTCCTCAATAGGTAGCATCATAAAAACTCACGTGAACGGCGTTCCCCAGAATATCGACTTCGGTTTCGGTCTACCAAACCGGGTGCGTTAACAGGCTGGAGTTTTTAAGGATTACTACTCTAAGTAATTCGTGGCGTGATCACAAAGAAGCCGCTGCACCTGGGCAGAGGGCTCCGGCATGGCTGATTCGAGATTCTGACATTGGCTGCGTCGGATCATGTCCCCTCACGTGGCGCGCGTAGTGCGTATACTGTGTAGCAACGCGGTCCTTACAGATGCAGATCTGGCGCCTGGAGTTGTGTGGTCATTTGATGGAAGGTCGGTCTATACGCCACACCGCCGTCACTGGGCAAATGCTTTGCAAAGTTTCAGTCGTTCACGAGCAAATCACGAATATCGCTGAACCCAGTTCCATCATCACAACACTCGCTCTAAGAACATAGCTATTGAGAGGGTCTTCTTGGAGATACTGCTATCTTCAACTTCACATCAACTTGGAGTTCACGCCGCCGATACGTTTGAAATGGCTCGAATCAGCCGCATCTGGTGCATTCAATGAAACGTGGGCTTGCAACGCTTCCCCACCTTATAACGGTTTTCTTATGGCGTATGGGACGCCTGCAGGCGGTCACCCCGTGGGTTAGTGCCTGCTAAGTCGTTAGCGCTTGGGGATACCAGATTGATCGAATCAAGCCTACGTCGTATACCCCACACGCGCTAATGGAGATCAAGGCAAGCCACCGGAGACAAGATTTCTGGGCACCATGCTTGAATGGCTTGTTCCGATATACTCAAAATTCGCAACACAGACATGCATACTGGCAGTAGTGAGCAATGCGAGTTGACTGGTTGAGATGAGCGACATCATGATCGCGCAAAGGAGCGTAGTACAACGCCTAATAAAACGCACCTTGAGGGTCTGCAGGTCCAGAAGCTTTATGATTGACAGAAGTCTTCCTGCAGATCATTGCCCTTAGGGTCTAGCATTCATCATAGCCTGCGTAGCTAGTGTCGGCGCGAGCGATGTTACTGGACATTGGCATCACGTTCTCGTGCTGAAAGTCCGACCCCGACCACCTTGGAGGACTCCTCACTTCTTACCAGGTTGGTGCTTGCATATATTCTGTCTCCTCCGCTCGCTTTATGCCTGGATTCATCGATCTGTCGCGCTCAAGACCATCCGTTATGTCTTCTGACAAGTCACACACCGAGCGACAGGATGTGTGAGTCGTACCGAAAGCTATCATCCACTTTAATGTGCTGACCATGCAAAGCATCTATGAGGAGAAGGGTGCTATCAACACCACTAATCCTCAAAGTGGCGTCCAATCCGCAAAGTGAGTTAGTCTTTTTCATTCAACAAGGAACGTTGCACTGACAAATGAATGAAGAATCCAAAACCCACTCGCTCATTTGAGCGAGGCTGAATGTCTTCAAGACGTCGAAAACTTTGCCGCAGAACATGGCTTCGAGAGCGAGCGTGACTTGCTTGTCAAAGGCGCACTCATCTCGCGTGATCCGACCAACTTCGCTAATGTGCCTGGCATCACCGAATCTGAGAAGACTGCGATCGCAAATGAAGTGCTTCACAAGTGGCGCCAGCCAAAAGTCCTGTACTTCACCATTATTCTTTGCTCTGTTGGTGCCGCTGTTCAAGGATGGTAAGTGGATGGGTTGATCGATATGAAGCAACATCTTCTGAAACTTTACTACAGGGACCAAACTGGATCGAACGGCGCAAATTTGTCTTTTCCAGATGCCCTGGGTATTCCCACAAAAGACAACCCGAACGCAGCCCGAAACCAGTGGTATCAAGGTTTGATCAACGCTGGCCCATACATTGCCTCTGCCTTCTTTGGTTGCTGGTGCTCTGATCCCTTGAACAACCTCTTCGGCCGTCGTGGTTGTATCTTCGTATCTGCGATCTTCTGCGCTCTCTCTCCTATTGGCTCCGCTGTGGCCCAGAGTGAGTACATTCTAGATCTGGTGTATAACTACGGTGCGGCTGACAGACACTAGCTTGGGAACAACTCTTCGTGACACGTCTGCTTCTTGGTATCGGTATGGGCTGCAAGGGTGCGACTGTGCCCATCTTCGCCGCCGAGAACGCGCCCGCTGCTATCCGTGGAGCTCTTGTGATGACCTGGTAAGCTTCTAGCACAATCAAGATCGATATCTACGCGACTAATGGTTGTAGGCAACTGTGGACTGCTTTCGGTATCTTCTTGGGCACGGTTGCCAACCTCGCTGTCAAGGATACAGGTGCAATTGCCTGGAGATTGCAGTTCGGCTCGGCTCTTATTCCCGCCTTGCCTCTGCTGGTCGGTGTCTTCTTCTGCCCTGAGGTAAGTTCGCCTTGTTCGTACAGTAACGTCAGCAATATTGACAAGTTGCCAGTCACCCAGATGGTACATCAAGAAGGGCAAATTCCACCAGGCGTACAATTCACTCAAGCGTCTCCGAAACACTGAGCTCCAGGCTGCTCGCGACCTATACTACATCCATGCCCAGCTCCGCGCCGAAGCTGGAGCGCACACCGTCCGCAACAACTATGTTACTCGATTCACCCAGCTTTTCACGGTCCCTCGTCTCCGCAGGGCGACGGTGGCATCAGGTACAGTCATGATTGCTCAGCAGATGTGCGGCATCAACATCATCGCTTTCTACTCAAGCACTATTTTTGAACAGGCCGGTGCCAACAACACTGAGTCTCTACTTGCATCTATGGGCTTTGGTCTTGTCAATTTTCTCTTCGCCTGGCCCGCCATCTGGACAATTGACACCTTCGGCCGCCGCACTCTTTTACTCTTCACCTTCCCTCAGATGGCCTGGACTCTGCTTGCTGCAGGCCTGTGCTACTTGATCCCTGAGAGCAGCAAAGCTCACATCGGTCTCGTTGCCCTGTTCGTCTACCTTTTCGGTGCTTGGTATTCCCCTGGGGAAGGACCCGTTCCGTTCACATACTCAGCCGAAGTCTTCCCCCTGTCCCACCGCGAGGTTGGCATGTCGTGGGCCGTTGCGACCTGTCTCTTCTGGGCTGCTGTCCTTTCTATCACTTTCCCTCGCATGCTTGCCGCGCTCACACCTACCGGCGCCTTCGGACTGTACGCTGGCTTCAACATCATCGCGCTTGTGATGATCTTCTTGTTCGTCCCTGAGACGAAGCAAAGAACCCTTGAGGAGCTGGACTATATCTTCGCCATCCCCCAGCGCACTTTTATGCGCCACCAGTGCTTCACAGTTTTGCCCTGGTGGATCAGGACCTGGATCCTGAGGCAGAAGATTGGTCCTTGTCCCGCTCTCTGGAGCTTTGAGGGTCGTGATGAAAAGGAACAGCAGGATGCAGTCCGCAGAGCCAGTGTTGCTGCTGCTGGGGACGACCAGGCACGTAGGAGCTCTAGTGTTGTGGAGAAGGTCGCTGGAAAAGCTTGAATTCGGTCGATTCAATGGATTACGGGATAGTAAACATGATGAGATATCTTTTGTCTACCATGGGATAGTGTGCGAATACCATCAACTGTTATCTTAATCACGCCTCTTCACGAATCTCATCTTTGCACTTATGCCACCTTTGTGTCGTCGATTGTTAACTAGACCAGAATGTTTCCATTTAAGCGGCTCGCAACCTCACAAGTTTTATGTGCAGGCTCTCAGAGGCATCTCCATCGGTCATGCTTCAACAGCACCCCAGAAAGCCTTCCCCTCCCGGCCCTGTTTCACCTTGGTCACGCTCATATCCATCGCATCGGGTTGCATACCCATGTACCTCTGCGTAATTCTGAGCCACATTGCTCGCTCTGCGCGACTCGCCCCACTACCCTCCCAGACCCAGATGCTCTTACCGACATCCAGAAGGAACACATCGTTCTCATCCAAGTCGTCTTTACCGATGCCATTGCCTTCCTTGACCATGTCGAACGTAAGCTGACCATCGGAATCACTGAGTCTGAACAATTTCTTGACATCTCGTTCCGTAGCTGTCGTCACCGGCCTTCGACATTCAAACTTGGTGCCGTAATCGAGATCCTGGCCGCCAAGGTAGTCGACGACAACTTTGCTACGTGCCTCATCTTGACTCAGTACCTCGACCTCGCTGTGCTTTGCGATTGTCAGGTCGTGTACGACCTGTGCAGCCTTTATCTTCTCCATCGGCGAGCACCCTTTGCCCTGCCAAACAAAGATCTTATCACCCTTGTCCAGGATGAAAACATCAGCCTCATCAAGACTCTGCCAGGTAGGCTCAACTTCGTGCACGACGATAGCATCGCGTCCAGCGACAGGACTAGGGTGCTTGAACACACGAAGGAGGGTGTCTGTGTGCTCGACTTCTTCATTGATATCGACGTGATTGAAACCAGAGCTCACACCACCACGCAAGACCTTGTAGCGCGGGAAAAGAGCAGTAAAGTCATCTGACGGCGATGCTTGCACTTCACGATGCTGAGTTGCGGATCCGTGGAGGAATTCATCGAGCTCGACAGTCTTGTAAGCTGCAGTGCCATATTCGTCTTGTGTTGATGTGCGGCCAATCCAAAAGAAGACGTCATGAATCAGAGGGGCCGAAGAATCATCTTTGATCTCCTCGCTGTGGAGAACGATGTACGAATCGCCTTCATGGAAACTGCCATACTTCTGGCGGGGCCATGGTACAACCTCGAAGTTTTCGATACGCCAGACGAAGAGACCTGGCTGTCGGCCAACGATACCGTTGTTCCATGCTGGCTCGGTCGCTGCGGAATGATACTTTATCTTATGATCAAGTTCGGAGTTAATAAGCTCAACATTGGAGTCTCTCCAATCGTACTCTTGCTGATGAACAAGGCCTTCGTGGGGTGGCATAGTTAGTAAGTCTAGAAATGCTGTTGTGAGTGGGTTATTGCCTTTGGGCCGTAATTGTTGGAGTGTAGAGGCTAGGTTTGGGGACGAGTGAGGCGTGAGGGAGGCTTGAAGCAATTGTGGGCCCAGTTCGTGGCATCTGAAACGCCATTACGTCATCGCAGATCATCAGACTGGGAAATGTACCTGAACGATCTCAATAACTGCGAAGGAAGTACAAATTTGCTGACTGGCGATGACAAGATGTCTCCAACAGGCTTCATCGTCGAGGGTACTATGGGCATGAACAAACCGTCGGTGTTCAACGAGAGTCAACACCCGTCCATCACCACGACTTTGACCTGAGGCTTTCAGCCGAGGTGATCAAGTCTTCTGTTCTAGCAAGGCTGTCGTACGCCTGATATCTCGCGTGGCAGTTGTAGGCTCAGCATACGGTATATCAAAAACAATGGACTAGAGCCTCTGGGGTACCTTCGTGGGGAAAACAAGGGTTGTTGTATGCTTGCCGGTAACATATACGGCATCGTGAAGCGGTGTTTACCAATTGAGCTCAGTACTGCCTGATAATCTGAACAGTGACCGACAAGAGTGTGACGCGCTTTCCGCTCAAAGATTGGCAGGGTGAGGTACCCTGGTGTCACAGAAACAGTATGACTTCCCCTGATACAAACGAAAGTCAGTTGTCGCCATTGTAAGTTTATAGCCTAGCCTTGAGTCGGACAACAGACATGAATGTCAGCACTGATGTAAGGCAAGGATGTACAGGTGCTGAGAGTCTTTGGCACGAGCGTTTCTCGCATGGGAGTCGGCCGGCACGCCACGCATATGTGTGCATGCAATGTCAGTGCTGAGACAGGCGAGGAGGGACTGAAGGACGTTGACGCGGCTTCGTCGTTACTCGTTCAAAATGCCGACTGGTGACACAACTTCTCGCCTGATTGTTGGGGTTCCAAGCTGTGTTGCGCATGCCCACCTAAGCGAGGCTATAGTGTCCTGATGCGAACTTATCGTAAGCATTGTTACGTGGATGCCGACATGCTGTTTGTACGACGCTGATAATATGGTGATTGGTGATGTGACGTTGACCGTTGGAGCACGGCTCAAAGCTAGCGCGAGCTATTGGTTGCGGGGAAGCACTCCCGGCGCCAGGTACGAAAGACGGGCCATTCCCTAGGCTTCAACATCACATGGCAATCCATATCATCGGGCTTGCTCTGTCGTAATGCGACTAGTCTGCCAACACAAGGACGCAATTGGAGAGGCGGCTTGAGACAAGCGCGTGTAGGGTGCGCAACGAAGCATCCTTGCGCCTTGGTGCAGTGAGCTGAATGTTTCGATATACATGTCAGACCATAGCAAGGTGCTGTACAAGGTGAGTCTGCCACAGGAAGGTACATGTGCTGACCGGCGGATGTACGCGGGTATCAGGTACATTGCAGACTTTGGTCGCCCGGCCTTTCGAGTTCTGGTGGTACAGTAGGGAAGTTTTGTGGAACTCACGAAAAGCAAGTCGCGAAAAGACAAATGCACCCGGTCGGGCCGGTTTTTGTATCTTCCACAGAATGCCGTGACAAGGTTATACGGCAAGTGGAGCTGCGGAGATGTACAGCTTGTGAATAGGTCCTCCTTAGGGCACGATTCTGGATTAAGACCATGGACAGCTTCCATGTTGCCTCGCACTCGGGCGGTGACGACTGCGCAATGGTAGAGGTATCTTCCTAGCAATGATGTTTGAACCACTAGGATCCAGGGTCAGGACATATGTCTTATGCTCATCATGGGTGCATGAAGTTGGCGAAGCGAAGGGATCTCCGTTTGTGGGGCGAAGTTTCGATGTCGTAGCATGCCACATGCAACGAGCCGTAAGAGGCAAGCACAGTGGAAGAGGATTTCACCCTGACCTGATAATTTGCCCATCTGTCGAGCTGAAAATGGCATCTTTGGTGGTCAAAAGGAGAAGTTTAGCGACTCTAGCTACGATTCAGACAATACTGCAGTGTGCACACCGCTCGATGACTTGCAGCGAGCGAGGTCGTTGTTGAGGAGGAAGTGCTGGCAAGGCATTGAACCGAGCGGTGATTGGTGGACAGGTGAATGCAGGCCAATCACAGGATGCTCGGTAAGCCGATGGCAACGCTGGCCATGTCGGCACACACATCTGAATACAGGATGCGGCCGACCCGGGAGCTTACCTGCTGACTTCCGCTTGTGATCGGTGAATACTGAGGCAGCGCAATTTCATGATAGCCTCCTGGATGTCAGCATTGCGTTTGGACGAAGCCCAGGCGGGCAGGCGCGCTAGCACTGACTGGGCGACGAAGGAAGGGTCAAATCAAATCAGTACCATCAAAGTGATCTCGATGCGGGCAAGGGGATAGCCATGTTGTCCTTGAGTAAGTTCGCATTGGGAGAACTGCGACATGAGCAGTGTTTAGTATACCTATCAGTGTCGTGATTTCGCTTTCATCCTTCCGATGGCCTGGCCAAGCTGCAATCTCGAGCAAGCACTCTGTGTTTGGAGCAACATGCGGCATCTGAACGGTGGCAAGTCGGATACTGCCGTGTGGAGTCGAAGTTCGTCGGCAGGGTCGCGTGGAGTCGTTTTGAGGAGCGAACGGAGGGTCGAGTTTCAGGAAGCCGGGGGGTCGAGGGTGAGTGTGCCAGTCGTTGCGAGGTGCAGCACGACGTTGGCGACCCCTTGACGCTCTCAACAGACGGCGGGGCGCAGAACAGGCACGCTGCACGGCTGACGAGCGCAGACGTACGAGCTGCACGTGTTGCAGGTGTGCGCCGTGGAGGCAACCAGCAACCGTCAGGACGCAGCATCACCAGTGGACACAATGCGCAATAATGTGTTCGAGGGACCAGACGGGCAGCAGTGCACCGCACTGTGCTGCGTACGCCCTGCTGGGCCCGCGGACGACGAGCCGGCAGCAGGGCCACGGCTACGGCCAGCGCCTGGCACCGGTCCTCTGCGCGCTGGTGTCCAGAACAGGCTGCGCGGCCACAGTGCAGCTCGACCTGGGCACGCAGGGCGACGACTCGAGGCACTGGCTTTTCTGTACAAGGAAAGTTCGGTTTGGTTATCCGTGTGCCGCCGCCAGCGCAAGCGGAATGGCTCGTCGGAGGCCCCTGCCGCCGGCGAAGCGCACCATGCCTCTTCGACTGCGCGGATGCGCTCTACGAGCTCCCGTCGCCGCTGAAGCCAGGCTAACCCGGCCTAATGTATGCCTTGCATGTTGCTGGAATCACCTCGCAGCGGTGGATCCAGCACACGGCATGCTCCACAAATGAGAGCGCCCGCGCAGCGCCAGCAGGCCTGGCAAAGCCTGCTAAGTCCTGGCTGGCAGGGAGCCGATCCATCGTCTACGCCGCAGAGCGGAGACTCCAGAGCGACGGGATGTCGATGACTTGAGCCTTGGACCGTGGACCTTAGACCCTTCGCGTCTGCCGCCTTGGAGACTGTACCTCTTCCTCTTGTACGACCCCATCCTTCACGCTGCCCCCATATCAACGCTGCGCTCGCTGCAGCTGTCGACGACTTGTAAAGCACTCATGCCCGCCATGGCAGGCGACTGGCCTCGCGACGCCCGCCCCTACGGATCGCCGCAGCACACCGAGCCTCCCGCTCCCGTGCGAACGCTGCCCAGTGTTGCGGAGCTGCTCTCCTCACGGCCCTCTGCAAACAGCCCCAGTGCTGTGTACCACCATCGCCAGGACTACTTCCACGCTCGCTCGACCCCACCAGCAATTTCGCCCGCAAATCCTACAGCTGCTCCTAACACAGTCACTCCGCACTGGAATCCCATGAACCACCGCCAGACAAGCCCGCCAGTCAGGTGAGCAGTGTGAACTTTATCACGAGCAGACCTCGTATACTAACCCAACCCTTCAGCCCTACTGAACAACGGCCACCAACAACATCAACCACAGCTGCACCCAGAGAACCAGCGGTAAGGGTCTACCAGGAGCCTACGTTCCGTCGTCAGCAAGTGCCCAAACCTGACCCAGCGCTTCACTATTCGACGCTGTCGTCTGCAGTGCACGACCCTTCTCATTCGACAGGGCAAGTGCGCCAAGATTCAGCCATCGACCAGCACCGCTTTGAGGCGGACGATAATGTCCAATTGTCCAAACTTAACGGTTCGTATTCTCATCAGAGCCCAAAGCACAGCGAACGCCAGCCCAGTCCTAGGCCTGACACCTACCATCCTGCCTCTGCTGCATCTACCTATGCTCCCGTTCATCAGAGTGAAAACCTTCCGAGCCAGACGGACGCACAGCTCCCAGCACGTCAGCACTCGAGATCTGTCTCGTCGAACGGTCCTTACTTAGCGGCGTCACCAAGGTCACATGAGCACAGCTCAGAGCGTGCTTCTGTGAAGAACGGTGTCGAATCAAGGACTAATATCACTGGGCCTTCTTCCTTGCCAGAACAGTTCTTCACCCAGCAAAATAATTTTGGCACACGGCAACAGCGGTACAACGTAAGATTTGCTGCCAACTATACATCCGAAACCATGTCATCTTCACAAAAGCCTCGTAACGACTCTCCACCCTCACCCTCACCTAGTGCGACAGTAGTTGCTACCAACACCGAGCATGCTACCAGTTCGCCGATCCCCATCTCCACGTCTGAAGAGGAGCCGGTGTCAACAAACGGTCACACGCGGAGCGCCGAATCTCAACCACGACCCACGAGGGAATCTAGGGACCGTTCCGATCGTGAGCCTTCTGTCGAGCGCTGCTCAGGCTGCAATGAAGCCTGGAGGCGCCCAATTCCTGACATGGATCAGAACTTGGCCCCAGCAGAGACTAATGCTGATTACATGAGATTAGCAAGCAACATGATTGAGCGGTTGCGAGCTCAGAACAAAAAGGCGGATGCCGCATACGAGGACTGGAAATGGCGCCACAGCCACTGCTTCCGGCCAGCCAGTCCGCACTCAATTGGATCAGTGGACGACACCAGACGACCTGACCACATCCACAAGAGCGATGGAACAACGACCAGCCAAACAGCCGGCAAACGCAAATCTGAGGCTTTACATGAACCACAAGTCGCACCAAAGCAGCGCAAGATTACTGAGATAAGCCCAGCACCGCCAGTCCGAAAGCCCGAGTGATCTGGACCTTTTACGTTCATGCGATCATTCTTGTTCCATTTTTCTTGCACACTTGCATATGCATATTGACTTGGTGTTGGTGTTGGAAAAAGAAGGACATCCGTTATACCCCCTCTGGTTTGTTATGTCAGGACTGTCTTCGGACACGCGCCTTTTCAAACGTCTCGAAAGGCAAATGCACAATGATAGCGTCGCGATGCGTCAATTTACATATCTTGCAATAACAGCTTTAATCCTAGCATAAGCTGAGAAGCTCTCTATCGTTCTCCCGTATCAGCTCCTGGCGTAAGGTTCTTTCAAGGCACTAGATGATGTTCACATCTACTTGTTTTCAGCGATGGACACGAACTCTCTATACCCCCTTCCTCCTCGGCATGTCGCTGGCACCATTCACAATGTATAATATTCAATCCATACTCAGATTTTAAGATACATGACTCTTGCATGTCAGCAACGATCGATCCTCTTCGTCCTTGTAAGTTCTTGTCCGCGTTGCTGTTATCTTGGGACCGAAGTGTAAGCCGAGCCCGGCAGCGGAAGCTCGTGCGCCTACGCCAGCGTCAAAGCGGCCCGTACACGGGCCTCTACAATCTGTAGTGGGTCAACGCTAGCATCCCCTGAACTGCAGTCGTGAACGTTGCATATTGTCGTGTTCGGTCACGGTTCCTTGGCCAGTGACAGTGAACGGGTTATCGATCAATCCTGAGCTTCAAGTGCTTTCGAGATAGTCAGGACTCAGGAGAGTACTGTTGGCCACTTAGGCGCTCCGGAACGTCGTAAATGTACTATAAGATCACTTGCATGCAGCTAAACCGCCCTTACATTCTTTCGGGCTAGACAGGCATAGCGATGGCGGTTGTCCAGCGGGGCTACCCGGCACATAAGCCACGGGAAATGTGCACGCATTGAATCATAAAATCTCACCCAGCTCCAAACCAATGGTAAAAATAAAGTTCTTGGATAGAATGGCATCGCATCTGAACGCAGATACCATCGCAATCGGATGCATGAGTCGCCGGCATCACGTTTTCATAATATATGCTGGGTTATATGCAGGATAGCCATATGTAGAACAATGTACAAATTCAGTAGTAGGCTAGTGCACACCCAGGAGAAAACTTTGAGGCTTCGGTGTGCTGATGCAATCGCCGTGTCAAGCTGTCGAGAATAGCAGGCGACCAGCGCCCTGCCAGCATTGCTCGGCCCTTGCCCTCAACAATAAGGATGTCACATGTGTTCTACCGCCTTGAATGTCATCAGAACGATTACTAACCCGTACTCGCAAGTTCGCCTCATTGCAACACCATGAATCCGAGCGTTCCTTCTATATCCCGCCGTGATATTGTGCGATTGACAATAGCATGTGCGATGAACAGCTGGATGAATGATATAGTAGATGTCGATCGCGGAACAGGACCCGGGTCGGGTAAGCCGCGTTTTCGATGGAACAAGCTTCAAAGTTTACCGGTGATTTAACGGTCTGTGTGTTGAACTGAATCTTGGTTGGAGTGGCCGTAGCGGCCGTCGAGAGACCGGAACTAACTAACAAGTACGATCTGTATCTACCGTGACGTTATAAACCCGTGTGCTAGACCAACACAATACACGAACCACCCGTGCACGGAACTCGTCACGTTTGAACTGGCCTCCCAACATCTATCACCGACGTTTTCGGCAGTTGTCCGACGTGCCAAAACACTGCTCCACCTCAGGAAAAGGCGAGAGCGACACATTGCGCAAGAGCGAAAGGCCACCAAACCCTGGCTAGCCACGTCAGCCCTCGTCGCGGAAGCGGCCCGTACGAAGTTTGTTTCAGGGTCTGGGGTCGGAAGCATCCCAACATCCCAACTGACATCGATGTCGTCGATGGTGCACGCGCACGCACACCACCAGAACAAAGGACGCTCGCCACCCTAGAAATCGGAGCTGCAGAACAGTATCATACCTGTGACCTACGGCGGGTAATGCACAATTGGAAATCCAACCGCTTCCCCATCTTGGCGAGACAGGTGCATAATCAGTACGTTTGTGGAGAGCCCGCACGGACTTTTCGTTCGATCAAGGAGTGTCAGGCCATCATGCCATGCGCAAGTGTTTCTGCAGTATGCCTGATTGCGAAAGGTTGTCTGCTGATCTGACTTCGCCACTACAAAGCCACTCCAACTTGCTCTGCATTTGCAGGCGGATGGCGGGTCACCGTTCTAACCTAACAAGGAAAGGGCACCACTTGCCATTGTGGGTAAGGTCGTTTGCACGCGGTGCGACGTCGGCGGTTTGAATCAGGAGGATGAGGGGGCCGTGGAGCGCGGTCACTTTCCACCACAAATCAGCTTGCCAGATCATTACACAGCCTGGCGCAGTGGCACTTCAGGAAGAAGCGCAGAGGAGGACGAAATGGCGGGATGCATCAATAAGCGCGTAGCTTGCAATTCAGTGACATGCTGCTACCAGCAGCCGAAACCAGGTCGATATCAACCCATGCAACGTTGACGTTTCGACAAGCCACCGATGACCGATTCAGGATTACTGAACTCCTCGCCTTCCCTTGCACCTCTCAATATGGATGAACTGGTTTTGTGGTGGAAGAGCTGACTCGATCACGCAAGCGGAAACCATCATGTTCGGTGCTTAGCACTAAAAACCCCGGACGCACGTCGCGGCTATACGGAAAATAGCAATCAGAAAACTTACATTGTCTGGGTACTGCGGCACGGGAGATGGCTTGAGACAGTGCTCCATCGCGCGCCCCGTAGGCCGAGGGTCACGCAAGTGAGGGTTTGTGTCTTGCCTTGAGACTCGAGGATGTAAGGTACAGCCTTGATGTTTCGGAAGCTGCCACGGCAGACATGCACGCGGGTCTTCATCGGGAAAAGAACAGTGGTCTGCGGACGTACGATTGTGGGTCGCAAGCATCGAGACGTGTCAGTCCACGGTTGACGTGCGGGATCGGGATGACGATCAACGCAGGGTAGTGTCGTTACCGCGGTACAGGCGCGTGGAAGGAATTGACTGCACAAAATGAAACCCCCTAATCTATTCATCTCAATGTATTTCGCAATGCGTGCTTTGTGAACGACGTATACGGCATGCGGATGTCATTTGAAATTTCTCGTATGGTCATTGCATGCCATCCTCATGCTTGTGATCATTCTTCGCTCTAGTGCCGATGCACCTGGCATCTAGGACACAGTCACATCTATTCCATCAAGTTCTCGTATACCGATAAAGAGAAGTATGTCCCCGGGGAAAGTTCCCGGACTAATATTGGAGGCTTTCTACCTGGTCAAGATGCCATTCGGATGGCTCCCGTACTTGGGATTCTAGTAGCTTCTAGTTGACGCGAATTTGCATCAACTGTGGTCAAGGACTTCAGACGCTGTGGCCAATCCTAATAATAATACGATTAATGCAGTTCGGAAGCTATGCGGACTACGGTAAAAGGTATTATATCTTCATTGTACTGGTAGAGATCCTCAATGGCTGGTGACTGCTCCGAGCAGGAAAGTAAATAGCATCACCTACACATCTCCACAGCGGGATAAGGGGTGCAATCCTTTGCGATCATAACATACAACTCCCTCATACGGATGCGATCCCATCAGGCTAGCTGTTACAAGTGCTGAGATCCTACAAAAGGCTCAATACTTGATACATGCTGTGCGTGCTTGATGAACCTGCTGTGCAGCCAGCTAGCATGAACAAGCTAGATCACGGAGATATTGCAGGCTTCAGAGAAGTATGCAAGGGCTCCGTGTGACTGACTCCTGACCAGGAAACGGTGGGGGCAGGGCAGCCAGGAAGGAAAGGTTAATCTGGCACCGCAACTGGGTAGGTTTCACAAGCCGGGCTTCCATATTAACTGTTCCTTATCGTATTGGATCTCATCGGATCTAGAAAGATCTCTCTGTTATTTTTTTCTAACTTTACAAGGTTACAATTGTGAATCACACTTTATGATCTTGGAACATGATCTCGCAACATGGGGTGCTGCAGCCCCGACCCTACGTAGTAAACACGTGACATGATGACTTCTATTGCGACTCCCTTCTCGAAGATCCAGAGAGCAGCCCGACAAAGTAGCAGAGCTCTAAATTTGCACGACTTGGAGATGATATCACAGGAAAGTAAGCTCAGAGGCCCGGCACTGCATTCCGTGATCGTCTCCTGCTTCTCGAGGGCCTAAAGACCAGGGATCTTGGGTTTCAAGCGGCTGCGATCTTAGACTTGCACGATACGAGATCGCACCTTGGCGATGGATGAAGATCTTGGTTCGACGGCTCTTCACCGCTGCTGCCTACGCTGTTGAGGCGTGGTGCAAGCTTGCGCGGCCCAGGGTGCCGAGTGCCCCTCATTGGCACGGTTCTGCCGCCCAACCTCAGGCTTCCCACCAGCGTTAACACATTGGGTAGGCGTACATACTACATGCTTTCTTTTTTACCTCGCCGTTCACGCGCGCCAGGGATCTAATCAGGGATTTCTCACCACGGAGATGTAAGGTGCGGGGCGTAAGTTTTATACGCATGCAGGCTACACATGCAGTGTCGATGTTGGTCCGCGGTACGGCATTCGGACACGCTTGCGCAGGGCTGGATCGACACGAGGCGATTCGCGGTGTGTGCAGATGTGACAGGCGTGGGTATGGAGTGAGGCTTGTGGACTTGGAGAAGTCATGATGTAACAGCGAAGGATTTGCGCCTTCTCGATGCAGGGATGAAGGCTTACTCAATAATGCTTCGGCTGTACCACGATCTGACAGATTTGCAACCGAGAGGTACGGTCCGAACGAGAGATGAATTGCCGAAAAAAGGAACTCTTTCAGAACCGCTCATGGACGACCCAAGCCACAGCGTACAATCGGGCGCAAGCAGCGAGGACTCGCACGGTCCCTCTTTACGAACTGCCCACATTATGGGATAAAGCCATTCGGCAAAGCGCTTGCCGTTTCCGATGCAGCAGTAACTTCGACAACAGCAGTCATGCTTGGTCATAATTGGCACCATGCGCGTTGCGTTGTTGAGCTAAAGTACTTCATAGCCCGCTGCCATCATGGCTCAAAGTGCTTTGAAGCCTAGTGCATCTCGCAAATTTCGCGATCATCACCAAACCTGTCCCGTTTCTCGCACCCAAGTCCTGACCAGGACTGTTGACTTCAGTTCTGGGAATTCTGCCTTGTGTTTTAGCGCAACATAACGTAGGATCCTCTCGAGATAGCCACGCTTCAACACGTCCGATTGCTTAGATTCACCTAGGACGCTGTTGATCTGCTTTTGCAGCGTGGTTTCTTTTGAAACGGAATACAGGAACTGTTTGGGGTCATTCATGTTCCACGAACTAAAGTAGCTTCTACATTCCTTTGAAATACCTCGCCGGGCCAAGGCCTTAAAGATGTGATCTTCGATTGTCTCTGCATTGTCTCTTGACATAGACATGTTGGGATCGCACAACAGACCGAGGACGGCTGTGCGATAAGCTTCCTACCGAGCCTTGCTCTACGCTGTCATGGGTAGGTAAAACAGTGCTAGGCATGGTCCAGTTTTGTGTACGATTAGGTGTAGGTGCTGCAGGATTGCCCCGACGGTTGACTGAAGACGAGCTTGATGAAGATCTGTCCAAGAAGGATGTGTCACCGTTCTTAAGTTGCTCGAAGTTCGCCAACCATCTGGCGAAATCCTTGTTGGAAATATCAGTTAGCCTTTTTTCCATCTCCTGGCGGATCTGCTTTCGAGTCGCTTGATGACCCATTTGTTGCCGAACAACAGGTAAAGCGTGATAGGCGAAGGGATCGCTCATACGCTTGAAGTTACAGATGGAATTCTGGAGTGATGTGCCAGCTTCTACATCCCATCGCCACGATGTAGAAATCTTGCTCGCCTTGCCGCATCTCTCAGTTTGCGTGGCATTACCTTCGCTGAAACCATCAAGATCAGCAGGTGCGACGTCCTCTGCTTGAGGGCTTATGTTGCGAGCGACGCTGGTCCTCATGTCTAGCTGAGTCTTGTCACCTTTCTTGCCTTTCTTATCACCAGTCTTTGTGATCTGTGATAAATTCACATCGCTGTGCTGTAAGCAAGCTCTCCTTGCTGAAGCTTCTGCTTTGGCATTGGAACCGACAGCTTCATTACCGCCGACCACATTATGAAGCTTTGAGTGCTTGTTGGTGATGTGTTTATGTCAGCGCTGATTTGGCGGGAATCCGTAGCGTCGCGCGTTGTGTCTCCCTTCAAGTAGTGTAGGCTCGTAATGATACGACCAATAATGTCTTCATCAAGCTCCGCGCTATGTAGGCTGACGCAGGCTGCTACCACGGCCTTGACGCTCTCCTCAACTTTGGCGGCCGTGTCGACTCGTTCTGCCAATAAGCGCGTGATGCGGTGAGTCAACTCGGTGCAAAAGATTTCGGTCATCTTGGCAATGTTCTGCTCCGGTGCACCTTCGTTGCGCATGTGCCGAGTTACCATTTCAACACCCATTTGCTCTAAGATGTCTTGCGGAAAGCAGATATTGATAAGGCCTTGTACAGCCCTTTTGAATACGTGTGTGTTTGCATCGATAGCTGTCGATAGGACTTGGATTCGAAAGATGAAATCATCACCGCTCAGCAGTGTCGCAGTGCGATCTTGAGTGAGCGGCAGAGATAGACCAACGGAGCTGGGATATGGCGTTCTACCATGGTATGACCGCGCGTCTGAATGCCCGTGATGCTCGTGTACAGACACGCCGGTCTCTTGTCGACGGTGCTTCTCAGCTGATGTCGAGCAGCTTGGAGAACGCGGACGCTTTTGTTGACAGGTCAGAGGTGCTTTTGTTGATGGGAGGGCGACTTACAGGCCGCTTGCTGAATGTTCTAGCCATCTTGATAATCTCACTTTATGCCGATATTCGTGGGATTGTGTGAGCGTAGGTAGGGGCTTCTACACCAAGATGGTATGGTGGATGAGGTTCAGCAGAATCGCGAGTAGTATGAGACAGGTCTGTGCGGCGATGGTCATCTTCACGGTGAAGACTCAATCAGTAAATCAAAGGAGGTGGCACATGCTAGCATGGTGAACACCGTCAAGGTAAGCGTAGGCAAATATTGCGTCAGCGAGTACGAAAGCAACATAACGTATCGCACTGCGCCCGAGCAGATCACGGCAGCCATTGCACGTTCTACACGAAAAAAGAAGATCCACAGGAATAGCGAACAGCATGTATAGCCGTCTACCAGAAAGGATGCTCCAAGGTCCTCCGCTGTACCGAGCTGCAACCTTGGAAACGCGTCGACGGGTGGTCACGTGCGAGATTTATTGTCGTGCAGGTGGTCATCGACTGTCACACATTGACTGATCAATAGAAGCTCGTCAACGGGAAGCATCACTCAGTCCGCATTGAGTGACAGTGAGTAATGTGTGAGGGGTACGGGGTTACATTTCACTCATGGTGACTTCGGGACGCGACCAGGGTGTGGAAAACACGCTAGCAAAGCGGCCCCACTTTGGAACTTTCTGCTGGACTGGAGCTTCGCAAGACAGCTTGGTCGCGCTGCAGCGCAGAGGCAAGAGCGAGTGCTTGCGTGCCTTCCTGCCGGACCAGCGCCCCTTCTACTTTCTCTCGATATGGCCGCCACCGGCGCGCGCATGCGACTGACAGTCGTGGTCGAAGCACTGGCCGAGGAGAATGCCCATGGCGAGTACCGCGACATGGCGCTGGCCGCGTTCAAGGAGCGCAAGTTTGCCATGCCTGTGCAGCTGGACAACACGTTCGAGACAGTATGGAACGACATTGAGACGCGGTACAAGACCAATTACCTCAGCGCCCAACAGGCGGCCACGTTCAGCATCAAGAAGCTACAGGACGCTTACGACTGCGACCTTGACATGACCGATACGGTCGGCGCCATCTTCGAGGGCGAGCCGGACCGCAAGATGCACATGATCAAGGTCGTACCGCACTTCATCTTTCGCGAGACATCAGTGGTGCCTGGCTCTATGCTGCGCCCAGCTGCCGCACAAAAGCGTATGGGCGACGACATGGAGGTCGATGACGACAGCACGAACAAGCGGCGCCGCATCGGATCGCAGCAGCCAAACGATACACAAGATACTCGCGCCCCGTCACCAAACCGGCCAATACCCTCCACCGAGATCCAGCGCGTGGCAGCAGAAGACATGGAGACCGACGTGCGCTCATCCAGGTCACGGTCTGGCCTGTCACTTATCGAGCTGAGCCGCACCGAGACTGGACAAGCTCCCTTCGGCTCGGATTTGGTAAAGCAAGAGTCTCCAGAGCCAGCAGACACCTCATTGCTGCATATAAGCACATCGGGCGAGCAAGCACATCCTGTGCCAGAGCCCACAACCGACGAGGTACCGGCTATCGAGGACGATATCATAGCAGACACGCAAACAGCACTATTAGGGCATACGCAGCCTCTGCAGCGCAACTCGCTCGAGTCTGCCATCCATAAGTCACCCGTTTCCCCTGTCGAACAAGTGCCAGAGCCTGAAATGCAGACTACCTCTACGCATGCGCGTGCGCTCAAATCGCGCAGAGACGTCTACAGGGTTCCTAGCTCTCCTGAATTTATGCAGGTGAAGGCTACACCGGAGAAACCTGCCAGGACCTATGGCCGTTCACCAAGGTCAGGCGCCGACTTTTTAAATAAAGCGCGTAAACTAGGGACTACCGCCATAGGGACGACCGCTACGCAAACCAGTGCTTTTATCCCAGAATCGAACTTACGGCCGCATCTGCATGGCGCGCCAGTCGCGGTCGAATCGACTCCAAAAGAGAGAAGCGTCTCCGGTCCAGCAGATCGACGCACTGCAACTACCAACGATGACAACGATAACGATGACGATTTGACAGCTTCATTCCTTCATGATGCTGCCGAAGCTGCATCAAGCACCAGCCTCTCAACACGCAAACATACCGCAAAGCCTCCGAAGCCTGGCAGTTTAAAGAAGCCATCGCGGGCTTCTCTGACCGCGTCACCCATTAGTGCTAATCTTGGTGCAAAGGCCAAACTTGCGGCGACCCCCACATCAACGAAGTTAGCCAATAAGTCAAGTTTGCCAGGCACAATTTCCACCCCCGTCAGGACCGGTCAGTCCGAGAGCACAAAGTCACCTAACGGCAACAGCATGTCGCGCATGGAGCGCCTACAGATGATGTTGAGTCAGAGCACACCCAAGCGCAACCCCAACGGAGAACCAACTGGGCGAAGGAGTACCACTCGAAGTAAAGGCCAGAGCAATAGATCATCGCCTGAGGTCCGCGTTTCAGGGGCGAAGAAAGTTGCGCCAGCTGGAAGCGAAACAGAAATTGCGGATGTTCCACGATCTGCTCAAGATGCAGAAATGCGCACAGCGACCAAGATCAGCCCTGTTCCTTTGCCATCCGTACGTGCAAAGGTCTCAACACCTGTCAGCTTAGCCGACACTGGGAATCACAGCCCAGTACCCAATCAAGATTCGTTTAGAAAGCCAGCACCCAAAGCACCTAAATCGCCAAGGCAACCACCAGGAATGCAGAGGAATTCCACTACCCCAACAGCGAGTGCACCGCGGCGAAGTGAAATACCATTACCTCCCAACGTCCGTCACCTAAGGCGTAGCAGCAGTCTACAACGGTCGCCACTTGCGAGCAGCGATAACACTGCTAGCCAGGCTGATCCGAATGAATCTGTGGTCAAGGCTCGATCAAACTCAAAGAGACTGTCTGTGGAAGATGGGAACGTTGATGCTGTAAAGCTACCATCCCCGGCGATCACCAAGAACAGCGCCACTTGCGACTCGAGTGCGGAGTCCCCGACATTCGATGCTCGTCCAGACGCATCAGAAGTTCGGCATACCCAGGTGACGAAGGGTCTTACCGACATGGCTTGCGACAAAGCAAACGCTCCGTCGAGTCTGCAACGCTCGGCTCGCCACGACGATTTCTCAACTCCATCCTTGGTCGCCAGCAACGATAATACGCCTGCAGATACGACAAAGAATAAACTTAGGACTGTCGCTGAGCAACAGCAACCAAATAATGCACCAGTGACTCCAGCTCATGCCAAGGTCGGACCACCATCGGGACAAGGCTCTGTTGAAGCTGTGCCATGGAATGCCGGTTCTTGGAATTTTGGAGGTCCACACAAAGCGGCTTACACGAATAATAAGCGTGAAGAGGACCATGGGAATCAGGCTCACATAGCATCGAAATCTGCCCACGCTTCAGAGGATGAAGGCTTTGCGGAACAAGAAACATACAGCACAGCTGTTGAGGACAATGTTGCGAGATCTCGCTCCAGCAGTGCGGCTGCATCGGTCCGCTCCTCCCCCGCTGTCTCGCGCCAGCCTGCGCGCTTTTTGAGCCACTCCCCAACCCCAGACACCTCAGAAAGTGAAGATGATTCTGACGGCGCATCCGCAGTAGCTTCTCGAACTGCACTACTTCACGCCAACGGCAAAGACGAGACTGAAAGTGAGAGCGATACTTCCTCAGACAGCTCAGATGACGAAGATGAAGAAATTCCTAACTTGCACGCTGAGCAAAGCAATGACTCTAATGCAAATGCTGCGCCACCTTCTTCCCCTCCTCAGAAAGGTCATATGGGTTCTACTCCTATCATCCCAGCGACCAGTCAAGTAACACCATCGCGGACGAATGGCTTGACACAACGAACACCATTGCCGCCACCTACGCAGCAGTCCTCGCAGGCACCACGCTCGAGCCAGTCCATATCCGTTCAAGCAGCAGACCGCCGGCGATATACTGGCTTTCGAAGCCTAAGGGAACAACTTGCGGACACCAAGGCTGCACAAGCAACAACACAGAAGAAAGCTTTTGATCCACGAACTATGAATCTGGGCAAGCTAGCAAAGGGCAAGCCGCTCGTGGGTACAGGTGGTGACGATAGCAGTGATGATGAAAGCAGTAGTAGCAGCGACAGCGACAGCGACAGCGACTAATTGAATATGAGCATGGCGATGTGGTGTTTGTGGGCATTTGATTGCTTGGCCTGTGTTGGCTTAGACATGTTGGGAATTTTATTGACGCTACAGACAATTACGCTATTGTCGAATGTATCGGAGCGCAAGAGACAAATTAATTGGCTGTCTCGAGCAGTTTCTCCCTGCTATCCCTTCAGCCGCCAGAATTGTAAATGCTTGCCATTGTGGTCGTGTTGTGACTTCTTGTACTGCAGATGTGGTTCTGCGACTATTGCTGTTTCGAACGCCACGACTCAGCCACACCGTCGGCAATGCGACCAAAGGGATACGATCTAGACGCTCGGCTTCCTCTGACAATGTGGAAACTACTCGTGTTCTGGAAGGGCGTCTTCAGAAGATCCTTCGCCAGAGACCTCCGCACCGGTGCGGTGTGGTTGGTGCCTGACCAGTCGCCTCAAGTTATGCTTGTCTGAGGACGCAGATCCGCAAACAGACTCGACCTGATCATTTGAATCACGCATCAGATGCCAGACGCCGCGCAAGAGCATTTCCAGGATACTTTGTATGACGGCAGGCTTCTTCGTGGCTGTGCACACGTAACTGCATTTGCCTGATCGTGGTATAAGAGGTAGCCTCAGGTCTCATCGAATCACTACCTCAGCTCGACCACTCAATCAGATCTATCAGTCAACATTCAAAAAACTGCTGCACGTACTTTCAGCCCCAGTTTCGACTTTTGCTGCGAGGCACAAGCTACAACATGACCCCTCTACACTACTTTGCCACAATCCTTATGCGTAAGTTCTCTTTGACAACCGCTGTACATGTCGCTCATGGAAACAGTGTCCATCTATGTTAGCGCTCAAGGCACACAATTTATAACAGGCAACTGCTCAACCGACGCCGAGTGCGCATCCGCCTGCTGCGGCTTCAACAGCGGTAAATGCTCCTCGCCCTTTGTTGCTCAAGAGCGGGACGGCGGATGCGGTTTCGGTAACGCGCAGCCAAACGACGACGCGGCGAAAGCCATACTAGGTGGAGGCTCTCCCGCCAACAATGCACAAGCTCCGCCTGTTGTCGCAGCGACCTCCGCTGCACAGGAGGTTGCAAGTCCTACTTCTACAGCTGCGGCAGGTACGCAGTTCATTACCGGCGAGTGCGCGGCGGACGGGGAATGTGCGTCGAAGTGCTGTGGGTTCAAGACCGGAAAATGTGCTGCTCCAGCAGTGGCGCAGGAGAGGGATGGTGGATGCGGGTTTGGGGATGCGCGACCGAACGACAATGCTTTGAGGGCTTTGCAGAGGCGATTTGTACAGTTCTAAGTTACTAGTATAACAGTATATTGGTACCACAGGGCCTTTTGACTTGAACATGTGAAGCTTAGATAATTTGTAGCGCTGCCTGACTGAGATGAGCAGACAGATGAACCTACAAAGGTCTAAACGCCCGGATGCATAGTGGGTGTTCCAGTCTCTGTACCTCGTTCTTGAGGCTGACAATTTTAGATGCTGCGACACTCATTTGCCGCTACGCGTGGTGAATCTGAACATTCTCACCCCCGATGTCGTTGTTGAGATATCTTAAGCCATTGTTATTGGGGTGATCGACGTGCAGTACCGACATGCCTAAGATCAGGACGTGTGTGTATTGTTCTTGGGCTTAGATTTTCACCCTTGAAGCTGCAGTTCGAGGACAAATTGCTACATCCTGCCTTTCTTAACGAAACCGCTGTATCGCTTCCTCAGACAACTTACTTGTTGCACGTGCGTTCGCTCAGAGAAGAAGAAATCTCGACAGAAAGGGCGGAGCATTGAATCAGAGTTCCTTCACCTATTACCCGTACTTTCGCCACAAGTCCACCGCTGCAAGGGTCCGCCTGCTGTTGTCCGTCAACGGGGTTCCCTGCTCATCATGGCGTGGATTGCTATTTTCAAATGGCAGTCGTTGTCTGTTTGAGTGGCTTGCGGAAGAAATCAGGTACCGACATGCCCAAGGTTTGCAAGACAGGATGTTTTCTGGAACCATTCTTGGCGAAGGAAATCGAGGCTCCCGTTTCGGTTGAGAACTACCAAGGCCAGCAACACATGTTTCAATGGAATAGCATCTGCGGCTTGGCTGTCTAAGAAACTCAAAGTGGACTTTAAAATACAGCAGACCTGATTCAAGGGACGTTTCTCATCCGGCTAAAACTCCACGTGCGATTCGTGTAAGGTCTTCAGCTTCCACTTCTTCCTGCAGTTACCACGACTCTTTTCAAGCAACACAACCGCCTTTGATTTCTGTATTATGGGTAGACTGAAGTCACAGTTGCAGACGCCTCTTATCATTGAGGAGTATTGACAAAACGTAGTGCCAGAAGGGACCTATTTCTGGCGAAGCCCAATCCGTGCATCTGCCTGCAAGGAGTAAGTCTCTCGAGTTTTGGCATGGTTATCGTTCTGAGTCCAAGACAGCAAGAATGTTCAATGGCTCACCCCCCTTTTGGCCCACAAAACGTATCAATCTTGCCTTTTACGTCGGGTCCCCTAAACACTCGGTTTGCAGTCGTCAGGATTAACGAAGAACACCTTGTTCTTCTCACACGGCCAGTAATGTTCCTCTGCGGCTCCGATGCTGTACCGCGCCAGGGGTATATTTTGTTGTAGTGCTGCGCAACTGCAGGCATGCACTAGAAGTGTATTAGCACTCTAGTTCCTGTTCTATACAAGAGATTTTAGGTTAGAGTGTGCACTTGCCTGAATAGGATGTTTAGGGACTTAAGTTGCTAAAGTGTTATATACTAATTATATTAGGTACTGTAGAGAGCTGTAAGTCAGTACTTTCTGCGGCAACCTACAGCAAAATGAGTACGGCGAAAGTTAATTCGCTGCTGCACAGTAGCGGCCTGTAATATTAGGCACAACTACTCCATCCTTCGTACTGCCTTTGCTTTTATGGACAGTGGCGGCTTGTTCCACAATGCCCAGAAACACTTCTGATCTAACCAGTCTTCGCGGTTGCCGTCAGCAAACCCAAGATCAAAATGCCAGAAGATCTTGCAGGCAATCAACCGCATCTCATGTAGAGCCAGGCTAATCAACGTAAGCATCATGTTTTCTAGCTTTCTTTCTTAATGTGACCTACTTCTTGCCAATGCAGTTCCTGGGTCCAGTAGAGAACGGCTGGAAGACCTCCTTGCGATCGTTGGCGTAGCGCTCACGTACAGGCGAGTCATCGATCCAACGCTCGGGAATGAATTCAGCTGGATCAATGAAGTTATTCGAGCTATGATACGCACTGAGAGTGGCGATCGACACTTTGGTCTGGCCCCTGTTAGATTTGGTCGCATAACTAACGGATTGATACATACACCTGGTGGCAGAACATCGTCGCAAACGGTACCCGATTGAGTGACAACGCGTGGAGGACCAATCGGTACGCTTGGGTAGACTTATGGTTCGTCAGATGCATCCGATATTTCAGAGGTGTAATACTTACTTCGCATAGATTCCTCAAAGCAGGCGTTGAGGTACTTCAAGCGATGAACATTCTCGACAGTCAGGTCTTTTTCGCTGCTGAAAGTGGTTCTGACCTCGTCCACGACCTTCTGCATCTTGTCAGGGTTCTTCAAAAGATTGTATGTCAATCCTGAAAGCATTGTAGCTGTTGTCTCCGAGCCAGCAGCCATGAACAGATCCGCGTTCGCCTTCATCTGCTCGAAGTTCAAGGCACCACTGTCATGTTGAGACAGGACAAGAGTCCAGAAGTCCGGTTTTTCGGTCACCGCACCGTTCTTCATTCGCCTGCGTACGCGGTCTTCGCTGTATTTAGCATTGGCAAGCGAGGCAGCCTTCTTCTCTTCAGTTAAAAAGAACCTTGCAATGTAGCCAAGGATAGGGTATGTGAGAATCAACGCGTAGAATGCGGCGTCTTCCAGACCGTATAGGATACTTTCGACCCACGCGTTGAGCTCAGAGTTATCGAGAAGCCCAAGAGGCTCGCCGAAGGCGAGTTCGCCAATGATATCGAACGTACAGCAATTATAAAGCTTCACCACATCAGTTGCTCGCCCAGCCCTTGCGTCGCGGTAGATATTGCTTATCATCTTGTCCACATGCGCCAGAATGAGAGGTTCCTGGGCCTTCAAGGCACGGTCGGAGAAGCCATTCGAAAACAACTTTCGGAGGCTTGCATGCTTTCCGTCATCCTGTTCGCCCAGAAGCGATTGTTCCTTAAGATGAGGACTGTTGACATAAAAGCCTGGGTCTTTGATAACCCTCAAGGTTTTCCCTCTGGTATTGTGTCCATGTATATCCTTCCAAGCTTCAGGCTCAATGTAACTGACTCTATTTGGCCCAATGCGGACTTTCTTGCCATACTTTCTGTGTACTTCTTTGATGTAGAAAGGAAGTCGTCCTTGGAGCCAGTAGTACCAGTAGACAAGATCTGTAATTTTTGCAAGTGATGGGCCAGGATAAATTGCAAGTGGGTGGAGCCAAAAATTGTATATAACTTTCGAAGCCAGTCCGATAGTCACTAGGAATAGTCAGAGTTATACATCAGGACTGAAGCTAAGTTTACCTAAAGAAGTGATTATCAGCGTATGTTGAGCCATCGTCGTATTTTGAGGATTGTTGAAGCTTGACTTCTAATGGTATATGCCAGCTGCTGACCTAAATCGAACAGGACAATTGAACATGGTATCTCGCTCGTTATGTAGGGAACGTCATGGCAATCCGGTGTCCGAATGTCCGGGGCTTGAAATGCTACGAGCTTCGGCATGCCAAGCCTTCCGAGCAGGTAACGCACATAAACTCGATATCAGGAACGTCATGTTTGCAGTCTACTATCGGACCGAAGTATCTAAGTCGTTTCAATTGGCTCGATTTCGCCGATTTGCTATGAGTGAAACGGAGGAAAGAGATCAGAGATCAGGGAGCATTCACTGTATGCGGGCTTGTCATCTCTAGAATCGCGCTCGTCTTCAACTTCTAATTGTCGGTGAATAGCACATGGAATAACCGCGAATGGTTGTTGAGATGGTGTTCTCTGCCGGTAGAGCTTTTTTCCCATCCATGTGTGCAAAGAAACTACAATACAGACACCGTAGTAAGCCTCGTAATGCGCACGGCCTTATTATACATACTTTAACAACTTAGATATACTCTCTAAGAGCTCTAGTAACTTAATACTATAATACTTTTCTTAATAGCCTTTATAGCTATATAAGAGTTAAGACTAAAAAAAAATTCTTATACTATAACGTCTACGCTAGTCTTGTAGGCTACTGCCTCTAGTAGGCTACTTTTACTAAGACTACACTAAAACACTAACACTATCTTAATACCTACCTATTTACGCTAGATAAATATATTAAATAAGTATTAGATATAGCTTACGCTCTTAGCTCTTAAATAAGATGTAAATCTCTTAGAGTAACGCGCTATAGCTATCTATAACATACTCTAAACTATACTAGCCTAATAATATACTAGAGGGCCTTTAAGAGCTAATTCTATACCTAGCTAATAGTATCTAGATAAGTAGAAGAAGAAATTAATTATTAATTATATTCTTTATCTTATATAGTAAGGAGTAGCCTCTTACTTATTAGATATAGCTAATATAGCTAATATACTATAAGAAGAGTATAGAATAGCCTCTATTAGGTAGAACTAGCCTGGTAACTTTATTAAGTATTAACTAAGGCTTAAAGTAAAGTTTAATTATAAGTATAACTATAAGAGAGCTCTCTATAAGAATCCTAAGTTAATATAAGGCTAGTTTAACCTTATAGCTAATATTAAAGCTAAGTATAGTATTATAGATAAAGATATATATAACTTTAATAAGACTAGCTTTATAATAAGTTAGATTACTACTAGAGTAGTAGTTATAGATATAGAAACTCTAGGATAAGTAAAGTAGGTTTAGCTAGGTAGTAAAGAGTAGGCTATATTAATTTTAGGCGTAAATACTATAGGCTAGGCTATTCTACTCTTTATTGTCTTTAAAGGCAAAGATTACCTTACTAAATAGACTAAGAATAAAAATCTGCTCTAGAACTAGGTAATTAGAGTCTCTAAGAATAGCTAGACTAATAATAGGCTTAGTCTTAACTAGTTAAAGCACTTTAATAAGTATACTAAGGAGTATACCTATAGAACCTACTATTTACTACTTATAGATAGCTATAAGAGCTACTAGGCTATAGTATTTACTTAATATTATAAGAAGAATAATATTATAACTCTTATAATACCTATATACTTATCTTACCTTATATAGCTACTTAATATAGGTTATTTTACCTCTTTAAAGTAAGAGTATAGGTATTAGGTTAATAGGCTCTTATATAACTAGATTAACTATATAGATAAGTAGGTATTTCTAGTATACCTTAAAGCTATATATAATATAACTATTACCTCTAGTAATATCTAGAAAGAGTTCTAAAAGGCTAGATTAGTCCCTTTTAACCTATAATAGGTTATATTAACTCTTAATATAAAGCTATAGACTCTATTACTACTACTCCCTATTAATAATAAGGTCTAGTAGTCTTAAACTCTAAAGAATATAAATAAATTTAAGTTATAATTAACTTTAATTTAAAATAAATATGAGAGCTACTTTAGTAGCTTACTAACATCTACTACTAGTATATCTAAGCACCTCTTAAAAAGGGTAAAGAGTGTAGTATATAAGCTAGCTTTGTTAAAGAAGAAAAATACTTAGCTTTAAGAGGCTCTAGTAGCTATAATAGAGTGTAAATTATATAAAAGAAAGAAGATCTAGTTAGAAGAGAGTATAATAGTTAGAGAGGCGTAGTAATTAAATACTCTAAAGGAGTTTAGCGCGTATAGTAATAGTAAGAAGCTAAAAAAGAAGGTATATACTAAAGAAGGTAAGCTAATATAATAACGCTGTAGAATATATAAAGAGAATAGGTATAATATATAAATATATAAGAATAATATAGAATTAGTCTCTAAGTAATATTATAGTATATTATAGCCTATTTAGGCGTAGAGTGTAGTATTTTAAGGCGTAATATAGTATAATAGGGGAGGGTCTTAGTAAAAGTAGCCTACTAGAGGTAGTAGCCTATAAGACTAGTATAGATATTATACTTACTAATAAGTATAGTTATATATACTTTATAATTTTTAGATATTAGCTTAGCTGAGTAGTATAATATTATCTAAAAGTAGCTTATAAATAATATCTAAATATATATAATAAAGTATAGCTTATTTAATGTAGTAAAGACTTTTTCTAAAGAATACTTATAACTTATATAGTAAGTAGCTAAGAGTAATATAAATTTACTAGCTAAGTAGAAGCTTACTAACTAATAAGTTAATTAGCTTCTTTACTACTTTCTTAATAAGAAACTTTATAACTTATTAGTATCTTATAGTAGTATAACTTCTAAAGTAGAAAATTTAAGTACTTTACAATATTACTTTAATAGTTTTACAATTATAATTTATAAACTACATTTATATCTATTATAATAAACTAGTAATATCTATATTTATAACTTTAATTAAAAATTAAGCTTAGAAATTAGACGTAAAGTTAATAAATATATTATTTTAAAAAAATTTACTAATTATATAACATACTTAAACTTAAATATTACTCTACTAAGTACTAAAGTAGAAAGCTCTATTAAGGCTAGTAAGCTTAATCTTTATTATCTAAACTCTTTCTAGCTCTTAGATTAATTAATAGAGTAGAGTTCTTTTTAAATACTTAAGTATAGTAAACTTTAGATTAGGAAATAGATAACTTAAATAAGAAGTAATTATTAATCTATTATTAATAACTAAATCTTATGCTAGAATTATAGTAGCTTTTTAGAACTAATAGCTTCTTATATATAAAGGCTTAGTATATAGAAGTATAAGAGAATAAGTAATTTTTAGTAGTTTTAATAAACTTATTACTACTAAATATAATGCTTTATATAGCTATTTAATTTATTAAAGTAGAGTAGAACTTAGCTTAATTATAACTTATTAAAGCTTAATAGCAATACGCTAGTAAACTATTAGAAATACTACTATATTACTTAAGATTTCATAAGTAGTATTATATTTATATATATATAAGAAATTAGTATTTATTATAAAACTATATTAGAGCTTTGTACTTTAAAGTAAGAAGTAAAAGTATATTTAGACTAAAGCTTAGTATTAGAAGTTATAGTTTAAGTAAAGCTTACAAGTACTTCTTAAATTAGTTCTTTAATATAAGTATAGTAATAGAAGTTATTAAAAGCACTAGTAGAATATTATAAAATACAATACTAAGTAGTATAATAAAGTAGAGTAAAGTAGAGTATAATAAAGAGTATAGATATAATCCATCTATCTTAAAAGCTATAGTAATAATAAATAGTATAAAGTAGATTATTTAGCTTAAAGATTAAAATTTAGATCTAATAACTAAGATATTCACTTAATTTAAATATAAACTATAGAAGTATATACTTCTACTAACTATATACTATAGTTTTAAGATATCCTTCTTAGTAAGTACTATATATTATCTAGTAAAATCTATAGTATTACTAAGAAGTTAATATTATAAAGCTAAGTACTTATAAAGTAAGTACTTAGTAATTCTATAAGTAATTTATACTTATAAATAAGTATATTTTATTACTAATAACTATTATACTTTACTATTATATAAGTATTTTACCTTCTACTAATTATTATTATACTATAGCTAGAGACTTTTATTATTACTATACTATATTATAATAGAGATTATAATACTTAAAAGCTTAGAATCTACTAAGATCTAGAATAAAAATATAAAAGCTTTTAGGCCTTATAGGCTAAGTCTAGGAAGCTTATAAGTAGTATAATAGTATTTTAGCTTCTTACTTTTATTTCTTTTATATCTATTTTAATAACTTATATTTTATTATAGAGCTTATAGGATAATACTTAGGTAATCAATAAGTAGACTTAATTAATGTTTTACTAAGTAATACTATAAAGTAGTTTATATATAAAGGAAATGTATATAGATTATATAATTTAGCTAAGTAAGCGTCTAAGCTATAAGTAGGTTGCTTAGTACCTTAATATTACTAAGCTAAGTATCCTAGCTATCTATAAGCTGCTTAATACTATATAATAGATAATAAAGAGTAGTATCTAGTAATCTAATATACCTATACCTAGAATTAAGGTAGTCTATATATAATTTCCTAGCTAAATCTACTTCTTTTTACTATATTCTTCTAAGTTTATAATAGCTAACTATAATAAAATCTTACCTATTATAAAGCTAGTTTTATTAAAGTTATATATATTATTACCTATAATACTCTATTTCTACTTTATTACCTTAACTAGATTAAACTAGTACTAGATAGCTACTAGATTCTTATAGGTAGCTTACTAGTAATTATAGAAATAGCTCTAGTACTTATAGAGCTTAGAAGTCTACTTAATAAAGTTATTAACCTAGTTCTTACTAGTAGAGTTACTACTCTACTTATAAAGTAGTTTATTAGCTATAGCTAAAATACTAAGCTTTTTAAGTAAAAACTCTTATATATTCTCTTTAAGAATATACTAAACTATAACCTCTTTTTCTAGCTTAGTTAAGTACTTTAAGTTAGCTTTATAGTTATATTTAAAGGGTCTTTTAGTATATTAGTAATCTAGAGTTATTTAAGAGATATTATATATTACTATAGTATGTGTTACACTTTTAATATATTATACTTAGAGGTTAAAAAGAGTAAGTTAAATATCTAATTTATTATAAGGTAGCTAAGAGCTATATTATTAAGATATAATATTTTTAGTACTAATATTAGTATTTTAATATTAAAGTACCTACTTACTTAGAGTATCTACTTACTTATAAAATATATTACCTTTCTTTATACGTAAAGTAAGAAATATTAATAATACTTAAATATCTACTAACTAAAAGTATAGTTTATTACTATAATCTTCTTAATACTTTTAATACTTCTAGAATAACTATAGTTTAGAAATAAGTAATATATTATTAGTATAAATATATATATTAGGTTTATATAAGTTTAGAGAAAGATAGTAAATATACTAGAGATAGTTAATACTATAGTATCTATCTAACTTAATCTAAGTTTATATAGTTAAACTTCTAAAAAGAGAAGTTATAATTAGGTAAGAAATATAAAACGTATATACTAAAGTACTTTAGGTCTTTAAAAAGAGTTTAGATAATTTATAAATTATATATATATATAGAAAGTAGTAATATTTATTAATTAATTTTTATAGATTAGTATACTAATAAAGTAAATATCTATAAAAGAAAAGAGTGTTATAAAGTAGAAGTTATAAGAAAGAACTAAATTTTAAGAGACTCTTCTAATAGTCTTATACTAAACTTAATATCTAGTACCTAAGGTACCTTTAAAAACTAACTACTTAGGTATTAGCTTAATCTAAGTATAGTAGTATTTTATTAGCCTATTTAAATTTTGTTAAGTTCTACTAGTACTTAATAAAGTTTATAGCTAGTTTTTATATACTCTTAGAATTAGAGTAATTTAACTGTTCTATAATTCTTTTCTTAGTTATACTTTAATATTATATTTTTCTCTTAACTTTCTATAAATTATTACTATTATTATAGTAATAGAAGTTCTTTTATATTAGTATTCTAAAGTCTACTAGTTTTAATAAAAAGATAGGATATTTATTATATATCTTTCTATCTTTAAATAGTATAAGTTAAAAAGTTAACTAGGCTAATCTACTTAGAAATAGAGAATAGCCTAAGTTAAACTTTTCTTTAGTTAATTATTAGTCTTCTTATAGGTAGGTTTTTTATATAGAGATATACTTTATCTTTTTACTTTAGTAGAAGTACTATTTATATTTTCTTCTTAGTATAAAAAATTACTTATAACTAAGCTTTAGTAATATTTTTAAGTAATATCTAGTATACTTTCTTAGTACTTTAACTAAGAATATTACTAAATCTATTTAAATACTAGTTTTATGACTTTTCTATAAAGATTTCTATATCTTTAATAATTTATTATAAATAGTATTTAACTTCTTACTTCTAAAAGTGTATTATTATAAGTAATCTATACTATAGGTAAGAGTAGAATAAATTATTTAATTACTAATTTCAAAAAATACCTTTATTGTCTAGTTTACTTACTTTAGTTACTTTTTTATCTATAGATAACATACTATAAAGAATATAGTATAAAACCTAAATATTAAAATACTTATCTCTATTACTAATAGTATATTTAGAAATACTATAGTATTAAATAATTTTACTAATAATAGGTATATAAGCTACTCTAAAGTAGAACTATATTCAAGATAAATAAGTTTAGTAGCTTTTATAATTTAATTAACTATATTAAAGATTAAATTATAGGTATATTCTATAATAGAGTTTTAAAATATTACTAATTATAAACTATAATCTTTTAGAATATTTATCTTTAGTACTATAGAGCGTTTTATTATCTATACTTTTTTATAGTTAGTATTTATACTATATTTATTCTACTAATAGTATAAATATTTCTTAGTTTTCTAACTAACTTTATTTTTAATATTAGAGAACTTATAATATTATATAGTAAGTTCTATAGTTTCTATAATCTTTTAATATCTATATAGAATATTATTTTAATATTAACTAATGACTTTTATAACTAGGTTCTTAAAAATATTAGTAGGTAAGTACTTAAATAATTTAGTAGCTGTTAAATTATTAACCTATAATAAGAGTTAAAGTAATTTATTAGTATTAAGTCTAAAAATAGCTAAGTTTTAGATTATCCTTAATCTAGTAAGGTTATAGTATTAGCTAAGTATATTAGGTCTTGCTTTATTTTTTCTTAGTATATATATAAGTTTAAATTTATACTAACTAAATATTATTACCTATTATACTTATTAGTAGTTTAAAATTTTAGTTATTATAAAGTATACTAAGCTTTTATAATTTATATAGATTATAGGCCTTAAGTAACTTTTAGTATATACTCTCTAATATTTAAAAGTAGATAGAATAGTAGGAAGTTTTTTATTATATATATTAGATTATTCTTTTAGTCTTAAAAACTAATTTTAGTAAAAGCTAGTTAAGTACTACTAAGTATCTTAAATATATATAATATATTCTTCTAATAGTATATCTTAAGTTTTAATTTCTATTTATAATAGACTTCTACTTATAGAAATTATTAATATTACTAAATTAATATAAGCTTATTTTAGTACTCTAGAAGCTTTATCTTAATTAGTATCTTATTTAATAAGTATATAGTTTAATATTAGTTATATAAGTAGTAGGGTCTTTATAAAGCAGTTTTTAATAAAATATCACTTAAAGTTCATAAACTTAAAAATATATAAATATTCTTAACTTATATAGATATTAGCTATCTATTAATAACCTAAATCTTAGTTTTATTTATCTTAACTTTATATTATTCTACTATAAATTATAGATATTTAACTTTACTCTTATACTATTTAAATATTTTAGGTTATAAGTATAGGTATACTACTCTAAGGTAGACTAATACTTCTTATATATAAATAATATATTCTTTTAGTATCTTACTATATACTAGAATATTATTAAGGTATTTTACTACTATAATATCTAGGTATACTCTTACTATATTATTTATAAATACTTAATATATAGCTAGTATATTAGTAAGACTAAATAGTATAACTAAATACTTATAATAACTATAATAGGTCTTAAATACTATTTCTTATTTTTTACCTTTTTTTATATAAGTAAGGTTATATACTCTGTTTTAATCTAATATAGTAGAGTATATTACTCTAGCTAATAAACTCTATAACTTACTAGTATTAAGTAGTAAATATTAGTTCTTAATTCTACTATAATTTAGTCTTTAGTTATTAATATAAGTTTCTAGCTTACTAGCTTTCTTTAGTATAAATAAAATAGAAAATTCTACTAGAGATTCTAATTTCCTAGAAAATTTAATATCTAGGTTTTTCTTAAGGTATTTATATAGTTTCTTAAATTTTTTTTCTAATATTTATTATATAAGCTTAAATATTAGTATCTTATAAAGTATAAGCTTAATCTTATTATTCTATCTCTAGTACTATAGTAAGACTTTTATAGTCTTCTTATTATAAAATAGTTTTTTAAGCTTTTTATATTTATTTAGAATATTAGAAGTTATACTATTCTTCTTAGCTATTAGTTTATAACTCTAAGATAACTTAGTATCTAAATACTTAACTACTTTTACTTAGTATATCTTATCTAAGTTAATATTTACTATTATTTCTCTTTTATCTACTAGTTCTATTATAGACTATATAGGTTACTATTATATTATACCTTTTTTATAATACTTTAAGTTCATTCTTTAGTTCTTTTTATTAATTATAAAATTATAGTTTTATAGCTAAAAATATTCTAATATTAAATTATAGGTAGCTGTTTCTAAAACATCTAGAATAACTTCTTTCTTATAGCTAGATAATTCTAGAGACTATAGTACTTGTTTTTAAATTAGTATTAATTCTTCTAGTATTAGTTCTTAATTAGCTACCTATATAAGATAGAGTTTATCTTTCTATTATAGTTATAAGCTAGCTTACTTTATTATAGATTAAAAGATATAGTTACTTTATACTTCTAAGTCTAGTAATATTATTATCTATTTACTATTTAATTTTATAAGGTATTAAATAAGTAAATTAGTTATATCAAAACTCTAATATTTATTCTAGGCACTTTATATATAATTAAGATATATAATCTCTCTCTTAATTCTTCTAGGTTATACCTTTCTAATAGATACTAACCTAAAAACTATTATATATTTAAAAATCTTTGAAGTATTTTTTATAAATAGTATTTTATATACTTATTTTTAAAGTATTTAGCTAATCTTAACTATTATATTTCTTACTAAGTACTAGATATATATTAAATATTAACTTAATATTATATTATTCTAGAAAGTAAATAAGTCTTTATTTATCTTATAGATATTCTAGGTAATAACTAGTAGTATAAGTCTACTAAGGTAAACTATAGCTCTTAGTCTAGCTTAGAAATTCTAGGTATTTAATTTTCTTCTTTATATAATTAGTATACTAGTTAGAATAATAGAACCTAAATACTCTAGTAGTATATAGTAAATTATATAAGTTCTAATAGAGCTTTATAGTTATATTAGCTAATATTTATATAGGTTTATAGCTAGAGTTTAGCTTATATAATTTATTAGTATAGCTATTATAATAGTATAGTTATACCTATTTAATATAGTTACTCTTAATTATTTAGTATTTTTCTTTATTTTACTAAGCTATGTTTATTAGAATAGTAGTTTCTAGTTTTAGATTAAAGTTTATAAGTACTATACAGCTTTCTTCTAAGTACTTTTAGGTTTAAGTAATTCTTAATAGTAATAATTTATATAGATTTTATACTAAGTTTTTAGATTCTACTATTTATATATTAAAGGTAGCTGTATACCTAACTTTATTATACTTCTTTTTCCTTCCTAGAAGGCTATTAATTATAAGATTAATAATAGTTTCTTTTAGTAGTAATATACTATATAGGTAAGTTAACTACTTTTACTAAGACTATACTAAATCTCTTTCTTTATACTAATACCTTAATAAGAGTATAAAAATAATATATTAAATAAGACTTAGATATAGCTTATACTATAAGATCTCTAATAAGACTTTACTCTCTTAGTATAATATTCTATAGCTATATATAATATACTATAATAAACTCTATATAATAAATATAGTAGACAATCTATATATAATAATTCTATAGCTAACTTATAGAATCTAACTAATATAAAGAAGAAGGTAATTATTAAGTATATTCCTAAGCTTATAGAGTATAGACACCCCTCTTAGCTCTTAGATATAGCTAATATAGCTAATAATCTATAAGAAGAGTGTAGTTTAAGCTTTATTAGCTTAAACTAGGCTAGTATATTTATTGTATATATACTAGAGCTTAAGGTAAAGTTTAATTATAAGTATAACTATAAAAAAGCTCTTTATAAGAATTCTAGAGCTATTTAGGGCTAGTTTAGCCTTATAGCTAATATTAAAGCTAAGTATAGTATTCTAAATAATAATATATATAACTTTAATAAGATAGGCTTTATAATAGGCTAAATAAGTAGTAGAGTAGTTATTATAACTATTAATTTACTAAGATAACTAAAGATAGTATAGCTAGGTAATAGAAAGTAGGTAATAGTTATCTAAGGTATTAATATAATTAAATTAGTAATTCTACCTTTTATAATCTTTAAATTATACTACTACCTCTACTCCTAGTTTAAGGAAGATACCTTACCTCTAGGTTAGAGCTTTTCTAACTTTAATAATAGCTAGACTAATTATAAGGTTAGTTTTAAGTAGTTATAATACTTTAATAGGTATATAAAGACGTATATTATTTATAATAGATATTGTAAAGATTGCTATAGTATTGTGTTTTTCTATACTAGGTTACTTTAGGAGTATTATATGCGCTTCTATAGTATAAAGCGCACACTCCCTATAAGGGAAGAATATAATAAGTATTATTATTAATATATAACTAAGCTATCTCTCTACTATTACTCCTAGTATAAAGTAAATACTATTACCTATAACTAGAGCCTTATATAATAATACTTCTACTTTAATAGTCTAGAGATAGCCCTAACAATACGTAGGAATAGCTAAGAGGCCTTAACATAGGGAATATAATAACCCCTAAGCTTAAGATATAATAATAATAATAATAAACTACTTAGTAGCCCTAGTCTAGGTAATATAGTAATAATACACCTATATAGTATACTCTTATTACTAGATAAATATATCTAAGCTATAGAATAAAGATATAATAAACTCTAGAGGCTATAGCGCCTACAGGCCTTTAAGGTAGAAATTATAGAATTAGAAAACTAATATAGAAGTATTACTCTAACTATAATTAGAGAAATAACTAGAGTTATACCTAAGCCTAGAGATAAAAGTACCTATAAGAAAAGTACAGCTTAAGTGCTTATACCTTTATAATTAAGGTGCTTACTTAAACTAAAGGACCTAGTAGAATATAAAAGAAAAATACTTAAAGAATACTATAAGTTCTGCTAATTCTATAAAGTAGCCTTTAGGCTGCTACTATAAGAATTTAGCTATAATAGAGATAAAGTTCTCTAGGCTATATAGTACTTAGTAGGGAAGCTGTAGAAACTATAGTATATATACTATAAGCGCATGTTTAAAGCCTATAGAGAGATTGTAACTTAGGAATACTTTAAGAACTATATACTTAACCTACTCTTAGACCTAATTAACTATACTCTAGAAGTAGTAACTATATATATA